>CM057845.1:257198816-257245857 GCA_030068395.1 Apalone spinifera
CGGAAAACTTTTCCGTTAAAAGCATTTCCGGAAAATCATGCTAGTGTAGACGTAACCGTAAAGTATAGGGCAGTATATGGTGCAAAAAAACAAAACAAAACAAAACAAAAATCCTCCCTTGCAATAGTGACCAAAAAGGTCACTCCGTTATTTTGAAATAACATATGCCTGGATCTGCAACAAAATTCCTGATTCATTGTTACAGCTTTGGACATTTTTTACCTTTGAAAAAATCAGACACTCAATATTAGCACCCCACAACTGAGGCAGGCAAAAATTATGGTGGATCAGTTTTTCCAGCTGCAATATAGGAAGATACTCTTTTCTTACCTCAAGGGTGTGTGTATGTGTTGGGGGAGGGGAGGGAGAGAGTGTTAATTATTTCTTGTTTGTGATGTCATGTAATATCTGCAATGTACTGACATCCTCAATAATACAATAATATTCCCAGCCAGTGGAGAATCATACCTCAAGTTTAGGGCACTTTCACAAGAGCCCCCTGCTGTACCTTTATTGATGCATTATTTAGAAAAGGTGAAGTCTGTAGGCTAATATATGCCACCAGGAAAACTCTTGTTCTAGAAAGCTCCACTTGATCCAAACACACCCTCTCTGGTAGTGTGGATCAGCCTTGGCATACCACAGTATGTCTGAGATATAAAACAATCACTGTGACATCTTTCAGGGGGTTGCTTGTTATTTTTCCATTTCTGGGGCTTATAAAGTGAGCCTATGTGGATAACTTGCTCCTCCTATTACTACTGTTCATAGGCACCCAGTGGCCACTCCACCAATCAGCTCCTTTCCCTTCTGCCACCTTGTGCTTCCCATCTGCCAGCAGGCCCTCTATTCTCTCCTAGCACCTCCTACTCACCACAATCAGCTATTCAGTGGCATGAAGAAGGCAGTGGGAGAATGGGCAGAGTAGGGGAAAGAGGCAGGCCAAAGGTGGAGTGGGGGTGGGAAGAGGTGGCATGAGGGCTTGATTATCCGCCAGCCTATCACACAGTCTGCATGTCCCTCCAGTTGTTTCCAGTCTGACCTCTGGAGTGTACGTTTTCTAGGATGGGGACTGACTTCTTCATTACTTTTATTTGTAAAGTGTCTACCACAGTGATTAGCGGGGTTCTTGCAACAACAAAATAAATACAATCATGATTAATAATGGTGTTATGGTATGAAAAGTGCTTGACACTGGGAATTGTACATGCATGTCTGAATGAAAAATTTGGTCCACATATGGGTTAGAAAAGTAATTCTACATGTATATAACATGATCCTTTTCCTCAGTATGGGTAAGCATGGCCCTCTATATTGCTTACCGACATCCACAATTATCTTTATGTCATTGCTTTTTAAACTCGTTTCTCTGGTAGGTACTAAAACAATGCTCTTCTTATTGATCCATTGCCCCTGACGTCTTGCCTCCTCAGCCATGAAAGCTGCATGGTGACAAAGGAGCTTGGCAACTGTTTCATGACAGAGATTTCATTGTCAATCTGGTTGTATACCTATGTATGGAGCTGAGGCTATCTTCATACTGATTGCTAATGGTCTCCAGTAGTGAAGCCAGGCAAATTCCCCAGGCTAGTATTATTAGACCAAATAGCATTGACTATAGAACATGTATGTCTTGCTTATGGGAATCTGGGAGCTGAGAGGACAAGGGTTCTTTCCTTCATCTCAGAGACAGATCAGAATCAGGTTGGGAGGCAATTTTGGTGTCTCTCATCAGAGATCTTAGTATTATGTGAAGATGAGACTCAGAAAGGGGAAGAGAATAGGGAACACATATGTCTATTTTACACCAATCCTTCACCTTCTTTCAGACTGGAGAAATAAGCAAAAATGTATCTATATATAAGTTGTGCCCCATGCAAGTCATGAAACAAATATGTGTGTGTGAGTGTGTACTAAATGGATGTATTTGTGCACAGTGTGTGGAAATGACTAGTAGGCACATTCCTGCTGCTTGGCACCCCCATGCTTAGAATGCTGTCATTTGGTTTCAAATCCTGTTTGCTCCAGGAGTAAAAAAGGACAGAAGGGACTCCTTAATTTCTTCAAAGAGCTTGATAGCATGATCATATTCTTCATTCAATTCTGACTCCAGACATAAAGTGATGTAAAAAAGAAACAAAAAAAGAAGAAAATGGGTAGGAGTAGCTCTCAGTTGTTCCTCTGGACATTTTGAAATACGCAAATCAAATTTTCAGGAGACACCAAAATACTGCTTCAATGCTCGTTGCGTATTTTTTTCCCTCTCCTCTCCCCGCACCCCCCAACAAAAAAGGAAAGCTGGTATTGCCGTCTGTGTCACTCAAGAGCAGAAGAGTAGGAGTTAGTAGATTAATATCCCCCCGAAAGGCAGATGGGGAATTCTTAGCTTATTCATCTCTTCTCCCGTCAGCTGATTCTCTTCTCAATTTATAGGTGCAAAGATTAGAAGGGCCAGAAGCTTCCCAGTCAGGCACAAGATTTTGATGCTACTCACATGTCAGATTCCCTTGCAGGGTAAGTCTTTTCTTCCCAATCAAGGGAGGGGGAGATTCCCCCTGGCTTTTAGCAGAGAAAGTGGAGCTATTCTCTTCCAGGTTCTTATTACTTTCCCCCTCAGTTCAGAGACATCCCAAAGGGTAGAGTAGGACAACTGATTATCTTAGCCGAGAAGTTTTACACGCAGGGTCTAGCAGCTTTCTATCTTGTCACCTGTCGTGTTTAATATGTGTGTGAGATTGAGAGGCGCTGGGCACCATGGTATCATCAGCATGCTGAGATACTCAGACTTTACATTTTCTTTTCAACATATTCCAATTCTAGTGTTTCATTATGTTCACAGTGTCTGAGAGAGACAGTGAGCTGGATGAAAACAAACTGGATGTGACTTACTGACAAGAAAGAGTATTGCTTGTTGATTGAGGAGACCGTGCTGCTCTGGAACTATGTGGGTATACACATTTCTCTCAAGTGTATGTTCACCTTTAGCCAAAACTTCCTAGAGCTCCTATTGGAGCGAGGGCCGGCCCACAACATTTTGGCACCTGAGGCAGGGAGCTCAAATGATGCCCCCCATTCCCGTTCGCTGCACCAGTAGCAGACACAATTTTCTACACTCTGGGTCCTAGTGGTTCAGCAGTGCATGTGTAAATCAGTAGTCTGGCACCTGAGGCGGCCGCCTCAGTTCACCTCATGGTAAGGCCAGCCCTGATTGGAGCTACTAGAATTCCTAGATTGTCCCATAGCAGAAGTAGCTCATAATGATTCTAGGAAGCCAATATATTATGACTCAGCCTTTGCTGAGGGCCACATAAGAAATTTCAGCAGCTGCCCATTTCCCGAGTTCAACAGACAACCATTCTCACAAGGCAGGGGTCCATAAACCTTTGCACTCTTCCTTTTAATTTCTGAAACCACATCTAAAGTCAGCAGCATAGGCCAATCACTAGACTTACAGTTAAGAAGCTGAAAGGAAAGTGGTAAGTAGATGTAATCACTTAAAAATCAACAACTGAGTTTTATTTTTTATTCTTATTGACCCTAAGGGTACGTCCAGAGGTATCCCGGAAAAACTCCACCACGTCCAGGGAATGCATTTGCTCTTCTGCTTTTATTTAGGAGGAATAAGGGCTCCTCTGAAAAAGGAGGCTTTTCCACCATCTAGATGGGGCCAAATGGTGGAAAAGCCTCTTCTAGAAAAGCAATCGGAAAAAAGCGATACGAATTGTGGAGCGCAATTTGCGGAGCTTTTTCCAGAAAAAGAAAAGCGATAGTGTAGACCTAGCCTGAGATTTCCCCCATACATCCACATCTCTCTCATGTATCTCATCAGAGTTAACCCCAAATTATCCAAGAATGACTAGAAAACCTGAGTAGGAGCAAAACAATACCAATGGAGAATGTGAGCAAGCAGTTCAATTGCATGTTAAGCCACTCCATGTTTTAGCGTTCTTCCTTAAATACTCTTTATTCAGATTTGGTTATCTTAGCCATACAAACTTACTGTGGCATACAAAAATAATAAAATGAATATTGCAATGCAGAATGATTACTTGCCATCAAAAACTTCATGAAGAGTTTTAATAGAGATACCCTACATGCTTGGATCACTGTATTAAAGTCAACCTCACTAGACATTGATTCAATAGACAAAGGCAGCACTAAGAAAGCCATTATAGTCCATCATGTCAATGATCTGTGCATGAAAGATTTCCTTAGTAGTATGCACTGGCACAATGTACCACAATGACTTTAGAACCTATGATTATGATTACAGTGGAAGAACCATAATGGTTCCATTAAGATTTCAGTGAAATTAAATGGCAGTGTCTCATGAACTTCGACTAAGATCATAATAGCTCTGAAGGGTCTCTTATGATCACCATGGAAAAACTGAAGAATGATTGCCATTGAAATCAGATCAGGGCCTTTCAGTATCACATTTTTTTTATTCTTTTTTGTGGGGTTCCTCCCGCCTCTTTTTCCATTAATGTTAAAAATAATGGGAAGGACATTGTTAAAAATTGTAACAGGTTCTCATTTAAACCTACACAAGCCAGGAAACAGAGAGATGCAGCTTTTCAGTCCATCCTTAACTCATTTCATTGCACCTCTAGGTATTACAGGGGTCTGAAAAGACTGTGTGATCTTATTGACCATATGTGCTATAATCCTCTTTAAACACAAAAGCTGTGTAAAAATAATCCAACAAAAGCCAGGAACTACAGAGTTAAGGCTTCTTATTCCATCCTTAACACAATCTCACGTGCCTAGGGATTGTGTTTAATATTCTTTGGTTCTGAGCAGTCTGTTCACAAAAGTACTAAGCTAGTTCAGACCCATGGCACTTATGATGGTTTTTCTTTTTTTTGCAAATGTATTATGTGGACAGGTGAAATCAGCACCTATACCTTCCAATGTAATTTTCATCACTGATACATTGTTATTAAATCACAAAGAGGCCAAGATTTTTAAAGTGATTAATGATTTGAGGAATCACAGTTTTGGGTGTGCCCACCATGAGGCAGTTTTAAAGGGTTCTAGTTTTCAGAAAATACTGAAGACTCACTCCCTCACAATCAGGCCTTTAGATGACATCTCCTATTGGACATCCACAAATTAAAGTACTCCAAATTACTAGGTAATTTTGAAAATCATGGTCATATATAGTTCATGGGAAAAAATAACGAGAGGAAACAGTTTTAGAGTAAACAACGTGACCCCATCCCATTAAGAACAAGCAGCACTACATGTGATCTTCTCTGTAACAATTTATGAACCTTCATACTCAATGCTTTTCCACAGAAATTGAATTCCACAGCAATTCCACAGTTTTCCAATTACCCTTATATGAATGCTGAATTGCATTCAGTGAGCCTGAACAAAAGAAAATGCATAGGTTACCTATGAAGTCAGTTTAGTCAAGTAAGCAGCAAATGAAAAACTAGTGTAAACAAGAGGAGTATCGGAAGTGCTACAGTTTTGCCAATGCACAAACTGATTCCATGCAGGAATGAAACTGCATGATGTTTTATTCAAGAAAATATTAAATAGTTACCTTTTGCCTGCCACTCATCATAGCCTTTAATTAGGAAATCCTGTTGCCAAATGGTTCTCTATATTTCCTTTGCAGGCATAGCTCTTTTTCTCCCAAAGTTGCATAGCTGATTTCGAATGTATTTTGAAATACCTTATTTCAAATTTTGGTGCTGTCTACACAGCGCCAAATTTTGAAATAACTCACTATTCTGAAATGCCCCTTAGCCCTCATGGAACAACGGTTACTGGGACATCAGAATAAGCCACCCATTATTTCAAAATCGATTTCAAAATAACGGGCTGCTTCAAGAGACGCGGAATAGCTATTTTTGGATACTTCCAGTATCCTAAAATAGCTCCGCAGTGTAGATGTACCCATAGTGGTGTGGAAGGGGGACAGTTAAAGAAGAGCATCTATCTGCAAAAATGTGGCTTTTCCAGAGGCAGTCCCACAGAGGTCCCCCAGGCACCTACTCTACCCCATGATCTAGCCCATCATGTTTTGACAACAGCGGTCATGTATTCTGGTTTGAGTACAAGCCTTCCAAACCAATATGAAGCTGAACTTTTCAATTAAATCCTTCTGAGTGTCATCAGGCTGTATATAATTTATAGCGTTACAATCAAAATAGCATCCAGCATTTGAAAAGGTTAAGCATAATCCCACAATTCAAATAAAAAGAAAGCCAATCTTTTGTTGGTGGCCTTCCCTGCTCTTTCCTAATTATAGGCCCTAAATGGACCTTTCAAAGGCTGGCAATAATCGGATATAACACCCTTTGTAGAGCATTATATGGGATCAAAATATTATATTAAAGAATGAAAAAGATAAAAGTAGCAATTACAGTTTAATCTCCCCTGTTACAGACCTTCTATTTGCTTATTTCCACATACAGCACATATTGTCCACAACAACACTGTTCCCCATACTGTCACACTAATGATAAATCCAAACTGCATGCAGATGGCATATGGAAGTGGTTTTAAAAGTCTTAAGTCTTTCGTGTGTTTCATAAAAATCTGGGGGAGAAAATGGCTCTGCACTGTTTGTGGCTCCTTAAAGAGTCCTTGAAGGAAATGAAATGCAAATTTTATTCCATTTTCTGGTCACATACTGTGCTCATAATAAGTGAACAAATTATTGATTTTCAATAGGGAAATTATTTAAAACGCTTATCTTATGCTTTCTGGATCAGTATTGGCTATAAGCATGTAGAGATGACATTTTATTTAAATCCCGTAACCTGTTATATCAGAGAAGCAACTGCTGAGTGTGCAGTACTGGAGCAGTGTCATTTAATACAGCTGCCCAAATACATTTCCTAAAAACAATCAAAGAGCAATATTACATTTTTTAATAAAATGTGATATTCTTGTAGTTTTAAAATGGGTCTTTATCGTTTTTCAGGCCATTAAGTAGAGATTATATTGCATCAAGCTGTTTTGTCTACCTGAAAGTAGTCTTGGATCACAGTTTCACACTTTGCTATAGTTTCCATCATCGTGACCTCCCACAACAGCTACATTTCTATGGCAAACAAGAACTGTCAAACCACAACAGAGAGGCTGATGAACACAGTACATAGGGCTTTCTCAGTAGCTGTCTCCCAGCTCTGGAACTCATTGGTGCAAGTTAAAGTGACCATGAACCTCATTACCTTCACAATTACATGTATAACTCACTCCTTCAGCTACAGTAATTACTTAAAAAACCAAAAACCGACCAACAAAAGAGAGAGCGAGAAAGTGATCCATTATAAAGGGAAATAAGAACAACCCAGGAAACTACAGACCGCTCAGTTTAACTTATGTGCCAGGAAAGATAATGGAGCAGCTAATTAAGGAATTCATCTGCAAACACCTGGAAGAAAATAATGTGATAGGGAACATTCAGCATGGATTTGTAAAGAACAAATCATATCAAACCAATCTGATAGCTTTCTTTGATAAGATAACAAGTCTGGTGGATAAGGAAGAAATGATGGATGTGGAATACCTAGATTTTAGTAAAGCATCTGATATGGTCTCGCATGACCTTCTTATCAATAAACGAGGCAAACACAACTTAGGGTGTGTCTAAACTACATCCTTCTGCTGAGAGAGGGATGTAAATCATCGCTATTGCAAATGAAGCAGGGATTTAAATATCACATGCTTCATTTGAATAGAAATGGCTGCTGCTTTTTGCAGATGTGGCACTTTGCCAGCAAAAAGCAGCAGTGTGGACGGAGATCAGTCAACAAAGAAAGCCTTTTGCGACTGATTCTGTAAAACTGGAAGTGACTGTCTAGGACGGAGAACAAATGAAAGGCATTTAAGGGTCATAATGGACCACAAGATAAATATGAGTCAACAACGTGACACTCTTGCAAAAAATAAATAAATAAATAAATAAATAAATAAATAAAGCAAACGTGATTCTGGGATGCATTAACAGGAGTGTTGTGAGCAAGACATGAGAAATTATTCTTCCACTCTACTCTGCACTGATTAGGCCTCAACTGGAATACTGTATTCAGTTCTGGGCACCACATTTCAAGAAATATGTGGAGAAATTGGAGAAGGTCCAGAGAAAGGCAACAAAAATTATCACTGGTCTAGAAAACATGAGTTATGAGGCAAGACTGAAGGAACTGGGATTGCTTAGTTTGAAAAAGAGAAGACTGAGATAGCTGTTTTCAAGTATCACAGAAAGGAAGAGAAAAAATTGTTCTCCTTGGCCTCTAATGATAGAACAAGAAGCAATGGGCTTAAACTGCAGTAAGGGAGGTTTAGGTTGGACATTAGGAAAAACTTAAACACTGCTTAAACACTGGAATAAATTGCCTATGGAGGTTTTGGAATATCCATCACTGGAGATCTTGTATTTAAGAGCAGGTCAGACAGACATCTATCAGGGATTATAGAGACCATACTTAGTCCTGCCACGAGGTCAGGGGACTGGACATGATGCTCTCTCGAGGTCCCTTCCAGTTCCAGTATTCTATGATTCTATGATTTTTAGAATCCATAAGTTGCTCATCTACCAAAGCTGATGAATAGCATACAGATATCTATCTTAGATAGGATCTACATTAGACCCAGAAGCTTGGCTTAAGGTATGCAACTCTGGCTACGTACAATATGTAGCTGGAGTCATTTTACCTTAAGCTGAGCTTGGCAACCTCCCCACAGTGGGAGGTTGATGGGAGCAAATGCTACCGTCAGCTTCCCTTATTCCTTGCAAGAGCAGGAGTACCAGCCATTGGTGGGGGAACCCTCTGAATTCGATTTAGTGAGTCTTAACTAGGCTTGCCAAATCGAACTCCAGAAAATTGATCATGGAGCCTCAATCTTCTGTGGAGTAAAGACATCATCTTATGGAATGTATTACTGACTTGTGACCCTACTACTGCTCTCTACTGGATATATGTCAAGCTTACACATGTAGGTATATGAAATTTCCTTCTGATGCCTAGCCATCTAGTATCTCATGATGTTGCCATGCATCACCTCAATGGCAAATGGAAATAGAATGGAGTTGTCTTTAAAGAAAACAAAGATGTGTTTTTTCTTTTTTTTATTATTATATTATGGGAGCTCCCAGAGAACCCAGTCAATATTCCTGCGCTCTGTATGCACAAACAGTCAAACCCAGACAAGTTACAATCAGTGTTCCCTCTAAGCTGCATGGCAGCACAGCTTCACGGGTGATTAATCAGCTCGGCCCAGTCAGTCAGCTCCATGCATGGATCCTTGAGCCCCTGACAGGGCAGGGCTGATTAATCACATGTGAAGCAGGTTAGAGGGAACACTGGTTACAATTGAATCCATTTAATAATTCTACCAAAAAGCCTTCAAAACTATGAATGGTTAAAAAAGGTAAGACACAAAGAGGTATGTAATAAAGTAGACACCATTCCTCAGTCCATTGTCCATCCCAATACAGTTCACACATTAACTATGGGATTATTTACATACTTAAAGTGAGAGACAAGTCAAATAAGGTAATATCTTTTATTGGACCAACTTCTGTTGGTAAGAGAGAAAAGCTTTCAAGCTTACAAAGAGTTCTGCTTCAGCTCTAACGGTGCTAAAATATCTTGACCAAATGGGGACAACAATAACTTGACAAATAGGATTCCTAAAAGTACCATCACTAGAAGTGTTCTTTTGGGGGATATCATGACATTATAATTTATCCCAATAGTAACTAGCCAATACTAAGCCATTGCTTCTGACACATCACTGCTTCTAACACTTCTAAATGTACTTGTATCAGCTTTACCATTATTTCTCTAAATTTGGTATTTGAAGTGTCTCTCTGACAAGTCAGACAGTTTGGGATTTCATTAGTTCCCACTATCTATCTTAAACTGCTTTGTGTCAAAGCCACCTAATCTTTATTAAAAGCAAGTCAAGGGAACATAGAGATATAAAGATGAAGGTAAGCCACAAATGTTCAATATAGTGGGAAGAGCAATTTTCCCCCCTGCTGATAATTCTTTTATTTGTTTCTGATCCAAATTAGATTTTATTAAATGGAAGGAATGAGTGGAGTTCACATGTTATGGCTTTTTAAAAAGGAGATTTTTAAACGTATAAATCACAAAACTCAACATCACAGTTACAGAAGTCCCATATTGGTGGGAAGTTAACAGTCAGTAATGAATAAGGCACAGTAGAGTTTTCCTGAACACAATAGAATTTCTTCCTAATGATTGAATTATCATCTGTATTTCATGTTTTAAGAAATAACTTTTGTTCTTTGTTGAGTGCTCAATGTCATCTTTCCCTTTTGTCAAAAAGTAAATTAAATAGCTCAAAGGAGCTTTGTGCAGAAGTGTTTGCTCCTTTATTCTGTCCCAGAATGCTGAGAATACAGATAGCCTCCTTTTTTTTGCAACAGCAAGTGTTATAGCTTTACCAAGAACATAAGAAGGCTACTTGTGAGCAAAGACAAAATGCAAATAATATGGCTAAGGGCCCAGTTGGGAATAACTAGCACAAGTGTGATCTATTATTACCATGCATTCGAAGCTTTGTTAAAGTGATTTCAGATTCTAGGGTATTTATTTTTGGAGTTGATCTGATGAGGATGGAAAAATAAAACAAATTTTTGCTCCCTATTTGTTACTGCAGCATTGAGCAAGTGACATGCAAGCCCACTCCTTCCAGCATTTCTCAATGACTATGTTAAGCTGTTCATCAATAGAAACCACAAAAGAAGAGTTTATACTAATTGGATAAGGCATTAATATCTTCTAATTCCACAAATAACAGGATCCTTAATTATGAAACAATTATTCATTGTAGACTTTCTGTGTTCTCCATTTGAGAAATATGACAAACTGTAAACTTTGGATTTTAAGTAGGAAAGAATGCAATTTTGTGCATATCTTCTGTTTATGATTGGCCTTTGTCTTTATGTAATGATTATGGATAACATTTAAAAAAAATCTTAAGTTCCATTTTCAAAGCAGTTTTACACACTTGGGGCTTGATTTTCAAAGGTAGTTAGGCACGTACAGACAGAATTTTGCACATAGTGACATTTTCAAAAAAGCACCAAAATAGTTTTGAGGATCTGAGCTTTGGGGAAGCTGCTTTTTCACTACTACCCCATCTTCAGAACTGCGGAAGTTGCTCACTTCCTTATCCATGCGGATTTGGCCAATGGATTTGGGAAGCTTTGAATTCACTGACTACCCTTCTTATCTCTTCTCAGCCTCCCATCTCCAAAAATCTTTTCTGAGCAGAGGTCATTGTTGTACTTGGCATTGGCGGGCATATATAGAATAGTGTATGCTTGACCATATTGCCTCAATGCAAAATATTTGAACTGGACCACTGATAAACTTTCTTTTTGTAATACTTCCAGTTTTACTGCACTATGGTGACTATTATAAAGAATCATGGCCTGGAGGACAATTAACAGAGTCTAAGAGGACTAATTTTAAACTGTCAGAAAAAGTGTTACAAATATGACATGACAGACCTCTGTATGGTGTCAGACAGACAATGGATGGAGAAACCACACAACTCACTCAAGCCTGGCTACCTTTCCACCCTAAAAAAGTTCTGATATTTATCATCCAGTACAATAAAGCTCACTGACTGCAATCATGATTTCATGAGGATGATACATTCTGTGATCTATCCCTTCTGAACCAATGCTATTATATATTAAGAGATAATCTAAATTATAACTGCTAGCGTGATTGCTTCAAATTCTGATTACAGGTTGCACGATCAAAAATCAGTGATACAGGTGTTAAATTATCATTATAATGGGCTCTCAGTGCAGAGAGACAGCTCAAAATATCTTTCATTTACTGATGCATTTTCATAAAATTTCTAGAGATCCTTTAGTATGAATGTGTGAGATTTTTCCTCATTCACAAAAATTAGAGGCAACTATTAAAGTGGCAGCCTCCTCTCTTTGGATTATTATACAGTAAATCACACATTGTTGAGATTATCCAAATTATAATTACCATAATAATTTTAGGAATGCAGAATTACACTAGATTAGATTGAGGTAATATGAGTTATATTAAAAAAATTAAAACAGACTCATTATCGCAAGGCAATCATTTTTTCCTCTAACTTTAATAAGCTCATCCCTCAAACTGTGAAATGTTGAAGAATTCTTGACTAAAATTTTGTGGAAGTTCAGAAGTGCAGTCTAAGTTTACTCTCACCACTTGGGCAGCAGCTAGAGGTATTCACTTGGGGAAGTTATCAGAAAATGTAAGCGGGAACCTCTGTTTACATGTGATAAACTGAGAAACCAAAATAAGATGCCACATCTTTATAGTGTATCCTTTTTCTTTTGTATACTTTGATCACAAGTTAAATACATAATGATATTTAAAGGACAGTCATAGGACTTCAGAGTTAACAGTCCATTGTTATAAATGTGAACAGTTTACCCCATCAAAGTTTTTGCTTTAGGTTTAGGCAAACATTACCACATTGACTATCCCTGGTTCAAATCTGGAAGGTTTTCTTTGCAACCATAAGAGTTAATGATTTATGTTGTTTACTCAGGGTATGTCTACACTTGCTCCCTAGTCCGAACTAGGGATGCAAATGTAGCATACCGAAGTTGCTAATGAAGCGCAGGATTTAAATATCCCATGCTTGATTAGCATATTCGTGTCCAGTCGCCATTTTAAAAATCCACTAGTCCAAATTAACTCGCTGCGTGTAGACGCGGTATTCCAAAAGAAACCCCTTCCCTCGGATTAACTGTTACTCCTCATTGCATTGTTTCTTTCGGAATACCGCGTCTACACGCGGCGAGTTAATTTGGACAAGTGGATTTTTAAAATGGCAACCAGACACAAATATGCTAATCAAGTGTGGGATATTTAAATCCCGCACTTCATTAGCAACTTCGGTATGCTACATTTGCATCCCTCGTTTGGAATAGGGAGCAAGTGTAGACATACCCTCAGTGCTTATATTGTGAAACACAAGACATCAGACCCTGACAAAGAGTGTCGTTTTGCTAGGCTGCAGAAATCTGGCCCCATTTCAGCTATGACAATCACTTTTGAAATATTATTTCAAATTAAAAAGTCAAGCTGGTTAGTTTACACTCGCCTGAGCACACACATAAGAACACTGGAAAACCTTTCGCAGACTTTAATAGGCTCAGGTTTGGACCTCTATTTTCTTTTGATTGAGACTGGCATTTTATTGGTGCACATGTCAAAATAAAATTTTCTCTTCAGGATTAGTGCTTTGCACAAACAAAACCTTTAGATTTTTCAGCACCATGGTGCTGAGGGGCCCCACTGTAATAATTTTTTACATGCTAACCATGACACCATTTATTTCTACCTTGTTCCAATGTAGGAGGCAGTGTACAAATTGGCCAGAAGCAAGCATTATACCTTTTAATAATATTATAATACATTTGCATGCTTGCACTGAAGGTTGCCCTGTTGCTTCTTTTTAGTGATGAAATGACAAGTACTTATAATATCTGTGTGACAAAGTGGTGTGAGAATGTCTCTTTCATTTTTGCAATAGATGGGCAGAAAAATGAATATGTTGCTTTCTGTGGAAATGTTTATCCCATTTAAGCTTGTTTTCATTGAGGTCATTTCAATTTGTTGAAATAGCTCATAATACGCAAAGCAAGACAGCCTCAACAAGGGAAAGAAAGAAGATTAAGAAGAAAGAGAAGAAAAGGATTACTTAAAGAGGATATTCTGTGGTGAGGAGGAAGCTTTGAGCCTTGAAAAATCTGCAGCTTGATTTATAACATTACACAGTACACTCATATACAGCACTTGCTGATGTGAAAATATTGGCACCATCGAGGTTACTGGCCATTGGAACTTGCAAGACCTCACAGGCTGAAAATCAGCAATATTCCTCATTTGGCTCTTTTCAGAATACTAGCCAAAGTAATTGAAACTTTAATTAAAGAACATTAAAATACATCTTTCCTTCTAATAGGAGGCACCTGCAACACATGAAAATGATTTGTTTGGATTGCTAGATTTTCTAATGGTACAGAGGCAATTGACTGCACCCATATGCCCATTAAATGCATCTCCTGATGAACAAATACATAGGATTTGCAATATGATTCATTCATGAAAAAGGATGAAAAATTAGTCATCCCTTGAAAAAGAAAATTATTTGTAATATCCAACAGAGCATTATAAACACAATTTAACTATATATTTTGAAATCTACACCATGGCTGGACAAGATAATTAGGAATGGGGATTTCATATTTTTGGCTTTTGGAATATTTAGCATAAAATCATTTTGTAAAAATTACCTTAATGACACATCTAGCTTGTACTTTATCTTGAACTGAATACCATAAATTGCATTTTTCCATTTATGTGAGGGTATGGCTGTGCCACAAATATCTAAGTTATTACATTCAGCCTCTCACACCTGCAGAAATAAAACACAACGTTCATTATTCTTATTCTGTTAGAAAGAAAACGTTGCAGTTTATTCCAGGAATATAGATCTAACTACTGTATATCTGCTGCCATAAAATGTGGCTCTTGGAAACAACTGTTACAGTATATGCCTAAGATTGCATCAAACATGTTAACATTAAGTATAACATAATATTTCAAAAGGAGAGAAATGTTCTCAAGAGAGAAGACAAACTGAAATAATACTATGTTATCATTTATATGCCAAGTGTTATCCAAGGAGCTCAAAGTATATCACAAACAACAATGAAGCTTTCCAAAATAGCCCTGAAAAGGAAAGAATTACAATCATGCCTATTTTACAGATGAGTAAACTGAGGCACTGGGACATAAATTAATTTGCCCAAAGTCATGCAGCACATTAGTGATATTGCCAGGAGATCTGACTCCCAGGTTGATGCTCTCCCAAATAAATCACACTGCACATAAGGATTTCTGAATTCATTTATTAAATTATGCATTGCTGGTTACAAGGTTACTATCTTTTCTCAATTGGATTAAAAAAAAACCTCTTCAGAGCCAATTTCTATAAAATTATAGTTTAAAAAAGTTAGAGAACTATGAAGCCTATTTCTAAAAAGAAATTCCAGCATATTGCTGTGCTCCCTTCTCTAATCAATTACCAACATGACACACAGTGATAAGAGCCAGAGTCTGTAGAATAATGTCCATTTTAAACATATTTTTGCAGGTGATCCAGACACCTGATGAGATCCAAGGTGGCAATTTCTGCATATCAATATGGTGTTGGAGAAGAGGGAAAGATAGAAAGTGGGGGCGGGGCGACAGGGACATAGTCAGAGACACCCTCGTTCTCACCCCCCCTGCTAAGTGGTTGGTTCTCAGAAATGCTGCTCAGAGAGGAGGTGTTCATCTACACAATGTTCCATGAATGCTGGTTTACTGTCTGTTCAGAGAAAGTGGGAAAGATTAGAAATTGATCCTGTAGATCAACAACTGGTACTCAGTTGTTGCAATAATCCCTTCAGTTTGCTGCTTTCTATGATCAGCCTGCTCACTCTTCCAAGAATAGTCATTAGACTTAGGCTGAACTGTCAGATAAAGGCCTGCCTTGAAGCACCGTAGAACTAACAATACAGCCTAAAGTCATATCTAATGCAAGCAGGCACTGTGCAAGCTCCAAACACAGGCCTGCCAATATGACTTACCACTGATTTGCAAAACCCTTTGATTCCATCTCCTCTTTTCTTGTGTAGTGAATGCTGGTCATCAGGCCCACTGATGGGATGGAAGAGGAGTAAGAAATGGGGCAGTTGTTCCTGGGCCTGGTGATTCAAAAGAGCCCGGAGCTCCTGGCCACCACGCCTACTACTGCAGGGGGTGGCTGCAGAGGGACACACCATGGTGGGCTACAGGTGGCGTTGAAGGCTGGTTGCTTCCAGCCTTGCTCCTTCTGCCTGAGTCCCCAACCCTTGTGGTAGCATGGAGGTAGGCCCCCCATCATCTTGTCCAGAAGTCTTGCAAGTCGCCCTCTTCTCCCCCCCCCCCCCCCCCCCCCCCCGTCATACTGAATTATGCTACAGAAGAATCTCAGAAGAATCTCAACATAGAGCATAAACAGTGCATAACCAGTTCCTTTCCAATGACTTTCTTCTGTTCCTATGAGGGTCTTATTACCAATGTCCTGTTTGCTCACCAAATTCTATAACTTCCTCACCAATGAATCTATTGTAATGGATGTTCTTTTGGGGCTCATGATGAAGGACCTACAATTAAAATAGAGATGTTCTTTGCCACAATCACTTATGCCAGCTAAGGATTGAAACCTTATTACTTATGTAAAGACAGCAGAATCAGACCTGTATGGGTATCAGTACAGAATATCAATTACGTTAATAAAAAAGCTGATATGTTTACTATGCTATCTTGGTGAAAACTACCCCAGGCCTTTATTGATACTCCACATAAAATTGGAATATAAGACTAATATAGGCAGTAAGGGATGTTAGAGCTTTGCACGGGCTTTGTGCACTGGGATGAATTTCACTCTCTGAATATGACAAGTGAAATATTTGTATGTACCATGAAAAATAAGAGCAGACTCATCTAGTTGAAGAAAAGTTTTCGCATAATAAAATCAGAACAATGCAGCTTTCCATCTCTTGCTGGATAGTGTGTGGCTTTATAAAGCACAACATACGATTCTAGAAATCCTATGAGTCACTATAGCTTGCAAGTAAAGAGCACTGAAATGCATAAAAGATGTAAAGCTAATAAAACAGCAGCCAGCCTACATGCTGTGCCCATTCCTAAAATCTGGTGTTGTCTGAACCGATGTTATAAGATAAATTCTTTTAAAGGAATTGATATATATAAGAAACAGAAATGTAGCTCAGGATGTTTGGGCCAGACTTCACTCCCAGGTGCCTAAGAGCAATGCTTCATTGATTTTAATGGGGGTTTGAAAAGGTGTAACTGAAAGAAGTTTTATCTTATATTACTGAAGTTTTGCCATCGGCTCGAATGGGTGAAGGAGCAAGTCCTGATCTAGATGTATTAAATGTAGTTAAAAATGAACCCCGCTATGAAGGATCCATTTGTACTATGA
This sequence comes from Apalone spinifera, assembly GCA_030068395.1. Lineage (NCBI taxonomy): Eukaryota > Metazoa > Chordata > Testudines > Trionychidae > Apalone > Apalone spinifera. Next base: position 257,215,878 of record CM057845.1, read on the forward strand.
ATCTAATGCAACCTCCACCTTGACTCTCATCCTAATAGCTATCTGTGTTCAAAGACTACCTGCTTTTTAAGAACCGCCTACCATGATTTAGCTAGTTGCTAGCTGATCAAGACTTTTTCTGTGATGTGCTTTTCTCCTTTGACATCCATTTAAATTCATATAACATCCACCCTCTCCTTTAAAAATCTTATGCTCTTTTTTTCTCAAAGATTTGTTTTCCCATATCACTACAGTTCACCCCATATTATGTTTTCTTCTACCCCATTTCCTTTTATTATTGCACTCCCCCATCAAACTGGTTTTATTTGTTTGAATTTTGCAAGGAGGCATTTTATTACAACATTCTTATTGTTTTTATGAGGATGAACAGTGGCTAAGGTCTTGGTTAGAAAGGGGGTAGTTTTTAAAGATTACTAATTAATTAATTATTAACTGCTAAAGAAATACATTATCACTGCACTAATGCCAGAAACATGAAAGGTCTCTTTCTATGTTAATTGCAGAAAATGTTCCAATTTATGTGTCTCCATACTGCTAATCTCTTGTATTTCTGCAGTCAATTTACGTGGTTTTACTCTATGTGGAAAATATTAATAATACATAATTTCTAGCTCACCACCTGCAAGAAAAAATGTTATTCAACAAATAGTCTGTGTCCCTGCGACAGTAATATACCAGTTTACAACCTATGTCAACAAACAGTTCCTAAATCCAGCACTAATGTATTCCTAAGGGCTGAATGTCAGAGCTGAAGTGGAGGGACAGTCTTCCATTCCACAAGGTAAGTGTTTTGTAAACATTTCTTGCATTATTTTTGGCTTATTATATTTTTAAATAAAAGCTTGAATATTTTGTACTGTTAATTAAAAACAATAGACAAGATAGTGATCCAATCATTAAAGACTGTGGTCATGCTTTTGACTGGTTGATATTATCCTTCCAATTAATACTGTGTCATGTTTCCACGGTTCATGTGAGCAAATGCTGTGCAAAATAGCCTTCATCCATTCACAGAGTCCCAAAGGGATTAATAATTTTGGTTTCAGTCCATTTTGGATGATAGTTTTCTAAATTCAAAGGGCATTTTCTTCTTGGTACATTAAATATTATTTCAGCTCTGTGTTAAGCAAGGCATAAGGACATCTGTCATTTCACTGAAATATGAGATGTGTGTGTGTGTGTGTGTGTGTGTGTGTGTGTGTGTGTGTGTGTGTGTGGAGGGGGTTCAATTCAATAGAAAAGTCTTAAGCATTAATTTGGAGATTAGCCGGTGCAGAGTGTCAGATATTTTCACCTACACACTGGTAGCTATTTTAATACATCCATTAATAACAGTAAATAATACTGGCTAATGCTGATTGCCCAAGAGAGTATCATCTTTTGGAGCTCCTCTCTCTGCCCAAGAAGTGCAGCATGCCAAAGGGTACATGAGATATTAACAAGTAGGGAATTAATTCTTACTGTGGCAGCAAATGGGCTTACTGGTGGCATTACCTAATGGTTAGGTCACCCTAGGCCTCTAGGTCAACCTAGGCCTCAGTGCAACCCCTCCAATACCACAAAGACCCACCTCTCAGCAGGTGGCAATGTGGCCCTCCAGCTGGGTCACCAACTCAGTCTGCCCCCCTTCTGGGGTAACAAGAGTTTAAAAACATATGTAGAGTCACATGTCCTCACAATGGGGAAGGCTGTAAGTCTACCCTCGGATCTTTGTAGATGGCTCACCCTTGCCTCAGGGCTTTCATTGTCTCTATACTCCCCTTATATCAGAATCAGAGATTGTAGAATAGAGATTTTTGCTCCCTGCTGTGAGCCTGGGTACTCCCATTCCACTGGGCTCCAACCTGGTGTCCTATGAGATGCAACAATATCAAGCATCCTGGAGTGCCTCAAGACTGCTTCTCTGGACCATTCCTATCAATTGCCTTCCCACCTGAGTTTCAAAGTCCAATATAAGAGGGCAAAAGAAAAAACGTTAAAAAAAGCTCAACTGGTACCCACTCCCTGCCAGTAAAGGTCTTTGCAGTAACCTTGTTCAGGAGCTCTCAGGATAGGTCTGTCCTACTCTGTCCACCCTCTTTTGAGCTTCCAGACTCACTTTAGAAATCCTCTTCCCTCTGGAGCAGGCTTTGGAGGACTGGGAGGAGTAACCTGGGTACAGAAATGCTCTATAAGCCCTTCAGTTCCAACGTGGGTCTAATGTACTCCCTCACAAATAATGAATAACACTGAATTTTATGACTGTCTAAGGTATCCAGGTTGTTACACTGTCTCTCCTTAGGTACGTTTACACAGTTGCGTGTACCTCGAAATAAGCTACGCAATTTGAGCTATGCAAATTGCATAGCTTATTTCGAAATAGTTTATTTCAAAATTTGGCGCTGTCTATACAGCACTAATTTTGAGATAAATTGCTATTCCAGCATCTTCCTTAATCCTCATGCAATGAGGTTTATAGGAAGCTGGAATAAGAAGCCCGTTATTTTGAATGTATTTCAAAATAATGGGTGTGCTGTTAAGATGCACAGAACATTATTTCGGGATAACGGCTGTTATCCCAGAATAGCACCACTGTGTAGACATACCCATATCTGTCCTCTCCCAGGTCTTCTATAACCTTCTGTTGATCTGCCTCCTGTTTTCTCCATGGCATGATTGCTGACAACCTTGTTCCTTTTCTTCATCTTAGCTCTCTCCCCACATGGCACGTGTCGTTCCTAGTTTCCACTCACCCATGCTGAGACTATTCAAGTCAAATGTTCTGTTCTGTTCTTTCAGGAGTAAAATTTGAATAGAGCAGCATTTGGGCTGTATTCACAGACAGTGTCAGAAGCAAGCTCCTGTTAACTGCATGGAAGGCCACAGAATGATAATGGAGCAGAGGCATATGAACATCTCAGAGGTATTACAGGAAAAGAGAATGAAAACCTCAGGCATGGCCTACACTAGAAAATTAAATCCGCTCAACTACATCACTCAGGGGTGTAAAAAATCTACTCCCCTCTGTGCTGTAATTAAGCTGACCTAACTCTCGGTCTGGGCAGTTGTAGGTTGACAGAAGCACTAACTAGTGCCTGTTAGGAAGCTGATTACTGACACCGACTGGAGAGACTCTCTGATCAGCATAGATAGTGTCTATACTAAAGTGTCACAGCAGTATAGAGGAAAGGAATGTTGTAGCTGTCAGCCAACATGAAACTAAACGCTAAGCTTTGGTCTAAAACTGAACACACAGCCAAATATAAGGGCCTATTTATATTACTCTTAGCCATCAGTGGAGAGAACACTTTGCAGGGAATATTTTACATGGTAGTACCAGGGCTTAAATTCAGCCAGAGCTGTCTGTAATGGAGCCCCAGTAAATATTTTAAAACCAGTAAGGCTGAAACCCCATGACCTAATGCACCTTGCAGTGCTGAATCCTCAGACTTCCTGGTTCATAGCTGAAGCTCAGAGCTCCATATCAGGGGGAAGGGTGAGAGAATTTGAGCCCTGATATCGACAATGGATTCAGTGTAATCTTTTCAGTGTGTCAGTTTATAATAAAATACAATCCTTTCTCAGCTGCATAAACTTTATTTAAGAAAGATTGAATTGAGCACATGTTGGTGTAGTCAATCTTGCACCTATAATTGGGTTTAACATATGAATAACAGCTTAAACATATGTGTGTGTCTAGGTATCATAAACTACAGTACCAACAGTTAAAACTAGCTCAGACTGCCATATAGCAATGAAAGATATCTATGCATATATGCAAATGTTCACCGGCACCTGCACCAATGTGCTCACATTTCTATCTGCAGTTTTGTGAACTGCAAGTCTCACAACGTTCCCCCAGATTTTCTATATCCACAACTCCTGGAGTATTACATTTACAAGGGATTCTCAGCTTCCATTTAAAATACAAAATTTTATAGCCCTCATGGTTGAAGAAAAAAATCTGGAAAATGTGATCTGAGTACATTCTAAAGGATCAAAAATTAAAAAAGAAAACTACTTCTTTTTTATAATGATATATATAAAATCATTATTCTTAAGAAAATCTCATAATTTCAGGGAGCCTTGAAACATGAATTGTCAATGTTTGGGTTGTCAATACTGTGTTTGCTTCTTGTAACTGTAATATCACACATTTAAAAGAAAGGCATATAGTGCTTTGTTGATTTTACAGAAGAAATGAAACAGACAACAGAGTGAGGATTATCAAATGGAGGAATAACATATTTTGTCTTTTTGAGGTTCAGAAAATTCAAGATAAATGAAAAAAGGCACCTAGAGGAAGGGGACAAGCAGAAGTACAGAAGATATCCGAAGGAAAAGAAACAGTGGAACAAAGACACCCAGAGGGAGAGTCTGGTCCACACAATTCTAGCCATCTAACCAAAATGAAATATCGAATTAGACTTCCCTTTATATACCTTTGCAGCATGCACCCAAAATTGCCAGCTCATAAGGTGACACTGTCAGGATTCAAATAAAATCATAGTGTAGTTATGTACACACACACACACACACACACACACACACACACACTGCTCTTAAGGTGACACTGTCAGGATGCAAATAAAATCATAGGGTAGTTATGCACGCACACACACACACACACACACACACACCCCCCTTGTTCTTATTACCTCTTCCTGTAGCACCGGTCAGCAAAGTGATCTCAGACCTTTGACTTTACATCAACAATATTCATAGATATGTATTAACCCTAAATATATTTAGTGATCCATAAAATTATGTTTCTGAATCTCATCTTATTTATTTATATGTAAAGAAAGAGTTATTGCTCTGAAGTAAATGGAAGTGCATCAGAGTAAAATATCAATGCGAGTGGAGAATCTGGGCTTCAGTGTTTACTTTTCCTAATTTACAAAGAAACACAACTATCTTTTTGTATGAAAAAAGAAACAATTGCTTGCAAGGTTTTGTTGGATTCTAGTGTGTCATTTCCTCTCATATATTTGGTAATGGAGCACATGCCATTATATATTTATATTTCTAAACGTAATAAAAACAATCTGGCATCATGACTTTAGAAATCAATATCAAAAGTGATCCTGGAAAAAAAAAGTCAATACATCCCAGGGAGAGGCAAAAAATATGGTTGCAAGTGGACTGTGATAATGTTGCTACTAACTCTTTCACGTGATACCTTGCTACTGTGGGGATGGTTTCATTAGATATCAGTATATAAATAATACACATTCCCTAACATGGAAACTAATAGTTTCCTCCTGTCTTTTTATTAACTCTGCTTTAGGTACCTTTGTATGGAAGTTCTATAGAGAGCAGTGCTATTCTGTGGACACGGAGAGGGATGAAACAAAACTGCGTTTTTTACTGGCTTGACACAGAGACCTTGAAAAACTCCAAATAATGACAGAAATGTTGCCCACAGTCAGATATAGATTTGCAAAGGGCAGAATATGATATAAATTTTGCCTCCCTGCTCACATGCAGAGGCCTGATAAAAATCTGAGTTAAATGATGTTTCAGCATTTACAAATCAACAAACGCTTCCTGCCCTAAGAAATGACTGAAGCTGCTATCACCTTTGCCCCTGAAGTTACACTAGGTCGCCTCTCTGCTCCGTATGTACACATCAATCCCATGCACGATTGCAGAGATGTTGCTGGGTCACCTTAGCCCACTCTAGGCACGTGGTCCCCAGTGCCTCTGTTTCACCTCTTGAACTCAATAATCTACAAAAGCTTTCTCGTATTTAATAATACCCCTTTTTGTGGCCTGGTTTATTAACACGAAGCTGAAAAAGGAAACATAAAATTTTCAGGTGAGGCTTTCCTTCCACCTACTTGCTCTCTGTACTCTAACCTTTGTATCTAGTATTGGCTCTCTGAACACAACAGCCATTCTCTCTTCTCCTTGCTCTCTTCTGTATCCCAGAGGCCAGATTTTAACCACATCACCCACCTGCCTTTTGACATTACTTATTCTCTACACCTAGGACGTGTGTTACATATGTCACAGGTGGGGCTGGGACCCATCTCCTTTTAAAGAGGCCAGCCGCTCTGACTAGAGACAAAATTAGACTGATTGTTTTCTTCATCATTCTCTTATTTTGCTTTCCCCCTATTATCCTTCCCTGCTTTAGATGAAGGCATGACTACAACATGACGGATGAGACTCAGGATATTAACCAAAGAATCCCATGCACTTATAGACTTCGGTTAGTCTATAAGGTGCCACAGGACTCCTCGCCGCTTTTGCAGATTCAGACTAACACGGCTACCCCTCTGATACTTGACTCAGGATATTGTAAGTTAAAGCTGCCACAGCAACTTTAATTCTATCCCCTCAAGTGTATCTATTAGACTTCCATCACAAGCTCACGTAATGTTGGATAACATAATATAATAAGGTACAAACTTGAAATGATTTAAGTCTGAGCTTAACTTTATGATATGAGTAGCTCTAATGATATTAGTAGGACATTGAAGGACCAGAGTATAAGGTAGCAGTCTGAAATTGATAGCAAAGAAGTTGACTGCTTGCACCCATGTGGAGCCCCACTGACTTCAGCTATAGAGTCAGACCTTTTTTGGCAAATGCTAGTTTTACAAATATGGATTAATTATGTGGAACTACAGCAATATTTCACACTGCAACTTTACTGTATTCTCACCTTATATTGCAAATTGGCATGTGAGCACTTCCCAGAATGGTAGAAAATGAGAGAGATGTCACTTCCAACACTATGCGAAATTGTCACTATACATATAATGCATCTTTTGGATACTGAGATTTCTATTTTTACAGTAGAAATAAAAGTCTACATGAATAAGTAAACATCATCAATGCTGTTTACACATTGAAGATTTAAATATGCAAGTACACTAATTAAAACAAAAGGAAAATCAATTTAAGCTCTTAATATTGTAAAGTATTAGGAAAATAAAGAATGTGACAAATGTACTATGTACTTGAGATGAAAATCCTTATGTATTTTTCTGAAAAAGAAACAAATTGGCTCACATTGTCTTCTGTGCCCGGTTTCCACTAGATGCAGAAGAACATCAGATTGTCAACTGCAGTTCCCTGATTTCCTATTAGTTCTACACTAGTTCTGGGTCTAGAGAGAAACCTTGACACTGTTTTAAATTCTATCACCTGTAATGGTCCCAAAGAGCAATGTTTTTCTCAAACCACATTTTCTTACTGTTTTCTGGCCTCAACATCACTCCAGAGCTGCAGTGAGGAAAGTGGCTATAGAGACCATGCAACATCAAGAGGTTCTCCAGCCAAGAAGACATTTGTGGGGCTTTGTTTGTATTTAATTCATTTTGATTATTTTTAACAAGCTATATAGAATTCTGGGTGTCAAAAGCTTTTATTTAGGCCCAAACCTTGTGGATCCCATTTGGAGGAGATGTGGAAGGAAACCCTTTTGTGGGACAAGGAAGCCAGGTACGGGTTGGGAACAGGAAGCATCCATACGTTGTCCCTACACCTCTTCTATGCACACTACAACCAATATTGGAGGAATCAGAATTAAATCAGGTACCTGTGCACATGTGCTCACATGAACAGAGAGGCCATATTCTAAAACCTCCACCTTTCCCCAACATTCCAAGTGTTGGTTCTAATGAAGGCTCTTGCAAAGTCATTACAGGTGGTGAAACTGCAATAAATGTTTCTGCTGTAGAATCAACAGAGCACAGAGTCAGCTGGGACATGACTTTCTGTGATGTCTGCAGATACCCTAAACTCCACTGGTTTTATGAGCCAAAACCTTGGTCAGAATTTTTTCCCTTTGTGGGAGTTAGGATGGGCTGGAAAAGAAGGCAGATAAAGACAATCTAGCCCATCCCTGTAACACGCTGATCTTATCTACAACACAGGCCATTTGTGCCTTTATTTATTTACGGGGTGTCCCCCACATTCTGTAACATCCATTCCATACTAACGGCATTGACGCTTGTGGAACTGATGCGTTATAAGTTCTCCCATTCCCCACTCTTAAGTTGCACGAAACCTCCCCACCCTCCACTGATTTGCGCAAATGGAAGTCAGCCAAGGGAAAAAAATTCCCCGCTTGATTTCGCTATAATCCAAGTTTTTTTAAACGTATCTTGGACTCATAGCGAGGATGGCCTGTATAGCCATTTTTGTAGACATCACCATTGTACAGTATCTGAATGAATTGTTTTATCTATAGCAACAGTTCTCAAACTTTCCCATGGCATTGATTTTATGTTAACAGAGAGATTTTCTAAAGGACAGTTCCCCTTCCATTTTTGATTAGATAACATCCTGTCCAGGATTGTCCTTAGGCATAAACAGCATAAGCAGCTGCACAGGACACCTAAAACTTTGGGGCACCAATAGGCAGTTCAGTATTGGGTTTACAATGGCTCTGGGAGTAGGGGCCCCAGCCTGTTCCACTCTAGCTCTGCTGCCCCTATCTCTAGACAAATTGACCAGGGTTGTCTGAAGTTTATACCTACTGTTTTCCGCACCGCACATGTGCAGAGTGAATTGAGACAACCATTCGACACTGTGGATGGAAACTTTTTTTAAAGGGGGGAAGTGGAAGAAGCTGGTCCCTCCCCTTCAGCCACTGCTCACTCCCTTCAGCCTGTCTATTGGCCAAAGGGCTTCTCTCTGTACCCTGGGAGATCAACATGTAGGAGTTGTCATGGGCTGTAGGTGCCTTCTCAAAGCTGGGTGCTGGGGGGGACCCCTGGCCAGAGCTTCCATCACCCCCCTCCTGCAGATTAGCACAGGGCTTATTCTGAAAACTACCCCTCCCCACCTGACCAATATGGGGCTTGCATAAAAATGGGCACCCAAGCAGACAGCCCAAGCTGCAGGATGGAAGAAGCCACAAACTTGCTAGATGCTCCAGAATTTGTGCCAGGAGGTGGTGGAAGGAAGCTTGGAGCCCCAGCAGAAGCCATACCAGGGCAGGGAAGAGACCAGCAGAGTGGAGCCCCAAGACCCAACAGAAGCCACTCCAGACAGGTGGCAGAAGGAGGCCCCAGTAAAAGCAGTGCTGGGCTGGCAGGAGAAAGTCCCAAAAGTTGCAGATCTGAAGCCCTAGGCTCTAATATAAACAGGGCACTAGTTTAATAATATTCCAAAGGGCCTCATACATCCTAAGGGATCCTAAAGTAACTATTTACACAGAAAAGTCACATTCGGAAAGTTTCTATGTTTAGCTCTCTTTTGTGTAATAAGGGGTTTGTTTTTATAAGAAAAAAGTTTAAACTTACTGGCTGGTTTTGGTAATCTAATCTCTTCTTTCCTTCTGTTCTTTTGTTTTGTCTTCCTTTGTGCCCCCTGCTCTACGTGGTTCCATTTCTACCCTCTAATTCCTTAAACACCTTTCCTCTCTCACCTTCCTCAGCCAGCACATCCTAATGGAGGAAGTAAGGCTACCCTGGCTCCTCCTCCCTGAAAAATCTTCCACACGTCCATCCCGGCACTTGTTTGCAATGAACAGCTTGGATACCTGTAGTTGAGGTAGGAAGGGAGAATTAGCTTCATGTGAATGGCTTATGAAGAGTCCATTTTTGCACTCAGGTACCTGGGCACAGAGCCTATTAACTTCAGAGAGAATGCCAGAAGCATTACCTACCCCCAGGGCCTTCTAAAATGAAGACAGTAGCTTGAAAACCAGGAGATTTTAAAATCACACCTTTTGGAGTTGTCTTTTTATTTCCCTTTTGGCGCTAGAGTGAGTAGGGATTATTTTTAAGGTCTTCTCCAAAAGCTTTGAGGCAAGAAATTGAATATTTTATTTAGATAAAAGCTGAGCTTCTAAGGTAATAAGCTGATTCCAGAAGCTAGGATTTTAAAATGTGCCCCCTAAACATCATAGGAATCATGGTAAATTCATGAGAGCTGTCAAGTATCAGAAGGGTAGCCGTGTTAGTCTGAATCTGCAAAAGCGGCAAGGAGTCCTGTGGCACCTTCGGTTAGTCTATAAGGTGCCACAGGACTCCTCGCCGCTCATGAGAGCTGGTAGCACTGTCATGCCTGAGGGCAGAACTGGGCCCTAAGAAAAGAGTTCAATGTAGTACAAAAGAGTTCCTGAACCTTTGCATCACTTACAAGACATTACCACCATATCTGACAAGTCACAAGTACTATACAAACAGTATATACTTTTACTTAAGAAGGAAAGTCTGGCACCTTGTTCAGGCAAACTGCCCAATGACTTCAGTGGTATTTTTGCCAAATGACTGCAGGATAGGTCTTACTAATAGAGATTTAGTACCAACTAAAAAGGTCCCATGAACTCAAGAAAATAACCCCCATAACGGAATAATAAATACATTTCACGGATAATTAAAGAAACAAACAAAAATATGTTAAAATAGCTATTATGCAGGGATCAATATTTGCAGAATCTCTCTATTGAATGCTTACAAACACTGTATTTATGACTGCAGATGTGCTCATAACAACAAACCTCTATTCAAAGATTACATTTGTATTTGTATATGCTGAAAGACCTTCAGTATTCACATGGCTCTTCTCTGTTTAATTTAATTATAAGGGAAACCAGGGAACAATAAATTGTTGATTGTTTCATTCAAAGAGAAGCACTTTTCCATAGTCACTCTATACCAGACCCTTTTTAGCCCTTCTCACTCATTTGGTAGAGACATGTATCCCCATGTTCTGGGAATTCTCTATTTAGTGACTAGGATTATAGGATTGCATATATTCTGCTGAAGATAATGGGCCAAAATCTGTCCTTGGTTACACTTGTGCATCTCCATTGAAGTAAAGGAAGATTCAGTGACATAAGTGCAGAATTTGGTCTAATGCATTTGTCCTATTCATTAATAATATGAAAACGCCTGCCATTTGTGTTGCTTATTTCAATGTGTAGCCTCCAGGCCAGATACTGATTGTGACAGCAATAGGGAGGTCAGAAAGCATATAGAAAACCTCTTTTCCCTCCCCCTCCAGGTAAACCTGCTCAGGAGCCAGAAATAAGCCTAGCCAACCTGTCTCTTTAGTAATTGTTGTGAGGCCTGGTTAGTATTTCTGGTAGACCTCCAGAGCCAAAATTGGGTCAGTCAGGTTTGAAATAGGCCAGGGATTCCCTTGTGTGCCATTTGGTAGTAAGCACTGGGAATATGGATGTTATACATTTCCAAACCAACAATGAAGACTACTACTTCCCGAATTGCCCCCACATCTGGAAGCTACAGTCTTGCTCACCAAATGCAGTAATATAATGCAGAGGCAGGTCCACATATAGCTCGATGGAGTTATAAGCCACATGTGTCCAAAGTGCACACTGTCTTGGAGTATAGACGTGCAAGACAACAAGATACCACTTGTTGTTATCGCAGAAGTGAGGCACCACTAGCCCACAGACTACACGAAGCTCATGAGGCCACCAAATGCTTTGTTTACCTGAACGTCCTGAGGCATTGCTGCTCACCGCTCATAGTGGCTGCAGTTCAACATATCCAGCCAATGGGAGCTGAGGGAAATGGTGGCCTCGTACAGTTCCTGCAGCTCCCATTGGTTAGGAACAGCACACTGTAGCTATTAGGGCCGTGGGGCTTCAGAGCTATGGACATTCAGATAAACAAACCATCTGGTGGCCTGCCAGCTGCTAACCCTAATGAACCACATGTGGCTTGCGTGCCGTAGGTTCCCCAACCTTGGTGTATTGCCACATCAGTATTCTCTGCAACACAGGTATCGATGCTCATTTCCCAAGAACAGAAATGGAGACTGATTATTATGATTCATACATTCAGTCACATGGATTCACCAAAGGCAAGTCAGGCCTAACCAAGTGTGATTGCCTTCTGTGATGAGATAACTGGCAGTGTAGATTTGGAGAATGTAGTGGACATTCATACCTTGACTGTCCACTACAAAACTTTTCATGCAGTCTCCCACAGTACTCTTGCCAGCAATTAAAAACTTATGATTGGATGAATGGACTATAAGGGTATGTCTAGACAGCATCCCTCTGTCGGCAGCTTAGGCGGGTCGACATTGCAAATGAAGCAGGGATTTAAATATCCCGTGCTTAATTTGCATAAAAATGGCTGCTGTTTTTGCTGACTCGGCACTTTGTCTGCAAAAAGAAGCAGTCTCGAGGGGGCTCTGTCGAGAAAGAAAGCCTTTTTCAACAGATCCTGTAAACCTCCGTGCAGGAGGAATAAGGAATCTGTCGAAAAAGGCTTTCTTTCTCGACAGATCCCCCTCTAGACTGCCTCTTTTTGCCAACAAAGTGCTGAGTGGGCAAAAACGGTGGACATTTTTATGCAAATTAAGCGTGGGATATTTACATCCCCGCTTCATTTGCAATGTCGACCCGCCTAATCTGTATCCCTCTGCCGACAGAGGGATGCAGCCTAGACATACACTCAGATTGGCAGAAAGTTGGCTGGATCATCAGGCTCAACCGGTAGTAATCAACAGCTTGATGTCTAGTTGGCAGCCCATATCAAGCAGAGTACCCCAGGACTGTCCCATGGCTTGTATCTGCAATCACTTGCTCAGGTCATGCTTGATTGTGACTCTGATACTGTGATTTTTATCCTGTGAGGGATTTCAATTACACCTGTGGATTGTGTGGTAGGCTGGAAGCACATCCCCAGCCAGCCAAGGAACTATATGGTCTGTCTCCTGCAGTCCATTGAGCCTGGTCTACCCTAGACCAGGAAGATCGTCTTAAGGTATGCATGCCATTGACCTATGCAACATGTGTAGCTGGATTTGGCTTACTTTAAGCCAAGCTGCTTCAGCACTTATACTACAGGAGGCCACCAAGAGCACACAGTCCCATCGGCTTCCCTTGCTTCTTACAGAATGAGGGGGGCTGTCTCACAATCAGCAGATGATGCCCTCAACATTCAATTTGAAGGTCTACACTACACAACTAAATCAAGTGCTAGAAGATCAAACTCCAGAGGGTCAATCTTCTTCATAGTCTAGTCAAGCCCTTAGGGTAGTAGATGTCCTTTCACTCCAATGGTATGTGGTACTCTTGGCTGAAGGCTACTCCCAGCCCAGTATCAGGGTCCATTTACACCATGAAGGCCAATGTGAATGTTTGTTTGGTCTTCAGTGTCTCCCACTCTCTTGCCTGACCATCATTGTGTCTCTGTCAGTGTTTCTCTCCCTCTTCATGCTTGTTGTTTCCACTGGTGCTATAGGACTAAATTATTATAGGCCTTGCATTTCCCCCAGATGTTTGCTCTTTGGGGGGGGAGTGTTGGTGGAAGTACAAGCTCCTGTTTGAGTCATGGAGATAGTGGTGGACTGTCAGAAAGTCCAGAACAAGCTGCTCTGTCAGCAGTATAATCAGGATCTCACATGGTCTTTACATGAGACCATGATCACCTGATGCTTTCAGAAGTTTCTTCTTTGGGTTGGAGAAAACATCTATAGACCATTGGCAGACTTTTTTACTACAGCTGATGAATGGTCTTGCTGAGATCCTGAGACCTCCCCTGAAGCCTGTTATGTGCTGGCAATGGAAGAACTTTATCAGGGGTTGTTCTCACTGGTGAGAAACAGTGGGGCCTGGATGCCTACTGTCACTGCAGGAGTTCTCTGTTACAGTCCAGCAACTCTTAAGATGGATTTTGCTTTATTTTGTTCATTTTTTGTGCATTGTGCGATATTGGCAGTAAGTGTCAGATCTGGCCAAGGCTGTAGGCATAACTAAACACTGATAAATTCATAGCTGCAAACGAGACCAGATGACCAATATATAGATATTGTTCAAAACAGGTGTTAGACTTTTAAAAATGTTTTTAATATTTAGACTACAAAATTGTAAATTGTTGGATGCATTAACCTTACTTCTAGTGTCTGTGTCCACTGCTACAAGGTAAATGTAAGTTTGCTTTATAACTGTAAAAATGCATACTCTGAACTTGTGAACCTAGATTCCTCTACCCATCAAGAAGAACTATCAAAACTTAATGGGCCATTGTGGGACAAAACACTGTGTTGATTGTGTCCATCCACCAAAGAAGTAGTTACATGCAAGAATGCTCATCCCATCAGTTTGAACTCTGGGGCCAGGGCAAATAAAGCTGCTCATATGAAGAAATGGTTATCTCTTTGCTGCTTGGACTCTCACAAGGGCTGAAGCTCAGAAACAAAAGCAGAGATCTCATGGGTTAGTCCTAAAAAACAATTCAGTAAAACATTATTATAACTCTGTCACCTTTTGGAACCATAGATTAACTCATTTGTGTATAGATGTTGCCTGCTTTAATGTGTAAATAATATTTCTTTACTTAGTTAAAAAATTCATAGTAAGTTTACTATAGGATTGGCTACCACATTGTCTTCAGAGTAAGATGCAAGACACAAATTGATCTGGGGCAAGTGACTGGTCTCTTAGAACTGGGAGCGACCTGAATATTTTGTGAACTTTCATATGTGACCATTTGTCACTAAATTAATCGCTTGCCTGGGTGGCAAAACTGAAGTGCCCAAAGGGACAGTGTGATTCCATGGTAAGACTATTACAGTGCTTCGGGAATTCATATTTGTTCCCAGGTTTGTGAAATCTAATGATAGAACTTATCACCAGTCTGGGTTGTCTGCCCTGCTTTTTGACAGTCTGCCTCAAGATTGGAACTCATAGGTGTGACCCACTCTAGACAGTAACATTTTAATTGAATATATGTTGTTTTTCATGCCATCTGTCACTCTCAATCTGACTTTTCAGGTATTTTCCAGCATGCAAAAGTTTCAGCAGAGTAACTTACCTTATGTCTACACTAGGAAATTATTTCAAAATAAGTTATTTTGAAATAATAGTTCCTGAAATAACTATTTTGAACTAGCATGTCCACACTAAAGGGAAGCCTTGAAATTAGTCCGAGGAAGGCTCCCTTAATGAAGATGTGCTACCTTGACTTAGAGCCCCAGGAACCCTGGGGAGTAATTACTTTGAATGACTCTTAGGAGTAGTTATTTTGAAAGAACAGCAATAGAGCATCCACACTACCACTATTTCAAAATAACTATTTCAAAATAAGCATTATTTCTCATGTAAAGCAAGAGTCATTATTTTGAAATAACTAGCCCATTATTTCAAAATAAAGGGCTTGGTAGTGTGGACGCTCCATTTATTATTTCAAAATAAGAGGAGATATATTGAAATATCTCCCTAGTGTAGACTTGGGCTTAAAAAGTCTCACATTAGAATATCACATAGCCCAGTGGTTAGAGCACTCACTTAGGAAGTACAGAAATACTTATTCAGCTCCCTAGTTTTTCCTCCTAAGGTCAAGGAGGGTTTTGGACCCAGGGTCTTTCACATCCCAGATGAGTACCCTAGCCCCTGTACTAAAAGTTATGAGCAAGGTGGCTAATTCCAGGAGATGGTACATAGGGGAGGACTGCTAGCAGAACTAGACACCTTCTAGCAGCTTGGACTTAGGTACCGAAGAAGGTGGGGCTTAATAGCCTCTTTTGGTCTGCATCTCCAATTGTCTAGCTTAGACAACGCCTTGCCTAGCTTTCTAGCTTTTGTGAATCTCAATGTAAGGCACCTGTCTCCCTCATTCTTTGTGTAGGATCATAAGTGTTCTACTCGGGCTTTCCAAATTGAAAGTTGTGTATTGTGATGCTCAATATCACCATACCTAACTCCTTTTGATCATCCAGGACCAAGCTCTTGTAGGTGGGAGCCATATTTTCCTGTGTTCCAAGCCATAACAAAACACATCACTTGCTCTACTAAAATACAAATAGAAAACACTACTATAACAATAGTAACATGCAGGGCTTGACAAACGGTAGCGAAACCTACTCACCAGCCCCGCAATGCGCATGCACAAGACCCGCATTGCGCATGCGCGCGCTGCCGGTGAATGGGACGACTGGCTGAAATCTACTCGCCATGGGCGAGTAGATTCAGTGATTTGTCGAGCCCTGGTAACATATATCCTCATGCAGAAAATGTTTTCTTACACTCCCCTTTCACTCTGCCTTTCCATTTATGCCAGCCTTAATTCTTATCCTTTCATACCCATCTCTGAGCCTTTTTACACATTGCTCCCCATGTACCAAACTACCGACCTCTGTACATTCAAGCCTCCTGAAGTTTCATTTATTCCCATATTTCTCTCATAAGAAATGGAGAAAAACCCATAATTCAAAATGAGTCTTCCCTCTGGGCTACTCAGTCGTTCCTTTGATTCATGTTTAAGATTGTGGGACCTCTAGGACAGAGAATTTCCATTCTGTCTCTTGTGGAGTGCTGAGTACATTGTTCATGCTTCATGTTCATCATCATAGCATTACTATCAGAGGTTGATCCTCTCTAGTTTGACACCTGACCAGCGCTGAACCAGAGAATTTGCTGAACCAGTGGAGGTAAATATTGTCCAGCAGCATTGCTGACATTTTCACTAGTTACTGGGTTTTTAGGAGACATTTAGGGGTAAATTAGAGCTAAATAACAGCACAGAGCACTGAAAGCCAGGACTGGTGGCTGTAAACAAACTTTATGGAACATGACCACACCCAGGATAAGTGGATACCTGGCTAACTAAAATCATGCCAGACCATAGATATTGCTGGACCAAAGAGTGCCAGACTAGAGAGTTCAACCTCTAACATATTCTCTAGGGAAATGCTCAAGCTCTGGTATGGGGCACTTACTGTAATCTCTGTCCTGATTAATAATGGTCATACCCTCCTATTACTCAAGGGGAGTAAGTCTCAGGCAGCTGATATGTGCTGCTTGTTATGTCTGTCATCAGGGAACTCTGAGTAAGGTTAGCAAATTTAGCTTCTGTCAGGAAATTCTTATCCTGATGGTGAAATCAAGGGATGCAGTTATTCAAATGTAATCACAAGGCAGCACGTTATACTACTTCCAATGAACATCACATTTTGAAAGACAAACTGAGGGCTAATTATTAACCCTAAAAAGCATTTAACCTCACTTCATTATAACACCTAACATATTGTCTCTTCAAAATCACTCAAGGTAAGCACAATTGCCCAATGATTGATCATGTAATACAAGTCTCTATCTAAAAGGGCAGCAGAAAGTGGCTTTGATTGAGCCATCCACTTTGATTTTCAGAAGCTAAATATCAGCTTTCATTTTCTACCAATAACATATGATTTCCCTTTTTGCACACTGGTTTATTCTCCAATTTATTTAACCATGAAAAAGATAAAGTATGATGTTTCTTTTGCCATTGCCTTTTATGGCTCTATCAGAAAGGGTCTCATTTGTTTCCCACCAAGAACCAGTCAGATAGGGTTACTAGATAGCATAACAGGTGTTTGGCATTTTCACCAAATGTAACTAGAAAATGAAGGAGACAGGACCTTGGCAGAAGTATATCTAGATTTAAAGTAACATAATTACCACTGAAGATACCAAAAGAAACAAAATGATGTTAAAATTTTGCTATTGATTAACCTGGCAAAGCATTATGTGAAACTCTAAATGCAGGAAATGACATAAGAATAAATAGGTTAACTTTACCATACAGTAGACTGACCAATCAGATAGATCAGCATGCGAAAATGATGATAGAAGCAAAAAAAATTTCAGAAAAGAAGAACATGAGAGAAATCATTGGTTCCAGTTAAAGCGCTGATCCAGCAAAGATTTACACGTATGCTTAACTTTCATTATGTGAGCAGGTTCATTGACCTCAGCTGAACCACAAACCCATTCAAAGTTAAATATACACATAAGACTTTGTGGGTTCAGGATGTCAGTGTAAATGTGTGGCGTAGTTCAGAAACTAAGGGTACATCTAGACTGCATTGCTCTTTCGGGATACAATGCCTCATTCCATTGAGGAATGAGGATTAAGGGATTTGTCGGAATAGTGCCTTATTTTGAAATTTGGTGCTGTGTAAGCTTTTTCAACACAGACTCAGAATAAACTACTCAATTTGCATAGCTTATTCTGACAGAAGGGTGCTGTCTGGACGCACCCTAAGATGCTGACTTGGGAGACTGGGTTTCAATCCTCTACTCCCCTATAAACATCCTGTGATATGTTGAGTAAGTTTCTTAAGGCCAGACTTTTAGAGTATGCTAGGTCTTACTTGGCTGATGGAAACAACACCTAATTCCTAGATGGCCTGTTGTCTAGAGGAAATTTCAGCCCTGTATTATATTTACATGGAACCTCAAATCCCCAAAGACTTCATAGGGATAGTTAAGAGCCTAAAGAAGAGCTTTTCAGAAGCTGGCTAGGTGAGAAATTCCAGGAAGCAGGGAGGGATTTAGGTGGCTGGCCTGACAGGCGAGAAATATACATGTACTCAGATGTGAACCCCATTCTGGAGTGATGTCTTTTCTACATTGCTAATGGGAATCTGACTCAAAAGGAAGCACTTACGCACTCTCTTAGGGACTAGCTGTGGAGTGGTGGCTGGACTGCTTAAGAAACACTAAGAGACAGAAAGAGGCCACTGGTGAAGGAAAACTCTGGGGGGAGCACCTGCCACATGACCCCTACAACTCCCCTTTGTCCCCGTCCCATTCTGTTTTGCCCTGTCCCCAGCTGAGGCAGTCCGGAGGCACTAGTGCGTTCAGGGGTCCGGTGCCAGCAGTGGTGATCTGCCCCTCCCTCTCCACCGCACTCACTGGCAGCAGCTGGGTAAGTGGAGAAATTAGCCCCCAGGCTTGCTTTGCTCCCCATTGCCATGTCACTCCTCTTCCTGTAGGTGAGTATGGGGTGGTCCTATCCCTTTCCTAAGTGGTGTGCCAGGAGTCAAGTAAGCTGGGGCTGTATCTTTCCACTTGCTCTGTTGCTGCCAGTGAGTGCAGAAGGGAGGAGGCAACCCCTGCTGTGGGTGCAGGATCCCCACTAGTCCTCCCACTTGCAGTTGGCCAGCCCCTTTTTCCTCCCATCCATGGCATTTGGGGCATGTGACCCCTTGTGACCTCCCTCCCCCCCCATGGCCTGTGGCTGTTAGGGGGGCTAGTGGTATTTTCAGTAGGCCGATTCTTGAGAATGGCTGTAAACAAGGGACAGATCTGAACAAAATTATCAAGCTTTGGCCATGGGATCATCTGGCCACTGTCACAGGCTGATGACACTGGCCCTTTAAGGAGGAAGTGCACCTGTGATTCATCAGCTGTTTCCCAATTAGGGACAAGAAAAAGCACCTGGACCATATAAATGAGAGAAGCTGGCAACAAAGAGCAGGGGGCAGTTAGCATAGACCAAGATAAGATGGGTGGCCCCTGAGCAATAGTGCCAAAACCAAAATTGGGGTGGGCCAGGGAGCCATGTCCCCCACTTTTTATTGTGGGCTTAGATTTGGGGGGTCAGATGGTGGTGTTGCCCTCCCAAACTGCAAGCCTTGGGCAGACACAGAATGATGCCAGCAGGGTCTGCGTCTCGTGGTAGGGGGGGAGCTATTAGCTGGTGCAACTATGTGCTTTCAGCTTGGGTGGGGTAATGCTGTCTACTGTTCCCCAAATTACACCCATGTTAAAAAGCAGTAGGCATACCCCCTCCCCCCAGCACTCCCAGTTCTGGTACCAGTGTCCTACCCAACTTTTATAAAAGTTCTATTGCTGTTGCCCTTGACGATAGTGGTAATCTCATGAATGGCCCTTTTCATCTCAGTAGGCTGCAAGGTTATCATAACCAAGATGGTCTCCTGGGGTAGGATAGTTCTGCTAACTGTGCTGGAGTACCTAGAATTTTCAGGGAGTGCTGACTGAACTGTAGCAGTGATTGATTGGATGCAGAGGAAGCACATGGCTCTCACAGTCAATGTTGTGTGAAATCAGCATGCACCTCACTTCACATGCCCTTGCTTTACATGCATGTCACTTTAGTAATAGGAGTAGGAAAAAAGCTACACGGACAGACCAGAAGAATCTGGCAACCCTGTGTACTGGCAATGGTAAACCAAATGTCTCATAGGCCTCACATAGAACCTGAAGGGCTGCATGCAGCCTACAGGACACACATTTCCCACCACTGCTGTAGGTAGTTGCTAGGGAAGGCTGAAAGCAAGAAGGATTTTCTGGCTGAGCTCTCGAAACAGAGGCCCTGGGCGACAGGCCAGAGAGCAACAGAGAGAATAGCCTGGATCATCCTAAGCACCATTTACTGCCTATTGGTAAAGCTGGGGTGGGGAATCTCTTGTACACCAGCCACACGCAGTTCATCAGGGTAATAGACTGCCAGAGGCTTTGTTTAGCTAAGCATCTGCAGTCATGGAGCTCCACAGGAACCAGTGGCTCTGGTTCACCATTCCCAGCCAATGGGAGCTGTGAGAAGAAGTGGACTGGCCTGTGTCATTATCTAGGAAAAGCGAATGGTAGCCACTGGGAGTTGTGAACAACTGTGCCTACAGATCCTCAGGTAAACAAACCATTTGGCGGCCCACCAGAAGCTAACCCTGATGAACTACATCTGAGGAAGTGGGCTGTGCCCACGAACTCACGATACCATCTACATGTTTTGTTAGTCTTTAAAGTGCTACCAGACCATCTGTTGTTTTTTTAAGTTGACACCCAGCCTGTGAGCCAGAAGTTTCCCGCCCTTTTAGTAAAGGTTTCATTGTTATAATAGCAACTTCTATCAGGCAGGACATGCTCACTACACATTGGTGCCCTGGTATTTATTAAAAAATGAAGGTGTAGGTAAAAACATCAAACACAGTGGTCCCTTACATCATTGTGAAACATAGGTATTAACACTAGATGAGGAAATATGGACATTTGCAGATATTCTTTTAAGTCTGTAACCAAAGGAAGAAACAAGTATTTTTCCAGACAGGAGAGAAAAGTAGTTATCTCTCTGTCTCCAATATAAATTAAATAGGGTTAGCTAAAGACAATGGGAATTAAATTTACATACTAAGTCAATAGGAAAAGTAAATTAACAGAGGGATGTGAAATCAGCATGAGAAAACACGGGAGTCCAAACCCCTGTGGTTCCTCCTGACTTCGGAAACAAAGCCAAAAGACTTTGGGAAATATAAGGAGAAGAAAAAGAACATTTTGTTATCAATTTCACTGAGGAACATTCCTGGAGGAGGGGAATGATTCGTGAAAAATTTGGATCCTGATTTAACTGACTGTCAGCAAGTGCTGAAGGAAAGGAGTTTGGGGGTGAGAAAACTGCTTTTGCCAAGCCATTATAGCCTCTCAAGTTTTAGTCACTAGATCGTATGTTATTTCCTCGTTTTATGTGTTACTTTTTCTGTCACTATCACCTTGATTGGTATCATTTACAAGTCTAGATTTTGTTAATAACCTTCTTTTCTTATTGTAAATTCATCTCAGACATGTTTAGAATGATGTGTGCACCCCATTTCTCAGATGGAGCCAATGGGTTGGAGAGGACTGAGGGCAAGAGAGAGTCAGGGGCTTCCAATAAAGAGGTTCTGGAACTAGAGTTTGCCCCTAGTTAGATGGGGTTGAGTGTCTGCCTGGCAAAAAGAGAGAGGGACTGAAGATGAGCTAGAGGGTGGAAGATACCAGGTAATTACTATATTACTGGTCTACAGGACATGGGATTTTAAGGACTATATGCACTAGGTACTAGAAATTATCTAAGTTTTGGGACTTCTCTTAGGGTATGTCTACACTAGCTTGTTAATTCAAGTTAGGTAGGCAAATCAGGCAACCGGAGTTGCAAATGAAGCCCGGGATTTAAATATCCCGGGCTTTATTTGCATGTTCCCGTCTGGCCGCCATTTTTAAATCCCCCTTAGTTCGAACGAACTGCCCGCGGTTACACGTGGCAGTTTAAAGTTAATCCGAACTAAATCCTTAGTTTGGATTAACTGTTACTCCTTGTGGAATGAGGAGTAACAGTTAATCCGAACTAAGGACTTAGTTTAGAAAAAGTTTTTTCTATGGAAAATCTTTCTAGCAAATAACTAAAATTTTATCTGACAATATTTTGCTTTAAAACAAAAATGTGATGCAGACATATCATGGTGTCTGATGGGAATGTTAGTTCAGGTACCTCATTTGTTCCGTCTATGAGCTGAACTCTGGATTATATTTCCCATGATGCACCAAGGTTTCCCCTTTTTAGAGAATGTTTGTGGTGCTTCCTGGATTATATCATGGGAAATATAATCTGGTTGAGCAATCTGTATTTCCCATTTGCTGCCTGTTTGTTGCTTTTACAAAGTGCAACATATGCAGTTATTTTGTGAGTTCTTTGGGACATATGACTAAATGCCCTGCCACACAATGCTATTTTTAATTATTAGAATTTGTATGTTTTTATAACTAAAGTTCATGACAGCTCCCCATGGATTTAGGGCTGAGTACCTTAACTACCTCCAAGACAGCTTAGAATCACACTCCAAAACAATAGCTTTGCCAAAAGTGCTATGTATATTTCCTCTATGCCACCACAGCTCCTTTGGCTGTACATGGTCTGCTCCCCACTGAGGAGTTCACTGCCACTGTCTATGCTGAACTCACCTGGCTCTTGTGCAACAGAAGCTCAAGGAGCAAGTCTTTAGTGGCCCTTTGCCACACATTTAGAGCTAGCTACAATCTAAAGTAATTTTCTCAAGGTCAGACAGTGTGACACAGTGTGGCAGGGACAGAGTTGGGAACAGGACCCAAGAGCCCTGACTCCGTCTAACTACTAGAGCACACACATATATTTCTACTTTCATAGAGCAAACTTCAAGAGGGCTAGAATGTTTTCATGAAATCATGTGGGACACAATAATGGAGGGAAAGAATCCTGGGATCTGGAAAACCTTAAAATATGGTTACCATTCTTAGCTTTAACAGACCAAAAATACATGAATACAAACCAAAAGAAGTCAACGTGGAGGATCTAATCAGAAAAAAGTAGTCAGGGAGCATATAGAGGCTAATGCGAGGTATTAAAAGAAACCAGGAAAACTGGAAAGATTATAGAATGTAACTACAGAATATGTAGCTTTCTGCTTAGAACAGTGAAGGTGGAAAATTAAAGGAAAATTGCAGAACAGGATAAGATAAATAATAAAACATTTTCACAAGTACATAAGGAATGAGAGGTCATTCAAGGAGACAGTGAAATTTCTAAGAGATAGCCAGGGTAATTTTCTGACTGAAGAGACAGACATTGCTAAAACACAATCAAATGAATTCTTTGCCTCTGTGCTCACATAGAAGGCTGGGGGACCCAGATGTCAGAAACCGACAAATTTCCCAGGAGAGCAAGAAAAAAATATAAAAGAAAGCAAGCTTCATGCCAGAGTAGGTGATCAAGAAATTAGAACATCTGAAGACTACCAAAACTCCAGGGTGAAAAGGAACCCCTTGGGAATTCTAAAGGAAGTGGCAAAAAGGACAGGAAACATTTCCAGATGGATATTTGAAAACAGGGGAAATATGAATACACTGGTATATTTATTGAATAAAGAGTAAATCCTGCACATTCCACTCTTGTGAATATGGATGGCACAAATAACAGTTGAATTAGCCTGGTTTCACCATGCAAAACTGGAGGCAGAATGTAAGAAGCTCCCCACCCTCAAAATAACTTATATCCCACTGGCAGTCTGTGGGGCCACTGCAGAGAAGAACTTTGGGAGGATAGCTGAGTTAGTCTGTACAGGATAAACTTAAAAAACAACAAATAGTCTGTCAGTACTTTACAGACTAACAAAACATGTAGCTGGTATCGTAGTTAGTGAAGTGAAACCATGCACATCCAGGATGCATCTACACTGCACCCATAGGTCGAAATAAGATATGCAATTTAAGCTATGCAAATTGAGTATCTTATTTTGATCTAATTTCAAAATTAAGCGCTATTCCGACAAGTCCCTTAACCATCATGGAACAAGGGTTACGTGGATGCCATTTCAAAATAATGGGTGCATTTAAAGCCAAGGAATAGATATTTTGGGATACTTCTGGTATCCTGAAATAGCATTGCTGTCTAGTAGTCCCAGTGACTCAATCAGTTTTGGGGAAAGAGAAGATGCAGGACTAGGTGGGCTTCAGTGGCAGTTATAGAACTGTTCTCCAACCAACATGAGAAATAGATCATGAATCTGCCAGTGTATTTACCAACAATAGGTCAAGAACTAAAAGTTGGCCTAGGAAAATTCTGCAACTTTGAATAATTTCTTTTCTATCAGGTTTTTTTTACCTAAGAGAACACGCAGTTGGAAGATTAATAAACAAATTTGAATATCTATTTGGGGTTTTAAAATAAATAGCCTCCCAACTTCCACTGAAGTCAATTGGCCTTACTGCTTTGCATTGATTATTGAAGTTATAAAGGGCTATATGACTGAAATTCAGTTCAACCACAGAAAACCAGGGAACCAATTTACCTTTTACCCTGGTGCATAGGTGCTGAATTGCACTTTAGAACCCTTAGCCTGGAAGCTGCTAATTGTCTCACCTCTGAGCTGCAATAGTAGATACTTCTGCCTGTGACAAAAGACTTCCTTCTAAGGCTATATCTACACTACAAAGAAAAGTCGGAAAAATATACGCAAATTGCAAACCACTTTTCTTCCTGTCTACACTTGGCCAAATGTTTGAAAAAAACCCTCTTTCAGAACATCCCTTCTTCCTCATAAAATGAGGTTTACGGGGATGCTTTTTTTTCCAGAAAAGTAGATGTGTTCCTTGGACATGGCAGAGCTTTTCTGGGATACACCCAGTATCCCAGAAAAGTTCTGTAGTCTAGACATATCCTAAGAAAGGTACTGCCTGTATAAGGCCAGAATTATCGTAAATGGAATGGGCAGGTACAAAGATATACAAAAATTATGAATTAAAATTAGCTAATTGTGTTCTAAGTTCAAACAGCATCATTTTCTAGCGTGGTATGAGGGATGAGTGCAGGTTTGGAATAGATCTTATTTTATCTGAATGGATCTTATTTTATCCATCCTTAGAATACACAAACAGAACAAATCATTCTATTATGCAGTGCAAGTTAGTGTCTCTGGTCTCTGATATACTTGCATATATTTGATATCCTAAAAAGACCCCTCCAGCCGCACAGTGAGAGGCTTACCCCCCTCCTCCACACCTGATTTATGCTGATGACCCCTCAATAGCTTCCATATTCCATGTCTTATCAACATGACCCTTACCTGTGTACCCCAATCAGAACACAACAAAACATTATTCAACAGTATTTGCATACTGATCTTCTCTTTGACACCAGATTGGGGAGACAATGCAAGTTTTGCCTCTCTCAGAGGAGCACCCTGATGCAATGTGTCAAACAGCAAGACAACTGCAGGTTGTGCATGTACTTTTTATGTCTGCAAATAGTACTATATGCAAATTTGATTTTACCTGATGTGCCCTGGCAGAAAAAAAAAATCCCCTAAAAATCTCAAAAAAGATGAACAAAGAGAACAGAATCTCATACTCATATTTTATATAATACCATATGATCCTTCAGATTACTTGGCTTCACTAACTGCCTCATTTTCAAATTTTCAACAACACAAAATAATCACTTATATTTTTTAAGTTATTTCCCTTTTTATTCCTTCTTTCAAGCAACTGCACAGGTAGACTCTCTTCTCTCAATACCTCCTTCCCAAAAACACCAATAAGTACAAATAAAAGCAATATGATTGCACTTTAATGTGGCCCAATAAAAATGCCACAAGAATTCATGGTTGCCCATATTGGTCACACAGAGCAGTTTCCCCAGCAGCTGCTATTGTTCCCCTTCAGAAACAAATAGCATTGTCTTATTGCCCTCTGCTAGATGCTGAAAGGCAAATAACTGCCTTCGGCATTGTGGAGTTTGTATGTCAGAAACAATAAGGTAGCGTTGTAAGTCGGGTTCAAATCCTTAAAGGATCAATTTCATCCTGCTAAAGAATTAATGAAATTTCATGTGGTTTACAGATGACACCTTTTCCAAGCTTCTGACTGTTCTGCATGGACAATCCGTGGAATGTTTAACAGTGGTTCTGGATGGATATTCTTAGCCAATTTCTCCTCTGGCCAATCTGCTGTGGTTTGTTGATTGCCTGTTATCTTTTACCCTAAAAGTACATCAATGAAGTTCTGTGTAATTAGGGCCCAATCCTTTCTCATGTGGGTAGCCCTTATAAATTTAATCATGCTTAGTCTGTCAATTGCTTCAAAGAGATAGCCATGATATATAGGAAAGTAAAATATTATTAAAATAGCCACCCATGTTTTCCTGATATTCTCAGTGAAATTATGGTTCCACTGGCACAACTCTGTCTTGAGAGAGAAAGACTGCAGATCATTTAACATCTCCAGTATCTGTCTCCCAAAGCTCTCTGACTTAAGCATTCATTGTGATCTACATATAATTGTGATCTATATATTTGAGAGAGTTTGTCTGTCCATCTGTTCAGGAATTCATCCTACCTACATGGTAAGAGCTAGGAACACTGAATTTGGTATAGTTTCTTCTTATTGTCACTTAAAGCAATGTAAGGGTTTGGTTGTGCCAGGAAAATGGGATGTGCCTAGAATGGGATTGCTTCTCAGAAAACCATACGGAAAAGAAAGAGAATCATCAGGCAGGTGAAAGGGCTGTCTGGGGGCATGCCTCCCCCCGATCTGGGACTGCCCCAGCGCTGAACATCCAACACCCCCAGGTGCCCTTTAGGGAGAGTGGGGTTGAAGTTCCTCTCCCCCAGATTTGTACAGGAATATTGCTGTCTGTTCCTCTTTGTCAGGGAGCAAGGGGAAAGTGCAGTTTGCTGCACTCCTCACTCTGGCCGGGGACTACAGGGTGCAGAAGAGCTGTGCCCTTTGCTCTCATTCCCTGTCAGGGACAGGAAGGGGTAGAGCAAGTAGCCCTGGTACTAATATTTGGGGGGAGAGGCTGAAGTGCTACAGTGGGAACATGGGGTGAATGGGGACTGCTTTAAACCCCGCTTACCCTGTGCTCCCTGCAGTGCCATCCCCCTTGCTGACTCTGTGAAAGGAAGCAAGGAGGTGGGAAACAGAGCTGGTGCTGGGGGAGCTGGCTTAAAAGGCTCTGTTAGAGGCAGTGGGAGAGGGATAGAGAAGGCTGCTGCTAAGCAGCCTGTTTATGGTGGCCAGGGCTGGCCGAGGGCAGGAGCTGCTCCAACAGCAGCCCTTACCCACAGCCAGCCCTGGCTACCATGAACAGAGGATGCTCTGGTAGCACCCCTTCTTTGTGGCAGCTAGGGCTGTCCACCGCAAACAGATGTTGCTGGACTCAGCATGAGTCAGGACCAAGCAGTCCCAGTTTGTGCTGGTCCAGGACACTGCATCTCTGCATTTTAAATACAGTAAGAGCTTAGCAACTCTTACTACATTTAAAAAGCAGAGTCTCAGTGTGGGTGGCTCTAGGAGCTGGCACGAGCTGGGACTGCTCAGTCCCTGCTCGAGCCAACTCCTGGACCTACCCCTGCTGCGGCTCTGCAGAATGGTGCTATCAACTAATCAGATAGATGATGCAAATTGTATCAACTATACAATTAGCTAGGAAACGGCAATTTAACGTCCTTAGCCCTGAGCCCCTCCTTAAGGATCTGAGGAGTGCTGGATAAATGTGCTAGTTATATATGACTGTTCATTTATCCTTTATTGCTTAGAAAATGGTGCCATGTTCCCTATTGTTGACCTTACTCAATAGCCATCCTTACCCAGGTCTAGAAACTAATCAGAATCAGGTTTCCTGCACATCAAAGAGAACTCTGGTCTGGGTAAATGCAATATATAAATGCAATGGTGCAAACCTGAGATAAGGTCCTAACATTAGTTGTGAGGAACTCACACAGGAAAACATACTGTTAAAAATCAATACCAGGATCTTGGCTCTCATCAGACATCTAAGTGAGCAATCTTTTAGAGAAAAAGGACAACTTGGAGAAGTCAAAGAAAGTTCTTTGGCTCTTTCAAGTGGGGGAATAAAAAAAAAACCTACTTTGTTTTGCAGTAAATTCTTCAGAATCCAAAGGTCTTTTTTGTTGGTGAAGTCAGGTTTACGTACATACAGAAAATATTGACTGGGTTTGGCACTCAGAAGGAGCTTGTCTACTCTCACTTTCTGTATTTTTAGCAAAGGAAGTAAATTTGAGTGATAGCGTGTGCATAAAATAGACAAGAATCTTACTGCTTTCTTAAAATATCCCTGGCCTCCTCCTATCTTCACTCTCTCCTCAGTTTTGTTTTTTAACTTGGCTTTCTTTCAGATGTTTAAAATGGTTGTAGGTTTTACAGTATACCTGAGCTTTCCCCCCAAACGACCGTACCCTAGCATTTTGCTGGAATGTCATAGCTGCTTCACACATATTTCTCTTCTTCAGAGTGATTTAGAGATTTAGATTTTATTTAGTTCTTTTATTTAGTTCTTTTATTTCTCTTCTTTGGAGATTTAGATTTTATTTAGTTCTTTTCAGAAATGTTTTAAAAAATCTATTTTATGAAAAGATGCAGATTCACAATTACTTACACATCATTTGAGCACCACTGGCCTTCACAAAACCCACCGTTTAGTTGCAGCCTAACACTACCAGTATCTGAGTCCATAAGCACCTCAATTCCTGACAAAACAGTACAGCGGGTGTGGTGCTAATGCTGCCAAGCTACTTGGTGCCTTAGTTCATTGCTATATTTTCAAACTAGGTATTTGTGCACTCGTTGCACTTGTGGGGCTTGATCCAGTAGGCATGCTCTAACCTCCACAAAGGACAGCTAAGCTGAGCAAGTATGTGTCCAGAACAGGGGAACCAACGGCCTCCTTGTGTTCATGGGCAAGTTGGAGCAGTCCCAGCTCTGTGCTTTCAGAAGGGGCAGGCCCTCAGGCAGAAGGGACAGGGCTGGGGCAGCCAGCCCTTCACACCACCTAGAGCATGACGAGTGCCCCCCAGCCCTCAGAGCCATACAGAAAGGCATTTGTCCCAGGGCCTGGTGATTCAAAAGGGCTTGGGTCTCCATGCCACTGCTGCTGCTATTACAGCTGTGGAGGACAGAGCCCTGGGCCCTTTAAATCTCCATGAGACCATCGGGTGACATGCTCTGGGTAGTGCTGAAGTGCTGGTGTAGGTGTGTGGGCAGCCTGGGTGGTCCGGTCTTTGCCCACGAAAGCTTATGCTCCAACACTTCGGTTAGTCTATAAGGTGCCACAGGACTCCTCACCGCTTTTGCAGATTCAGACTAACACGGTTACCCCTCTGATATTTATTTAATATTATTCTAATTGTAATGAAAATATTAAAGTCGGGTAGTATCACGTCAAATACCTTAGATCAAGGGTCTCATACTCCCAGCTCATGGGCCATCTACAGACCAAAGCATACTCACAATCTGGCCAGGGAGAGCTAGAGGGTTGGGGTGCATGCATCTGAACAGATCCCCAAGCGTTGCCCCTTCCTGCCACTGCCACTGCCCTGCACTCTACTGCCAATGAGCCCTTTTCCCAGAGGGACCAGCCTTGTGGATTGCTGGAGATGCCTGGCATGGGGCAGCAGCAGAGGTTGTGTTCCCCTTCCTCTGCCCTGTCCTCCCCACCCTAATGTCAGCAGAGTGAACTCTCTCTGCTTCCCCATGGCTTCTGACAGGCTGACAGGTTTAGAATTATCTGGGTCATCCCATTTACCCCCCTTAAAAACTTTCTTCTTGTCTTCTGGAACTTCCTCAGTGCTCCAAGTCAACATTAATGGTTCAGAGATGTTCTCAGCCATCACATTTAAAACTCTTGGATGTAAGTTATCCAGGTCTGCTGATTGTAAAAACTGAGCTATCTGGGACTTAAGCATCTAGAAAACTGTAGAAACCAGCAAATTTCTGATGCCTGGAAAAGTAAAACAAAATAAAACAAAACAAAACCAAAAGAAGGAAACTGGCCTTTAAGTGCCGGGCTGCTCCTCAGACGAGTGTGCAGCATGTACCTGGAGGAGGGGAGAATGGCAGCTGGAAGCAAGCAGCAAGCATCTTGGCTCCTCTGTGGCTCCCGCCCCCTTCAGCAGGCCACCCCCTCCATCTGTGGCTCCTGCCCCCAGCTTTCCTCCCCCTCAGCAGCCCCCCCATGGCTCGTGGCCC
>CM057845.1:257274390-257285098 GCA_030068395.1 Apalone spinifera
CACAACCCTGGGTTTAGCAGGCCAATGCTCAAACCACTGAGCCAGCCATCCCATCTGAAATTGCATAATGGCAAAAAAAAGCCATCTAGATGAGGTCTAGACATACCCATCGGAAGCAATATGCCAGAAATCTGCAACACAAGGCATTTGTTGGACAAATCAAGTTTAAAAACCCCACAAGATTTCCTAAACTCAGCTATAAAGCTGTGAGTCATGAATTCCGAATTACCTCAGACTGGTAAATAAATAATCATTACTAAATACAGATAATGTTTTAAACAGCTCAAGCTAGTAAATCACTAGTGACAGAGAGCCTTAAGGTAAATTTTCTTTTTCGGCTGGCACAGCCCTTTCTTAGAATGTTGTATTTTTATGTTTTCAGACACTTACAATGAATTGTACAATTGGTTAGTCAGTGTTAAAATTGTTTAGAAAATACACAAGCCTCCCTCACTTGACTACATTTATATAGTGATTTAGGTTTAGCTGAATAAAGGACCTTACTATCTGAATTAAAAGCATGGTGATCATGAACTAAAGTGATGGACACCATGGAAATATGGATAAACTACAGACAAACCAAAAAGGAATCCTTTCTCTGCCACGGAATTTTAGCTATCAAGCAAAATCAACTTTGAATCTCTTGGCAAAATAATACTGTAGAACACAGACAACAACACATTTTAAAAACACAGCTTGTCCAAATTATGGAGAGTAGCTTGATAAAACATGTACGTCATCCCTTGTTTATATATGATTGTAGACTTTTTGTACAACAGAAGCTGAGAGCAAACTTTTGGAATGGCTGGTTTTCAATAACCAAAGACAATTCATTGTATGATTGACTAGATGAGAACACCTTTTACACAGAATACACAACATCACAACCAGATATTGGACAACGTTGTTTCTTGAATTGATTAATATTCTGATATTAATATCAATATTAATATTCTTAACTGATATTAATGTGAATACTAATACTCTTGAACTGATTATTTATGTATGGCCTTGTGGGATCTGATATGGCCAACCTGAAGTAAATTCATTCTTTTCAATAAAACTAAAGATATTTTGTGTAATCCAGAACCATCATTTTCTAGAACTCTACATCATGGTGTTGTATTATAGAGAGTATTTAAAATACCCAGAGGAAAATTTTAGTCTACATTTTTTGTCAGCTGCTGTTTCTTGTGCTTGTGCTAGTTTCATTTTAAGCAAATATTTAAATGTATATTTTTTCAACTTTTGTCTAGAAGCAATTTTGAAATTTGCTAAACATAGTACAGAAGGGTAGAGATTAAAAAGAGGGAAAGTGGGAGAGAGATTCTTTTACAAATTATTTCAACAAGACAAAAACAAAACAATTTAAAAATAAAAGTTAAAAACAAACCAACAAAAAAGAAGCAGCCCACACCCAACATCTTTGTAAACTATAGCATTTTCCAAGAAACCAGAAAAAAACAGTTCTTGTATCACACAGGCTCTGACACAGTTTTATATTCTATGGACTTAACAGTAGCATAAAATATTAAATATTAGGATCAGTGGTGATTTCAACCAAGAATATGTTATCTAAACGTGGCTGTGTATGTGCTTGGAAAAAAAACAAGGAGGTTTCAGGTGTTGGTTCAAGTGTAATTTTTGTTATTAAACATGGGTTTGCAATAGAAGGACTTGCACATAACCATGATTGATAGTTGTATTTGTAGGCCGTTCAGTTAGCTCCATCAGCTCACTCAAACACATTCTGAACAGATTATGTACTGAAGTACTTTGTAGACCATACATTAAACAAGAGACTTTGCTCTGAGGCACTGCTTCCCACATTCCATGGGGAAAAGGAAGCAGGAGAAAACAAAACTCATAGAGTTCGACAGCTACTGAGGCAACACTTGCCATTTACAATATAAGCCCAAATATTTTTGCAACACAACTATATATTAATTTAATAAAATACACAATATAGCTCTTATACACTTAACAATTTGGCTCATATGCACTGAATCTGCAATAAATCAATAAAAATATGTCATTTGATGTAAACACATTGAATCTTCTTACATTTGCACATTTAAATGGTCATGTGATTTGTGTAGATGTCTAAGACATTTTCACTTTCCTGAGCTATTTTAGTGTCCACAAATTAATAAAAAAGTGTTAATAATGTTAATTTGTTTCATGTCTTACCCTTCAAAGGTAACAATTTTGCAAACCTGTATTATATACCAGGTTTGTTTCTAACTTAGTGCTAACTGTTTATATTTTTGTTGGACACTAAAATGCTAAGTAGGTATTAAAACTTTTTTTCTTTTTATCAAGTGAATTAGCTTATGTGTGTGCAGGACAAAATGGACTATATCATTTTACATATAACTTTAATATGATATGAAGTGTGTTACTAATGACCAGGATATGTTTTTGTTGAATAATGATCTGGAATGATTTTTGTTCATGTTTTTGTTTCATTTTTGTGACAAATAACTTTATACAGAAATGTTTACCACAAATGAGTGTTAATGTTTGGTGTAGCTTGGACTACTACAAAAACTTTTTTTAGGACTTTCAGTAGAAGACTGTGGTGACTGTTGGAAATTCACCACAGATCAGAATGATTCAACCCTGCTTTTCATGGGGTTTATAGGTAAACAGTAAAGTCAGCATCAACTATTGAGGACAGTCTTAAAATAGCAGACGTAGTTCTATTCCTCCTGTCTCATACCTTCCTATCAGATTGTCAAAATGGCACCGTCTTTCCTTCTTTCTCTTGGTTCTTAATGTACTTCACACGATCCTAATGAAAGTTTGGTCAAAACGAAACCAGTATTTTCTGTGAAAAAGAAAGAGCAGTGAAAAGAACATACTTGTGGGCACTTCAGACGTTCACTAAAAGCCTTAAAGCAGCATTGGTCTTCCTTCATCCCTGTAAAACTGTTATAACCAGGGGCGATCTTTTTTCTTTTTTTTTTTCAAATAAGCAGAAGAGGCCAGTAAATGCCAGCCTATACTTTTTTTTCACTTCCTCACAGCTACAGGGTCACTTCCACGACAGTCCTGTAAAAGCTTGTCAATTTCTCTCACAACTTCCTCTGCATCCACGGACTCTCTCCCTAGATCCCGATTTGAACGGTCTAACTGCTCCAGAACAGAGTCCATCTCACTTGAGTCTCGGCTCACTCGGGAATGTACATCTGCTAAGACCCTAGCCATCTGATCTGAAGCTATGAATGGAGCGTCTCTTGACTGTTTACTAGGAGATAGATACTGACTGTCAGTTGACAAGTACTGGCTGGTTGGTTCAGCCAAGGCTCCTGCTTTCACTTCACAACCATCCAGTGGTCCTTTTGTTGAGGTGCAAGGCTCAATGCATGTCTTGGTTGGGCTGCTTGATGCTGAGGGAACCTCCTGAAGAAGAGGACTCAGGGCACGTTTGGCTTTTAAATAAGGTTTAACATTGGCAATGAGAATAGTGTGCTCTCGCTTGTCTTTCCCAAATGTACAAAAAGTCTTTTTCCCGGTGGGATTCACAGTTTCGTAAGTCTCAGTCTCAACGTTAGCTTCAACTGTGGGTACAAAGAGATTTGTGCGATAATCTGCATTTTCAGCCTGATTGGTTGTAGGGAACTGTGGCATCCAACACCTGTCAGAATGACCGAGCACTCTGCATTCATCTGTGCAATTAACACACTCTTCTTGTTCTGTAAAGTAAATGAGAAAAGCAACAACTCCTGTTATTAGGGGTTCCTTTAAACTAATATATAGGCTATGATTAGCTGTCAGTGGGCTTTCCTGTTCTCTGGTTTCTTAACTATGGAAAAAAGGAATAATTAAAACATTTCAGGAGAACTGCAATATAACTAACTGGTTGAGACAATATATTTACTTAACTCCATTTTCTCACTATTGAAGCAGTCACATAGTCCAAAGGAAGTAAAAAGGGGTCATTAGGGAATCAGTCTCAGCAGAACTGAGCTTCATCTGTAAACTAATCTGCTGTAGAAATCTGTTAAGTCTTTGTTCTGTAGAACTCATCCTAGAAAAATAGTGAACAGTACTTAAGGAACTCATAAGGCATTATCAGGATTAATTTTTCAAATCAAATAAGTGAGCAATGACGAGCTTTCTGGAAATACAAACACTTCTTAGAAATCAGCAAGCAGAGTTTTCATTTTTGTCACCTCCATTTTGTTTGTAATTGCTATGCTGGGTGACAGCCATGAAATAAAAAGATTTTCTAAAAAAACCAACGAAAAAAACCACCAACAAAAACCCAATACCACTAAAACAACTTTTCCTGCTGAGAATAGAGAACTGGAATTTTCCATCTGCATGATTCAGTATAAGCTTGTCAAAAATGCATACAGCTATTTTATTAGATGTGAAAATGGATCATGTAATCAGTTTCTTCCTTTTTTGTTTTGGTGAAAGTATGTGAAAATGTATTGGCTCAATACATGCAATTTGGAAGAATGATAAGCCTTGACACACTATTTGAATTGATAATGCTTTCAACCAGGACTTTTAAATTTCTAGTTTATCAGAGAGATAATGGAATATAGCTAAATAATACATTTTTGTTCATTATATTTTTAAAGATGGAATATGGAATTCAGTCCTACAATTCAGTTCAAAGGCATATATAAGTACTTTGGGCTAGATCAATGGATAGATTAATGTGTTACCACATCTAGCTTTTAGGTGCCTTACCACTAAAAGGAATCCACAGTCCCAAATTAGGCACCTACACTCCCTGTAGAGTGAATAAGTTAAAGAAAAACAGGTGCTGTTGCTGATTATTGTACCTCTCCATCTTTCAGCCCACCAGTTACAGTACCTAGTCTCATTCAATTTTCCCTTCTAGCTGATGCAAATAAGAAACTTGGGTCTTCCCCCTCTCAGAAGATTACCTTAACCGCTGGGCAATGACATATTCTAAGGTAAGTTTCTTTCAGTTTTTCCGGTTCAGCTGTGTATAAATATCAGAGAGGTAGCCGTGCTAGTCTGTTTCAGCAAAAACTACAAGGAGTCCAGCTGTACACTAACGACTAACAATTTTATTATTGCATAAGCTTTCATGAGTTGCAACTTACTTTATCAGATACATGAAGTAAAAGAACAAGAAACAGATTATAGGGATACAGAGATCAGAGAGTTACATCCAAGATCATTGAATCAGGGTAGATGTAGATAAGAAGGTGAGGATACCTAAAGAGGAAAATTACTTACTGTAATGAGAGAACCATTCCCAGGCCCTATTCAAACAATATGAATTAATATGCAGATTTGACACCATCAGGATGGGTTTGAATAGGGACTAGGAATGTCTCATTACAAGAAGTAATTTTCTCCTTTAGGCAGAAAATTTTTACCTTCTTATCTGTATTCATCCTGACTGAATGAGCTTGGATGTAACATTTCCATGTCTATATCCCTAAGATCTGTTTCTTTTTCTTTTACTTCATGCATCTGATGAAATAAGTTGCAACTCACCAAAGCTTACGCCATAATGAAATTGCTAGTCTTTAAGTTGCCACTGGACTTCTTGTTGTTTTTGTATGTGTAAGTACTTAAATATTCATTGGGAGAGACAGCTAGAGAGAAAATCACTCTTTAGTACAGTAGTTAGGGCAGTCCCTGTTCTCCAATGCCTAGTTAACTATAAAAAGTGGAAGACCTCCAACAGGACAGACTGAGAGAAACCTATCTCAGGGTACACTCTAGACCAACGATGAGGACACTTTGCTGGGAGAGGGAAGACCAACGTGGAAACCCCTCCTCCACATAAGGCTGAATTGATTTGGAACAACCAAATCTCAGCTGAGTGTTCTAAATATTTTAGAAGGCTAAAAGTTAAAAGGGCACCACGAGAAGTAGTTCTGAGTGGGTTTTAGTTGTTCTCTTAGAATGCCTGCTGAATTGGATTCCACAGACAACAGAGGCAGAGAGGGAAGAACTAGTTTGAGATCCTCCTGAGGCTTCCACATGAAGTATGTGCCTGTGGCTCATATCTAAACAGTTGCCTAGATGAGACAACTATGTGCATTCTCACTTGCAGAAATGAATCTGCCAAGTGGATTGAAATGATGGAAATTCAGGCACCAACAGAAATGGGCAGCAGCTGAGTGCTAGTTATCTCAATGGTGACTAAATGTCAGAATTAGGCTATAAATCCTCTGGAGAATCTATGTCTTCCTGCTTTAAAATATTATTTTGGCTGGCCATCATGTACCACACCAATTATTTTTGGACTGTCATTCTTCAGCCTACAACTCCACTACTTGCATGATTCCAGCTCTTTGGGCTCATCTAAACTAGGCTAGAGTGTCGAAAGAGGATATGCAAATTCTGCATATGCAGGATATGCAGGAATTCTGCTCTTCCTCAAAAAATGAGGTTTACATGGCTTTTTGACAGTGGGGAGGGAGGGAAGGTTTGCCGAAAAAGCCGCATCTAAACTACTTTCACTTTTGAAAGCTGTGCTTTCAAAAGTGAGATCAGAAGAAGATATGCAAATTCCCATGAAATCTGCATATCCTCTTTTGACACTCTAGAGTAGTCTAGATGAGCCCTAAGTTAGGAAGCTAGAAGTACCCTTTGGATCTCTTATTAAAGGATTCTTGATTCTAAGAAGGGGAACTACTGCCCATATTCTAAGGACACTCCAGCCCATACTGAGAAAGTAAATCTCAGATGTCTTGAATTTTCTATACATGGTTTCTCAGTCACTAAGAATTTCCACACATTAAAGTAGCAGACAGGCCTCCAAATCATTATTTTCTTTTAATAATTTTGGTAGCCATAAAAATTGTTTATATCTAGAATTGCAGTTCAGCTAAAAAGACTGAAATCCTGAAATATGCCCGCGCACACAAACACACACAAAAGGTCTTGATCCTGAAAATGCTGAGCACCTGTAATTCTTACTGACTTGATGTCAAAGTGTACTTCACATGAATTCCATCTGTTAGGATCAGATAATAACTATTCAATAATCTTAAAATACTCATCTCTATGTATTAAATATATCCACCCAGACTATACACACACATATTCAGACTAAGATAAAAACATACAGAGACAGCTAGCAGGATCCAGTACCATAAAAAAGCACTGATCATTTACACTTCAAAAATTCAAACATATGAATGAAGCTTGAGGTAAGTTTATTTAATATTGTACTACACCACTTCTTAGTAAAGTAATTTAATTCCAGGTGAGAATGTTAACCTAGATATATTATTAATAATCATTTATAGAGTGCTCTAAATACATGCAGTGCTCTGCATATGTTCCTGACCTCTCCCCGCCCCCCAGTGAGCTTAAATTCTAAGACTGACAAGATAAATATATATGAAACAGAGTACATTGTTATGGAGGAAAGAAACTGTGGAGAAATTCTTGTGGAAGAGAAAACAGCAGGAACAATTTATGGAAGAAATTAGTAGAGGATCTCTGAAGAACAAGAATTTGGACACTCTTCTTAATAGGGATGGAACAAAGTAAAAACGGTGAAAAGCAGGGAGTAAAAGAAGAAAATGAAGGAAGCATACCAAGAGAGGGCTGAGAAGACCTTAAAAACTGGTACTGATGTTTGTCATGCCTGTTTTTACCCAGAATTAATAAGAAGACAGTGGTGCCTCACCCAGTGCCCACCTGAAAATAAGTATGTGGTGACAATTGGTGGGTGATAAAAATGCAGAGTCACACAAATAAATTATATTTTTCATTCATCTACATTTCACCAATTAGCCCGTTTCTATCAGAACTGCTTGAAAATTTCATCCCCCCAACCCCCCGCAGATTCAAATAAAAAATAAATGGCTGACCAAAACTCAGGAAAAAATCCTGAAGCTAGCCAACCAAAAAATGCTCAAAGCAAACAAAATAAAAACTTCAATTAACCTGCTAGAGAAACATTCTTTTATTTTTCATTCACTAAAATGGCATATCTCTTTACAAATTATGCCAGACCCAGATTAAGGGCAAACAATATTTTATATTGTACAACCATCTATACCAAAAATAGGTAAATGCTCCTACGAATAGGATATTCCAGAGTTGAAGTCTCTCATTCCCTTCAATTAACATTTTTTCTATTTTGTATGAAACCAGGGGCAGACTGGCCCAGCGGGATACCAGGAATTTCCCGGTGGGCTGTCATATCCGCCCGTGATGTGCCGTCATATCCACCTATGACGGGCCGCCGTTGCTCCGCACCCCGAGCAGCTCTGCATCCGCGCAGTATGTGGCGCACGGAGCCTGACCCACCGCTTGTACTGTGTGCTGGACATGATGCAGGGAAAGGGGGCGGGGCTGGAGGGGCACGCAGGGGTGACATCATGGGGAGGGCTGTTCCCAGGCCTATTTTGATTGCCAGTCTGCTCCTATATGAAACATATTCATTAGAGGAGGGAGTGGAACCCAAGTATCCCATGACTACTCTGTCCTCTAAACAGAAGACTATAGAGTTATTTTATTTCTTTTTCTGGCTTTATCGGCAAAGCACTATGGAAAAGTAGAACTAATGCCTCTTTTATTAAAATCTATTTAAAACATTTCTAAATGTTTCTTGTTAACTATGTGTAATGCACAGATGCATGACATTTCTTACACAACTCATTCATTTCCTGACTTGTGTGTTTCACACTGCACCCTTAATATGATTTTAATGTAGTTTGTCATCTTCCAAAAGCCTGGGAAACACTATACCAAAAAGTGCCATCCTATGTAATATTTGCTAGGCAGGTAGGACAGAATACTTTGCACTACTCAAGCAAAGATACAGGAGTTCACTCTACTTTTCTATTTACTGTCAATCATTCTATCAAAGCAGATAGCCCTGGCAAACCTCCTTAGACACATTCACTCATATGAAAAAAGTCAGTACAGGTTGGACCTCCCTGGTCTGGCACCCTCGGTACCTGACTGGTCCCGGATGAGGGATTTTACCCGAGCAGGGGAGGTCATTTCTTGCCCCTCTGCTGCAGGTCCCACTCCCTGCCCTACTGCCCCACTGGCTCCCCCTGAAGCCCAGCTTGGTCGTGCAGAGCTTCCTTCCCTCCCCTCCCAACTGTTCCCAGCCTACCTGAGCTGCGCATCAGGCCTCCTGGCTCCCTGGAAAGCCCAGCTTTTTTGCACACCAGCCTTCCCATCTCCCCTCCGTCCAGCTGAGCTACAACCCAGCTGGGCTGTTTGCTGGACTTCCCACCTGCCCCTGCACTGCACCAAGCTCCTGGGCCCTCCAACTCCTGTAGTGTACCAGTACTCTCTGATTCTGGAACATTCGTGGTCCTGTCAGACCATGGAAGTTGCTGGACCAGAGAGTTATTGTTTATAGAGATGCAACCTGTACTCCCTCTGAGCTTCCTTGTCATATGTGCATATGAACAAAGACCAGAGAAGATTGGCAGATGCTGAGAGTGGGTTATGTTAAAAAAACAAACAAACAATGAATATGTGCCAACTATTTTAAGACACTTACAATTTTAACATATATAAGCCAACTTTTTGAAACCGTATCTACAAAGAAGAAAATATATTCCTGCTAAATTTCAAGTTTTTTATAACTAAAATGCTCAGAAGAAGATCTATGAAATGGGACAGAAACACAAAGTTTCTAAAATATATAATAGATGTGTATGTAACTCTTACATACTATTTATCCCTCATCAATAAAGTACACAAAGATAAATCTATTATTTATTAGATTGGCATTCTTTTTAAATAAAATGAATACTAATTTTTATATATCATAACTATCTTTCTCCTCTAGTTTCCTGAATGGGCTAACTCTGTTTTTTATACTTGCATCATATTTGCAGTATTGACTAACCTTCCATATCTGTTCCCTGGACATCCTAGCACCAACTGAATTAAATATGAAGAAAAAAAAAACAGTTTTGTGAGGAAAAAGTACAAGATGACCTTGAAGGGAAAATCACCAGCAGTGCACAAGTTTTGCACTACATTGCTGAAAATCTGTAGCTTTTGAAAATCTGTACTTCACTCTTTTATGTCGTATCAGAGGAAGCAGATTTGGACTATTGATTATCATACATTATAGCTTCTCACCTCACCATTAGCCTGTAATTTTGACTGCTGCTGCTAGCAGACAGTGAAGAAAATCGAACAGTCACTTTTGTACTAGCAGCAGAAACTACAAACATAAAGTGAATTATCACCACCAATGGCCTAATTAGTATTTATGAGAAAACTGAATCAATTTAAAGGTAAAAATAAATATATAAAATAAGTCATATCCAGCACTGTACAAGCTGCACTGGAAGGGTGATGTGAACCATTGGTCTTTATCTCTACTTGTCTACCTCCTGTTGAAAATAAACCCTTAGTTCAACTGTGTACAATAAACAGCAGCAGCCTGGAGACTTTCCTCAGTCTCTGGAGCTTTAAGGGTAAACAATCAGAAGTGCTTTATGCACTTTAGGGAGAACAAATCCTAAAATAGACCTGCTAAATTATCAACCATAGAAAGAAAAGGAAACAAACTAACTGGCATACGACAGTCACCTAGCAGAAAGAAAGCCCAGGGATGAAGTCATGTTAGCAAAATGTAGACCATACAACACAAGATATATATTTGAGCAAAAATACGCTACCTCTGATATATTGTTTGAAGCTGCAACAAAAATACAATACAATACAAAAATGGCCATTTGAGCTAAACTTAAAGGCTACGTCTACATTGGCG
>CM057845.1:257297234-257350206 GCA_030068395.1 Apalone spinifera
AGCTTTGGTCATTAAGGAGCCAAAAGATTAAAAAGTGTCACATGTAAGTACACCATTTGTCTTTCAGTAGGAAAAACCCCATTAGGAGTTAAGCAAGTAAAAAACTTGAAAAAGAGAATTCTAAAAGTTTTTCTTCAT
Source organism: Apalone spinifera (assembly GCA_030068395.1). Lineage (NCBI taxonomy): Eukaryota > Metazoa > Chordata > Testudines > Trionychidae > Apalone > Apalone spinifera. Next base: position 257,297,373 of record CM057845.1, read on the forward strand.
ACTACCTGCTACTGTACAGGGCACATCACACACCAGGCTTCTTAGATTTCAGACAGGTAGTTTAGCTAAAAAGATACAATGACAGAGCTCTAAACTTATTTGTCAGGTTCTCGAGTTACTCTGCACATACTGAAGATGCATACGGAGTAGTTAATTTGCTACCACGAAAGAAAAAACATTATGACATAAAAAACATTCCTTCCCTTAGCTCAAAATTATCTAGTGTCTAGAGATCCCAAGTATTTATAAAGCTGATATTTAGCATATGCTTCCAGTGCAACCACTACATGTATACACCTGGCATCCGTTTCGATGTAAAAACAGATTTAATTGTCCCTAATATGATTATGTGGAAAATCTCTGTTCTGGATATTTAATACAAATAAATAAGTAAAAGGACAAATATACTGCTACATTACTGGCAAAGCTGCAGACAGAATTTGCTCTGAATCATGGCTGTCAACAAAGTAGTAGTTTATTTCTGTCATCTAAATATCTCTAAATAGAAACAGTGGTCTTTTCACTGTATGACATTTGGTGCTTCTAACAGCCACTTAATCAAATTCAGAGCTGTATCTATTAGGAAATGCTTGAACTGAAACATCATTTCCTATTTGTTCTCCTTTTTCTTTTTTGATTGACATTCCTCCTTTCTTTACCCATATCAGCCTTCCTAGCACCTACATGACTGGCACAGCAGGAGAGCAGTCATTTTTGAAGATATGCTCTTTAATGTTTTGGTTGACCTGAAGGTGTACTCTTAGCTTAGTGTAGTATTCAGCTAACTAATGGCAAAAGAGTGCAACACCTAGGCAAAGCAACTGATCTCTGATTTTCCAACATGTTGAAAAATTCCAAGTCTATGGAACATGCAGCTCACTGATCTGCAGTTCATGCAGAATAGTGGTCCATTAAAATATCAGTGTTTTATCTGCACTGTTTGCATCAGAAGAAATAGCAATGTTAGCAATTATCTTAATTCCAGATGAAAAATTGGTGCATAACTTTAATGAAAATGAATACTTCTCACAAAGAAGCACAAAAATCTGAAACATGCTAGAAATCTGAAAGCCCTAATGAACTATAGCAACAAACACTATAATTACTCAAAGTCTTTTTTTATGCTTATTATTCATTTTCCTTTATCAGGCTATGTCTACACTACAGGCTTCTTGAGCAAGAAGCCTTTTATGCTAAAGTTTCTGCGCAGAAACTTCTTGTGCAAGAGCATGTCCACACCTCAAAGCACATCTCAAAAGCAATGCACTTTTGCGCAAGAGAGCATCCACACTGCTGGTCACTCTTGCACAAGAAAGCTGTGACTGCCATTCACAGAATGAGCATCAGAGCACCTGTGCTTTTTCCCGTAGGGGTTTTTTGCGCGAGAAACCCCTCTGGAGCATCCACACTTGCCTTCTTGCACAATAACTGTAGCACTAAAAGCAGTTATGCCTCAGAAAAGGAGGTTTACCTATGGCGGGAAAAGCCCTCTGTTCTACCATTTAACTGCCCATTTAATTGTGCAAGAGCTCATTTCAGGTATGGACGCTCCCCAGGTTTTTGCGGAAAAACAGCTGTTTTTGCGCAAAAACCTTGTAGTGTAGATGTAGCCTCAGTGTCTTAAGGGTTGTAGTGTAGATGTAGCCTCAGGCTCTTAAGGGTCCTTCTGGTAGAAGAAAATCACTTTGTAAAATGACGCCTTGGTAATACATATATATATTCATAATATGACTTTTATTTTCTATTTACTCAGCATAATAGCCAAAACAAGATTTCACCTATTCTTCCACATAGTTATTTCTATATAAAAATAAAGGAACATTCTTCCTCCTTGCCTGCCTAGCAACAGAGCTGCAGTAGATGCTATCAAAGTATACAGTTTAACTTTTGTGTTCTATAGAGTAAGTCTTAATCCATATTGATGTACAGGTATTTCCATGACTACTTACCTGTCCTAGTATTGTATAACCTCTAGCTTTGGATTTTGAACATTGACTTTAATTACACCAGGCTCACCACCAGGAAATAAAAGATGAGTAGGGGGGAGATCTGCTATATGCATTTTTCCCTTTCTAACAGGAAATCCAGAAGAAAATTTATTTAACTAGAATAATGTACCTGTAATATTCATTGTGAAACATCATTGTTCCCTTCTTGGGGTTGCTAGTAATGCATTCTGAGCCAGAATTTCCTATTTCAAAGCTTCAAGAGGCCTGACTTCTTTCCATTAGGTCTGTGGCTTCTGAAGACTCCAATAAATTGTAACAAAAATTAGCAGTTTAACTATTAGAATTAATGAGAGAAGTTTCTAGGGACCCAAGGTGAGGTAATAAACATATTTCCATATTGTCAGTAAACCTCACTGTAAAATATAAGCCTCTGCCATTGGGACAAGCTGACATCACATACCTATCAGCTAATTTCTTAAAACAGTCAAGTGGAAAAGCAGTGACAGAAATCTTGTAGAGTGTGCCCACGTACGGATACTTTCAGAAACTACTGGTCTACATCAAGTTCAAATAGATTCAATGGCAGCTGGATGCTCTGAGCTGCGTCCAACATTTCCAGCCACAGTTAAATGTACCTGCACACTGTCAGGGAATGATTCAGAGGCTTATTGATGCTGTGGACAGAGTACTGAGACTAACATGTACAGTATCTTCCCGGCTATGTATTGCAGCCTCTAGAATGCCCTGTGGGTAGAGAAAAGCTAAAGAGAAATTGAAAGATAAATAAAAACAAAAAGATAAGTATTGAAATAAAAAGAAATATGAAAATGATCAGCATGCATGAATAAAGAAAAGGTTTTTCTTTAACCAATTAACTGTTTTCCAGTAGAAAAAAATGCCTTCAAGTATTCTGAACTTCAAAATGGAAAACATAGGGGGAAAGAAATTATGTATCAAATCTAAAATGTATTCTCTAATATTTAATGGAAATAGGCAATCAAAGCTCATATTTGTATATACTGTTCATAGTCTCTTTTTCAAGAAAAATCTGAGCTGCAGCATGTAGTAAATGAAAGATAAATAAAACATGATTTTGTATATCTTTTTCTTAGCGGTAGTGTATATTTTATAAAATAAAATATGTCTTTGAGTATAGTGGCTTTTTCAATCCCAAACTACAAATCTAATGAGGCCAAAAGCAGAGAATAAAATATTTCAGACACAGAGGATTATTAACTATAGTATGTATATTTCTGTTGCTTTGTATTTTTTTTTTTGAAGAGGAAAGCACAGAGTTTTCTAAATGCTTTCAGTGTCACTGCTAGCCAACTCTAACTCTGGTGACAACATGCATCTTTGATGACATGGATGAACACATCTAAAATTCAAGTCTTCCTTCTAGCAAAACTGTAATCCTGTATAGAAGGTCAAGGAAAATACACCTATTAAGCCCAACCAGTTATAAGTTGTAAGCAACATTTTCCTATTAGGATTTCTTTCTCTCTGTTTGCTATCTGATTTCTACAGGGACATGCACCTGTTTACCATGCTAAATTTGTTGTTCATATTTTGTGTCTAGCACATTTCCTTTGTTCATTTCCTAGTGGTAGACAAACAGAATTGGTGTTATTGGTAGCATTCTCCAAAGACACAGTCAGTTCAGATGCAGCTAATCTCTTCCTGCTTATTATTCAGCCATCAGTGCCTGCCAGTAGGATTTGGGAGTCCCAACAAACAGTGTTTAAAGGAAAGGGTTAAATTCAGTTAACTTAATGACATCCTCTGCTTTTGAGACCATTCATCATATTCGTGGAACCAATTCCATAGAGGGAGTTAAGGTTGCCAGTTAAGTTAAATTAAGCTAGATGGATAGGAGTCCAAGTGAATGAGATCACTGTCAGGTTCTAAAGAAGCATTCTCTTAAGGTTGAAAAGCAATTTGAGCAAAGATGGTTCTTTTAATCAGATTTATAGTCCCAGATGTACCTTGTAAAAAGTTGCATTTGGGAGATATCACCTGTAAAGCTACATAAAATTATCACATTAACTTTTCAAAACATTAAAGTGAACTTTTTCTCTTTCTCTACACCTCTCACCTCCTCTCCTCCCCCAGATTTAAAATAAAAAAAAATGAAGTGACCATTTTTTAGAGAGAAATTTAATCACAGAGGGCTAGAGTGGAGAACCTATGGTCTTTGAGGATAGATTTATACATAGATTTAAAATCCTTCTCAAATGCCACATGAAAATTTTCAAACACGGTAATGGGCTAGGAGCTGAAATACCTGATTTGCCAACCTTGGGTTTAGGTCTTTTGTTTGTTTGCATTATACCTCAGCCCATCCACCAAAATCACAGACTGGGTAAGTGTTTGGAACTGAGCAAAGAAGACAAGACACATCTTTAGCCATTTACTATGTATTTTGTCAGTGTTCAGAAGCTGTGCTGGGAGTTCTCTGAGCAAGTCTCATTGATTTTGTTTTACAGCTACACATGAAGTTACTTTTGTCTTTCCTCTTTTATAATCCTTAAAAAAGGAAAGCAAATTTCTATCCTTACTTCATTGAGAATACTTATATGCTTAAATTTAGCTATGTGCTTAAATACCTTACTGAATTGGGACCTATAGTAATGACACTTTGAGAGACAGAAAAGGTGTTACTGGTGTAGAGCTGAATTTTACCTATCAGAGTTTGGACAAAGGTGAGTTGTGGAAAGGAGGAAATTTCTGTTTGTCAGACTGATTTAAAATAATGTTGGGGATTAGAAAGGCTTACAGGGTGGGCCAGTTAGAATAAGTCCCCAGGAAATTAACTAGTCACAGAGGGTAGGTGAGGCAGGCTAAAGTAAAAGATAAAGTTAATTTATCACATCCCTTTGCAATTTATCCGATGGAGATCAGTTTCACAAATGAATATGTTAAATTCACAAGGATATTGGGGATATATATTATGAGGACAAAACTATCATCTTACAAATGTATGAAAAAGATTTAATTATGCACTACAGTTCTAAAAGCACAAAGAAAGTATATCAAAATTGGGAGTATGGGAATAGAGCTCACAAGACTTGCATGACAGAACATAAGATACAAGGCTTGCTTTGACCCTTTATGCCTCCCACGCTGCAATCAAGTGCACTGACAACAAGCCAGAAGTGTTCACTGCATGAGCAGGTGAAAAAGGTGATTGTAAGAAGTGTGAAGACAATTCTGTATCCATAATACATTCATCCCAATGAGCAAGGGCATCTGTTAAAATGCTTTCTCCTAACAAGAAGGTTTAGAGATCCCTATGACGGCAGGTGAAGAATCATAAACAGAGGATAAATTAACAAGGAGCTATGAGATGGCACAATGAAAGTGAAGAACATCTATTGTGAGAAAACACAGATCACAAACAAAAGTGATAATGATAAGCGGCAAATAATACTTTGAGGACCAACTGTTACTCTCTGTCACATGGAGCAAAACCTGCTTGAAGAATTTCCAATCCTCTAATAGTATTTTCTATATTTTCCTTCTTCTTTAAGAAAGGCCTCTTATTGGAATGCTGGAACCAGGGCTTTGTTGGGTGCAAGTAGGAACAGAGAGGGTAACAAAGAGGTAATGAGTATGCTAACCTTTCTCTCTACCATGATCCTGTCACTGCATATCTACCTAGAAGTCATCCTCCAAAATCACAGAAAGGGTCAAGACTTTGGGACAGGAAAAAGGAAGTATAACAACAATAACAACAGCAAAAACAAATCAAACAAACCATTTATTATGCATACACTTGAGAACTCAAACAAATTTTTCATTTGAGTCTTTATATTCTGAAGGAACCAGTGGTCTTGCTTGCTTGTAATTTGATTTGATCACTTCACTACTCACTTCGAATCTTAATAATCTCTTTGTCAACTTCTTATATAAATGCCTCTGTCTTCTTCCCTGAACACCTCCTTTGAACTCATCTGAAAGATCACACCATTGTCCACATTTAATTCTCTCTTGAAGACCTACATCTACTATACTATCTACAATTCTTAGTTGACCCATATTTTATATATGCAACAGGGATAGATAGATAGATTCCTACTTATCCTTCTTCTTCCCCTTACTTCTGTTTATCTATCTGTTCTGAGAAAAATGCTTGTGCAAGAACTTTCCATTCCTGAATGCCTCGGAAAGTGCCCAGTATATTATGGGCATGTCTACACAGCAGGGCTAAAATTGAAATAAGTTACATAACTTGAGCTACATCAATTGCGTAGATTAAGTCAAAATAGCATATTTAAGCTTTTTGGCACTGTCTACACAGTAGGAAGTCAAAGAGCACTCTTCTCCCAACTTCCCTTACTCCTCATAAAATGAGGGTTACAGGAGTTGGAGTAAAAAGTCCTCCAGCACGACATTATTTTGACATTATGATGTCAAAATAACTGCTTGTAGTGTAGACACGGACTATGTTATTTTTGAATAACATCAGTTATTCCAAAATAACACTGCTGTGTAGACATACCTTATAAGTGCTAGGATAAATTAACTAACCAAAATTGGCTAAAATGTTTAATTTTACTACTTGAATGTGATATTCAAGTAGGTAGTGACGACTGAGATGCCTAGATATAGATTTAGATTCCTACCTTTGGATACAAACATTTGAAGAGTATGGCCTTAATTCCTAAATACAGATTTGGGATATGCATGGTTAATTGGCTAACAGGTAAGCATCACCCTTAATGGGTGATGCTTACTAGGAAGGATTAACTGGTGGGGGGCTCAGCCTGCCATCATTTAATTGGTTAACAAATTAAACTTAAGGATTAACCAGTAAACTAATTGAATGGGATTTTACATCCCTAATACAGGCTTCATAGCTCTTCTGACAGGGTGGAAAAATATCCTTTGCAGTCAATTATATGCTATCAAATATGAGCAAAATTGAAGAGCCAAACATTTTTGTTTTTGTAGCAAATAGGCTGAATTCTATTTTCCATAATAAAATATTATGTAAAAGACGCTTTATTTGTGATATCTGTTATTTCTCTCACTCCTGTTTTCAGGAACACTTTTTAAATTTCTTGGATGACATGCTATAACTTGTCATGCCAAGTTGGGTTAAATCATCCAGAAAGACATTTGCACATGGTTAATGAAACACCCTGCATCCACCAAGCAGCAGACAGGAAAGAAGAGCTAATTTAAAGAAACTTGCTAATAACCCTATCCCCTCCATGGAGGTAGAGAATATCACTGATGCTAGAGATTGGTCTAAAGGACCCCAGCTGGTATCCTCCAGAGTATTTGAGCCAGGACTGGCCATAAGGATCAAAAGAGCTTACATCTATACATCTACTCAGAATACAGTTATTAAAAAACCAGCCACCAACCATCTTATAAGTCTCAGAGTGACTAGTCTTTGTTAGTCCATGTTAGTCTATAATGAGTGGCTTTGTAACACCTTTAGAGACTAACAAATATATAGTATCATGAGCTTTTGTGGGCACAATCCACTTCTTCAGAAGAGTAGTAGGTTGTGCTCATGAAAACACATGATACTATAGATGGGTACGTCTACAGAGCAACGTTACTTCAGAAATAACTGATGTCATTCTGGAATAACATAGTGCATGTGTACACTACAAGCCTTTATTCTGAAATAATGTCGAGTTGGAGGACTTCTTACTCTGACTCATGGAAACCCTCATTTCACAAGGAGTAAGGAAAGTCAGAGGAAGAGTGTTCTTCCTTTGACTTCTTGCTATGTAGACAGTGCCAAAAACTGAATTAAGCTATTTCAATTTAAGCTATGCAAATGACATAGCTAAAGTTGTATAGCTTAATTCAACTTTAGCCCTGCTGCACAGATGTACCCAATGATGCTACAGGACCACTCATTTTTTTAAAAAAAAATCCCAACTTATTACGGGTCTGACAGTAAACAAACCGAAGTATACTCATGAGGCCAAATCCTATAATCTTAATTCAGCCAAAACTGACACTAACAATAATGGAGGCTTTGTTTGAATCTAGTTGGCAAGTTCAGACTCATCATTTTTTAGAATGAAATATCCACTGGTTTATAAATCTTTAATCTACAGTAGTGCTAGTTTTTAAATAGAATTGTAAATGGCAAAAGGATTTATTTATAAAAGGGAAGCAAACTCCTGAATGCACACACAATATACACAAATACACAAAGGTAGTAAATAGGAACGTCTTACATATACCAGTCTTGCTTAAGGGTAAAATTAAACAAACAATCAAGCAAAAAAACAACTTCCCCAAACATTTAGTGGTTACAGAAAACGCCAAATACATCCTTTGTGTAAATTGTTGCCTTTCTTTCTATTCATTCACAAATCCTTGCATGATCAGTTTATAACTTTGATAAATAGCTGTGTTTAAGTACAAGTAGGTTGGTTTTTAAAAATGACATCAAGCAAAAATAAAAGACAATCCTATGCAATGCAAAGGCTAACAAAGGGTGTTTCTTTTCTAATAAAAGCTAAACCACAATGCAGCCTGGTCTACAATAGGCCAGGTAAGTCGGCTTAAGGTACACCATCCAGCTATGAAAAATGCATAGCTGGATTCAGCTTACCTTGAGCAGAGCCACTGCTGTGTCCACACTGTAGGAGGCTGATGGGAGCATATCCTCCTGACAGCTTCTTTTATGGCTCGCAGAACAAGGACTACTGGATGCCCTTGGGGGCTGCCATCAGCGTTCTATTTAGGGGTATATAACAGACCCGCTAAATCGAATGCTAGAAGATTGACTTCTGGAAGATTCATCTTCTCTGTAGTGTAGACATGCCCTGTATAGCCACAATTTTGCCCCCATTTATCAGGAATGCCAGCAGGATTTTTTCTCCATTTAAATTTATCAATGATAACTTATTAAAGCAAACACTGCATGATAAATTCTGTTTGTGAAACTGGGAGTAAATCTACCTTGAGAAAGTGAATGGGCTGAGTTTTCAGAAGTACTGACCAGTTACAATTTTCTTAGACCCCCCCCCAGAGTTGTAGTTGCTCTGCACCTCTCAAGAACTGGCTCAGTGGGAGTTTCTTTTGGCTTCTATTGTCCAGGGAATCTGTTCTCCTACAAAAATTATGGATGATGAACATGGAATACAACTACAAAAAAGAAGGCAGTTTCTACTACCTATAAGCTGATGATCACGACAAATGCTTTCATTTGTTAAAAATCATTTACTTTGTTTTCTTTTTCATTCCACTGCTTTATAAGCTATTTCCAATTTCAGAAAAAAATAGTGTGATATGCTTTTGTTAGGTGATACAGATATAATAACTATGATATACTTGATTTCTATACAGGTAACTGTTTTCATTAATTACTAGAACCCCCTAAACCATATTCATCAAACATGACAAAACCTGTTATCCTTTTAGTTATGTTATACTGCATGTGATCCCATCATTTCTACTCTTTTTTTCTTTGATTATAGATTTAATATACATCAACAATTATTTCTAACCACCATAATCTGACAGCAAATGTGAGAATTAGTTGGTATATATTTGTATCAATCTCTCTCTCTTGTACGCACGCACGCACGCACACACACACACTCTCACACAAAACAGAAGAATAATAGTTCAAGCCCAATAAAGTTTTGGTCAGATGAAGAAATGCAGTCAGTGATTTAAGTGAATATCTTTCTTCTCCGAGCTGCCGGAGAAGCCTCTCTAGCTGATTCTGCATCCTACAGTGAAGCAGATAATGACCAGATAAAGTATTTCATGTCCTTTAGCAAAAACTGCCTTTTCAATAAATTTACACTAGGCAGTAATGAGCTATATTGTGTGGTGGTTAATCTGCTCTGAAAAAAGTTGGAAGAAATTTCTCTGCCCGGCTCTCAGGTATTAAGTCCGTACATCTTTTATGTTGACAGTTCAGCTCCAGGCTATAAAACAGAAGAACCTGTTCTACATCTACTGTTTAAAACAAGAGCAGAAAACCTAACCCCTCATCAATCTGCTGTCTTACTTTTACGACTTATCTGTGGCAAAAATGAATCATAAGAAAGATTTGTCCTGATTCCTCAGACAGATCCATCAACCTGCTGGTGCTTGTGAACCATACAATTCCTACAGAGACTAGTGGTAGTGGTAGACTTGCAGTATTAAATGTGTTAACATGTTGAACTATGGATATTCACTTCTGATTAATATCAGTGAAAGTCTGGAGTAAGCATGCCTAGAAAAAGTACATACACACACAGATAAATTTTCATTTCTTTCACACCTCTACCCTCTCTGCATTGCACAGCATATTTTATGAAGCTATGTTAGGGCTAACGCAAATACGATAAGGCAGAGTGATTTAACTTTGAATATTATTCAGGTGAAATTTTGGTTCAAATCTTCTGGAATATAAAATGCATACAAGTCTGCAATCTTCTTCAACTTGTTACTTGTAAGCCCTTTAAGAAATAATACAATCTTATAAGTTCTGAGCCATAGTCTTAAAAAAAAACCCTAAGAAGATTTATAATCTTACATGTAAAATTCTGATCACAAGAGAAGACAGCTAGCAGATGAAGTATTTGCTCACCTGGCAGAAGCAGATCAACAGACTGAAGTCTACTTGTGATGGTGTGTAGGGTGAGGATAGCAAAGGAAAGCAAAGTCGGGAATGCTTGAAAAATAAAATATTTTTAGTTAACAAGTAGAAAAATAAAATGTTGGGGAAAGGGTCCATTTCATTTTTGAATCCCTCTCCCAAAATGGTCTCTGCTATTTGTATAAAACAATCTTTCTGAATGACCATGTCTAAGTGTAGGGCAGCAGCGTCACAGAAATGCATAAGGCCACTAATTACAGACTATTGTCCTGTAGTCTCTACTCAGGAAAATCTCCCATTGAAGTCAATGGGTTAATTATTTTATGTTCAAATGGTAGTGGGAGTGTCATAGTGGTGATGCAAATAGCTACAGACAATAGTGTGTTGGCTCTGTACATAGCATTCAGTACTCCATTTTGGTTATATCAAGGCTCACCATTGACAGCAGTTTCTAGATAGTAATCTACTAATATTCAAACCCAGAAATTATCTGCTAATGAGAGAGGTTAAAGGTGGTTCATTTCCTTTGCTTTAATGTGTGTGTGAGGGTAGGGGGCATATCTGAAAGGTGAAGAAAACAAACTTTAGTATAGTTAAAGACATTTATCCCACAAAGACTAGAAAGAACGATACAATCTATTGATTATTTAGATAGCTTTACAGAAAATAAAACAAGTATATAAGCTAAGACAAAAAAATGCTCATGCAAAGCATTTGTAGGTTTTTTTTAACTGATATCAAATTCATTTAATCTACTTCATGAAATTGCTTGAGGAAACACTCATCTGTTTTCTGAAAGATTGACTTGGGGATTACTGGAGCTGTATAATTGTTCAAATGATCAGACTTTAAAGGAAACACTTTGTTTTACTTTAATCTTACTGAAACGGGCAATGAATTTCAGAAATAGATTGCTGTCTAAAAGTCCTGCCCCCCCCCCCCCAAAATCTAGCTGAGAGCAACTGTAGCTGCTTTTTATTTTTTTTTATTTTGAACAATCTCATTTTCTTATTTTCAATCTTTATTCAACATCTGTTGTTCTCCCTCCTCTGTAACATAATTATGCAGAATTCCAGTGTAAAACAGGTTGAGTAGTTAATAGCAGAGCTTAAAAATTTTTTCGCACAGTTGCCCTGCAGATGTTTCTTTCTTTCTCTCTTTTTTCTTTCTTAGCTTCTTGTTTAATTTGTGTATTTCTATCCTGCTCTTAAAGTGTGCTCTCACAACATATGGAAGCACCTGAAAGTAAGACTGGCGTATGCGCATGTTTACAAGACTACTATTATGATATTTAGCACATCAAAGAGCAGAGTGAAAGGCACAGTATTTGTTTTGTTGAAGCAAAACCAATTAATATATGAGTCATCTTGTTACCACACTCAAAATTGATACTCCACTGAGTTTTCCAGTGCTTTTAAAAAGATTCTTTATGTAGGTCCAGTCTTTTAGTATTCATAAATATTCTCTTTTTCTCCAAACAGGCTTATTTTTCCTTCATAAATATATATATATCTTAAAAGTAGTTGTGCTTCTATGATATATCTTAAAAGTAGTTGTGCTTCTATGATAAATACTTTTCATTTTATAATACTTCATGTCAGTAAATAGCACTTGACATTCAACCTAAGAAAAAGGTGGAAAATGTTACACTGACAAGAATTTTCTCTGTCCAAAGGTATCCTGGAAACACACAGTTCCTCCATACAAACAGAGAGTGGTATAATATGCTTGGTTTTCCATGTATTTTTAAAGAGATCATTTATTAGGATGAATAAGGAGTACTAATTTCAATGCACAAGTGAAAAATATGTTGTGACAAGTAGGAGCTAGGAAAAACAACAAAATAGTCTGATAATCTTCAATTTATCCACATTAGAATAAAAGGGTAAAAATAATGAAGGAGCAATTGAAGTCATATTCAAAAGAAGATAGAAATAGTTAGAAGAGCTCTCATCTTACATATGATAGATCACAAGTGAATAAAACACAGAAAGTTCTGAGAAAACATGCTAGAGCAATTCAGTACGCCTGTCTTCACATTTTAGTAAATACCTCAACTAATTTTATGAAGTGAACGCTAAATTATTGTCAACAAGATGGATCCAAATCATGCTTAATAATTTAAAATACAATATTTTATCTTGGGGTTCTGAATTAATAGTTCAAGTTAAGTTTGTGCTCTCAGGACTCAGAAAAGCTTTTTATGTTGTAATAACTTTTGTTTTTTATATAACAGTTTTCATGTAGTATGTGTGGACACCTTTGTGTTTCCCCTCCATGCTTCTTGGCAGGTTGTTATACAAAATGTTGATTTTAATCTTTTTTTTTTCCAGTTTGCTTTGTAGTGTGCAATTTTTATTCCTATGTTGAGTTCCACTGCCAGTTTATTTTACAGTGGAAAGAGATACTATCCTTTATTAATACTGTAGAACAGAATATCATTCTGATACTATTCTGTTTTTTTTCACAAACGATTACCTTATAATTTTTATTTTTAGTGTTTTAGTGCTGAAGACAAGACTTAACTTACTAGGATTCCTAATTAGCATTTGCTCTTTAAATAAGGTCATAAAATAGTATGCAGCTCCTAACCTTCAGGCTTTTCAGTAAAAGAGAAATGACATTCCACTAGCAGAGTCAGATGTAGATAAATAAAAGAATGGTTTTGAACTAAATATAAACAGAAAATATTTCAGAAATATCTTTTATCTGGGCAAAATTACATTTAGGAGACAGATTCAGATTATCAGATTATTCCATTTTTTTTGTTCTGCTGAAAGATGTCTTTTTTCCCCCAAGCAGAAGGTTAAAAATCATTTTAAAATAAAAACCTCAGATTTTAAGACTTTGTGATAAGGTAAGGAGAGGCATTTGATATTTTTAAATGGCACCAAGTGCTAGGAGCTCTAATATGAAAGATGTTGTGTGTAGTTCTTGTAAATGTGGCCTGTAAAATTAGCCCTAAATATGTGCATATTTAACTAGAAATGTATTTTGTAATGTAAAATTTTACTTTGGAAAAAATACTATTTCCTTGCAGAGGTTCTTCAGCATATACTTGTGACAAATCTCTTTATAACTTCGCTTTTAAATTACTGCAGTTCTGAAAAAAAAATTGTTTCAAACCATCCTCACCTGCTCTCAACAAAAGAATCAAAGCAGACGAAGTAGTTTGGAAATGGAGAGAAAATGCCACAAAATGTTAAAAGAAACTCAAATGTAATACCCCACATCTAGCACGACCTGCAACTACCTGAGAAGACTGTGAAAGTAGACTAGTTTGTACTAACTATCACATATCAGTATATTGTCAGCTATTGTGCACTCATGTATGCATAAAAAACTGGGAGTCTTGGAACTGATCCAGCTGGTCTGTAAGTTGCAGCAAGACTTCTGAACTTAACAGTGTGTAAAAAAATGACAACATTTTCAATACAAATACAAGAAACTTTTATATGAGATTGCTACAGCTGTGATTTTTTATGGTAGTCTTTCTGCCACATTAATACAGTTTGCTTGGGTGAAAAATAAATGCTTACTGTACTGTAGCACTGCAAATTACCCCCTACTCACTTGCTTCGAAACACCTTTTCACCACACCATACAATATCTTAGGTTTCAGTGTTTCCTGAAGGATTAAATAGATTTTGACAGGGAATTATCTTGAGATTTAATTTAATTTTTCATGACATTTAGCCTATAACTCACTATGTTGATCTGAAAAAAGATGCAGAATAATATTTTATATGGTTATCAAAATCATGATCAAAGAAGAGAAGAATGATATACAATAGCATTACAGACACATCTGCTGCACATTTGAGTACTTTGCATAACAGATTATGTCATTTATTTAAAAAAGAAACTACAAAATAAGCCATATATATAATCATCATTGTTGAATATGGCTACAAAAGATGAGAAAATAACTTAAATCTTTTCCTTTCAATGTTAAAATAAAATGGCACTGTGACAGTAAACACTGGATTGTGAATAATCACCTTGTCTTCTCAGATTTTATATATGAATTCAGAGGACAGTTATTTCTGAGCTAAAAAAGAAAACCTTACATATAAATGTAACAAGATTTTAGGTTTTTTTTTTCTTTCACCAAACATATAGATCTCATAAGTGATACCCATATGTACTCCAGCTACGTGCATTACAGTGCAACATGATCTTCTGAGTTCCACCAAGACATGATAACTGTCAGATGAAATTACCACACTTTTTTTTCTTGTAAAGATTTTGCTGGGTTTTTTTTAAATGACATTACCAATTTGACAAGCCTGAAATCAGACCTCCCAGTATTTGTGAGTATGCATACACATTGCCAACCTCCCAGTCTGTTCCATTCTTGTGAGAAGTTTAAGAAGATCTAAGACAGTGGTTTCCATCCCTTTTAGCTGAAGGCTCTGTGTGTTGTAGATTAGCAGATGGCCACTCAGCATGCCTCTCCTGCCACAGATACAACTAACTTTTCTCTTCTTCTTTTCTGTCTTCTCTTTTCCTACTTGTCATTTTCTTCCTCCCACCATTTTCTGTTCTTATTCTTTCTAACATTTCTACATGTTTTGTCTGATTTGCCTCCTTATTCCCAATCTCTTGCGGCTTGATAGGTCTCAGTGTTCTCCCAATTCCTTTATTCATACACTGACTATATGCTGCTGGGAGAGCAGTATCTATCTGTGCAACAGGGGTAAAAAAAAAGTTTGATTGGTGGGAGCTGCTTGAGTCTTCAATCTTGTATACATGCTATTGCAATCAGCTATTACAATCAATTACACTAAGGGTCAATGCAATGAGGATTCTGGCTTTCAGAGAATGACCTGCTTCTTTTTCCACAGACAAAGAATATGCTTGCAAAGTGTGCATGTGAATTTGCAAATCTATGGCTTTTCAAAACAATAGTGATCACACTTATCTACTTTTTTGCCATGGGCTCACTTAACTAATCTGGTTCTGCTCACCTATAGCTTGTAAACACAGCTGTAAAACTTAGGTTCTTGTAGGTTTCAATACCTTTCCTGCCTAAATGAACAAAAAGAGAGCACTAAGCAAAAAGATGAGGGTAACAAAATGATAAAAACTAAGCTTGTTTTGTTTGATAACAGTGGATAAGATATCATGGGGGCGGGGAGAGATGGAAAGAAAGATCACATTGTGGAGAAGCTGGTATTTTTTTTCTGTATCAGCATAGGCACTTAGTATAATAGAACAAGGAAGGCTAAGCCTCCTCTCAGATGACTGGTCATGCTGGCCCTGCCTGCATTCTGCCTCTTCCCATCCCTGCTTGACCTCTACTCTGAGAGCCCCATTGCTCCCTGGATGAGTCCCCCCTCTCCTCCATGCCTTATCCCCATGAGGTCCCCTCCCTGCCCATTGCGTCCCTCCTCTCCCCACATTCCCCTGAAAGTCCCCCACTGACTGTAGGGATGCTGGGGTGGGTGATGCAGAAGAGGAGGGACATAGTGAGCACAAACAGCAGGAGTCTCAGGGGAATGGGATGTGTGGAGAAGATGAGGGACACAGGGACTGGTGGGCCTCATGAGTGAGAGGAAGGAGAGGAGGGTAAGGGTAAGGGGCTAGAGGTAAGGAGGGATGCAGCAAGCGGCAGTGTGGGAGGGCAATCAGGAATGGGGTGAAATGTGTGTGGCATCTGGGGCAGAGCCTGGGTGGAGCAGAGATGGAGTATGGGTGGGGCCATAGGAGAAATTGGTGCCACAGGAGGGAGAGAAAGGGCAGATAGCTAGTCTCCCCCTGCAAATGCTCCACCTACCACCCATGCACATCAGACTGGGGTTTTTTTAATGAACGTTTCAAAAAAATCTGGGAAAATTTTAAAGTAGGCACAATTTTGGGCCCATCAACCTTGACAGTATGTTCACTTTGCTTTAAGAAAATTGTGAACCAGTAAAGATCAAATATTCTCTTGGGGTTGAGAAAAAAAATGAAATATGTTTCACTAATGAACTAATCTCCAGCTTTTAATAAATACATCCACTTCACCACTGACATACATTCTTTTCCAATGGACATTAAGAGTAAATTCAATCATTCCAATGTGAAAACTTAATGTTAAAATTTCTTTTGGTTATTTTAGTAATTGTGAAATGTGCCCATGATAATCAGTTAAACTTCTTTAAACACAGTGCCCTAATCTATTAAAAATCACCTGGGTTTTGTCATTTAAGTTGTCTTTAAAAAAAAAAGACTCCATAGGATATCAAAGCAATAAGTAAAAGCAATATACTGTATAAAATGCATGCTAAAACAGAAAATAAGATTAGAGGTATAGTTTCTGATCAGAGACAGACAAAGTAATCGAACAAGGTTAGCTGCAACAAAGAGAAACTAGGGATTTGGCATGTGGGGGAAAAGATTAAAAAGACAGATTTTATGTATGACGAGCAGAAAGGTAAAAAGTCAGTGATAAATCAGAGTAAGAACCAATGTATCATAATTAAGGGATATTAAGACACAGTCAGCAAAAGAATCAAATAAGAAGTTAAAAACGTAATTAGCAGGGATGATCATAAGAAGTAAACAAGAAATAGAAGAATCGTAGTTGTGCAAGAAAAAATAAGTAAGAACTTAGAGACGGCTTGAAAGAGAGAGAATGTATACATTAAATTAAAAATGCCAGAGCCTAAGGAGAAATATTATGTAATGATTAGAGCAAAGGT
Organism: Apalone spinifera; assembly: GCA_030068395.1. Taxonomy (NCBI): domain Eukaryota; kingdom Metazoa; phylum Chordata; order Testudines; family Trionychidae; genus Apalone; species Apalone spinifera. The sequence goes on from CM057845.1 coordinate 257,314,580, forward strand.
GTGTGGTGGAATCACATGAATGTTACTAAAAGTGACTGAAAGTAATAATAATAATGAAGATGACTGAGCCTTTCTCTTTTAAAATGAAAAATCAAGAATGCCCAAGAACCTTTTCATTCTTTTAATATGGAAACTAAAGCAGTTTACATTAAAGAGCAATTTGAAGCACTTGAAAACACCACTGACATCAGTGTAATCTGACGAAATGTATACTTCCTAATGCATATTTTAGTGCCTATCAACAGTACATAAAGTATTACATAGAAATTCATGCATAATAATAATACAAGACTAAACCATTCAGCTGTATCACAAATAATAATTATCTGGGACACTAAAAGATCATGGCAAAAGCTAATCTAATAAGTCTTCCATTATCCTTTAATACTTTAAATCTGTGCCGTGAGCTAAACAGTTGTCAAAATTGAGTTCTGTTTACACCAAACTGAATAACAGTGAAATAAACAGAGATCACCATTGAGCTCTAATTACAAAAACAAATTGTTCTCTCTGTAATCTAGTTGAAAAGGTTAGCTCCTTCCCACCTACCCCCTCCTCATCTTACTTTATGTGTGCAGTAGATATAAAGTCAGATGAAAGATCACACATCATCAGTTGTGGAGACAGGAATTGTAAGAGACGCTATATAATATCAAGACTTACCAGATATCCCCTATTAGCAGCTGGCTTGCAAAAATGAGGTCACAAAGAACATAGTGGCTATTTATACCAGATACTGTATTTCAGTATAACTCAGTTAATGACATACTCTTCTCTCTCCAAAGTAGAGTGGCTGAAGTGATGCCTATCAGCTGTCTTCATCATGAATAGAGACTACATATGCAAACATTCACTGGAACACAATAAACTACTCTCTCTAGTCTCCATGATCCATACATCAGTGTTTAAAATTAATGACTATATCTGCTTCTTTTAATGCAAACTAAATGGAACCTGTAGGCAACCAGAAAGTTGATGATGTAGTCCTTGAAGATATAAAGTTAGCTAATCAAGACATGTACCGTATGCTGTAATTGTCCACTATGAAGGAGGGTTGTTAGATGGTTGGTCAGTTCCTCATAGTCAATATTACCTTATGTTTTGAATTTTTTATTTATGGTTCTTGATGAAAGATTACATAGCATTTATTGAACACATAAAGACAATCAAGGCTAGACATTGAGAAGAGAAATTTCCCAGCACCCCAACCTGGCCAACATTCTCTCTTGTATCACAAGCACAGATTAATTCACAACTAGCACCAACACAAATGTTCATGGCTGAACACAAAATGTTGTTGAGTGCATAATAACAGCCATGGCTATATGCAAACAATCACTACTTTACTGGAAAAAATTCATTTCTGGAGAGAAATACTACTATAATGGAACTAAATATAACAGTTCCTCAGCAGGTATCACTAGGGTGACAATAGTCCACCACAGCCAGACTGTTAAAATCTGTTTTACACAAACCTGTCTCTGCTTGTTCACTACCTGAAGCAATTCATTTTGTATCACCACTTATGCGATTCTGATCATGTGGTATCATAGTTACAATCTATATTTCTCAGCTGTGCACCCCAGAGACCAAAATGATTGAAGTAAAAGTAAAACAAATCATCTAAAAAAAGGTAGTTCCAATTCACTGTGTGAAGACAACTAGAGTCACTTTAGATTTCTAACATTTTATACTCGTATATAAGAAGTACTCTCCTATTCTAAAACAGTAGTAGTCCACACAATCTTTATTTTATGAAAGACTGGTACAACACTTATATTCTTACTGTAGAACTAGTGTAAAGGTATTACCTCAGTATAAATAATACACAATTATTCATTTAAAGAAAACAAATGTATGTTGCTCAGACCAGGGAAAAGGACCACTGAAAAAGTAATACAATGGCCTTGGGTATTGTTTCCTTGAATGGTGAATAAAAATATCCAACAAGCAATTAAACCTACTTAATTTCCAGTTCTTACAAATCTACATCAGAAATCCTAAAAAATTAAAGCTCATTTAAAATACAGCAAGTGGGCAATTAACAGCTTGTTAAGTATGTCAATCAACTGGAGATGTGGAAGGAATTTAAGCAGATGTAAATACTGCCAGTTCTCATGTTTGATGCCTTTATTTTTCTTATACTAGGGCTTTGTCTACACCTACAAATTAAAGCACTGTTGCAGCAGCGCTATAAAACTGAAAGTGTGGACATGGCAGGAATGCTGGGAGAGAGATCTGCCAGCACTCTGTGTAAACTAGCTCCACAAGGGGAGTAGCCAGCTGCATTGGGCCTAGTTTACACGTGTGCTTTACAGCACTGTAACTTGCTGTGCTCAGGGGATGTTTTTTCATACCCCTGAGGCAGAAAGTTATAGCACTGTAAAGTGCCAGTGTAGACCTAACCCAAATTATTAAAACTTCAGTCAATGTACTTACCTGACAGAACTAAAATCTTTCGTACACTGTAGAATTTCTATTTATAATTCTTTGGCATGTCTCTTTTTTTTATACCAGAAATATGAAAAAGTCTTACAATTTGGAAATGGAATAACTGCCTACTTTATGTAGGGTAACTGGTAAAACTTAAATTTAAAACTCACTATTCCTACTTCAGGTAGTAGCAGCGGCACCAGCTCTGCCTACTTGTTTTTCCCTTTAATATTTTTATTCCCTCTGCTCCTTGTTTCCTGCCCCTTTCTCTTTTCCCTCCCCCCCCTTCCCTATTTATTCTGGGTCTGCACATTCTAAACTCATAACTCCAGTCATCTGAAGAAGTGGGCTGTGCCCATGAAAGCTCATGATACCATCCACATGTTTTGTTAGTCTATAAAATGCTACCAGACCATTTGTTTTTTTAAGTTTATCCTGTACAGACTAACTTGGTTACCCCTGAAGCTTATTACTGTCATGACATTTCTCATATATATTTATCAAGATACAATGTATCTGCACTTACATAAAGTTTGCAAAGTCTGACTTGTATAAACATTTGGATCTGAACATCATGTTCAACAATACAGATTGGACCACCCTGGTACAGAACCCTCAGGACCTGACCGGTCCCAAACAAGAGGATTTCCTGGACCAGAGAGGATTGTGCAGCACAATGATTCAATTATTTCTTTCAAATTGTATCCTGAACATGTAATGTACAGCTGTACTAAGCTGAAGTTCTGCAGGTAGCTGTACTGTCCCCCTCCTCCTCATTTTCTACAGGAGAATATTGAGAGAGGATGAGACATAATGATGAAACCCAGCTTTATATTGCCAATCAGGGCTGGGGACAAGGGTGCATGTGAAGTCTCCTCCCCCGCCAGCAGCACGCGCTACTTAGAGTCAACTGCAGGGTGGGGGCAGGGAGTGAGAGAGTTCACGCGCTCTCTCTGCAGCTAGGTCAGACAAGGCCTCGGGACAGGGGAAAGCATGCAAGGTCTCCTCTCACCCTTCAAGGAGCTTGCAGTGCTTAGAGTCAACCCTAGTCGATGAGGGCAGGGTAGGAGGAGAGTTTGTGTGGTCCCCCAGGCTCTGATTGACCTGGATACTGGGGTAGTGCACGATATCTTCTCATGCCCTGCAAGGAGCACGTAGTGCTTAAAATCAACTGCCAGCTGCTGCTCAGCTGGTGGCTGACTATAAGCCCAGCACTCCCTTGAAGGGTGGGACAGGGAGTGAGAGACTTCCAATGCTTTCCCTACCCCAAAGGCCTGATTGACCTGGGGGTGGAGGGAGCATGCAAAATCTCCTCCTACTGTCAGGGGTGCAGGTGCCTAGAGGAATTGCCAGCTGTTTAGAACAGCTGGTTGTTCTCTCTGTGAGGAACGGGGTAAAAAACTTCATGCACTATCCCCACCCTCAGGCCAATCAGGGTCTGTGGGAGGGGAGCACAGAAGAGTCCTGACCTCGCCCCTTCCCCCTAAGGGCGCGCCCCTTCCAGGATGGCCTGGGGCCACTTCAAAAATTTCTGAAGTTCCTCATTATCTAAAATTATGGCCCACCCCTGTTCTAAACAGATGTCATCATCAAGCTGCCATACTGAGATTTGTACCTAGACAAAGAGTGGTTGGCTTTAACTGAATCAAAGCAAAACTAAAGTATTGATGAAAAACAAATAGATTGAGCAGATAATCAGGACACTAATTTCACTAACATTTCTCACCACCTGAGACATATGCACTATATTTATCTATGAAGTACAAAGTCTCAAGATCTTACTCTATTCATCACCAATCCTGAATAACAGGCAGAAACCACAGTGATAAATGCCTTCTTTCACTTCAATATTTAGAACAAAAGAAAGACCATACTGGATCAGTCCAAAAATTCATCTAGCTTAGTATCCTGTCTTCTGATAGTGGCCACTACCAGGTGCACTAGAGCAGATGAACAGAACAAGATGAACAGAACAAGTAGCAAGTGATCCATATCATATTACCTCTTTTCAGAACCATTTATTTTGGTCCTGTTTCTGGCCACACTGATCAATGCGTTAGTCACTTCTACACAGGGACTGAGTATGGTGGCCAAATACATGAGCAAAACAAATTTTTCACTATGTTTCTATACCTATTGTTAGCATTGAAAGTAAATGGGGAGCCAATGGAGAATGTCACAATGTTGCTTCTTCCCTTAATGCCACATACACACTCTAAGTTATACATAGAATGCTGATGCTTGGTTCTTCAAAAGGATAAACTATCAATAATGTACCACATCAGTGTCTGTATTCTCCGCTGGTTCCCAATTTATTTCCAATGCAGGTTGGACCTCCATGGTCCGGCACCCTTGGGACCCAAGTGCTCCCGAAGGAGGGATTCTGCCAGACAACATAAGACATAGGTAAGAAATGAGGTAGGGTTGTTGGGATCATTCCCTATTTTATACTCTCAGAACCATCCAAAATGGGAGGTGAGTGGTATATTGCCTCAAAGGACACTGCTTTGCAGAAGACTGTAGAAGCTCATGATTCATGTGCCTTGATGCCACAAATGGGAATATGCACGTGGTAAAGAAAAAAGGCCATTTCCCCATAAATAACTACAAAGATTTCTAATCTTTGATATACTGTGTGGCAAGGCAGAGTGAAGCAGATGTCAAGATTGAGACATTGATTCTTCTTCTGTGGCCTTCTCATATCCTTGTCCTCTCATGACACAGAGGCATGGTGGTTTCACTGCTTTTGAGCACTGAACACCTGAGGGTGTCATAGCACATTCTTTCTGTAAACCCTTTACAGCCTCTGTCTTTCCCTTCCACTGAGTCCCACCACATTCCTTAGAACTGGAAATAAGAGGCAGTGTGAAGCAACAGCAGTTTTTGTTAGGTAGCAAAGTAACTGGTAGCATGGAGCCCAAAATGGATCCATACAAGAACCTGTAGAGCAGTGGATATAAAGCGGTTTGACAGCTTAAGTTGTTGTGCTAATACAATATTATTTAAACCCAATACAGTATTTGAAATCCAAAATATACATTTTTGAGATTTTTATACATCAGATCCCAAAACACTATGGCTACGTCTAGAGTGGCATGATTTTCCGCAAATGCTATTAACGGAAAAGTTTTTCTGTTAAAAGTATTTGCGGAAAAGAGTGTCTAGATTGGTATGGATGCTTTTGCACAAAAGTACTTTTTGTGGAAAAGCGTCTGTGCCAATCTAGACGCAGTTTTGCGCATGAAAGCCCTGATCGCCATTTTAGCCATCAGGGCTCTTTTGCGCAAAACGGTTCTGGGTTATCTACACTGGCCCTCTTGCGCAAAAGTATTTGTGCAAGAGAGCTTTTGCCCAAGTGGGAGCGTCATTGTATTTGCGCAAGAAGCACTGATTTTGTACATTACAAAGTCAGTGCTCTTGCACAAATTCAAGCGGCCAGTGTAGACAGCTGGCAAGTTTTTGTGCAAAAGCAACTGCTTTTGCGCAAAAACTTGCCAGTCTAGATGCAGTCGATGTGAAAGAAAAATAATCCAGGATCTTTAAAACAAAATAAATGAGATTACAAAACATTTTTATTTCATTTACCAAAAATGAGAAAGGAAAGGTTCATTGGAAAAACAGTGAAGAAAATAGTTCATAAATTATAAAAGAATCTAGAAGCACATTTTGTGGCAATGTGAATTGCAATCCAATTGCAATTAGAACCGTAGTTGATTTATTTGGAAGTGTATGTGCTGTAGCCATCCTGGGAAATCCCATGATGTATGTGTGTCAAAATCACAAAGAGGTATCTTGGGTTGAAAAAAATATTAATACAGAAAGTTGCATTCCTGAGTGGAGATTTGCAAAAAATAACCCCTTTGGAAGAGCTCTCTAAAATAACCAAGCATATCAATGGTAAGATAGCAGGTGAAAAGATGGCACAGCACAAATAACAGAACTAATATATGTAATTGGAAACATTTACAATAAAGGAACCAATACTAATTTTATTCTAAAGTACTTTCATTGAGATGTACCATTGTCTATATACTATTCAAAATTAGATATAATTAGTAAACATGATAATTCTCTACTCCTGATGGCAACTCCATCATAATCATCCAGGAACTTACCCCTGCAATCAGCCCTGGTGCCAGCTCTGTCTGCACATCTACAAAAGTGATTTCATATCTGGTCCCAACCACATCAGCCACCAAATCAGGGGCTCATTTAACTGAACATCCACTAACGTAATCTATGCCATCAAATGCCAGCAATTCTCCTCTGCAATGTATATTGGTCAAACTAGACAGTTTCTATGGGAAAGAATTAATGGACACAAATCAGATATCCGAAAAGGCAACACACAGAAACCTGCTGGAGAACACTTTAACCTGCCCGGGAAACTCATTAATAGATCTCAAAGTCATCATGTTGTTTCAGGCCAATTCCACAAGCCAAATACACAGGGAAGGGTTGGAAATTAACTTTGTTTACACGTTTGATTCATATCAGAGAGGGATGAATAAAGACATTGGCTGGCTCACACACTACCTTCCGCATCCTAATGACTTAACCAACTAAACAATGGGTACTTAAAGAGGTGCAAATTGTGCTTATCAGCTTCTTGTAACTTGAACTATCTAATTCGCTATTTTCTCTCTTTTTTTTTTCTTTTCCTCTCTCCTTCTCTCCTCCACCCAGCTCTCCCTTCCTCTCACTCCTTCCTGTATTTATTCTTGGATCTGGACTTTTAATACTCCAGTCATCTAAAGAAGTGGGTTGTGCCCACGAAAGCTCATGATACGATCTAAGTGTTTTGTTAGTCTTTAAAGTGCTACTAGACTATTTGTGGGTTTTTTAAGTTTTTCAGTTACAGACTAACTTGGCTACTCCTCTGAAGCTCCCAAGAAGGATAAACACAAGCAGGGAACTGGTTGCTATTACTGAATATTAACACTATCAGGATATTCCAAAGAGAATGAAACTAAATTTCGGATCTTTCATAAGGCAAAGTAGAAACAGACCTATCTGCCTGACCCTTCAGTCACAGATATCATTTTCATAAAGAGGTGCTGATGAAGTCAGTTGAGTAACAAGAAAGATGAAAATCTGGGGAAGACACAGTGAATATTATCCACATAATTGTGGATAATATTAGTTGCTGCCTTCCTCTTCTGTCCTAGGGAGGATTTGAATATTCCCTCACAGCTTCAACCACCTCTGCCTGATTTTACACATACTTTCAGAAAGTCTATGTGTACATACACTTTTTAATTCACACAAATGTGGCTCTTACGTGTCAAAATTTTTGAATGTGTGTTGTAATAGCTGAATCAGTTCCTACACTTCACCTTGATGCCAATTTAAATTACACTTGCTTTCATACCATTATTTCAAAAGTCAATGAGCTATTTTAAGTATCAGCTTAGTTCTGCTTAAAACAGGTATTAAAATATGTACATTAGGGAAAAAATAAACTTTTTTTAAGTAGCAGTTTATATTTGGTGAAACTAGATGCTTACCCATTTCACTGCTTATAAAGATGCATCAAAATGTGTCTAAGAAAAATACTGTAAAGTCTCAGAGGGGTAGCCATGTTAGTCTGGATCTGCAAAAGCGACAAGGAGTCCTGTAGCACCTTATAGACTAACAGATGTATTGGAGCATAAGCTTTCGTGGGCAAAGACCCACTTTGTCCGACATGCATCTGACGAAGAGGGTCTTTGCCTACGAAAGCTTATGCTCCAATATATCTGTTAGTCTATAAGGTGCCACAGGACTCCTAGTCAGTGTAAAGTCTGTTTTACTGAAGTGACACACACAGAAAATAGGAAAGTTCTGGATGATGAGGAATCATATCAAAAACAGAGTTAAAAACCTATAAATTTAGAGAAAATAAGTTTCTATACATCTTTGCAGTAGCTTCACGTTACAGTTATTATAGATCAAATAATTATTTTAACATGAAACTCCTTTCCTTGTTATTAATTTGATTGATACAGGTGCTTCCTAACCTTTCTAATAATGACAATACTTCTTATGTTTATTAAAATGTAATTTTACAATGTATATGCAATAAAAATGAATGGGGCCACTTAACAATAATTGGACATAATTTAACTGATGTAGAAGGGAGTTTAAGAGAGCATAGTTTACAGAAGCCAATATAAGCTGTACAGTGTGATACACTGAAAATAAAGTAGAGACTACTTTAACTTACACCTGCTTCTGAATCCTCTGGGTACGTCTAAACTACATGACTCCATCGACGCAGCCATGTAGATTAGTGTACTCGAAAAAGGGAAATGAAGCGGCAATTTAAATAATCACCACTTCATTTACATCAAAATGCCTGCCACACTGTGCCGATCAGCTGTTTGGTGACACAGCGCGGTAGTCTGGACGCTCCGTGGTTGACAAGGGAAGCCCTTGTCGACTGCCCCAGTAAACCTCATTCCATGGGATTCCCTTGTCGACCGCGGAGTGGCCAGACTACCGCGCTATGCCACCAAACAGCTGATCAGCACAGTGCGGCAGCCATTTTGATGTAAATGAAGCGGCAATTATTTAAATTGCTGCTTCATTTCCCTATGTCTAGAAAGCTCATCTACATGGCTCTGTCGACAGAGCCATGTAGTCTAGACACACCCTCTGTGTGTAAGGTATATATGCATGGAATATTTCATCCATCCGCAGACTAAATTGATATGTTTGTAAGGGAGCTTAAGTTAGAGTCATGGAATCTAACTTACACATTACCTCTGAAGATGAACTTTGGCTTTTTGCTTATTCAGATAAATATGTTTATTTTAGGCCTATAATAATTTTGTAGAAGTTCATGTTTTGCACACCCTGTTTTCCTGAACTAATCACTTTAAAAACACATGAAGCAAAAAAAGAAGTTTGCACTTGGATATTAAGATTTTTTTAAAAAGCTGGTCAGTACAAGGTGGCCATATTTCACAAAGTAAACAAACTGACTTTCCAGTAAGAAATCCTCATGACCTGACAGCTGGTCATCACTTGAAAAAAAAAAAGTTAAAAAAAAAAAAAGCAAAAAGCTACTGTTAACATCTCTAGGTCACAAGGTTTTGATGATGCACCACACAGCCAGATTTGTTTTGTAGGAAGTTTTTTGATATACGCCCAGAGGGCTAAACATTTGATAGTGAAGAAACTTTGAAGATGGGAATTTAAGCAACATATTTTTGTTTTTTTGTTTTTTTACTGGGGTGTCCTGCTCTATTTGGCAACTGTGCAGCCCCCACTGCATTTTTTTCTGTGAAGGCCTTTTTAGAAAGCAGAATTTTCACTGTTAATAATACTGATGATGAGAAGTATTTTGTGATAATAGGGCAAGTAATGGCACATGCTGAGCAATAATGAATGTACTAGATGTACTAGGGCAGAATAGGGCCTCAAATGTCTTAAATACATATTTATTTAATAAGACAGTGTCTGTATTTTTATTAGATGCCGACTGATTCTTAAACACATTTGCCAAGGATTAACAGCTGTTTAAGAATCCATTGGTACTTAATGAGCATACAATAAATGTCCTAGATTTAATATGAAGTTAGATTAAGTATTATTGTGAATTATTTCAAACCTCCAAGTAACACATTAATGACTGAAGATTAACATTATGCAAAATATAGATATCATATATTGAAGTTAATCCTTAAATTAATGTTTATAATCATTCGTTGGTATTTAATTCATTTTAACAGCTCAAGTGGTCAGATAAACATACCAATTGTTTTGACTTCTATTCTGAAACCCATATACTCTTTGGCTGTGTCTATACTGGCGCGATCTTGCGCAAAAGTGACCGCTCTTGCACAAAAACTTGCTGCCTGTCTACACTGGCTGTTTGTTCTTGCGCAAGTAAACTGACGTTCTAATGTATGAAATCAGGGCTTCTTGTGCCAGAACTCTGATGTTCCCACTCAGGAATAAGCCCTTTTGCACAACTGTTCTTGTGCAAGGGGCCAGTGTAGACAGGCCACATGAATTTCTTGTGCAAGAAAGCCCTATGGTTAAAATGACCATCAGAGGTTTCTTGCGCGAGAGAGCATCTACACTGGCATGGATGCTCTTGCGCAAAAGCACATGCCAATGTAGACACTCTCTTCTGGAAGAGTTTTTGCACAAGAACTCTTCCGCAAAAGAGTTCTTGCGCAAGAAACTGCTAGTGTAGACGTAGCCTTTGGCTACTAGTGAACATTTTCTTTCAACCACTTGAGCAGAGAAATTCAATACAATCTGGCTTTCAGAGCAAAGTTACAGGTTGACCTCAGATTCTAATTTTAAATATCAAATGCACACTTTTTATAGCTTTTGGCATCTAAGATACAAGCTGTGGTGTAGTGTCAGTACCTTGTTGGTTACTATGCTTGTGTTGTGGGGGACCCCCACTGGTGACTGTCTATAAGCACGGCCCAGCAGGGGGTATCCTGCTGCTCCCAGGATGGTAGCAAAACCAGTTATACAAGTTAAGGGAAGAGAGGGACAAAGGACTTGGGGGAAGGGGAAGGTGGAGTTGCTGTCTGGGAAGCATGGAGAGAACAGGCTAAGCTGGGGGTTAGGGGTGATGGACCATAAGCCTAGAGGCCTGAGACATCCTGGTCCTGCCCCCGGTAGCCACATCACGTATGTGCTGTGCTGTATTCTGGAAAATCAATAAACCCCTCTCTATTTTACTGGTTGGTGGAGACTGTTCTGGCTGCCACGGAGGTGCAGGATTGGGAAACCCTCAACTCGCCATCACACAAGCTCAGAAGGATTTCAGAGCAAACCTAAATAGACGAATATTTAATTGAAGATTCAAGAATTAAGGGCCCTATACAGGTCTCCACTTTTGCAAGTGAACAATAAAAGAACCTAACTGAAGGGTCATTGAAGGGGAAAAGCAGGCTCTGCAACAGGATGTGTCTCCTCCGTAAACCCGTAGTAAGGATACCAGAGGTATCACATTTCTTATATGGGGCAGACAATTGCTCTCTGTGGCATCTTCTCACTAAATTTAGAAAAGATCTGAGAAATAAATTAAAGCTTCCAATTCCAAAGATAACTTCCGTCAGATCCAGGAACACACTCCTATGGGAAAGAAGTCAATGGCCAGATGTGTATAACCATAGTAACATGACTTTTAAAGACACTAATGGACTGGAAGGCAGAGGACCTTCACGATCATTGGCAGATGCTGGGGCAATCTGCAAGGTTTGGAGGCTGAATGTGCTCTCCACTTTCATTAGAAGGGAAACCCGAGATAACTCCCTCTGTATTAATGCTTTCAGTTTTCATGTCTTTACAGAGGAATAACTCACCTGGAGGATTCGATGGTGAATCCTCAGAGGATAGCCATGTTAGTATTTACCTGTAAAAACAATGAGGAGTCCTAGGGTACCTTAAAGACCAACAGATTTATTTGGGAATAAACTTGCATAAGTAAAAACCACTTCACACATATGATATGATGCATCTGACAAAATGTTTTTTTTAACCACAAAAGCTTATGCTCAAATAAATACGTTAGGGCATGTCAATATTAAAGGGGAAGGTTGACTTAAGATATGCTACTCCAACTACACTGAATGTAGCTCTATATCTTTACTTGGCTAGCAGAAAGATTAAAGGTGATAATCTATTCTTTCAACCAAGAGGCCAAATTCAGTGTTTATGCATACTGGTGGAAATCTAGAGTCATTCCCATGACTTTCAATGGCCTGAAAGTAGTATTTGGCTCCATAGCCATTCCATTGATTTTAAAGCCATTTCTGGGGTTGCTTTGGGACTTAAATTGTCTTAGTTGAAAAAGATTAAATATCTGCTTGAGACAATTTAATTGGAAGATATTTGGTGAAGAATCTTGGAGAAGAATCTGCATCATGCATCTGACGAAGTGGTCTTTGCCCATGAAAGCTTATGCGACAATAAATCTGTTAGTCTATAATGTGCCACAGGACTTCTCATTGTTTTTTTAGATTCAGACTAACACTGCTACCCCTCTGATATTTTGAAATAGGCATTATTCCACATGGAAAGCAGGAGTTATTATTTCAAAATAACAGGCTTGGTAGTGTGGACTCTCTGCCAGACAAAAAATGAGGTTAAAATGGAGTTAATGTTGAGAATATATATATGGCATTTAGGGCTAAATGTATTATAGGTGGTTTTGGAATTATCCCAGAGATAGACATTATGAACTCAGGAAGTTTTGAGTGAAGTTTAAACTTAAAAGAAATTTGAACATGTTAAGATATGAAAATACAGAGTTAAGTTTAACAACCTTAACCCTAGCCTACAGTGATATCATACAATAATCATATTGCTTGTGGTCACACTGTGGATTCCCTCTATCCCTCTTCAGAGTGTCACAACAGAGCAGTACTAAATCTGTTTGGAAGCATTAACTGTGTGTTTCCATATATTAACATTTTTGGATTTTGATAAAATTTAATCTTAACTATCGCTCTACTGGGTAAAATTATAATGCCTGCTTTGGTGATAATTGCAACATCCTCTAATTTATGTTATCCAAAATTACTATTATATCTTCTCAACCATAATTTCACCTGAAATAGGTTTTGTATGGGAATTTTCTTATTGTTGTTTTCACTGAAAAAGTGAACACTAAACAAAAAAACCCACCCTGCAGTCATGTGATATTTCTAATAGTTTGAAGATATTTTTTATTTTAATTTTTAGGGCAGGGTTCATCAATGTACTCTTGATTCTTTATAGCTCTGTGGAGAACCACAACCAGAGCATACTGACCAGTCAACTGAGGTTACAGAGATTTTGCATCATCACAGCAATGTAAAAATACAGTGTATGCCCCAATTTCCTCTTCCAAAATCTCATTCACTCCTTATACCCATGCACCTGCCTAAATTTTCCCTCTTTTCTTTAACCACCGGCATTCTTCTGTATACACAATCACTCATCTTCTCCAGCCACCTCCCACCACCGCCCACCTTCTGCACTCCTACATTTCCTCCAAACACTTCTTCCTAACTTTGTTCTTCATCATCTGTCTTCCCTGTTGGGTATGCTTGATAGTTTTGAAAAAAAATATTTAGGAGTATGCACAATAAAACAGGCATGATCTTTTAATACTAAAATGTATCTATCGGCAGAAGCTGAACAATAAAATTTCTTTTAGAAAACCCCTCAAAAATTGCCTTTTTAAAAAAATGATCACCATCTTCCACTGTTCTCAATGTCCAGAGGACATCAGTGAGCGTGTCCTCTTGCAAAATTGCCATTTTCTCTCAGATGGTAATAAAGCCAACATGTTTTCAGGAAAGATAGTATTGCTGAAAAAAAGAGGGGAGACTGATATTTTAAGAAATAATTATTGCAGCCAATTTTCAAAGTTTCTCAGCAAATAAAAAGATATTACTCCTTGAGATTAGAAAAAAAATAGAAACTAGCACATTTACCAGGCATTGCTTTGGTCCATAAGGAGGGGCTCATGACAGGGGACTGGAATTGTGTGTGGAGGGGTGCAGAAGTCAAACTTGAGGGGTGAGAAGGTGCTCTGGGATGGGGATTCTGTGTGTGTGTGTGTGTGTTTGTGTGTGTACGCACGTGCATGTAGGGGATGGGCAGGGGAGCCAAAGCCCCCACCCATAGATTTGTACCAGTCAACCAAAGCTGCTTACTCTTCCCCTCCCTCTCCCTGTCAGGGATCAAGAACAAAGTGCACAGCTTGTCTACCTCCCCAGCCATAGTGAGAAATGCATTGTCCTCTTGCTCCCTGACAAAAGGGAACAGCCAGCAGTGTCCCCATACAAATCTGGGAGGGAGGAGCTTCAGCCCTCCTGCCTTTCCTAAAGTGTGCCTCAGAGGTGAGAGGCTCAGGGCAGCCAGTTCTTGACTGGAGTGGGGGAAGGGGTTACCTCAGCCAGTCCCTTTCACCTGCTTAGTGATTCTGTCTCTTTTTTGTATGGTTTCATGAGAAATAATCCCATTCCAGGCACATCCCATTTTTCTGGTACAACCCAAACCCTTACATTGCTTTAAGTTATGATAAGAGGAAATTGTATACTGAATTTGGTGGTCTTAGCTGTTACCATTTAGATTTAGGAGGAGTTCTTGAACAAACAGACAAACAAATAGATAGACTGACAAACTCTCTCAAATATATAGTAGATGTAGAGACCACACGACAAACCCTAGAAATGAAGCAAAGCCTTTTAACGAAGGCTTTGCTCACATCAACACAAATGTAACAAGGATAAAGATCACTGTCATAATCAGGTGTGCTGACCAACACCTGGTGACTAAGAGGTTAACTCTGTCCCTAGCCACGTATCTGGTCAGCCAATAACAATGCAAGTAGGAATTTCAAACTGGAAAAGAGGCGTTTTTCTCTCTGTTTCTTTGTTTGAGATTTAGAGTAGTTTCTTCCAGGTATTAAGGGAGATGGAAGTCACTTCTCTCCCCAAGAACTGACTTCTTTCAATGTGTAAGTAGGGAAAAGTTTAGCTAGTCCATCAGGTTTTGTTGTTTTCCTGGTTTGGGAATTTGGAACTAATATCTGAGCTGGAAGTGTTTGATCTTTCTTTATAACTAAGTTTTAACCCAGGGGCTTCCCTGAGAATCTTTGTCAATTAGTGGCTCCTTCCATCTAGCCACTTTACTATGCTTGCAACTGTAGTTTTGTTTTGATAATAAAAGTTGGTTTTTTTTCAATTAACTGGAATTGATTGATTGGTGTGTCCTTGGACTCAGGTCCTAACTGAGTCCATTGTTATCTGTGAATCTGCCCCCTGGTTT
Source organism: Apalone spinifera (assembly GCA_030068395.1). Lineage (NCBI taxonomy): Eukaryota > Metazoa > Chordata > Testudines > Trionychidae > Apalone > Apalone spinifera. The sequence goes on from CM057845.1 coordinate 257,329,784, forward strand.
TCCCAACTCCGAGTAAAATGGAGGTTGGGGCAGGGGAGAGTTTTAACCTTAGGGAGGAGGTTTCCCAAGTGATCTCTTCCCTGGTTTTTCTTGGAATTACTTGGTGGTAGCAGCAGATTTCCCAAAATCCGGGTATTAGGATTTTGGGAGGAAGTTTTTGTACCAAAGTCTGTAAAGACAAGGTTTTGGGGTGCTCTTGTGGGCCCCCACTTCTGCATTTGTCGTGCCAGAGTAGGGAACAGCCTTGACAATACTCAACACCAACAGGCAACAGACCACAAGAATGGAGTAGCAGAAACAACACATGCTCTTATTATATATAGGGTTTAGAAACTATGGATTTGTACTGTAGTCACTTTTTGCAAGCTCTTATACTGCAAATACTAACACAGTATGAAGAAGAGTGGTGCAGTCCTGCATGGATTTCTCCTGAACCTGTCCTTCATAGCTTTTAAGATTTGTTTGAACCTTAATTGGGCAGGTGAGGCATCCAAGTTTTTAAATAAAAATTGGTTTGAGTTATTCAAGATTAACCCACACACCTATTGTTTGTGGTTCATTGTCCCATGTAGTGGCACTTAAAGCATTTACATGGAGAGAAAAAGAGAAATAGAGAGAGAGAATAAGTTTGCTCTGCAGACATAGCTGATCTCCAGCTGGCTTTCAGATCAAGAGGTAGAGGATTATGCACTAAGCTCCAGAGATCCCAGGTTCACTTCCACCTCTTGGTGTTAAACAAGCTCACTGTAACCCAAAAGAAGGAAGGATGAATTTAAATATTCTGTTAAAATAGCCAACTCTATTATCTTAGGCTTTCCTAAGGTGCCCATTAATGTGCTATTTATAGAACACTGCAATTTAAAATATTTCATTTTATGAAACACTCTTTGGTAGGGTTTCTGTACTGTACGTTTTATAGCAGTAGCAGTTTTTACCCTAGAGTTACTAAACTCCACAAAAACAGTGGTTAACTGATTGCCCTGACATAGGAACACACTGCATTCACTTTTACAATCTGGGAACAGGTAAAAGAAATATAAATGCTTGAAATTTTCACACCACTCCTATAATTCAAAATAAACTGGGATTTTTTTAAAGAATAAACTTCCAGAAACTGTTAGTTAATAATATACCATTAAAAAAAACAAGTTAACACATGAAGTATTAGAAGATGTGGTTTATATGTTGCTTGATTGCCTTGATTTCATTGACACAATTCTTGTAAGTAAGGTTAGCAGGATTTGATTGTACATTTCTACAATACATTTACAGATTTAAATAAAATTTTCTGACATCACAGCATAATTTTGTTAAACTGGGCATATGTTCTCCTCCATTCTGTGTTGTACAGGGGAGCAGATGGAAGTCAGTGTAGCTTGGCATGCTGCATGTGGGCCTTTATGCAGCATCATCCCAAGTAACACATAGTCACTATCAGCTCCTTTGGAACACATACACAACTGAGCTGCAAAATTTAAAAAAAGGGCATGTCACCTTCAGGAAAGGGTAATATTCAGGGAACATCTGTTATACATAGAATGGTTTCAATATAAAGAACTGTAATATGATAAAATATGCATCAGAAGTTGCTGCTTCTCTTGGGGGTACAGCAGCCTTATTTCAGAATAACTGATATTTCAAAATAACAATATACATGTCTACATAGCAAGCCATCATTTTGAAATGATGTCAAGATGAAGGACTTCTTACTCCAACTCCTGTAACCCTCATTTTATGAGGAGTAAGGGTAGTCGAAGGAAGAGTGTTCTTCCTTCGGCTTCCTGCTGTGTAGACAGTGACAAAGCCGAATTAAACTATTTCAATTTCAGCTATGCAATTGATGTAACTGAAGTTGCCTATCTTAATATGACTTTTGCCCTGTTGTGTAGATGTGCACAAGAAAAAGGAAGTTACTCACACAATGCAGTAATGACTGTTCTTTGAGGTGTGCCCTCCTATGGGTACTCCACTGTTGGTGAGGGGTCATCCCCGGAGCTGCAGTTCAGAGCTTTTTCCCTAGCAATTTATGCACAGGAGGTGGCTGATGCCATTTGAAGTTTGACAGCTGCCTTGCGCGCGCAGCCCAACCCCTCCCAATACTCAATTGCACCAGAGTATAGGTAACTCGAAGCAGAGGGGAGGAAGGGAGGATTGTGGAGCACCCTTGGGGACACACACCTTGAAAAACAATTGTTACTGCACAAAGTGAGTAACTTCCTTTTCTGGTGGTGAATACAAAGCAGTGCCCACTATCGATGGTGAAAATCGGAGTTACTACCTAATGGTGGAGGATAAGAGTGCTGTAGCCACCGTTGTATCGCTTTCTAGTTGTGGCATGATGCCTGGTGAAGGTATGTTCAGATGAACAGGTAGCTGCCCGATAGATGTTGCTCAAAGGGACACTGCTCAGGAAAGCAATAGTTGTTGCCATTGCATGGGTGGAATGTGCTCTCAGCAGAGTTGTCAAGGGCTTATTACGAAGATCATGGCAGTGGATGATACAGGATGCTATCAGTTTGGAGATGATTTGGAAGGAGATGAGTGTACCCTGGAACGGTTAGCAACTGAGACAAAAAGTCATGCTGTTTTGTGGAACACCTGCGTTCTGTTAATGTAGAATGCTAGTGCACCATGAATGTCCAAGGTGTGAAGCATTGCATCCCTAGGAGATGTATGCGGCTTTGGGAAAAAAATGGGCAGGACTATACGCTCATTGTTATGGAATGAAGTGGTGACTTTAGGGAGAAAGGAAGGGTGCGGTCTTAAAATCACTCTGTCCTTGGAAAAAATGGTGTAGGGTGGACCAGCCATTAATGCCCCTATCTCACTGACCCTCCTTGCGGAGGTGATGGCTACCAAAACCAGCACCTTCATTGTGAGGACTGAAAGTACACATGTGGCCATAGGCTCGAATGGGGGTCTCATAAGGCAATCTAGGACTACATTGAGTCCCATGAGGGTGTAGGTGCTTTGAGGGGAGATAAAGGTTCTGGAGGCCTCTTAAAAACCTCTTGGTAACAGAGTGGGCGAAAACTGATGAGCCGTCCACTTGTTCATGGAATGCAGTAATTGCTGTAAGGTGTACCCTGACCATGGAGATAGATAAGCCCCCTTCCTTAAGGTGATATATGTAGTCTAGAACAGAAGGACATGGAGCATTCTGAGGATCAAAGTGGGTTTGTTGGCACCAGGATGTGAAGCGTCTCCATTTCTGAAGGTAAGTCTTTCTGGTAGATGGTCTCCTACTGTGAAGAAGAACTGATTTCACGCGGTCAGAGCAGTGGGATTCATCTCCCTGAAACCAGAGAGGAGCCAGGCATGGAGATGGAGCATTTGAGGTTAGGGATGCAGTAGCGTGCCATGGTGTTGGGACAGGAGATCTTGTCTGGAAGGAAGCAGATACGGTGGTTCGACCGACATGTATTGGAGGGATAGGAACCAGATCTGCCTGGACCACGATGATGCTATCAGGATGACAGCACCTAGTCGTATCTTGAGCAGGACTCTGGAGATAAGAGGCACCAGAGGGAAAGCATAGTGTAGTGGTTTGTCCCATGGAATCAAAAAGTCATCACCGTTGGAATCATGACAAAGACCTGCTCGGGAGCAGAATTGTGGGCACTTGGTGTTGTTGCTGGTTGCAAAGAGGTCGATTAGTGGATATCCCCACCTGCGGAAGATAGAAACTACCACTGATGGATGTAACTCCGACTCGTGGTCTGTGGAAAAATTGTGGCTGAGGGTGTCCACCATTATATTGTTGATGCCAGGCAAGTAGGATGCTCTCAGGATAACACCATGTTGCATACACCAGTTCCAAAGGTGAGTGGCCTCTGTGCAGAGGGATCGGGAGTGTGCACTCCTCTGCCTGTTTATATAAAACATAATGGTCATATTGTCTGTGAGTATGCGGACTGTGCAATTGGTAATGAGTTGGTCAAAGTGCTTGCATGCATTCCTGACAGCCCTAAGTTTTAACAAATTGATGGGCTTTGTGCTGTGACCATTTCCCTTGCACAATATGGTGACTCAGGTGTGCTTCCCAGCCTATGAGTGAGGTATCTGTGGTGATTTGCATGGAGGGTTGAAGGAAGGGGACCCCCTGTGAGTAGATTGTGGGGGGGATGTCCACCACCTGAGAGATTGGAGCACGTGACTGGGAACGATAACTGACTTGTGGAGAGGGTGACGAGATGGTTTGTAAACTGAGGTGAGCCAATGTTGCAGGGAATGAAAATGGAGACATGCAAACTGGACAACATATATCGTGGCAGCCATGTGGCCCAATATTTGGAAACAGGTATGAACTGTAGTGACTGGGTTCGTAGATACCATGTTGATGAGATCATGGAGGGTATCGAAATGCTGTTGAGGTAAATAGGCTCAAGCCAATATGGAATCGAGGTGAGCCCCTATGAACTCTATTTCTTGGAGTGGATCAGGCATAGATCTCTGTTTGTTTATCAGAAACCCCAGGTAATTGAAGAGACATCTGATCTTTAACACCGTATCTATCGTCTTTGTGTATGACCAGCCTTTGATGAGGAGTTATCAAGGTATGGGAAAATGACAACCCCTCGTTAGCGGAGATAGACTGCCACTATTGCGAGGACATTTGAGAAGACTCGATGTGCCAAGGAGAGGCAGAAGTGGAGGATCGTGTATTTGTAATGGTCCTCCCCAAAATGGAGAAAACATCTGTAGGTTGGTAGTATGGAGATGGGGAAATAGGGATCCTGGAGGTCGAGGTCTACAAACCAGTCCAGTGCAGGGATGATTGAAGCCAGTGTGACAATCTTGAAGCACTGTTTTCTCAGAAACTTGTTCAATTTTGTGCAGATCTAGGATGGGCTTCCAACCTCCCATGAGTGCCTGGGGTGCCTCAGGAGCTTCAGACTAGAGCTCCCAAGTAGGTTGAATAAAACCCTCTTCCCTGATAAGGAATAGGGACCCTCTCTATTGCTCCTATGTGTAGAAGTCGATTGATCTCTTGCCTGAGAAGGGCCTCGTGAGATGGGTCCATGAAGAGTGACAGGAGAGGGGGAAGGTGAGGGGCAAGCAACATGAATGGGATAGACAAGCCTGCGTGAACAATCTCAAGAACCCACTGATCTGATGTTATCATGTTCCAACGATGTAGAAAGGCACGGAGCCTGTGGTTAAATATAGGTTTCTGGCTTGTTAGTACTGGATGATAGAGGAGGTCAGGCAGACCCATGATCAAGACTTCAAATTTGCTGCTTAGGGGCCTGAGAACCCGAGGCCCCCATGTTGGTAAATTGGGGTTACTGGTGGCTAGATCAGTATGGTGCGGGCGCACTAATGGCCGCCCCCTTGACAAAACCTCTGAGGCATGAGAGCCATGGGAGAATGACAGCCTATCATCGAGTGGTGCCGGAGTCTTACAGGACCACTTGGAAGGCGGGTCCCGCTCCTGTCCAGCGCCGTGCTTATAAGCACTGTAGATGGCAGTGCTGATGTGTGGTGGTGCAGTTTTTCCGGTGCCAAGAGCGAGCGTGCTGACCCCACTTCTATTCTGGGGGTCGCAGACACTGTGCCTGTGGTGGATGCTGGCACTATAGTCATAGAGATGCTTGGCACATCTCTGGTCCGACTGGGGGAAAGCGTAGGAGGCAATGACCTTGAGGGGGCAGGCTTCCTGCCCCGACTTTTACTGGGGCTAACAGGCACCTCTGACTCAGGATCTCCCACAGAGCGGGTAGACTGAGCTTTCTCTGAAGGCTGCAGTGCCTTTTTAAAGAGTATAATCTGGAGCTGCAGTTCCCGGTCCTTTTTGGGTGGTAAGAGAGGAACTGAAGGGGAGGGGTCGGGCTGCACGCGAGGCAGCTGTCACACCGCCAGTGGTGTGAGCTGCCTCCTGCACATGCGCGGCCCGACAGTAAACTGCTGGGGAAAAAGCTCCAAACTGAGGCTCCAGGGATGACCCTTCACCAACAGTGGAGCACTGACGGGGACATCACCTGAAGAAGAACAGTAAGTCACTTTCACAACATATGAAGCCCACTTGGGCAAGGAGGTTATATGAGTACAGCAGCTAGGATGAAAGTGCACGGAAGCCAGCTCAGCTGCCATTTGGGATTTACATATGCATCAGCATCCAAGGGGTTTAGACCCAACTTCTAATTAGTATTAATCAGTTAATGTTTTTACAGCACTTTGTCTAAGCAAAGCCCTCTATAAATCCTAAGTAGTAGTATTATATTCCATAGATTCTTGAGTTGGAGCACTCAGCAGGCTACACCTCCTGCCATTTCTGCACCACAGCAGAGGAAAGAATGAAGATAAAAAAGTCTGGGGATTATTCAATGGAAATTTTCCCTTTCTATATATTTTAATGCCGGAAGGGAGGCTATGGCCCATCATCACATTTAATTATGTACATGCTATAATTATGTAATTTACATATGGATATACAAACATAGACACGTATTTTTAAATAAAACTAAATTCCACAGAAGACACTAATATCAGCCCACCAAAGTAAGGACTTTCTGAGAAAGACAGTAAGGAGTGCAATCCTGTATGGCTGAGTCTACATTGGCGCAATCTTGAGCAAAAGCAGGTGCTTTTGCACCAAAACTTGCTGCCTGTCTACATTGGCCATGAGTTCTTGCGCAAGAACACTGACATTCTAATATATGAAATCAGTGCTTCGTGCGCAAGAACTATTATGCTCCCACTCAGGAATAAGCCCTCGAGCAACTATTCTTGCACAAGAGGCCAGTGTAGACAGGCAACATGAATTTCTTTCACAAGAAAGCCCTATGATTAAAATGGCCATCAGAGCTTTCTTGCGCAAGAGAGCGTCTACACTGGCATGGATGCTCTTGCGCAAAAGCACATCTCTTATGCAAAGGCACATACATGCCAGTGTAGACGCTCTCTTCTGGAAGAGTTTTTGCACAAGAACTCTTCCTCAAAAGAGTTCTTGCATAAAATCATGCCAGTGTAGACGTAGCCTTTGGGTTTTATGAGATCACTATGCATTCCAATGTGTATGCCTAAAACTTCTATTATGAAAAGTAAGCATGACAGGAGAGCTTTTTACTAAGCAGAAAAATGTATAAAACCTAAAACAATAAGTACTGTCTCTTTTTTAGTTGCCTTGTTCCAAAGTTGTTGATCTCTCAATGCCCCCACTTATCTTTCTATTTACAGAAAAAATCTGAAAGAACATTGTTAGCTCAAGATAATAATTTTGACACAGAAGTGTTTTGTCTTACTGAGCACTGTGAGGCCTTTCTCTGCTATTCTTGCAGTAAAAAGCACAAACCTCTATGATATGAAATACTTATGAATTTTAACACTTTCAAGAACAAATCAAAGTACAATGACTTGGTTCTTGACTATAGGTAAGGTGGTTTCAAAATAGAGAATGCAGAAAAGGGTATAGATACTGAAACTGGGGGTGAGGAGTGATTGTATGTGACTTCTACACTTCTAGCTTTCAGAAATACATGCAGAAATGAACATCTATAGTGGAGCTCCCAAACCTTACCCTTTACATGCAGAACACAAACACAAGACCAGTTCTTAAACAGTTATAAGCTTGAGGAATTGCCTAGATACTGCTGTGCAGTCCAGCACACCAAGCAAAGAGCATTAGAACTAGAGTAATGTTTATCCAGGTCAGGTTTCACTCCTTTCCCCCTTAAAAATTCAACAGATTCATATAGCAAATTAATCTGGTGCTGAAACTTTTCCTACAATATAAAAACATAAAGATATAGAAGAAAAAATGTGGCTATCTTTTCACAACTGACTCTTCAAATAGCAAAGGTAGCAGCAAGTCCCACAGGACAAGTCTTCTTTCCCACAGCCAATGGAGGAGAAGGTGAGGAGCAGACTGGCAGGCTTACAATAGAACTGGGAAAGTACAGATGTCTGGACTGGTCAATCTCCAGTTAAAAAGGGAGGTGGATTATTGAGAGGAAAAAAAACCCTGAAGTTGCCAATAAAACATTGTCTATCAAAATAGCATAATACAGCAAATGGTGCATTTGTATTGAAAAGACATTTGTGTTTCCATATAGATACTCAAATTCTTTTGGGGCACATTTTGAAAGTCAGTTGTAGAGAACTGCCCCCTAATTTTTTGGCTAAAGTATCTTTATTTAGTGTCTCCCATATGCTTAAGTCCATGTGAGTACATGGGCTATCCTGGTGGTGAGACAAAACAAAAATGAAACATGCCCCTGGTTGAAAGCCTGGACTGGAGGAACCCAACTCCAACTGAAATGCAGCTTGGTATAATTGTAGATACAGGCATTCTCATGTAAGGTGTGCTGTTCACTGATTCTTCAACTCCTGCAATATCTTCATAAATTTATGTTTTATATATATAAAGGCAGTAAAATAGAGACGTTAACTTGACCCCTTTTCCCATAAAACGGTCAACACTTCAGATCCTTTTTCTGCACATTTTTAGCATGGCACCCTCTTCCTCATCCTGCCCCCTCTTTGATCCCACTGCTAGAATTCCCAAAAGTGGCAAAGATGTTAGGGGTCTACATTAATGGAGTGAACAAGTCTATAGGAATTCTCTTAGCTTTACGGCAAAAACCCAACATTGTTTCTAAGCAGCTGTTCTTGTTTCCTGGACTGGCATCACAAAATGCCATTTGGGAACCTAACCTGAAAATGGAATTTAGACTGAAAATGCGGAAATTCAATTTAAAAATTAATTGGTAGACTAGAGTTTAAAACCAAAACATACAAACCAAGATCACTTCAGCCAAAGGAGAGGATGTGGTCCTATCACACACAGAAGCCAGCATCCCACGTTGGCAGCTCCTCGTGGCAGTGTGGCTGAACTACCTCTGACCTCGCCACTGGTGGGGCTGTATGACCCCAGGCATGGGATGCTGTGGTTGGAGGCAGGGCTGGGATTGATGCTGCTGCACTACCAGGAGGAACTGCTGGTGTGGGACGTGCTGGTTCTTGGGCAAGGTGGGAGCACACTCCTCTCTACTAGGTACTCTTGATAGTATAGCCCTGCAAATCCTGATGTCTATCTAGGGATATCCACATATGAGGGTATACATTTCTATGCATACATGAACTTCTCTAGTTCGTTTATGAACCCTTTTACAATCTTGGCCTTCAAAACATCCTCTGTCCAAGAACTCCATAGGTTCACTATGCATTGTATAAAGAAATACTTCCTTTGGTTTGAATTAAACCTACTGCCTATTAATTTCATTTGGTGGGTCCTACTTCTTGTATTCTGAAGAGAAAATAATACTTCCCATTTACTTTCTCGAAACCAGTCATGATTTTAATACACCACTATCACATTCTTTATTAGTCTTCTCTTTTTTAGCCTGAAAAGTCCTAGTCTTATCTCTAATCATATGGAAAGTATTCAATGCCTTTAATAAAACTGTTTCTGTACCTTTTCCAATTATAAAACATCTTTTTTGAGATGGGGCAGCTACATCTGCATGTAGTATTCAAGATGTGGACATATTATATATGTATATAGAGCAATATAATATTGACTGTGTTATCTATCTGAGGGTCAGCAATCTTCGGCACATGGCTCATCAGGTTAATCTGTTGGCGAGCTTCCAGACCTTTGTTTATGTTGGCTGTCTGCAGGCACAGCCTGGGCTACTTCTTGCAGCTCTGACTGGCAAACTGTGGCCACTGGGAGCAGCAGAAGGCTATGCCTGTAGAAAATCAATGTAAGTAAAATGTCTCATGGTCCACCAGCACATTACCCTGATCGATTGTGTGCCGAAGGTTGCCAAAGGTGCTGAAGGATGCCTTTCCTAATGATTTCCAACGTTTTGTTAGCTTTTTTAACTGCCACTGCACATTTAGGGGAGATCTTCAGAGAACTATGCACAATGACTCCAGAATCTCTTTCTTGGGTAGCAATAGCTAATTGAGACTCCATCATTTTATATGTATGGTTACAATCATGTTTTCCAATGTGTATTACTTTGCATTTATCAACACTGAATTGTGCCCAGTTTTGTCAGATCTTTTTGCAACTCTTCACAGTCTACTTTGGACTTAACTATCTTAAATAGTTTTGTGTCATCTGCAAATTTTGCCACCTTACTTTGTACACCATTTTCCAGAGCATTTGTGAATATGTTGAACAGTTTTGGTCCCATCTTTTATCCATGAGAAGACTTTCCCTCTTATTGCATGACAGTTTGCTTTGATTAGGAAACTTTGATAAGGGACCTTAAAAAGGCTTTATGAAAATCTATGTACGCTATATCTACTGGACCCTTTTGTCCACATACTTGATGACCCTCTCAAAAACCTCTAGTAGATTGGTGAAGCATGATTTCCCTTTACAAAAATATGTTGTCTTCCCCCAACAAATTTTGTTCATCTATGTAGCTGATAATTCTGTTCTTTAATATTGTTTCAACCAATTTGCCTGGTAGTCAAGTTAGGCTTACCAGCCTCTAATTGCCCAAATTGACTCTGGAGCCTTTTTTTCCCCCCAAATTGGCATCATATTGCCTATCTTCCAATCATCTGGTACAGAAAGCGGATTTAAATGGAAGGCTATATACTACAGTTAATAGTTGTGCAATTTCACATTTGAGTTCCTTCAGAACTCTTGGGTGAATATTGTGTTGTCCTGATGACCAATGTGTCCTAATCTTTTCCATCCATGTGAGGATTTCTTTCATCCATGTGCAGAATAACTGTTTATGTGCATGGAGGCAAGTACAAATGTGCACCACCAGTAGAAACAAAAAACCTAGCTGTGAGCACTCTGCTAATCAAGTGAGCAACATCTGAATCTCGCCTGAGTGCAGCACAAGTGCACAGATCATAGGGAACACTGCTAGTGATTTCTTACCTCCTCTAATGGCATATCAAGCTGGGTCAGTTTCTCAGATTTGTCACTTAAAAGGAATGGCTCAGGTTTAGGAATTTCCCTCATATACTCAGTCCTGAAGATTTAAAATATTCATTTGGTTTCTCTATCATGGCCTCATCTTCCTTGAGTGCTTTTTAACATCTTAATTGTCCAGTAGCCTCACTGACTGTTTAACCGGCTTGCTGCTTCCTACTTTTTTTTCTGTTCTGTTTTGAGTCCTTGGCCAGCTGTTCTTCAAATTCTTTGTTGGCCTTCATAATTACATTTTATTCTTCACTTGCCAGAGATTATGCTCCTTTCTATTTTCCTGAATAGGATTTAATTTTCACGTTTTAAAGGATGTCTTTTTGCTTCAATCTGCTTCTTTTACTTTGCTGTTTAGTCACAGTGGCACTTCCTTGGTTCTCTTGCTATGCTTGCTTTAAAAAAAATTTGAGTATACATTTAAATTGAGCCTCTATTATAGTATCTTTAAAAAGTTTCCATGCAGCCTACAGGGATTTCAGTTTTGGCACTGTACATTTTAATTTCTTTTTAACTAGCTTCCTCATTTTTGTGTAGATCCCCTTTCTAAAATTAAATGTTACCATGATGAGCTACTTTGGAGTCTCCTCCTCACCCTTGGGATGTTGAGATTTATTACGTTATGGTCACTATTACCAAGAGGTTCAGCTATATTCACCTCTTGGCCCAGATCCCATGCTCCACTTAGGAATAAATCAAGAATTACCTCTCCTTTTTGTGAGTTTCAGGACTAGCTGCTCCAAGAAGCAGTCACTTAAGGTGTCAAGAGACTTTATCTTTGTTTCCTGTCCTGAGGTGACATGTATCCAGTCAATATGCGGACAGTTGAAATCCCCATGATTGAATTAAAAAAAATTGTGTAACCTCTCTAATCTCCCTGAGCACTTCACAGTCACTATCACCATCCTGGTCAGGGGGTCAGCAGTATATCCCCACTGCTTTATTCTTACTATTCAAGCATGGATTTACTAGAGATTCTACAGTTTAGTTCATTTAAGATTTTGACTTCATTTGACTCTGTGCTTTCTTTTTAATAATATGGAAAGAATAACTCCTTTGAGGGACTAGCGCTATTAGATTTGGTGGGGGCACCCTAAGCTTTAGAGTGGAGCTAAAAATGATGGGGTTCAGAGTATGGGAGGAGGCTGGATGAGGGTTGGGGCAAGGTGGGGTGAGGGAACTGACTAGGGGTGCATGCTCTGCGATAGGACTGGGGATGAAGCATTTGGGGTCCAGGAGAGTGCTCCAGACTGGGGCAAAGGGGTTTGGATTGTGGGAGCTAGCTCAGGACCACAGGTGTGGTGAAGAGTCTGGGAGTTATTAGAGTGTGAGAGCTTGTTAAGAGCAGAAGATTGGAGTGGGGGTCTGGGTAGCAGATAAGGTGTGGGAGGGGCCTCTTGGTAGGAGGTGAGGGTGCAGAGTCTAGGCAGGAGTTAGGTTGTGGTAGGAGGCTCAGGGCAGTATACCCTAGTATAGCAATATCCTCATTTTATATGAGGAACTCACATTCTCCGATCTTAGTATTTAGATTTCTATCATTTGTATATAAGAACTTAAAAATTGTCACTTTTTAGCTGTGTGCCATTATGAGACAGAATTGAATGGGACTCTTTCATTTGACTGTTTGTAATGAGATCCTACTGACAGCAGAAAATTAAGAAATCTTTGCAGCTGAGCACAAAAAGCCATAATAAAATTACTCAAAGTATTGGAGTTTGATAAAATTAGAAAAAATGCCCTTACTGTTCATAAAAGTCTGGAATGCTACAGTGATTTCCTAGTATTAAACTAAAACTCCTATTGATAAAAACATATTGTATTACCCAAATATCTCATGTGGCGTTAGTAACTGATTTGGTCAGAGACAGCTGGCTAAATGGTCATTTCCTTGATACAGCAGTTTTGTTGCTAGCATTTCCCATGGCAACTGCTTACAGAAAACTGCAGACGTACTTGTTTAAAACACAGAAGTCAGAAAAAAAGTGGGAATATGAAGAAATGTAGGTAAGGAAGAAATCAGATAGGGATACAACCTCATTTATTTCGAAACTATTAAAAGTTTCTAGTTTCTATACTGTGTAATTCTACACACTGATACTTCTAAATCAGAATGAGAAAAGTCCCTGGGACATCAAAAGGTAAGAGACTCTGTGTATAAACAAGCTGGTACTGTTCTTGGTCTGGGTAACATTGAATCAGATGAAAATGAAGAATGGGAATTGCGTGCAAGTCCTGACATACAACAGCAAGGTAATCTCTTACCTGACCAAGTTAGGGATAACCAAGTTGGAGTGGATGATACTCTTGGACATAAAGATTCTTAGGTGGCGTCAGAACAAGTAGTGCAGTCTGACAGCTATTCACATTCTGGGCACAGAGAGAATGTGATAGAAGGTGTTCTGTCCAGGGGAAAAAACCTATGGGAGGAAGCAATGTTGAATAAAGTATTTCACAGGTCGTGTCAGTTTTGGGGAGACTCCCAACCTGAATCAGTTTCTCAGCAGAGGCAATCATCAAACTGTGAGGAACCATGAGATGGCATTTTTCCATAATCTTCTTGTTTGAATATCTCATTAAATTAGTGCACTTGTATAAGAAACCACCATTTCCAATGGCATGAAAATCATTGGTGATGGTGTCAGACAGCAGAACAGAATTATGCCTGATCTTTCCTCACTAACCATCAAGGGTTGATAATTAATTAATTAATTAAATAAATTGCAATGGCTTTTAATTATTCTGGGAATGTCAGGAATTGTGATAAGGCTGTCAACGGGGAGAACGGAATATTTTTTTTTTGGTCAAAAATTCTGATAATCTCATGCTTACTTTTGGAGAATCAATTCAAAGAACCCAATTTAAAGAACAAATAATCACTCTTACTCAAAGAATAGAAAAAAATCAATAAGCTACATCAGACTTTAAGAGACTTTGTTCTATGAATAAACTCAAGAGTTCAGAATATTCTTTGAGATGTTAAAACACCAATAATGTTTTCATTCATAAGATTGCTGTCAGGAAGGCTATTTCAGTTCAGATGCATATGTATGTTTGTTGCAAGAAGTATAAGTATAATATTTTGTGTTGATGCTTTAGTATTTTGTCCCTTTTATACTATTTATCTATGGTGTGTGCATTTGGGCAAAACTCTTTCAGAGAAACCAATGAGAAGACATGAATCTTGAAGAATTTACTTCTAATTTTCCTATCCTGAGGCGCCTCTTGTCACAAGAACATAAAAATGGCCATACTGGGTCTAGCCCAGTATCCTGTCCTCTGACAGTGGCCATTGTCAGGTGCCCCAGAGGGAATGAATGCTCATTTCCAGAATCTGGCAAATAGAGGCTTGAGAAACCATTCCTGCCCATCCTGGCTAATAGCTATTGATGGACCTATCTTTTCTTTCAAGAATAAAGTTATTGTTAAATAGGCAACAGCATTTATGCAAATTTGTCCTGTAAGGAGGATACAGTTGTGGATGAAAAATCAAAATTTGATACTTAATATTTGAAATTATAATACCACACCTTGTGTTGCAACAGCTATTGAACAGACTATCATGTTGAAAGACTTGATCTGAAAAGTAGTTTTGATAATAAATTTTTAAAAATAGTTGTATATAGTAAAATAGAAAACACATGGTACATAAACCAAAAGAGAAATGGAATAGAAGTACTGCAGCATTCTAATCAGGAAAAGGATTTAGAAAAAAAATTCCAGCTGTGTGGATAGCAAGAAATGGGAAATAGATTTCTAGGATGCACTAACAGAAGGATGTAATACAAAATATTTTGCTTTTATTAGCCATTGGCTAGATATCATTTATAATATGATTTTCAGTTCTGGTCACCTTTTCAGGAAAAGATATTATTGCTTTTATGTTTAAACCTTATACATCAAAAAGGTTGATTACAGTACTAATAAATACAATGAAAAAATACTATCAACTATTTCAGAGACGAAGTTTCAAAGTAATGTAATAGGAAGTAACCAAAGTTGTTAAAAATGTTTAACAAAGAGAATGAGTTCAAAGTGTTCTGTCTGGTGAAAGGGTTAAAATAACTCAGGGACATAACCTAAAATTGAGGCATAAACCAAAAGTTCTGGCAAAACCATTATTGTACAGAATCAGTTGCTTAGTAAGAGCAATATGAATCAGATAGCATAAAAAATCTTAAAAGATAGCTAGACATTTTTATAGAATGAGAAGACTGAAGTATACAGCAGCTGGCATGACTGAAATAACTTAATGGAGACATGCTTGTTCAGTACACAAGACTTATTGCTCCAGTGACTTTTTAAAAAGTATATGGAGGGTTTTTCCATTAAGGCCAAATGTCCAGTTTTGATAAAAATTCCCTCATGTAATATTTCCCATATTTAATAATACTCTGTACCGAGGCCAGGGCAAGATGAAAAGTGCCAATTGTAGAATTCCCCTTCAAAATCAAACCTTTGTAACAGCAGATCTATTTGGACTTTGATCTCCAGTGTTTTTTTTTTCCTTTGGTGGAAGCCAAAAAGTGATTTGAGTGGCACAGGACACCATATCCAGCCAGAAGCTATTTCTACCCTAGATATTTTTTCACCAAATTTCCCAGTTTGCTACTACTGTGCAGCTGTATAGGTGGTAGCACAAGTGTAGATCAGCCACTGACATTTAACCACTATGCTATAGATCAAAATGCTTGAAAATTATACACAAAAATTTGCAGACACAAATGAGGGCCAAGTGTTTAAAAAACCTAATATTAGGCTCCTGTATCCATTTAAGTGCCATCTGATATTAAAAAGTGCTGAAAACCTAATAAACTCTGACTTCAGATTAACAAAAAGCATTGTAAATCTATTTAAACAAACACCACCTAGCTTAAATTTTAGTTTCAAAATGATGGTTTTCCATCTCTGAGTGCATAGGTACTAGAACTACAGGTGCAGAAGATGCTGCAGCACCCCCAGACTTGAAGTGGTTTCCCTTATATACAGGATTTACAGTTTGGTTCCATGACTCTTAGCAGTCCCACTATACAAACTGTTCCAATGTCACTGTCTAAGTGCAATCGAGAATGATGACAGAGCCAGCACTTCTGATACCACTTTGAGCAGCTGACTTTTGACCACTCTTCCATTTTCTTTACCTTGGAAGACATTTTTTATTCACAGAAAAAGCAAGACCTTTTCCTTTCACTATCTTACTTGTTATACATTTCCACCCACAAACTGGCCCTTTAATTTGAAAAAGAATACCCATTTACTGAAGAGAAAGAATACTCTGGTGCAGGTACACAGAAAACAATCATTGATTCACTAGGAACAGAATTAGGCTCTTGGGCTTTATTCCTGCAATGATCTCTGTGTGGATGAACCTTTGTGCCTACATGAAGTTCACTGAAGGTTTCGAACCTCAGTCTACATAACTCTACCAGTCATTTGTTACTGAAGAATTCACAGGAAACAACAAATATCATTACCCCTTTTAATTACATTTGAAAAATAGCTCTCTCTTTGCTATCTCTATATTTACATTTAATTTGTTTCGCAAAGCACCCCAAAAAAGATTTACCTAAATGCCTCTTGCTGATAATCAGCAACAGATCACACTTTACATTCACAGTTCAATTTTTGTATAAAAAGAAATTGAGGAATTAATATAAGCCAATTGCATGAGTTGTTTTTTGATTAATAGAACCCCTCATCCAGATATGATGACAAATGCAAACTTCTAAATAGCTTTCTGCGTTACAAAAATAAGCAATACGAATGGTTGACTAAATTTGCTTGCTAGTCTTCTTGTATTCTGACCTGTATCTGGCTTGATGTGTATAACATGTTGCTGCACAAAATGTAATAACATAAATTCTGTCTTTTAACCCTTTACTAAGAATGAACCTGCTTTGTTTAGATGATTAGGGCATAACTTTCCTAGTTGTACTTTTTTTAAGTCTTTCATAATTCCATCATACTTTCTAGTAACCTGTTACGTTGAAGCCTGGAGACCCTGTCCTCTGTTTTCTATAAAAAAAACTGAGAAACTTACATTCATGTTCAAACAGTTTCTTAAAAAAGAAAAAAGTCCAGCACTGCATCTTTATACAGATCAATGTCCAATTATAAGCAGAGTCACTGTGGTAAAAGGTCAGGAAAAAATAATCTTTCTGGCATTTATTACTTGGAAAACAAGGCCTTATATGAGGTGAACCCTCCAATACATACAGAATAAATTATACTGCAGCATTACAACTATTGTACACCACAAAAAATATATTGCAATCTCAACATAATCAGAAAAATGAAGTAGAGCATGTATTTGCTGATGAATGTGCTACAGATACAGACTGTGCTAGAGGCAAAAATCTAGTTGCAATTAATCACCAATTAATAAAAAGCTTATAATGTATTTCTGTTTAATTATAAATATAGGTTCTCATTAAGAATTACTTAATTAATCAATTTTGAAAATATCCTTAATGTTGTGAATCACTTTCAACACAACAGGCTAAAATGACTAACAAATATGTGACATTAAATTTAAAAGAATTCATTTGTTCGTTTCCTCATTGCTTTCGAGAATACAAGCAAAACACACAAACACACATGATGCTGGAGTGTTCAGTTTGTCTGGCATTGGTAGGAAATGTCATATTTCTTTTAAAATAGAAGATCTCATAATTAGTGAAAAGGCATCCAGAAAAACATGAATTGGATACAGACTGTGAGGCAATAAACATGCTTATTTATCAGAATGTATACGTATAGAGCATTGCCGCTCTCCTTGTATAAATCATTGTAGCACCTTCACAGACACTTATCTGCATCATTCTTAGGTTTGAATGAAATGATTATACTGAAAATCATATGATGCCATTATTTGACACTTCGCTTCTTATATTGCTATGCACAGTGAAGTCAACATTACAAATGGGAAAACATAGCCATGAACTGAAAATTTCTTCAGTTTTATTTTTTATAATATCCCAGGTATTTTGTTAAATCTTACTCCAAACTATGTAAAGTATGGAAATGACTAGATGTAATTTTATCTGTTGTTAGAATATCTAGTTTCAATTTTCAAGGCGTGCCTTGGCAGAAAGACTGTACACTATATACTCTTATGGAAATGCTCATGAAAACAAACTATACTCTAATAGTTTTGGAAAACTATCAGTTTTAATGATTTTTTAATCTTCATTGGAATAAAGCAAGAAAGGCTATTGCACTTTCATGTTTATACTTAAAGATAATGAACATTCTTTGCTCTGAGCCAAGATTTACTTTTTCGTCTGATAGTATTATCAATGAACTATTCTACCATGATAAACTCCAGTAATAGGTTTATAATAATTGCTTAAGCTTTAACTTTGTAGGCATTGGACGCTTCACTCACCTTGCTCAAGCGGCTGGCTTTTAGTTGAAGTAGTTTTCATCTTGAGTGCCTCCCTAACAGACATGTCACAGCAGGAGCCTTTGTTAGTGTCTTGGTCACTGTCAGCCTGATCACTGTCCCCATGCCCGCTGTCCCTCAAGCTGGCTCTTTCTGGGTCCTTGAACGTGGAGCTACTGAAATACATATTTAAAAAGAGAGAGAGAGAGAGAGAGAGTTGTATTTACTTGTTCCAATTTGAATGGTACTCTCTGGCAAAGCAATTTTGACAAGAATGCAAATGGGGAAGCCAAGAAAGTTATTTAATAGGCCTTACCTTTGAACAAACTGCTGCCTGCTGCCCATGTAATTGGGCTCTGCGGGAAAATTGTCTGTCTGTGAAAGAGAAGGAAAAAATACGTATAGTTGTACACTGGACAAATCTCCTGCAGAGCAACAAGATTTCCTAGAGGAGAAATGATTAATAATTCAAAAAAATCCCTTAATCTTCAGATTTGTACATTTTAATTAAATTGGAAAATGCTGGCATGTAATTATGTACTCAGAACAATTAAATGATTCCGGTCCACAAATTACCTGCTAAAGTAAACAATGAGGCTCCAATAAGTGGTATTCTCTGTCAGTAACCTGACAGATGACAATGTTTATGTGTTTTCATTATGTAGATATTAAGACTGATGGTTATTAGAGAGTAAAGAAAAAAATTACCTAATTTTTGCATATTACAAAAGTGAATTATTCAATAATATTCATTTTTAGCATAGTTACATCATCTACTGGGATTCTGATGCTCTTACTGCTGAATACAGTTTTATTTACACTAGTACATTTCATTTGAACTGGAAAAGAAAATAGTTTAAGAATCTTTGTGTTCATGTCTTATGGGTCTTTTCTTTTAAATATTACTAGAAACAAATGCAATCATTATGCACATTTGATTTTATCTCTCTAATTCATTCTCATCAGTATTAATAGATGTTTTTGAACAATAGAGTTTGCCTGTACACAATAACATTAAATGATTATTGTTGCCAAACATTTTTTTAAAAGAAGATATATTATAGTCTGTGACTAGTGTATTTTTAGCAGTATGAGCTAAGTATCTGTAGAACAGGAGTGTTTACAGCATCCAGACTGATGTGGAGTTCTGCCAAAGGGAACTGAATTCCCCTTGTATCATCAACTAAAGTTCTTTGGGAGAAAAAGAGAGAGAGACTGAGACTGTATCTTTCATAAAACACCATATACTATACATTCATACACGTCACTTCTTGCAGCTGACTTAGTGACAGAGCTTCTACTGTTTTCTGAAACACTTCATATCATGTCATTATGCGCCCCAGCAATGAGTTCTGGAACAGCATCTAGCACATAAGTACCAGTAACACAGTGAGCACTCAATTAATGAAGCAGAAGGCCAAAGGTAAGATTTAATGTTGCAGTACAAGTGTTTACATAAATAACTAGTCTTTTAAATATTTACTTTCTCTATATGCTCCCAACTTAATATACTAGATATGTTTGTTGTTATATGCAATGGATGAAGATCCACGGTAATAAAAATGATATGTTGCTCTTTCTGGGATGCATGGGAAGTTTCCTATATTTGAAATCTACTGCTCTATGTTGGTTGCTGGAGCCAACTATCAAACAACTATCACTCTCCCAGTATAGTAAAATAAACTTAGCAATATAATTTGTGATTTAGGTTTTTTTTTAAACTACAGATTATTTGGGGGAAAAAACTAAATGTTCCCATCTACCAGCTAATGAAGAGTATTTATACTGTGGGTTGTCCCCCGCACCACACACACTCACGCTTGCTGCTTATTAACGTTTTGGCACAGATAGCTGGTACAGTATTATAAAGCATTTTGTATTAATATTTGAAACAGATTCAAATTTCAGATTTGGCATGCATAACAATGTTTGATTTAAAAATAATCTGATTTTGCACATGCAAGAATGTTCTTTTAAGATGTGGAGCAATGCAATTCATATATCTGACAATAGAATCACACTTTTACTCCTGTTTTCAAAATAAAAATATTTTAGATTTACAGCTCCAAATTTAAGCTTAATACCAATGCAGACACAAGAACAAATGGATATAAACTGGCTATTAGGAAGTTTAGACTTGAGATT
>CM057845.1:257350306-257400098 GCA_030068395.1 Apalone spinifera
AGACTAGATGATCATAATGGTCCCTTCTGACCTTAAAGTCTATGAGTCTAAAGTTTATGAGTCTAAATCACCGTTGTAGCATCAAACCTTCACAATGCTTTTCAAATAGAGGGGTTTATATATACATATTGCAAGTGATTTTATTTACGTGTTAGAAAGTAAAATGGAATTTGGCAGTGGGAAATATCATATTCTTAGGTATAACCTAGAAAATGTAGTCTAGAGAACTGGAACTCTGGAGTAACGGGTTCTAATACCAGCTCTTTGCATTGGCTTTTCATGTGATCTTGGGCAAGTCTCTTAGGTCCAGATTTTCAGAACTGCTTAGTTCTCACTATTGGTGCTAGACTTTGAAAAGTGCTCATAGTAGGAAGCTGCAGGGAGATGAGCACCTTTACTTCATTAAGGGTATGTCTACAGTATGGGATAAAGTTGAACTAAGATATGCAACTTTAGCTGCGTTAGTTGCGTAGCTGAAGTCAAAGTAGCTTAACTTGGCTTTTGGTGCCGTCCACACTGCAGGAAGTTGTGGGATGTACTCTTAGGTACATACACTGAAGCAATTTGGTGCTTGGACCTTTTGAAAGCCTGGCCTTTATACTTACTATTAAAAAAGCCTCTACTAGCTTTTTATTTATATTAAGAGTGCCACTTAACATGTAGGCAGTAATGTATGTATATCAAAAAAATTACAGTTTTTAAAATTAGGCATTTAAAAGAATTAAAATAAAAAAAGTATGGACTGAGGGAAGAAAGATAAGTATATAAATATTCTTACAGTTTGTGTGCCATCTTCAATATTTACATGTAAAATACCAGATTACATATTCCAAAACAACCTTAACTCTGCCCCTATAGTCCTGCTCAATCTCATCTTTTTAGACCAGAAACCCTCTTATACTTGCCCATTCTATACTATATACATTCTGAAAATAATTTACAAATGCTCACAAACCACAAACCATCCAACTGGCATACTGTATACAGCCAATATAGCCAACCACAGACCATCTTCCAGGACCCATTCATCTAAACCAGGGCTGCTCAACATGTGACCCGTGGTCCACAACCCATTTGTTTGCAACCCATGGTGTGGTTTGGGTTTATGCAGGGCTGTTGAGTGGGATCCTTTGTACACGGCCCGTGGGTGGGATCCTTTGTACATGGCCTCCACTGCGAACACACTCCACAATGGCGAGACAGTATAATGGTCTTCTGTTGATATGCATTTTAGTAGTTAAATTCCTGGACTGTCATTGCTCATTAAAAGTGCTGTCATGTGGGTGGAAATTGGGTAAATATTACATTTTATTAATATCAGCAGAACTGATTTAAATGGGACCTGCATGATGTGTAGTCTTGCCTTAATCTTTGTATTCATGCCTGTCAGTGTGAAATAACCTATTTGAATATATTTGCATATATATTTGCATGTTTATTCAACCACACTTAAGTTGCAGCCTTTGGCACGTGCTGTGAGTATCCTTGTGGCCCCCAGGACTTCCAAAGTTGAGTAGCCCTGATCTAAACTATTATTGGCCAGAGAGTCCAATCTTTTGTTTTATTCCCACTAAGCAGACTTCTAATGTTCCTAATCTCATCTATCTATTATGTTCAAGGGACCACCCCGAATCAACATTGTTCCCATCTTTCATTCCAATGGGGCAAAAAGACAAAGTTACCTCATCCAGGGTATTTATATAGACTGGGTAGCTCAATATATATATATTTTTAATCTTCCTAATGTGAATCAGAGATGCAGAGAATTTTGTTCACTATACCCATCCATCTATTCCTCATAGATTTTTGGAACCCTTCTTATTCTGAGACCTTCAGGGTTATGCTATTAAAAATTAATTTCCTTTCCTTCACCAGGAAATACTTACTTACATAAAGGAGGAGAGATAGAGTAGGTCCTTTTGTAAT
Organism: Apalone spinifera; assembly: GCA_030068395.1. Taxonomy (NCBI): domain Eukaryota; kingdom Metazoa; phylum Chordata; order Testudines; family Trionychidae; genus Apalone; species Apalone spinifera. The sequence continues at coordinate 257,352,233 of CM057845.1, forward strand.
CCATAGGCCAGTGTCAATGTATACCTGAGAAATGGGTATGGCTTTTCTCCTTCTTTGTCCTCCAATGCTGGGATCATCTGAAGGTAATCTGAGGCCTGGTGAACCCCCAAAGCTATGTTACACTGTTCAGTACATTACTCCATTCCTGGAGCATTATGCTTTCTCGCCATACCTCCTTTAGTCTCCAATGCCAAAGGGGATTGGAATATGGTGCAGATTTATACCACCTAGGGATTTGTTTCTCAAGGAGAAACCCCATTGACTGAACGAACTATCTGTCTGTTTCCACTGCCAGTGCATCAAAGAGGAGGTAGGGCGAGGGCAGCAAAAGGATCTAGAACAAAGAATAATAAAATGACTAATATTGTAGATGTTATGGTATTAAGCATAATCCTGTTAGATGGATGGCAGTTTGATATACAGCAACAAAGTTAAGGTTGTTTCTTTGATTATTAGATGTGACATTTTACAAAGGTACATTTATTCAAGAGGCTGTATGGAGTGTTTGATTATTTACTTCCCATTTCAATTATTTTAAATTTTTTAGTATAAACCAATATTTTTGGTATACATATATTTGAATGTAAATGTTCAAGTGCATTTTAGATGAAAATATTTTTCTAAGCCACATTACAAGGGATGAAAAAATAGGGTTCAATAATGCAACCCTAATTGTAATCTTAACTAGAGAGCTGTTACCATGAAGTTCCATATTCAAAGTAAAAATTAATGTAACTCAATAATAACTTGACTGATATTCTTCATATTATACTTAGCGGAAAAACAAACAGTTGGGTGCCATCCTATAATAAATCCATTATTACAAAAGAACACACAACTACTAGATAATCTATGTATAGCCACAGAAGTAAGTGTAAAATCCTGGTTCTTCGACTCCAGCAATATACACCTTTGTCACTTAAACTTGGAAACTCCCAGCTGGTGATGAGTTACAAAAGGGCTGTAAGATGCTAGCAGAGTCACTAGAGGGCAAAATCCTTACATACACTATTCTTACAATCACTATAACCTTTGATAATAAACACTAAACATTAAGCCTTGAGCTGAAATTTCAAAGGTGCTTAAAGGAGTCATCTTACCAGCTCACATTAATGTAAATAATTTGGGGGCCTATCTCAATTGGGTTGTATAAAAATCACAGCCTAAATGAGCAGACATTAACAAATTTTAAAAATGCAACACTGATAAAAATGTATATGAAATATTTTCATCAAACTTCATCTTAAATATTTTCAGCAGATGTATTAGTCATACCACTTTATACCCACACAGCTGCAGTTCTAAGATAAGTATGGTTTTTTAAAAATCTACCACCAGCAAAAAGCATTTTGTTGCATTCTGACTAACCCAAACCTTTCTGTGTGATTAGTTGCAGTTATTACTAATGCCATACTGTATTATAATATTCCTTAACAACTTTTGAACTAATTTACATGGAACACACTCATTTGTAGTTTTATTGACTGTAATAGGATTTTTATTACTTGAGTAGAGGATAAGACCTCAAATCCCACTGGAATCATACAACCAGAGTGACAGTCAAACTTTAAGAGTCAGTGGAAATACACCAGCAGAGGAATTTGGTCATTTGGGTTTGGAAAATGAACACAAAAGGACAAGCAAACTACACCCCTGTGAAATAGTATTTATTTGTATCAGGATTTTAAATGTCGAAATCTAAGCACTTCCCTGGATCATTTTAATTCCTGGGAAATCATTTAGGCTATGTCTACACTAAAGAGGGGGTTTTTTTTCAGAAAAACGGTTGTTTTCCCGAAAAAACTCCACTTACATCTATACTGCAATCACGCTCTTTCAAAAAAAATTTTTTGAAAGAACAGAGGGATTTTTCTGACATTGGTAAACCTCTTTCTACAAGGAAGAAGCCTCTTCCCAAAAGAGCTCTTTCGGAAAAAGGCGTGTGTGGACAGGAAAAAGAAGAGAAAAGAAGAGAAAAGAGGGAAAAGGATAGGTGCCCTGGTGGCCACAGCTTCGTAATCAGAGCTTAAATGCGAGATAGCATCCATTCAGTGTGGACGCTATCTTTTGAAAAAGCAGATCGCTTTTTCGATGGGTTGTGGCGGTGTGGACTCTCTCAGAAGAAGTTTTTTTGGAAGATCTCTTCCGGAAAAGCTTCTTCCGAAAGAAGCCTGCTGTCTAGATGTAGCCTTATTGTTCAGCTTTTGTCTGAACTAGAATGTTGGTGGATGTTCAAGAATCAGAACTGAACTATCAATTATAATTATCAGAACTGTCCACAGAACCATTACAAAGTAGAGCCTAGCTAGGACAGCCTCTTCTGCATTCCAGAGAAATGTTTTTACGCCAGATTCAGATATATTTGGGCAGAGAGGTGATTACATTTTACATGTATTCAGTGACCAGAAATCCCCATATTAGGTGCAGGGTAACAGCTACTCATCTGAAGCCTGGAGTAGCCCATTCAAGGGGTTAAAATAATGCACCCTGGATTGCTCCCCAATTGAACAGGCACTTTGCTAATCCACCTTACCGCAAAGCCCTCATAAGTGACAGCTTGTAGGATCAAATTTTGGAGTTTTTGTTTGGAATTCAAGATGTTCACTGTGTAAAATTAAATAATGCAGTGCATTAGAGAGAGATCCAATATGGTGATGATGAAGTGATGATGAAGAATACACATATAAATTCTACTACTAGTCATAGAAATGCTGGCCAGATGGAATTTTAAAATGCATTCTGTGGTGCACACCTATCTATCCACATTCTGTGATCCTAGCTGAGAACTGTGTACACAGAAGAAATGCATTTCATTATACCAGTAATGCTTTTGCTTATTACTTACATATGGGGAACTTAAAATTTTCAATTTCCCATTTGAGCCACAAGTTAGGTTTTCCATTGGTTAGGTTTTACTATTTAATTTTACAATGACTACTAATTGCAAAAAGATTAAGAGAAAGGAAAAGAAAGGAAAGGAGGAAACAGAGAGAAAAAATAGGGTAACTATTAGGAACAACTTCCTAATGAGATCACTAGAATGGGATAGTCTCCCATAGAAATATATGGAAGCTCCACTATTTGAAACATTGTAAACAGCACTAGATGATATATTATAGAGCGCATTCCTCTAGTGGTAGAGGAGGATAGCCTTGCTGAGCTAAGACATCTCTCCCATTTCTAATTTCTGTGAATCTATGCAAAGGAGGAATGTGAGTGCTGAAATCTACATGGGTTGAAATGAAATATTTTTGATGTTTTGTAGAAGAAGCTTTAGAGCAATGGTTCAAAAGCTACAGCCTGCAGGCTGCCTGCAGCCCAATCAGCACAGAGAGCTGCAGCCTATGTGATGTTGGGAAGATTCAAAGGAGAAAGGCACACTCTCTGGGATCCCCCAAGTTTGCAGCCAGCCCCACTATTCTCAGCAGGATAATACAGGGCAACGTCATGCTATTTGTGGAGATTTTCCCCTTTAGAGTCACCTCCCTGGGGTATTATGACAGAAGAGTGCGATCTAGGTCCATGCTGGAAACATTTGTATGTCCCTTATGTAAGTATTTAATTTCCAAAGAGGCATGAACCCTGCCTCTTAGTGTTTATGTACATACAATTCCACATCTGTGTATTCAAAGAGGTTTACTGATGCAAATTTGGGTATTAGTACATGTGTAGAGTTTCCAAAATCATAGGTGCAATTTTAAAAGCTGTTTTACAAAATTGGACCCACTACTATACTGTCATTCTCCAGACTGAAACCCACCATTGGTACACCTCTAAGTAGCTTGCATACGATAATTAGAAAACAAGACCGAAAATTCAAGCTTTCAACTGGCAAATCCCTCCCTTGCAAAATTAAAAATCTGGAAACAACACAAATCCAGAATATTTTAGAGAAATATAGTATTCGAGTATTTTTGACTAACTGTACTCAGAAATAACTGTCGTATTAGAAGATGAATTCTAGTATCTAAAAAAGACAAACATTAATAAGATTTATGATTACTAGGTGACTAGAATATTCTTATTATTTCTCAGAATTACAAGAATAAGCATCATTTTTGCAAAATATATGATTCAGTGCAAGTCTATTTTATGTAGATGTTCATACCTGAAAAACAAAAAGCAAAGTGTCTTGGCTGACTCTAACATATTTTTAATTAAACATTAGCGTAAAATGAAATGAAACATCTCTCCTCTTTATCAAACTGCCACTTAATATCTAATTCAAGCATCTTCCAATTCTTTTCTTGAAAATCTGAATTCCAAGTATTTTCCCTTCAGTGAAACAGAACTCTTATGTACTGGCAATCATTTCACAAGACAGAAGAACTGTTTTCTGCCAAATCTTGTTTTGAAAGAACAGACAATTGTCCTGATTTTATGTCAACCTGTTTATATTCTACATGGTACAATTTTCCACAAAGAGAAAGAAAAGATATCTTAGTAGATCTGCTGCTGAGTGTGTTTACTTGGCCTGAAACTTAGGCTTTTTATTTAGGTCTAATAACCTCAGTCCCTTGCTATTTAAAAAAGGTATTGGCGCTAGGGATGTAAAATCATGTTTAATTGGTTAACCTTTTAAAAGTATTGTTTAACCAGTTACCTGATTAAAGGCAAAGTGGGGGGAAGCCCCCCCCCCCAACCACCACTGGGCTGGAGTACTCCCCATTCCCCTCCCCCCCACACAGGCACTTGGGCCCACCACAGACAGAGGCTGCTCCAGTCATTGGAGCAGTTCCTGCCCATGCCAAGTGGGGTGCTACTTCAGCCCTTGCTGGTTAACCAGAAACAATAAGCATCATCCGTTTAAACTTTGATATCCTTAATTGGCACAACAAAGACCAACACATTGTACATAAATAAAGTAATGAAGTATTTAACCTATTTGGAGGATAGAATTAAAAAATGAGACCGTTTGAGATAAATCTAAGAACAATTATCCTCTTAAGTTCTGTGCTCCCTTTCTGGAACTGCACCATTCAGATATATTTTATACTCAATATATACATGGCTGGGAAGCTTCACACTTCTAAAATGTGGTTTTCCATACGAGACAATGTGCAGAGTGCTTATATGAATTTTCCAATAACATATGACATTGTGCAAAAGGACACCAAAAATAAACAAGGACACATATGAAGATGTGTACCACCAGCCTTTGCGTAGAGATACTGACTGCAGGTTGCTGGTAGCATTGACTACTTACGCTTTTCTTTTTCCCAAAGAAAGTGGGATTCTTGTGCGGAGGCTATGAATTATACAGTGAGACTCATAGGCACACCTATCCCAGAAAGCAGAGGAGAACAAACGAATGAGCAGTATCCACTACTCTCTCCATACGATATAATAAACTGGATAGGATGACCATATTTCCCTATGCTGAATAAAATTATTCCTATTCAAGTGAATTCAATGCAATTAATCAGAACTATGTAATACAAACATTCAAATTAACATCAAGTTGATTGAGACCCTGTTAAAAAGAAATACTGAGTAGCTGGAGTTTTTTATTTACCTTATCTTTAAAGTTTGCATGTAGAGCGGTAGCACACACTCACACAGAGTACATCTAGACTACACACTTCTTTCAAAAGAGATCTAGACAGGCACAGCTTTTTCAAAAAAGCGATTTGCTTTTTCGAAAGAGAGCACCCAGGCAATCTGGATACTCTCTTTTGAAAAAGCCCTGTTTGCGGTCAAGAAAGCCTTGTTTCGATAGAGCTCTTTTGAGAAAAGGAGTTCTTCCTCATAAAATGAGGTTTACCGCTGTTGAAAAAACCACTGCATTCTTTTGATTTCATTTCAAAAGAACACGACAGCAGTCTAGACGTAGGCGAAGTTTTTTTAGAAAAAAGGCCACTTTTTTAGAAAAAACCCTGTCATAGACATAGCCACACATACTCATACATTTCTCTCACAGGAGGATGGAGTGGCTGACTAACTTGACAAACTCTCCATACTCAATGCTCTCCATACTCCTTTCCTGGCTGGCCCCTGCTTCTCCTGGTACCTGGCACTGCATCTTTTTGAGGCAACATGTGGGGAGGCATGCAGGGTCACAGATCCCACCACGTCCCAGATTTCTGAGAGGGCTAATACCAGAACATGGCTAGTAGCAGCCTTTCAGCACTGTGCCGGAGGGAAGGGACACTTGGCCTATGTCTTTGCAGAGATCATCTCTTCCCTCCTCCCCCTCTCCATACTTCTCCTTTGTGACTAGAAGCAACTTGCTAATTCCTGCTCATTAAAGGCAGCTAACACCTCCAAGCTGCTGCTGATCATTGACATAACCCAGACACTTCTTGTTGCCTGGCTACAGCATGGGCAGGAAGCAGTTAATTCCTAAATATGCCTTATGTATCAGGGCCCAGGGAACTTGAATGCAGTAGTTTCAGCCAGCCTAGTCAGAAATTGGCTCAGAAGATGCTTAGTGGCCAGAACAGCCCTGTACTGCCTGGGGTCAAAATCTAGCACAGGGGCAGTAAGTGAAGAATATGCTAAGCACCTGCCTGGGGTGCTGCAGAGCTTGAAGTACTGGGTCACAAACAGGTTGGAAATTGCTTCATCCCCACCACTCCTGAGCTTAGCTGAGGAGCAGAGAAACTTCCCTGTGCTAGCATAATGCAGGTCTTTGGCACATGTAGAGCTTGGCTCCTCCTGGCCGGTATCCTGGGATAGAGGGACTTTAGCTGTCTGTGGCTGCCATCCCAGCCAGAGGCAGTGGAGGTTCAGAGTGGGGAAGGAGCCTGTCAGCCCGGCTGCTGGTGAGCTAAATGATCTGACCAGGGGATGATTTTCCACACAGTGCTGGGAGCAAGACACACCCTTCTTGGAAGGAGATATGGAGGCACAGCAGGGCTGAGAAAGTGAGGAGGGTAAATTTAAAAGACCAATGGGTGGGCAGCAAAGGTAACAGGTGTGCCTGTCCACACTCACCAGCCATTGGAACAAGCAGTCATTGCCAGCTGAAAACAGGACTGGAGGTGAGGGAGGCCTGCTGGCCAAGAGTAGGCATGCAGCAGGGACTGCACTAATGGATCAGTAGGGGGAGTGGCTGGCCTGGCACACGGAAGCTTTGCCCGATCATCACCAGCCTTGCACACCTACCACATCGTTAGACACTGGACCCACACCTCTCCCACTGGGAGCAAATAAGGATCTGGCCAATAATAGGATCCACCAGTACAGGAGGGTGGGAGGGGAGAGACAGAAAATGTGGGACAATTTACCCATTTTTAGGAAAAAGTAGGGACATCTGCAGGAGGACTTAAATCCGGGACTGTCCCTTTAAAAACAGAACATCTGGTCACCCTAAAACTGGAGTATCACAGGTTATCCTAGCCAAATCAGTCTTCAATCCCTATATTATTATTTATTTGCCAAGTTCTGCATACTTGGCAATTCACCAGACACAAAAAATAGAACTGAAGAGTTTACAATATAAAAAGAGCTTGTAGACAATCAATGGGAGCTGAATTAGGCCCTAAAATTGGCGAAGCTAAACAGAAGGTAGTACTTTTGACCAGATATTCCTTTACGCCTTGTAAAAATGGAAAGTGAAAGATAGAGAAGGGGATGGAGCCGATATTGGCCAGGGTCGCATCTAAAATAAAAGAAACAAGAGAGAATGCAACATTGTCATGTTCAATTCTTCCCTCCTCAGAAGGAAAGGGCTTTCAGTTTAACACACCCTTTTTTTTCTCTCCCCATCACTGCAAGAAGAAATGTAAGAGACATCAAGCAGCCAAATCTCTCCCTCCCACATCCTGAAAAAGAGGAGATATAGTGAAAGGGTGGCAGCCTCACTCAGTCCCTCTCCTACTAAAATGAGTATCATCGGGGAGGCTTTGAAGGACCAATTCTTGCTTCCCTTTGCTGCATAATGATTTTTTTTCACTAGGAGGTCTTTGAGACTCATTGACATGTGATGTGAACATCTGATAAGAACATATACAAAAAGAAGGGAAAAGTAGTAAAATATATTTAATTGTAATATGACTTCTTAAAATTAACTATTTTTGGAGAAAGCACAAGAAATGCATATAGAAAGATATGCCAAATACCACACTGTAAAGAGAGCTCTGACTAACAATAGCTCTATCTCTGCTATCACCGAGCAGAATCAATAAATAAACATAATGAAATCCATGACACATTATTACATTACTCTGTATTGCCTCTATTCATTTAAAAAAAAGATGAGCACATTTAAAATAATTCACAACATTTCAAATGCCTGTGAGTATTGCAGCTAACACTGATGTGTTAAGAGGTATTTGTGAAGTTCTTAGGAGAGGACTTGATCTGACTTATATCACAGTTAAGATGGCAGTATGGGAAACCAGAACAATAACTGCTTCGCTCTAGCCTACTAGTATGGTTGTATCCAACATATTTGCACTGTTCACCAACTATATGTACTTACAAGAGCCACACTGTCAATAAAGACCACATTAAGAACTTTTTGAAAGAGTTTCCTGTCAATTAGACTGTAGATGCCTTCTATCATTCTAGTTTTCCTGTCAGTTTAATATACTGGATCACATTAACAGCACTGGCTTGTCAATAATGTAGATATGAATCCTATTAATGGAGTTATGCTGCCAATATAATCAGCTTCCTATTTATTGAGCTCCCCAGTATTTAGAAAAGCTGTGAAATGGGATTATAAGGTTATGTTGTATATATCTGTCTCTACACTGTATAAAATACTTCAGGAACTTGATCTCACTAGCTGAAAAAAACCCACCCATCTAATCGTTTTCTTTCCATCACATGAACGTCGGACATCAGAACAGCATACCATCACTGAGAGGACATTAAACCACGCTCACTTATCGCAACATGTTTCCTGCTTGTTTTAAGTTATCCTGTAATTTTACAAGACACTCTACCTGTGTGCCACACATGTAAGAGAAATGTTAGAAGATGTATGCGTGCAATCCTACCTGCATGAGATAGCATCTATTCCAGGAAAAATACAAGGAAGGCTATGAAACTACACAAGCTTTAAGAAAAAATACCTGAAGTGCTCCATAATTTCAGTGCTTATTTAGCCTCTGTGTCATACTATATATTCTTAGTGTAATTGGAGCTTGTAAGTATAATTTTAGTGTAACATGGACCCCTGGAAATAATTAATAAGAGGTAGTAGTTCGTGCATAAAATAACAGTAAAAAGTTCAGCAAGCCTCCTATTTAACAGAAGCCTTAATGAAGTTGAACATTAGTTGCTTTTAACCACATTCAGGATTAAATAACTACTTTGCTTGGATTAGCAGAATATACAACAGACCATTAAAACTACACTATTTTGCTTTTTAAAAAATGCAAAAAAATAACTGCATTAAAATGTATTGGGCACTGCTCTTATCAAATTAACTCTGACTTGAAAATATGGATTTAAAAACCATAGTCCAAAATGACAATTAAAGGTCAATGAATCAAGTTTCCAATTATATTTTCTGGTAGCAGATGGGTGCAATGAAACCTAATGATTGAATTTGAAATGCTTTAGTGCATCTTTTATCTATGGCTCTCACCATGTTGAATCTACCTTAGCATTCTTAACAAGATGTTATGTTTACTACAATTAACTGACTCATCTACAATTAAATGACTAGATTGTATCGCCACCATCTTATCACTGTATCAGCTTACTCTGGAATAGTGAATCACAACAAAAAGAGATAATACATCTTTGATATCAACTTTGATACCTATGACATCCTGATTTGCTTATTAAATGTTAACACTGAAAAGTTAAACCAATTAAAATTACATACAAGCTAACAAAAGCAAGGATATTAAAAGTTAAAGAAGACAGTCTAAATAATTCTTCTTTATTATTATTGTTGTTGTTATCATTTAGATAATTATCCTATTAATTATATTTGCATAATTTAAAAAATATTCCTCTCCCTCTGATTCAAACCCTGCACTGAAATTATGAAAACAATTGTTTTATCTTCTTACAGTTTTCTATCATGCAAACTGGTTTTACAATGCTTGTGAATGCTAAGCATTTTTTTTTTCTAATTTTGAACCAAATCCCAAAGTTCTAACTCAAATTTCCACTCAAGTAAGTATTCAGAATTTCTCCTATTCTTTCTGCTATTTCTTTCCTTTCTCTAAGAGCACTGAAACATGTTTTCTAGGGAAGGAAATCTATAAAGCAACAGTATATGGTAGGAAGGTAGATCAGAATGTGTCTTTTTATTGATATACTATCCTGAACTCACAATATACTGATGGGAGAAAAACAGACATTCGATAATACACAGTTTATACAGTCTGGGGCTGTTCCTTTTCCCTCTAAAGACAATGGCAAAATTCACATCCAAAGCCCACAGAAATAAACTGATCCCTCCCAACCCTCGGCTTCAATGTGCTTTATATCAGCTCTTTAGTTCTGCTGAAAGAAGACTGAGTCTTTACACAGGGATTTATATTCCCACATACATATACACTGTTTACTGTAGAAAGCTGCAAAAGTGCAGGAAAAATATTACAGGTTGAACCTCTGTAGTCTAGCACCCCGGGACCAAACCAGAGAATTTTCCAAACCACAGGAGGTCAATATTGTGTAGCAGTATTATCGACACTTCCAATGCTTATTGGGCTGTTAGAGGACATTTGGGGCTAAATTAGAACTAAATAACAGCACAGAACACTGACAGCTAGGATTGGTGGCTGTAAACAAACTTTAGGGGACTTTGGAGAACTTGGCCACACCCATGAAAAGTGAACATTAGACTAACTAAAATAATTCTGGATGACAGCTATTTCCAGACTAGAGAGTTCTGGACTAGAGAGGTTCAACCTGTACTGTCAGCTCCTAACAAGTGAAATCATGGATGAAGGAACTCCTGTTCAGTATGTTCCACCTCCTCATACACACTTGCAGATGCCCTTCTACACAGACATGACTGTGGTTTAGTGGGTTTTTGAGGGTGATGATAGAAAATGGTGGCTGATGCAGAGAGCAGACCCTGTCTGTGACATGTTCTACTCCAGACATATCATATTGCTAAATGTAAATCTGCACAGGTGTTGGTTTTCTGAATCCATGCTTTTGTCTCCAGGGGAAATTTATGATATAGTACAATTTTAGAGCTATACTATTAAGGGCAGAGGATGAAAATAAGCAGGGCATTGGGCCTGCCTGTTAGCGTGATATTTATGAAGTATAGAGAGGCATGCATTTTCCCACAGTTCTTTGGGTTGCTTCTTCTTTTAAAGTTAGTGTCCTTCAGCTACTTCTGGTATTTTAAGAGTTATAAAAGAGCTTCCAGAATATTTTCCCTCTGGAGGATTTTTTCATAGCCAGCCTTTCATTTTATTTAATCCTTCACTGAAAACCATAAAACCTACATTTATTTATGTCCTTAAATATTAGAATCATTACAGTCATTTATCTTCACGTGAGTACTTCGTAAAATATAAGGTTTGAATCCAATGAACCATTATTATAGTAGTGGTGGTAAAAAAGGTGTTTCGCCATCTATGCCTGCCCAAAGAAGTATGACCTTCATCTATGGATGCAGATCTTCCCACAATGTTACATGCCTTTATCATTTCAAGGTTAACATATTCAGTGCATTCTACACAGAATTACACATGAAATTGGAAGTAGTAAAGAAAGTGGAAACTAGCTTGATAAGTGGGTATGTTTATACATAAGACATAACACCTTTGCTCTGGAAACTGCACTGGTTTTCTGTGAGCTTCCATAGGTTTTAAGGTGATGGATTTGACCCATAAAACCCTAAATAGCTTTTACCTCAGATTGCAATACACAGTTGTGGACAATGTGAAGCTAGAACCTCTTGGTAAAGTGGAGAGAGAACATTTTCTGTAAGGAACCTGGAATTCTGGAATGCCTCTTTTCCCCATTCCAAAACAGCATGGATTTTTGTGAACTTTCAGGGCAGAACTGCTGGGCCCCTTTTTTCACTGGGGGTTGGGAGATTAATATAAAAGCCAGTATATGTGACTGTTAATATTTGATTATGAGCAGTTGCTTGGTAGGAGGGTAGGTTGACTGAATTGCTGGCTTGATTTTATAATATTATTTAAATGGCAAGGTATTCAGTCAGAGTATGAATGTTTTAATCATATGCTAATAAATAAATTGATATTGTGGTGTGATGCATAAACCTATTTTTTCCTATGGATTTTCAGTTAAATGGGCTGTAAAGGCTCTAAGGAACCCATTCCAACCTTTCTGTGTTTGTGACAATGTCCAAGTCAGAAAAATGCCCACAAAACCACAGTTAAGAATAGTGAAACTAACAATTCTTCTTTCAAAAAAAAATCCAAAAATCACAACAGCAATAATAAAAAAATAAAATCACACACGCACAAAATGTGCATGTGAAGAAAATGGACATTTTAGGATTCCTTAAATTTCTCTCCCTGAACATTCACAACTCACTAATCCATAACACAAGCCAATGCTGCTCCCTGCAGGTAGACTCATGAGCCCATGTGCAGCCCACTGACTTCAACAGGGGCTCAATCTGAAGGCAAGAGTTAATTTGAACAAAGCAGTTTACAGGCTATGAGCCTAAGCACCTAATCTTGAAAACATCTAGGCAAACAAATAACTTTACTCAGGTAAGTAAAGTTCATTAAGACTATTTAGGTGAGTAACTTAGATGGATGTTTTATGAGCTGACCCTGGTGGCACCACTCTAAAAGACTATGATAGTCTGTGTGCCATTGTGGACAAAAAATAGATTCTATCTGAAAACAACATTTTCTGCAATCCTAAAGGCAATATGTGGTCCTTCAGCTCACACTCTATTCCATCAGTGTTACTGTATGACCCTAAGAATAATTCAGCTATTGTACTAAAGCTAACACTTTTTAAATTTTTGTTAAAATCTGATCAGGAATAAAATAATAACCTATATCCCAATCGTTTCTATTGTAGTAAACTCTACTAGCAAAACTCCTATATGTTTTCCATGCAAGCAGAATTGGGCTTTCACTCCTTGCCTGAGGTCTTATATGTCAAGTTTCGATCTGGAGAGGATTTTTTGCCAGTGCTATAGAGCCTTATTTCTAGAGATTTATAATGGAAGTGCTGACATAACCTTAACCACAACATTACAACAAATACCAATATAATAAGTATACTTAACCAAATCACTAGTAACCCTAAAAAATCACAAAGAACAGACAAACCCTGGCAGGAACTAATCTGCCATTTTCACATATCTGCCGAAGGGAGGTATTGTAATTGCAAAAATTTGCTCTTAGATTGCTGAGACTCATAGTAATTATGTTTCTTTTTTTAATAGAAATAGCCACAGGTGGTAACAAATTGGGTTTTGAGATGGGGAACTGGGCATGTATTCTAACCCAAATTACTATGTAATTGTCTTGATTATAAAATACTTTAGAAAATCTATTGCTTAAAATTTAAATCAAAACAAAAAGTCTCCTTTAAATGTATTCTCTCCTCCCCTTGCTACTCAGCATGGGAACCCATTACTTCATTTATTGGTATCAGCAAGACTAACACAACTGCAAGCAATCCATAATATATCTTTGCCAATACCAGCCAAAATTCCTACAGCTTGCATTTGTTTAACAGTCGCATTTTTCTCTTGTTTTAACTTTATTCAAGGATAAACAGTAGCTTTATGGAGCAGGTCAAGATCTGGAAAGCTAGCCACTAATTATTAGGGTTCGTGCTGAAGATGTTGGTCTATAATTTTTACATGAGCTTAGCTTAAAAGTTCTATCCAAGGCTCTGGAAGTCAGAAACACAAAGGCATTTAAAATTACTTACTTTACTTCTCAAGAAATATTTATTTCAGGACAGTCACATTATTGTGTTAATGAGATGTACATTGTGGAGGAAGCTTCATATATACTGGTGGTCAATGAATAAAAATAAAACAAATCCATCCAGTTAGTTTTATCACTATTCAATATTCTAGTCTGCCAGGACTAAAAAGACATTACAGGTGGCTTAAACAGATAGAACACATTTATGGACTTACACAAAAAGAGGACTATAATTCAAAAGAAACATCATAAAACATTTTGTTTTCCCATTTTTCTACTACATAGTTGACTGTTTTCCTTGAAGCTAAGGGGATGCAATTTACTGTGTGTTTTTTAACACCAGGTGTTTTTAATACCTAATGCTGTCAATAAAACTGATTGTGTGATGATCATTTCACATTCCACATGATTTATACCTCCTCTTCATCATCATTCTCATAACTGAAGGCTGATAGTTGAATACACAATTTTAAGCAGGATGTATAATTTCAGCTATGTCAGGGATGGACAAATACTGGCTGGTGGGCCAGATCCGGTCTGCCAGGGTTACTCCCCACACTGCCGTGTTTATCTGCACTTCCGTAGGTACAGGGGATCCCAGTCAATGGGAGCTGCAGTCGTCCGTAAGTGCAGAGGCGCCGGTATACATAGCAGCAGCGGCCCACCGGGTCTAATCCTGGTGAACCGCCACTGTTTTATTGCCCATCCCGAACTATGTATTAGAAAGGGAGGCCCTTCCTTTATTACACTTTTGCCCCAGGAAAACATGACAAGAGAATTTGCCTCTAAGCCTGATGTTTTCTTCTTTGTTGCAATAGAGTACAGAATGACAACATCTTCTCTAGGGCTGTTTAACAGTCCTTTATAGATCATGTAATATCTCTCCCTTCCCACACACAAACAACATTAAAGGTGCATTATTAACTAACATTCTTTTCCATTCAAACTATAGATTTCAGAAACACATTGCATGCTCTTCTCCACCACACAAATGCTTGAAGTGTGGCCTAGATATTGAAACAGTTTCTAAGGTTCCCTTGATTGCCATTTTTTAAAGCTTTTAAATCTAGTACTTCCAAAGCACTCTAAATTCCACTATATTCTTATTGTCATCTGATCCAGTGAAATGATGAAGAGATCAGTAAAGAACACACTGGGTACTTTACAGCTGTGGCTGTATAATCTTGCTCATGATCATCAAAGCAGGATTGTTTTTATGATCTTCAAATCAGCATATCAAATTACACAAGTGTATGCAAAACAGCAAAAACTATCAAATATTCAGTCACCAGGATTATCTCAACAGAGTATTACAGTATGCAGTATGCAGTTTGAGGGAAAGTGAATTGAACAGCTTTTGTAGCTTGGATTCAATTTTGGGAGATACCACAGAGAGGGATGCTGATAAAAAAAATTACGCATTTTCTATATATTTACATATGAGCAACTTCACTCACATAGCAATCCCATTTAATTCAGTGGATCTATTCACAGGTGTTAAAATACTTTCTTGAATAAGTATTTTCTGAATCAGGCCTTTTAATCTGTAATACTACTGCAGTCGTTCATATCTAATTAGATTAGTTTTCACATTTTTTTTGAGTTAATCATAAACAGATTAAGCACCCACTCCTAATCCACTAACTTCATGAAAAAAATTCAAAATTTTGTGTAAGTAGAATCAGAGCCCAAGTATTGAATTTGGGGTGCAGTAAGAAAGCTATTTTGTTCTTTTATAGTATTTTAGAAAACAAATCACAACAATAAAAGACCACTTAACAATCTTTGTGTTTTAGAATTTTATGGCAATTCTCTTCTAAATTAAATGACCTTTGCAGTTTTATGCAATTAAACTTCTGGCAGTTATGACAGTTCCTAATGCAATTTTATGTACTCTTGCTCAGTTTTTATTGAATTGTAGCCACAACAGTTCTATCCATAAGTGGTTGCTTAGCAATCAGTAATGATCCAGGCAGAAATATAGTAAGTAAAGATATTGACTGGCATGCTCTGTGTTTCAGTCACGATGTTCATTAAAAACAAAAAAAGCACCACAAATGAAAGTTGAAAACAAAATATATGAATAAAAGACTAAGTATTATTGTCTTTAGGGACAAATTATTAATTTAAAAACTACAAATTGTGATTCACATGTCAGTTATGTATAAAGTTTCTTAGCTATTATTAAAAATACATTAAAATCCTTCAAAATTTTGATGAAGCCATTATTTACCTTTTGTTTTTAATTCAATTGTCAAGTGTGTTCTGAATGGTTTTAAAAACAGTATATATCTACAAAGCAAGCAAGAGTTTATAGCTTTGAAGACTTGAAATTGATTTTTAATGCACCAGCTTTCAAACACTACAAAGGCTGCTCTTCACTGATAAAGACAGTAAACAAGAAATAGTCCTTTAAATGTTCCCTTTAATGTTTTTCTTTAATTAAAAATCAATCAGAAACATTGCAAGTTTTTAAAACTGTTTAAGATTTTTGACACACAATGTGTTCAAAATAAAATGGAAACTCACAATTTGTTACTTTTGTTTACTTGTGCTATTTTACATTTTCTTTGCTCTGTAAACATTGGTAATCAAGAAATAAACACATATACAAGTAGTTTATTATTGAACACAGCTATTTTTATTGGACAGAAATATAACAAAAATAAGATAAAATAAAACTAGATGTTATAAAGCTACTGAAGCAAAATGCTTTTTAATATCTTAAAATTATTTTAATGTATTCCTTTCTTCTAATCAGACCAAAGCCTATTTATGTAGATTAGTTACATCTAGAGTCTCATTTATCCAACCTGTATTTATCCTTTGATCACAAAGCTTGTTAACTTAAATGGTCTTTTATTGTTATGATTCGTTTTCCCATAATTATGCAGTTTAACTGCCTGATTTTTTTGAATAAATATATGCAAACGCGCCAATCATATTCAGCAGTGTTATGCTGGATGCTCAATGAACTGTAAGAGTCATTTCAATACAATAAAACTGTCTGGAAGTGTTCCAGGGCAAGGACTGCAGATACCAGTAATCATAGTGTCACTAGGACTAGAACAAGCAAATGTAAGTGTGTCATACATATACCAATACATTGTCTGAAACACTGTCTGAAACTAATTTCATATGTCTAACTGAAAAAAACTTACAATGAATTGAAAAGACATGCCATCATGACCTCTTAGCTGAATTTCTGCACTTATATCTTCTAATAATTCTCTCTTTTTTACACTTAGAATTCTGCAGTCCCATGCATTGGACACTGTAGCAGAATCACAGAACAAGTCAACATTGATGTCATTAAAATCTTTTTTCTTAGGTAATCAGAGAACATCTTTACCACAATAAATTGACAGTACATCAGCATAGGACTGATAAACTTTAGAGTTGGAAAAAAAAGAGATGTCCTCCAACCAAAACTAAGTGAAGATGAACTGATTTTTATACTGTCCTCTGCAAAGGCAGCAAACACTAACTGGTTGAAGCAATTCAGTAATAGAAATAGATGGTTACATTGTAACCTTAACAAAACGTGAACCCTATATTGCAACCTCTTGGATTTATATATGACATATATTAGTGTTTGCAAAGGCTATATAAAGTACTGCCTAATATCCTAATTAAAGGCATATATGTACAAATGTGCTCTTTCTGACTATAGTGCTTAATAGTAATTATTTTATACAAACTTCTTAATACTATCAGAATGTGATGTGCATAATGTGCATATGTCACATAATTTAAGAACTATCAGTAAGTCAAACCTACTAGTTTCTCCCTCTTCTGCACTAGAAAATGATACTTTCCCCGGAAAAAAAATGTTAGCAGGCTCTCCCTGAAGCATTTTCATGTGTATGTGAGTCTTCATTTCCATGAGAGGCAGATTTCATGCATTCCCTATTCTTTGGTATCCTCTCATCATTAATTTTACCACCTCTGTACAATGTAAGCACTGATATGACTGAAAATATGAAGTCCTCAAGTTACTTTCTGGGGAAAAAATATGTTCAAAGTATATTCTTCTGACTTCTTGACACCAAAATACAGCTTCTGTCCTAGCAAAGGTAAAAAGAATCTATGTTTCTACTCTGGTCAACAAATCATTGTTTAAGTTCCTTTCACAGAAATTCGTAACTATTGCAAAATATTGGTATAGCCAGTGTTTTTCCTTTAATCTAACATAGGCTTACACTCCTCAAGAGTGTAAGAGTTTGTTGCCTCCAAAAACAACACTGCTAGAGGTATATGTAAAAGGTTCTGACAAGTGAAACAGACTAGCATGGATTTTTGTAAAACCACCTGAAAGGGGTTTGGTACAACAATTTTTAGTTTTGCAACAAAATTATTAGAAAGAGATGTTTAGTGCGACTTTTTAAAAAATATAAAAGTGGAAAAGTGCACAGTGTCTAAAAATTAACAAAGAATGGGAGAAAGAATGGCTGCAAAGAGAAACAGGTGCTTTTTCACATGTAAAAAACTCTAAAGAACTTATTTATGGTCCACTTTTGCAGTCTTTAATCAGACTTTAATTATTTAATTCTTTAATCAGAATTTAATTCTTCTTATGATGAGGAGGACTTTAATTAAGAATTTAATTAAGAATTAAAGTCCTCCTCATGACTCTTACTTTCTCTCTTTCTGCTATTTTGTGTTGTTTAGCTCTGTAATGTTGGAATATGGGGCTTAGATTGATCTCACTGCATAAATCAAGCATAACTATTTATAGTGAAATAAATGGAGTAACCCAGCTGTAAAATGTACAAGGAAGGAAGATCAGAATCAGGACTACAGGGCCTATAACAGACATGCAACAAAGAAGGGATGACTGATCCTGAAGTCACTACCCAGATTAGAAAATCCCAGTGGATACTACTATGGGATATGGTCACAAGATCAGGCCATAAAGTGTATGTATTTTATGAGAGCGTAATGTTCAAACAGAGTAGCTTAGCTGTTGGGCACAAAGTAAATATTTACTGTACTGCAAATATAAAGAAAACGTATTCCTGAACTTCTTCTTACACAGGCAATGTTTGTATTGAGTTCAATGCACAATGAAAAATAGACCTAGAAGCTATCAGAGAATACTAGAACTGGAAGGGACCCCAAGAGCTCATCAAGTCCAGAAATGTGCATAGTGTAATTATACCCAATGTAATATATATTTTAAAATCTCAAACATTTCATAGAACTATTTTGCATTAGATCTAATCTGGCCATAAACATTATAAAAATTATCATACTTCTCAGTTGGATAGCTCTGGCATGAGCTCAGATATTAATCTAGTCATTTTTTATTTGGTCTTAGAAAATACTACATGTTTAACCCCTCTAGATCGGCATTCTCAGGACCTAACCGATGCTGAGCCAGAGAATTTGTTGAACTACCAAGGTCAATATTGTCTAGCAGCATTACCAATGCTTCCACTGCTTACGGGGCTCTTAAAAGACATTTAGGAGTAAATTAGAGCTAAATAACAGCACAGAACACTGAGAGCCAGGACTGGTGTCTGTAAACAAACTTTATGGGACCACAGGAAACTTGGCCACACCCAATGGTTTTTCTTTTGTGTGTGTGATGGTACTGCCCAGAACGGCATACCGTTTCCCAGCCCACAGAAAAGGAATGGGATTTCCCCACACGTACCAGCACCTGTTTTCCTATGGCGGCTCAGCTCCCGTTGGAAGCCTGCTCGGGATGGGTTGGGTTTTTTTCCAGCTCCCAGCACAGCACTGTGGCTCTTAAAGGGCCCACAGTGATTTTTTTTTTTTTTTTTTTTTTTTTTTTTTTTTTGCTCAACAAATTTGCTCCAGAGCACTGGCACCTTTATTCTTACAAAAAAAGCACTGGCCACTTCCATAATAAGAGGACACCTGTCTAACTAAAATCATGTCGGGTCATAGATGTTGCCTCACTAGAAAGTGCCATACTAGAGAGGTTCATCCTATATTGGTAAATCCAAATGTCTGCGAAATATAATGTCTAAACCTATAAGCCTGCAACAGTGCAGAACTTCCTCTGACTTCTCCCACATACTCCTCTCAATACAGGTTCTAAACTTTAACTATGGTAGAAAAATCAGCTTCTGAACCTGAAAACTATTCCCCCTTGAAAAGAATGTAAAAACTAAACATAATGTGAGCCTTTTGAGATTGGAGTTCTGCATGCGGTGAATAAATGTAATTTTTTTTTAATTATTTCAGTTCTCCTCATATTGCACTGTCAGCATGTTTCCTTCTGCAACAATGTGCTGTGAAGTTTCTTAAAGCAAACAATGGAACAATCGTATATTTGAAGATATAACAACATGAATACAGCTCACGGGTTTTTTCTCCCTTGAAGTCTATATCTTCTCAGATACTACTAGACACCTGGTGATGATGTTGCATTGGGACTTGACAGTAATCTGTTGACACATCATAAACATCAGGTGCCTGGAAGTATTAAGAATGATCTGTACTTTATCCTAAAATGTTATAGGACTGTCTACTTCAGCAACTGTAACAATTCCCAGCTTGATTCTTTCTTGTAAAATGGTCTTTTTCTTTTCTTCTTCTTCCTCTTTTTTTCTGTACAATAAATTCTGTGACCAGTTTCCCCATTCTGTCTCACTTGATATATTTACAAATCTCTCCATACTGCATCACAAGTATAATAATAAATATTCTCTATGATCATCAACACTCCTTGCATATGTAGATAGTTTTCTGTACTACTGTCATGTCACTTTAAAGAACCTATTTCTGTGAGTTTCCCTTTATACATCCACTCTTTCATCTACTGGAAACTTGAAGAAAAAGAAATTGTGGCTTGTTTGCCAGCCATACTGTTTGCCTGTTTCCTGTTAGCATGAATTGCTTACACACTTAACTACAGAAGTTTTTGATAGGGCTGAACATGAACATATGTACTTGTAGAATACCAAGCAAAATCCCGTCTGTTACACGATGAAGGGCTTGGATGGAAGTTTGAGCTAATATGTCCATGAAATGTATACCTTTTGTTCTCTATATGAACCATTTACAAGTTTGGTTTTGTAAATAAATTGTGTGTTTATAAACACATGCCAGCGCATGTATGTCTAAATATATTTAAGCTAAATTATTCTTTAAAACCATTATTCCTTTAGGATAGATACAATGTGCTGGCAGACTTGTTAAATAACTGTGTAAGATGTATTTGTGTACAGTAGGTGTCCTAACTATGCCTGGTAAAATAATAGTCTCTATATGTCATCCTATCAACTAATTAATTTATAGAATATAAATGGCCTGATTTTCAGAGTTGCTGAACACCTTCAAATCTTAAAGAAATCAATTGGGGCTGAGTTCTCAGTGTCCTGCATATCCATCCAACATTTTACATGTACCTAATACAGGAAATTTAAAGATTTGCATTATGATTGTACAAAATCCCACTAATTGACTCTAGCTACTTATTCTCCTATCGCAAACTACTGAAATTTACTCACAAATTAGTGAGCAAATAGACAGTTAAAACATAAAACTAAAGCATTGCAGAATGTGTTTAATTTGGGAAAAGACTGTACCACCTCATTCAAACTGAGCAGTATTTTACTTAGCAGCTATTCTTATTGGGCCAGGTTCTAATAGCCATAGCCACACTGTAAGTAGCAATTTTCTCTAGGTATCCATTGTTTTGGATGGATCTATGAGTGAGATAAGATGCTATGCACATGAATAAAGATATCACATTCTGATTCTGACTTATTGACTTCAGTCTGGGAGGAAATCTAGAATAAAAAGGTAAGAATGGGAAAATCTGGTCCTTAATGATTAGACAACTGTAGTATTGATTTAATTATTTATACTATTTGTTAGTGTTCTAGTTAATATTATGTAATGTAGTGCATTTTTTAAATATACAAAATCTGAGTAGAACCTCACTAGAGAGCTCCGTCATGAAATCCTTTCTGAGAAACAGAAAGAGAGCTGTTTGACTGTGTAAGTGAGAAAGTAAGAGATGAATATCGTTCCATTAAACATATATATGAAAAAACTAAACTGAATATTCACTGGAGAAAATACTTACAAAATAGCTTAGCTTTCACCTGGCAATGAGCAAATTCTGCATTTTTCATTAGTTAATGAAAATGGACAATAACCCAGATATTTGGAAACTAGCTCTTCTTTTTACTGGTTTCCTCTTTTGCTTCCTCAGCATAGGTTATTTACCTAGAAGTAGGTTTTATATCAGTGAATTAGGATCTATTGGATCCAGATAGAAAGCCTGATTTTGAACTCATGAAAAAACTTCCACTGACTCCAAGGAGAGCTGTAATAAGTCCAGAATCAGACACAAAGAAGCATGTACTTTCTGATCTTAAATGCAGAGTTGATATATAATACCTAATTTGAAAATGGGGAGAGAAAGAAGGCAAGATAATATAAAATTCCATTTTTGTGGCATGTAAATTCTGTATTTAACTGTGGTGGAGACATGCATTTTTTTCCCCCATATAGTTCTGCTAATACAAACCCCTGATACTGTAAACGTGGCTATATTCAAAACAGGGTGCCACAACTAAGTTAAACAACATATTTGTTTTATGTTTATGTTGTGACTAATTAATTTAAGTCCACTTGTGACCTAAACTAAATTTGATACAGCTTTTCATAAATGAGTGGTTTTTAACCCACTAGCCATACCACCTTGCTCCAAAACAATGTGTAAAGATATTCAGGAAAACAGAACATTAAATATTAGGTATTAGGGTTCATGATATCAGGAATTAGGGTTAAGATTTTCTGCAGTCATCACAACAAAACTTTCACAGAAACCACAACACACACCTTTTTTAAGGGAGGAAATTTCTCTTTCAGTTTTATATAAATCTCAAGAAGAGTCATGATTGATATTATACAGTGAACACTGTGAAAAGGAATATTTATGACTGGGATTTTTTACACTACAGTTGAATCTTTACTATTCAGTAGCATTAATACATGTATTAATTGCTTTATATAGCTATTACATGGTTGCAAGAGAATATAATTTTCTGTTTTAGTAATTATTACACTCATCACTTGGGAAAAAATATTTCTGTATTCTGACCACTTTACAGTAAGAGAAATTGCATAACTTAAACAAGAACCACTGAAAGTTATTTGTCTTTCAAAGTAGGAATTATAAACCAAATTATTTTTGGTGTTGCCCTAAACTAATAATCTTCCTGAAGTGTCACTTTTTGTTAAACTCAATTTCATATTTTAAAGAATACTCAGCCACCTAACTGATAGCAACACAAATTCATGTTAAGTAGAAAATGAATTCCTTTCTGTTACACAACTCAATAGTTGTTTGAAAAATAGTTCGCAGTGACCTTGGACAGAAGGCATTTTTCTGAAGTTATTAAAATATACAACCAGAATGGATCAATTATTGGCTACCTCTCTTGAGAATATTAGATGCCATTGAAAACTAGTATATTTAGTGTTCACAAAACTGCATCATTTGAAGTCTCAAATGCATTATGAATTTCCTTTTGATATATCAAGTGTCTACAGTGAAACTTCTTCTCATTAGTTGGTAACACAAAATGAGTCTGTGTCACTTTTGATACACTCAGCTCATTCCCCTATGACTCAGAACAGCATATTAGGAGAACCACAGGCCAAAACAGATATGACACTTCAGATATATTTAATAATCATTACCCAGAGCCTGCATTCAATGAAAACTTTTAAAGTTGCTTTGGAGCATACCTGTAACATTTGAACATTAAGCCATAGTAATCAAAGAATACTTTAGATTAGATCAATTAGGGCCAGATTCTTCTTTCAGTTTCATGGTAGAAACACACTTCTTCTGAATACTCCTTCTATGTTTAAACTTCAAACTACACACAACCTACTAAGTTGTTCTTGTAATTAAATATTGAACTCAATCCATGGTCCCAAATTCTGTCATCATAAAAGTTAACGGGGTGATGGGTGATACTGAAGGCAGAATGTGGCCCACTACTCTATTTTTTTAAATGAGCTTTAATTAAAAAAAAACAGCATGTAAGTCTTTCATTATAAAGCAATAATCAATACTGATTCAGGCTACTGGAAATCTGTTGTTATGCAATAGGATTTGAGTTTTGTTAACCCTGAAGGGGGGGAGGGAAGAAGTATACCATACATTTTAATCTAGTTAAGACAACTTTCCAAGACTGAAAGTTGTATTGTTTTAAGGGAAGAAAAAGAATTAATGGGGCCCCAAATTATACTGTTCTGTGTCAAAGATAAAAATATATTCATATATGTTCTAAAAAAAGAAATTTAAAAAATAAAAAGCATACATCTTGGAAATAGCTCATATTACATACAGGATTGGAAGGCTATATACACTGTTGTAACAGATTTCCTCAGAGGGGAAATATGTGTCCTTATTGTGTACAGTTTCTGCCATGTCCTGTTGGTTACAGCAGCAGACATAACTTCTTCAAATATCCCCCCACCCCACCCAAACAAAAGTACAGTGAAACCTGTGGAAGAGACCACCTTTATTAATTGTTTGCAGTGTTGTAGCCATGTTGGTCCCAGGTTATGAGAGAGACAAGGTGGGTGAGTTTGCCATTCCCGGACTTGAAGAGGAGTTCTGTGTAGCTTGAAGGACTGTCTTCTTCACCCACAGAAGCTGGTCCAATGTGTTACCTCACCATCCTGGTCTCTCTCACCTTTATTAGGCAATTTCCATTTTAGGAGACTACCCCCAAAGTTTTAGGCTCAACTGTGTTCTCACATACACCAGAGTTACCCTAGTGGTGATTCCATTAATGTCAGTGGAATAACTTTTGATTTACACTGGAGACACCAGCATGAGAACAGAATCAGATCCCTCAAGTATAGTCTGCATCACCTTTATTTCAATAAGTCCACCTGTCTGAAGTGACTAATTTTTGTTGGTGCCTTACAGCAGGTTTCACTGCAGACAAAATGTAAAGTTTAAACCAAGGTCTAAAGTGAGGTCCAGGTTATTCTAAAAGTCTCCTACCTGAATTATGGACATCCGGCTCGGGGGAGCCTCGTTGGCGTTAGTCCCTTGCCCTGTGAAGCTGGTGTGGCAGCCCACATGTCCCTGGGGCACAGTCAGGTTGTTGGAGGCAGGTTTCAGATACATCACCTCAGACCTGGGTGAGCTGAGGGGCAGGCGGGTCTGGTAGTCAAAGTACATGGGTGAGGTGGCCAATGATGGGCTGCTCACTACGTTCATGACATTGAGGGGGCCTCTGCTATCCTCACCCTCACTGGGCACCAGCATGATGTCATTCTTGCTGATCTTCTTCTTCTTGCCCTTGCCCCCGCCACTGCCTCCTCCTCCTCCCCCACCGCTAACACCCCCTCCTCCCAGCTGGGGGTGGCTGTACTCAGCAATGCGGCAGTTGTAGGTGCGGATCTCCTTGTTCTCCCGCTTGCACTTCACAGCAATGGTGATCATGGCAGCTAGTAGAATGATGGAGACAGTACTCAAGGTCACAATCAAGGGCAGCGACAGGTCCCAGTGTGGTCGCCGGTGTTGCTCTCCATTCACCTGTGGCTCGCCAGCTTCAGGCAGAGGTCCAGCCAAGGCCCTGACAATCAGCTTGGCCACAGCTGAGAGGCTGGGTTTGCCATGGTCACTGACTTTGACTACCAATTCAGCCACAGGACTGAGTTCTTCCCAGTATGGGTGCAAAGTACGTATCTCACCACTTGTGGGGTCCATCTCAAAGAGGTGCTCCTCATTGCCTTCGACGATCTCATACGTTAGGCGCCCACTTTCCCCAAAGTCACTGTCCAGGGCATGCACAGTGCCCACGGGGTAGCCCACACCAGCATTGCGTGGCACCTGTAGCTCCGCCGTGTCATTGATGAGGGCAGGCAGGACAATGAGGGGTGCGTTATCGTTGACGTCGAGCACTGTGACGCGCACGGTGGCATTGCTCTCGCGGTGGGGCGAGCCCGAGTCCTTGGCCAGCACACGGAACTCAAAGTGCTTGGTTTGCTCGTAGTTGAAGCTCCGCAGGGCGTAGATGGCGCCGTTGGTGGGGTTGACAGAAACGTAGGTGTAGATGGAGACGTCGCCCACATGCCCAGGCAGGATGGAGTAGGACACAGTCCCATTCTGGCCCAGGTCTGGATCCTGGGCCAGCACAGAGCCCAGGTACTCCCCAGGGATGTTGTTCTCAGGCACCTGCAGGACATAGAGGCTCTTGCTGAAGCGGGGCGGGTTGTCGTTCTCATCCAGGATCCGCACAGAGAAGGATTTGGTGGAGTTGAGTGGGGGATTGCCCCCGTCTCGGGCCAGGATGGTGACATTGTACTCGTCCTGCGCCTCGCGGTCCAGCGGCCGGTCGGTCACCACCGTGTAGAAGTTGTCATAGTTCTCCTCCAGCGCGAAGGGCACCGCGCCAGCCCCACCTCCCCCCAGTACCCGGCACTGCAGCTGCCCGTTCTTGCCGGAGTCGCGGTCGGTGACCCGCACCAGGGCGATGACGGTGCCCGGCGGGGCGGCCTCGCTGAGCGCCCCCTGGCGGACGGAGACGAAGCCGATGGCGGGCGCGTTGTCGTTGCGGTCGATGAGGCGCACGGTGACCTTGCAGTGGGCGGGGATGGGGTTGGGCCCCAGGTCGCGGGCCTGCACGTCGATCTCGATGAGGCCGCTCTCCTCGTAGTCCAGGTTGCCCTTGACGCGGATGAGGCCGCTCTGCGGGTCGATGCTGAAGAGGTCGCGCACGCGCTCGGGCGCGTAGCCGCTGAAGGAGTAGAGCACCTCGCCGTTGGTGCCCTCGTCGGCGTCGGTGGCGTTGAGGTCGATGACCGCGGTGCCCAGGGGCGCGTTCTCCGGCAGCTCCACCACGTAGGAGGCCGCCTCGAAGACGGGGCTGTTGTCGTTGGAGTCGATGAGGCGCACGTTGAGCTGCACCGTGCCCGAGCGGGGCGGGTCGCCGCCGTCCAGCGCCGTCAGCACCAGCGTGTGGTGGCTCTGCTCCTCGCGGTCCAGCGGCTTCTGGATCACCAGCTCGGGGAACTTGGTGCCGTCGCCCCGCGCCTTGACGTCGAGCGAGAAGAGGCCGTAGTCGTCGCGGGTGAGCAGGTAGGTGCGCAGCCCGTTGTCGCCGGCGTCGGGGTCGTGGGCGCTGGTGAGCGGGAAGCGCGTGCCGGGCGCCGCGTTCTCCGAGATGTCCATGTCCACCTGGTCGGAGGGGAAGGCGGGCGCGTTGTCGTTCAGGTCCTGGATCTCCACCTTGATCATGCAGATCTCCTGGTCGTTGGCGAAGACCTCGAGCGAGAGCTGGCACTTGGCGCTGCGCCGGCACAGCGCCTCGCGGTCGATGCGCTGCTTGGTGTAGAGCAGCCCGCTCTCGCCGTCCACGTCCAGCAGGTGCGGCGCCGAGTTCTCCAGCACGCGGAACGTCGACTTGGCTCCGCGGCCGCCGCCCCGCTCGGCCGGCGGCGGCGGCGGCAGCCCGCCCGCCCCCGCTTGCAGCCGGGCATCCCTGCCGATGTTCCCGATCACCGTGCCCGCCCCCTGCTCCTCCGGCACCGAGTAATTCAGGTTCTTCAGCGTCAGGGCGGGAGCCCAGCAGAAGAAGAAGCAACAAATGGAAAGGTACATCCCCGAGCCAGGGGCGGGGGGCAGCTGCCGCAGCACCCGGGTGGCCCCTCTGCCCCCTTTTTTCCTCCTCCTCCGCCGCCGCCGCCGCCTTCTTGCCTCGCCCGGCTTGGCTGCTCCCCACCCCTCTATTTTAAGTTGCTGAACCTGTTGCTCTCACGCATCTGCAGAGACACAGGATGCGGGGCAGCAAATGGAGCATGTAGCTCGCAGGGAGGGGCGGTAGAGCGAGAGAAAAGCAGCCTCGGCAGCCTGAAATCAAGCGCTTCTGCGGCCACACAAATCCCCGCACAGTTACTTGGGCTGGCCAACTTCAGCTTGGAGGAGGTGAAGAATAAAACAACACAAAAAATAGAGCTTCTTCTTTAAGCGGATCCGAACGGTGGTTTTATGTGGTGGTGGTGGTGTTTTTTAAATATCCGCCGGCTTACAAAGCATATATAAAAAAGGGATCGGTGGTGGTGGCTCTCCCGATCAGTCCAAAATTTAAAAAAAAAATGTAGAAAAAGGAGGTGGCCGTTGGGAAAGCAGGACCGTAAACAGAAAACGCTTATTTGCCACTCATTGCTTGTGATGCGACTGATGGAGTAGAGGATGGGTAGGAGGGGAAAAAGAGACTGAAGGGGTGGGGGGAAGTAAAAAGAGTCTCTCGCCTGTGTAGAAGCCCGCTCCGTGTGCAGTGAGAGGCAGTGAAATGTCTGATTGCACCGCGGGGTTGTTGGTTTTCAGGGAGTGTTTTGCTGCATTTAGAGATCTAATCTTGCATTGCTTGCGGCGGAGAACTGCATCTCGCTGCCATCGGTATTTCCCCCTCGCCGGCTCCTCCACGCTCACTCTTTCCTTTCCGAACAACAAAAAGAGGGAAGGGAAATTGCAGTGTGAAAACTAGTGTCCGGATTTGTAGTTTCCCTTCCTTTCTCTCCCCGCGCCACCAACCTCCCTCTCTTTCTCGGGGGAGGGGGGAGATTAAGAAACCCACCAGCTGCTCGTCATCACTAGCGATAGATGTGGTTTTTTTAAAAATCACAGGCTCTGCTCAATCAAATGCACACATGGGTTGCTTTAAGACAGGCCAGTAGCCGCCGCCACCACCACATCCTCTCTCACACACTGCGTGTGTGTGTCTGTGGAGCAGCACTTTTCTCGATGCAGTTTAATTCCAGTTTGCTTTTCTCTCCAGTCGAGAGGAAATCAACAGGCAACCCATGGCTGGACGCACAGATTAAGAAAAGGGAGCGAGGGAGAGAAAAAAAAATAAAAGCAACCCACCACACACACACACTCTTAGTCTCTCGCTAAAAGGGAAACAGTCTCTGCATTCACAAGGCTGCGCTGTCAAGTGCCTCTCTTTTCTTTCTATTCAGCATCTCCTTCCAATGACACTGCCTCCTAGTCCTCTTCATTTAGGGGAGAGGGAATCTTAGCGATGAATAAAAAGAGGCAAATATTTTGATCGACAATTCTTTTAGAATAAAACAAATGCAATTCAGTGTTTGGTGGGATGCATTTTGCAGTCTTTTCAAGCTGTAATAGTCTTTCTGGGCATCTTGGTGTATGGGAGAAGAGCGGCCGCAATGCCAGATGCGTTCACCCGGGATGATTTACAGTCCCCAGTGATATTATGTATAGGTATATATCGGGGAGGGAGTACAATTTTATTTCAGGTTCTTTTAACTGCCGAAAAGAAATGATTGACACATCCAGAAATGCAGGTGTTTCAATCTGCTGGATGAGTCAGATCCAGCGGAACAAATCACATTCACTATCGCCTCATGTTCCTCCCTTCACAGACATTAGTTGCAGCTTCCTCCTAACGCTTCTCTGACTCACGCTATAGACAGAAAAATCAGATTCATGTTTTGGAGGAAAAAGAGAGGGGAAGAAAGAGGAGGGTGTCGAATCCAGCTACACTTTTACTATACCTCTTTCTCCGGGAGACTGAGGATCAGGAAAACAAGGCTGTTATCCACTCACGGGCACAGAGGCGCGTCTGTCTCCTGCTTTGCTGAGTGTTTTAGCCACCTTTAGCCACCTCAGTGTTATGTGTGAAACACCCAGAGATCTTGCACATGAACGGGGGGGAAAGCACAGGTTCCCATGGAATATTTCACAGTTCTAGTTCCAAGTCTCAGTTCTGTACTGTTTTTTCTCCTTTATTTGAATCCGGAGCCTCTGTGCACAGTTAATTCTGCAGTCTGTTGTAGAGGGATTTTTAAAAATTCTTCTCTCGGTGGCACCTTTCAAACAGGCTTTAGCCCAGCGTTAACCATACCGTATGCAAAAGAAATGTCGATTTCAGAGAAAACAGATCCACATTTCACGCCGTCCGTAGGTAAGTGGAGATTTGCGAAAATTCAACAGTTGGAACACTGTCTCGTATATCTCCCCCTCCCTTACTGCAGCATTCGCTGGGTTCCCAGCCCCATCGCTCTCTCCCAGTGCCTCTTGCCGACTGACTCTATTCACCTCACGCCGCTGCTTAAACATTGATACTGATTCCCTACCAGCCAATCCGTTCTGGGGAACGGAACCTGCCTCCGAGCCGAGCCTCCAATGAGAATCAGTGGAAAGGCTTGGGGAGGCGGTCCTAGAATCCCCAGTGCTTTGGTGTCATTGATTAGATCAGTTAGATTGGAGACTAACAATGTGAGAAGGGCTTGTTGCTTGTAAACTGCAGTGTCTCATTTTTACACACCGCAGCGACTCTCTGGCATTTTTATTATTTTTTGTAGAAATATTAAGGAGTCTTCGGTGATCGCACAAAATAGAGAAAAATTAGGACCAATACTTCCCATATGTCAGGCTGTAGTAGCAGCGTATGACGGGATAAAATGTGTATACATGACATACATCCCAGATTCTCTTAAATCCCTGAGTACAGTTAAAATACTTCATTGTGGGAACGAGAAACTGTTCATGTGATCCAGCTGCCGATTCTATAAGTCTTCTGTGATATAGCTGGACAGGCAGCGATCTTTATCCAATGTCCCTGCCTTCGGTTTAAAAAAAAAAGACTTGCCACTTAACAGTTATTGAATCGCACTAACATAGTAATGCGTGACAGATAACCCGAAAATTATATTTTTCCAGCACATACGCTACTCAGTGTCTCAGAGTCGATACTCCAATATCTCCGCCCTCTCCTCAAGTCCGTTAAAAAATTCATTTGAAATCGAGCCCCACCCAAGACACACTAAACAGGTTTCACAAGATGACCAAAATATAAATCTTATCACGCACTAAGGAACCTTTGTCGAATGCTATGTGGTACCTATGGAAGCTTGCGGTAGTGAACAGCTGAAATAGGCAATTTCAACACTTCTATACACGATTCTGATCTATAAGAAGCTTTTTTGCATTCAAGTATCACCGATATTTAAAAGGACCTGGTGTGCTCTGTGACCTCTTTCTTTTCCTCGATTAATGTTTTAGTACCGAAACTGGGACTACTATCTCTACACATATATTCCCAAGCAGCCACTGGGAGAGCTCTTTAAACTTCGATTGCTGTTCAGACATCCCGGGCGAAAGTTGGGGGAGGAGGGGTGAAGCATGGTATATTGAAACAGAAAGGTGAGTGTTTTGATTGCTAAAGTATTGATCTCAATTCATAAATACTACAGTTAAGCTGCCATTTATAAATTGTGAATGATAAATGTGTAAGTCAGTAACATGAATCATTTAGGAAATAAGGAAAATAAAATCTAGAGCAATTACCAGAGGCTTCTGGAAATTATTTTAGTGTTTGTCAAAAATTCAGATTAGAGATATCTCTCTCTCTCTCTCTCTCTCTCTCTCTCTCTCTCTCTTTTCTCTTAGTAAATGGAATTAGAGGAGGACTTTTTTAGTTCTGTTCATAAATATCATTCAGCTAAGAGCATGTATTTTATATTTATATATTCACATCACTGTTCTTTCTTAGAGTGCTTTCCAAACCAAAAACCCTTTTGTAGCTTTGAGGTGGATAGTTTGCCATGCAGAATGATTCTGCTTCTAACCACTATGAAAGTAATGCTATGTAAAATCTATCTATCTATCTATCTATCTATCTATCTATCTATCTATCTATCTATCTATCTATCTATCTATCTATCTATCTATCTATCTATCTATCTAATGTTAGAATGTTGAATCACTAAACTGAAATGTACACATAATCTGTGAAATTGTGTGCCAGAGAGAGACTGTGTGTATGTGTGAAAGGATTCTGACTGTCTGATGAAAGCTCAGCATATGGGCTATCTGTTAAAGCTAGTCTGTTTTTATTTACAAAACTAAGATGTGTACCAACCACACCTTATAAAGTGGATCAGCATTAATACAAAGATACTCAATTGTCTCAGCAGATTTGTATCACTCGTCCTTGAGTCTTTTGCTGTTATTATTATATGGTAAGGCAATTTGTTGTCAAATTATATTCTGTAAGATATCAAAATATATGACATAAATGCTTTGTGAATATGAACAAAATCCTGTTTCATTGCATTTATGTACTAGCTCCCTCTAGTGTACTGAGCCAGTACTACTGTATTTGGGGCATCTTGTGGGTGTGTGGGTGGATTTGTGTAGATATATTGTCTTTAGTTTGCCTTTCCCTAAGGGATAGTTAGGGTTCCAACATGCCAATATAGTCACTTCACTTTGAGGGTAGAATCTGATGAGTAATATACATCAAAGGATTTCTTTCTAATTTTTATGTTCAGTTGATATAAGATGCATTTGGGGATTTGTTCTCTTTTTTCCCCAATTCAGCAATTGCCTCTTTCCATCTGATATAATTAAGTATTCAGCTTTACATGCTGAGTAGTTCTCAACTCACCCTGAAGTCAATGAAGTTCAGGGAATTCACAATCTCATAGGACAAGCCCCCAGGACCTTGAAATAAGAAAAAAACTAAAAGGCTACTAAGCCAAAACTTCTATTCAAATCAGTAGAAATTTTTCCTGCAAAATTTGCTGGGACGATTTGCCTAAAAGCCTCAAGGAGCTGTCTATTACATCTCATTTACACAAAATACACCTGGAATATTTTGGGGGAAAATCCTGAAGATCCATACCTAAACATCCATATAAGTGTTGTGAGAGAAAATCACTTCAAGAAGAGAGGGTAATATTTCAACCCTTGTTTTTAGAAATGTTGACTATTTGCAATTCTGATTTCATAGGCTTAAATATTCAGTCCTTCTAAAATTCAAAACACTTATTTGGATTCTTAAGAGGAGATTTAGGTGTTTAACTCTAGGAACACAAAGTATGAAAATTATGCTTATGCTAGTACATAAACAGCTGTCTCCCTTTCTGGTGTTTTTTCTGACCGACAATTTATAGCCACAAATGGCCAATTATTGATTTCAATCCACATGTACAAATAATAATTTATTTGTTTATTTAACAACTCCCAAATATCTCTAAAATACTTTTTCTGTCAGATACATAGCAGATATTGAATGATGGTGTAGAATGCTATAATGGTTTTATCTGCATTAATTTGTAGTAGGTGCATTATTCGTGTGTGGAGAAGCCACAAGAGAGTTTTGAAGGTCATTGCAAATGAGTGCCAATAACACCTTTTCAATGTACCACACCATCATGTATTCTGCATATGCCATACATTTAATGGGGGAAAAATCTATTAGAAATACTTTAGTGAGATTAAATTTCTGAATAGAGAGGATCATACAGATATAAACTAAATGGATATAAATCTCAGGACATAAGAATACAAATATACTAGAAGGATTATACTACCAGCATCCTGATCTGAAAGAATATATATTGAGTGTTGAAGGAAGATCAACAAGAGAACTAAGCCCAGTAAAATAGCAATAATGAATTATTTCAACTACCTACATATAAACTGGTCAAATAGCACTAGAGGGCAAGATTTAGAAAATCAATTTCTTGGCACCAGAAATGATTGCTTTTTGGAGCAGCTAGCTCTAGAACAAACAAAACAGGACTATTCTCAACTTAAGGTAACTGCTGCTTAAAAAAAGTTACTTTAATTGACCTGTTAAATAATAGTGCCCACAGTATAACAAAGTCAAAATCTTTGGAAGAAAGGTTTATCCCAAAACTTAGGTCTTAGTGACCCTATCCTGAGAAATAAGGATTTATTTTATTTCAGATTAAAAAGAGAAGGAACTAGCCAAAAGGACCCTAAATCAAAAGTAGTGAAATTAAAATCCTTAGTCTTAATCTATCTTAATGTGAAGGCCATTTAAACATATCATAACAGTGATAGAAGACATTCATATCCTATACTAAAAAAAAAAACAAAAGAAAAGAAAAGAAAGTAGGACGGCAAGGAGAAAATCAATGTGGTTAAATGACAATGTTCAAAATTTAAGTTATTTCAGTCTAAAAGGTATCTTTCAGGAAGCAGAAATCCAATCACAATGAAACTAAGAGAAAAGAACATAAACTGCAGCAGGTGAAGGGAAATTAGGAGGCATAAATGGGAATTAGAGGGCTAAGGCACACGTAGATAATTAAACAGAATTAGCCAAATACTTACAGATACATTATTTAAGTATATCAAAATCAGGAATACTGTGAGATAATTGGTGGGTCTGCTGGATTACCAGGTAGCAAATGGAATAAGTACAAGACATCAGGACATTGCAGAGAAATTAAATAATTT
Organism: Apalone spinifera; assembly: GCA_030068395.1. Lineage (NCBI taxonomy): Eukaryota > Metazoa > Chordata > Testudines > Trionychidae > Apalone > Apalone spinifera. The sequence goes on from CM057845.1 coordinate 257,386,289, forward strand.
ATTTACAGCAGTGTTTACAGGAAATTTTGAGGAGGTATCTACCCCAGACGTGCTCTTTTCACATAACAAGATGAGATACTACATAGACTGTGGTATCAACAGAGAAATTGATGAACTGAAGAGCAAAAAGTCACCTGGACTGGATGATAGACATCAAGAGTTCTGAAAGTATCTAAAAATTAAATGACTGAGCTGCTATAAAATATTCACTCATTAAAATCAGCTACTATATCAGAGGATTAGAGGGTTGTAAATGCACTTATCTTTTAAAAAGGCTGCAAGGGTGATCCAGGGAATTATAGTCTAGTGAGCCTTACTTCAATACCAGGAAAATTAGTTGAAATTACAATTAAAAATGGAATTATAAAACACCCAGATTAACATGATATAAGACCTGCTCCAAAGCCCACTGAAGTCTGTTCATTGTCTGCAGTGGGCTTTGGATCAGCCTGTAAGGACAAACTAGAACATTTTCTGTAGAGTAAAATGGTGCTTCAGTAGTCTATTAGAATTATTTGAGTGTGTTAACAAAAAAAGTCTAAACTTCATATGATATACTTTAATTTTCAGTTTTATTTTAATAAGTGTCTTGCAAGAAGTTATCCAAGGCCTGATCTACATACATAGAAGCTAACTAAATTAAACTGATGTAATTTTGCATGTTGACATTTTTACATCTTTTTAAACCTAAGAAGATAGGTGAAAAGGGTCAGGAGCTGAATCACTGGAGAAAGATAGAGCAGATAGATTTAACAGAAGAGGAAGTCAGGAGTGATGGGTAAGTGCAGGAAGAGGAGGGTTAGAGTTCAAGTGGATGTGGGTTGTATAAGAACAGAAGGGGAGGGAGACAGGATCCAGGGTGGAGGTGTTGGACAGAAAAGAGAGAATAGAGCAGAAAAGGGAGGTGGCAAAATGGAATAGGACCAGAGTCAGGTATTGTGTTAGAAGGCAGATAGGAGTGCAGTAGGATAGACACAGTCTGGGAGCACAGAAACAGAATGATTTATAACCACTTTATTATGTTCCCTGCAAGGACCTAGAATCTCTGCATTCCTCTGCTGTTACTAAATAGTTGTGAACCCCTGTGGGAAAATATGGGTCTCATTCCAACCCTCCTAACATTGGTCCATTCTGAGGATAATTCTCTGTCTGTCTCTCTTGGGTTAATGATTATGTATATAATTATCCAGAGTGGAACAATTTTGGGTCAAGAAAGAAAAAGAGTGAGATGGACACTGTAGCCTAGTGTGTAGGTACTCACATGGGAGGTAGGAGACCTTGAGTCCTGTTGTACCTTTGCTTCAATATCATTCATTGTTTATCCACACTGGAACAACTTCAGTAGGAGAGACTGAGGGCATGTCTACACAGCAGCATTATTTTGAGATAACAAAGTGAGCATCTACACAGCAAGCCTGTTATTTTGAAATAATTTTAAAATAATGGTCTTCATATTTCGAATTCTGTAATCCTCACTTCACAAGTAATAACACCTATTTTGACATAGTTATTTTGAAATATGGTATGTGTAAACAACTCACCTGTGGTTATTTCGAAATAACTAGCCTCCAGAGATTCTCACTCGTGCCCTGGCAGCCACTCTATCCACACTCATCGGAACTCTATAGTTCCCCTTCCCCTGCAGCCTGTAAAGGTGCAGACTCAGGGGAAAGGGCTTGTGGCACAAAGAAAGCCCTGCTAGCCCTGTGCCACACACCAGCAGCCTGCTCTGCCTTCCAAGCCACCATGAGCTACCCCCTTGCTCCCACTGAGCCCTTCCCAGCTGCAAGGGAGCCAACAGCCACCTCTGACGCCCCTGCCCAGGAGCGAAAGAGGAGGGGCCCATCCTCCTGGTCTGGTGCAGAGATCCTGGATCTCATTGAGATCTGGGGAGAGGACGCAAACCTCCAGAATTTCTGCACCAAACACAGGAATGCTGATATCTACAGCCGGATGGCCGAGAGCCTGGGACAGGAGGACCACAGTTACATGCAGGAGCAGGTCAGGCTGAAGGTGAAGGAGTTGAGGCAGGCCAGGGAGTACAGCTCCCACTCTGGAGTGGCACCCCAGACTTTCCAATACTTCGACCAGCTCCACTGCATTTTGGGTGGGTCAATCCCTCCCCTGCCTTGTTGTGGACTCTGAGCAGGAGACATTTGTGGTCAGCCTCCCAGAAGGTATGGCTGTGGAGATGAAGGAGAAGGAGGTTTTGAAGGAAGAGAAGGTGCTGGAGGAGGAAGATGAAGAGGCCAGCACCAGCACTATGCCCTCCAGCAAGGAATTCAACCTGTTCTTGGAGCTGTCTCCCTTCCTCCCCCCAGCAAACACACACATCCCAGTATGTGTCCCAGGAGTTGGACAAGGCCAGGAAAGGCCCATCAAGTGAGGTCCTTTACTTTCCCTAGACACACATGGGGGGAAACAGAGGATGGCGACGTGTTGTGTGCTTCTGGTCCAGCTTTCTCAGCCAGGGGAGCACACAGCAGCCTGTGCAAATGCATGCACATGGAGCACCAGTCCAGAGCATGCAGCCACAATGAGGCAGTCACAAAGGTACCTAGTGTTCCTGCTCAGAGGGTTCCTGCACAAATCTGTCTTACTCCCAAACCTGTGATGGGACACCTTCCCAGCACAAGCCACCACTGAGGAGGATGGGGTTAGGGAAACATACATAGCAGTGCCGCACATGGCACATGGGCATGCCTGCACTCTAGGGGCAGCATCTGTTTCTGGGCAAGCATGGTGAGGTGGAGAACACTGGCCCCCTGCCACGGGAGCCTGCCAGGAGGGGGAGGTAGTGGAATCCCAGTAGCACCCTCCCTGGAAAGTGGCATCTGCCACTCACACACACCTCCCCAACATCCTCCCCCCTCTCCTCCAGAGGGCAAGGATAGAAGTCCTCTCCCTCTGGGGTGTCACCACTGATGGATCCAGTGTGTGCGCAGCATGGAGGGAAGCCGAGCTGCCCCATTGCCTCCCTCCCTCCCACAGGTTCCTGGCCTGTTTATCACCTTCCCATGCTTATTTGTCCCTGGGATGTGGGGGTAGTGAGGCTCCCCCTTGGGATGTCACTACCCTTGCAGGAATGTGCCCGCTGTCCAGGCCTCAAATGGCCTTGCTCCAAGCACATCATCATCACCTGACCCAAGACCTTTCAGTGTTGGCTCAGAGCTAAGGGCTAAGCTTCAAGCACACTGTCTCCTGGGATGACTGCCCTCCTCGCTTTTCCTCACAGCTGTGAGTGGGGTGTGAGCCAGATCTCCCATGCCATCCTCCCAACCCTGCATGTCCCTCAGGTGCTGCTGACCCAATGAGGACCTCCAGTGGGAACACATAGACCTGCAGGAGTGCCATGCTGACCAGGAGCTGTGCCACTCCATCTGGCTGGAGTTGTCTCAGGAAGCCAGGAGCATGTGCGCATCATACACCACCATCACCAACCACATGGTTGTCGCGACTGAGCAGTCCAGAAGCTGCCCTCCATACCCACTCCTTGCCAAGACCCCCTGCATGCACTCCTGCTCCCGCTCTCACTTCTCCAGTTTCTCTTCCTAGCCTCCATTCCCAGCTACTGAGGGCCTCACACACAAGGGATGGAACTGCCTGAGGCAGGCACCAGTCCTAGTCCCTAGGCCCTGAGCCTATTCTCTCTTCCCCCTCCCTCCTTCCCTCTCCCAGGTTCTTTCCCCCGTTCCTCCCCAGTTACATTTACCTCATTTTTTTAGAAGAGTTTCTTGTTCCAAAACCAAAGGTCTTGTTTATTGTGTCTGCAGGGGGCAGGGGAAAAGGAGGGGTGTGGGAGGAACGGCATAGAGGTACACTGCAGAGGCTCCTTGTGGGGAGACCTGGGGGAGAGTGTCATAGGTGTCCTTGTTTGAAACTCTCCCTCAGGGCCTCCCAGATGTGCACAGCTCCCTGATGGGCTTGCCAGATGGAAGTTGTGCACAGCTGTTAAAAGACCCTAGCCAATCATTTGACTCTGGCTCTCAAGATAGCAGGAACGTCTCCCCCCTATTTTCACAAGTATTATGGAGAACACAGCAGGCCAACATCACCTGGGGGATATTCAGCTCACAAAGGTCCAGGTGAGGAGACAATGGAGACTTCCTTTCAGATGGCCAAAGGTGCCCTCCACAACCATATGGGCTCTGCTCAGCCTGGCATTAAAACATTCCTTGGTGGAGTCCAGGTGTCCAGTGTAGGGTTACATCAGCCAGGGGAGCAGAGTCCCCTATGATGCATGTGGGCATGTCCACATCCCTGACCCTGATGGTGTCGTCAGGGAAAAAAGTGCCAGCATGCATCTTCTGGAACATGCCGGAGTTCTTGAAGATTCAGGCATCATGCACCTTCCCTGATCACATGATGTTGATGTCCGTGAAGCAGTTTCAGTGGTCCACGGGGCCTGCAGCACCATAGAAAAGTACCTCTTATGGCTGATAGAATGTGATGCCCGGTGGTTGGGGCCCGAATAGGGACATCAATTCCGACTGCTGGGACAAAATAGTCATAGAGTGGTGGGACAGCCAACAGTGGCTCCAGAAATTCCAGATGCAGAAAGACACATTCATGGAGCTGTGTGAGTAGCTCACCCCTGCCCTCCGGTGATGGGATACCCACATCTGACCTACCATCTCCCTCCAGAAGCAAGTCAACATTGCAGTGTGGAAGCTTGCCACGCTGGACAACTACCACTCCATCAGGAACCAGTGTGGCATGGGGAGATTGACTGTCAGTGTCATGGTTGTGCAGGTATGACTTTCTCATTCTATTGTTCCTAGAGGGTGGCGAACTAATGGAATGGGGCTCCCTAAGAAAGGGGGAGGGTGCAAGCTCCCTCTCTGGTGGGTTTTCCAGTCCCGTCTTCACAAAGCTTTTCCAGGGGATGGGGTAAGTTGAGGGTTGGTGTGTGCGAAGGAGGGTTGGGTTCAGGGAACTCCTGAAGTTCTCTGTTTGTCTCCTTTTACAGGTGGTGAGGGCCATCAATACCATCCTGCTGTGCAAGGTCATCATCATCCTGGGCAACGTGGACTCCATTGTCGCTGGCTTTCCCTCCATGGGCTCCCTAACTGTGGGGTGGGGGACCATTGATGGCACCCACATTCCCATCCAGTCCCCCAACCACCAGAAGCGATACTTTTCAATGGTCCTGCAGGTCATCACGGACCACCAGAGCAAGTTTACGGACATCTATGTCGGGTGGTCAGGAAAGGCGCATGATGCCCGGGTCTTCCACAAATCAAGCATCTTCAAGAAGCTGCTCGCTGAAACATTTTCCCCCCACTGCACCATCAGGGTCGGGGACATGGACATGCCCATCTGCATGATGGGGGATGCGGCCTATCCTCTCTTGCCTTAGCTCATGAAGCCCTACACCAGCCACCTCAACCACTCTCAGGAATGCTACAATGCTTGGCTCAGCAGGGCCCACATGGTAGTGGAGGGTGCCTTTGGGTGCTTGAATGCGTGGTTTATATGCCTCTTCACCTGGCTGGACCTTGGGGAGCACAACATCCCTCACATGGTGGCCATGTGTTGTTCCACAGTATTTGTGAGCAGAAGGGGGAGGTATTCCTCCCTGGTTGGGGCGGAGGCTGACCGCATCGGCAGGGCCTTTGAGCAGCTGCACACACTTACCATCTGGCAGGGTCATCAGGGGGCTATGTGCATCCAGGAGGCCCTGAGGGAGAATTTCTCACAAGGGCTCCAGTTGCACTCTCCCCTAGGCCTCCCCACTAGGGGCCTGGGCATCGCCCCTCATTGCCTTTCCTCCAACACCACTCTCTTCCCTCCCCAACCCCCTTCTCTGCTGAGACAATACAAAAGACAGTTTGTTTTGGAAAAAATAAAATCTCTGTTTCTTTTTATTTGGGGTCACAGTAAGTGGGGAGGGACTGGGGAAAGAATCTGGGAGAGGGAAGGAGAGAGTTGGGCGTAGGGGGGATGAGAACCTTGGAGTGGGAGGAGGGAGCTGGAAGTGAGAGGAGGGGTAAGGAGAAGCTCAGTTCTGGGACGGAGAGTGGTGTATAGCTGTGGTGATCCCACTGCCACAGGTTCAGGAGTCACGGTGGTCACGGTGTGGGGAGGCAGGGTGCTGGGGCATGCAGGTATGCCCGTGTGCTGCGTGCGGACTGCTGACTCTGTGTGTGTGTGTGTGTGTGTGTGTGCGCGCGCGCGCATGTCCCCAGCCTCCTTTTAGAGGTGGGTTTGAAGGGAGGGTGTCTGACCCTGATGTCATGAGTATGACAGGCCTCTCCAGACACCCTGTGACCAATAGCACAAGGGTCCTCTGTGACAGCCTCCTGGTGCTGTGAGGCCAAGATCGGTGTGGCATGTGCTCCCACATGCACAGGCTGCTGCGCGATCCCCAGGCCGCAAGGGCCAAGCGAGGAGTGCCCAGTTCCCCCTCACTGCCCACCACCTCTGTGTGATGAGAACATGATGGCACCACCTCTATGTGAAGAGAACATGATGGCACTCACATGATGTTCCTTCCCCAGCCTTGGACAATGCCTGGGATACATCCACAGTGTAGGGTACTGGCTCCAGGATCAGGAGGATCAGGAGGGTGATTGTGCTGGCCTCATCTGTGTAGACATAACCTTACTGATTCCACATGTGTGGTTTTAGCAGATTTGCACAGGTATAACTGGTTGCATCATTGTAAACAATTCAGTAGCTAATCATCAGGAAGGAATAGAATCTTATTTACTCTTTCCTAGAGGCAGCAGTAACATGAGAAAAAAATGGTAAGACATCTTATTTTTGTCACTAAAGTCAACAGACGGAATGGTGAATAAAAACAAGGAATAAAGCTGTTGAGTAAAAATGAACTATTTTTATAGTTACTTTTCCAAGCACAGCAGTATTTTAGCACTTTTACATAGTTGAAAACCATTTGCTCATAGTGTGCACATTTATTTGAACGATTTAGGTGATAGTTTCGTTTCTGTGGACTTTTTTCATTTGTATAGTCCTTTGTGAGGTTCAAAATAAAGCTGGTAAACAGAATACAAGTAGATAAGCTTTCAAAATGTTATGTGACATTTTATCTACATATCTGTCAAATAAAAGGTTAGGATTCTCACTTTTGAAAGAAAAACATACTAATTAGCAAAAATACAAGGCTGTATAGAGCATGAGGTTTGAAAAAGTTTGACATGTTTGTGGCTGCAATACATTCATTTATGTGCATGAGGCTTCACTTAACTTTTTTATGGGGATAAGAATCCAGTGGAGCCCAATTCTCCAGTGAGCAGATATTGCTTAACACTTGGAAGATGAGTCCCTTTGTCCAATATGGCCACGTTATAGTAACTTTCTATCAGATGACTGCATAATTTGTCTGTTTGTATGCTAAACTGAAGCCTCAACATTGCTTTTAACACAACAATTACACTGATGACCTCAAGACAGCATATAGGAGAGTAAGGGGGCTCAGGGGCTCACTCCTTTGCATTGGCTACCTGCGTCCTGGGTCCCAATGGAGGCTGCTGCTCCTGAGCCATGGCAGGCAAGGTCAAGGAAGAGTGGGAGCTTTGGTTCCATCCCCACAAAATAATGGCCAGGTGAACTGACTGACATGTTTTGGGGAAACAGCTACTTTGGCAGAGCAATAGAAGTTGGGGAAGGATTATATCTCTGGATATTTTGCCTAATCTACCTTTTGGCCAAGTCTGTGCTAGAGTTGGAAGGTCAGCTTAAAGTATGCAACTCAAGCATGAAAATAAAACAGCTGGAGTTTGCATACCTTAAGCTCAGCGTGGCATCATCTTCACAGTGGGAGGTCAACAGGAGCAAACTCTTCCGTTGGCTTTCCTAAATCCTCATGACTGCGAGAAGTACCTGAGCCAACTGAAGGCACCCTCAGCTTTCAATTTAGTGGGTCTTAATTAGACCCACTAAATTGAATTCCAGAAGAACAATCACCAGAGCATAAGTATAGATGTGGCCTGACAGAGTGGTTCTGCTATGCACCACCTGTTACTCTAGGCAGACAATTATATTACAATCTTGCCATGAGTGATTAGACTTCAGTAGTGAAAATCAGCACCAAAATGAACAACCAGGGCAAAGAAGCTTTTTATAAAGTAACTCAATGTAAGTTTTAAAGGAAAATATACACAAAAGTTAATAAGGCCAAGGTTTTCAAAGGTGTTTAGTGATTTTAGATTCCTTAATTTTTGACTGCCCAAAACAAGACACTTTAGAAGAACTTGATTTTCAGAAATTGCCTAGCACCCATGTTCTGAAAATGAGACCCCTTTAAGACAAGGGTGGGGAACTTTTTTTGTTTGGAAGTTGCAGACTCACAGAAAAATTATTCAGGGGCTGCACACAAGTGAAAAGCAAAACCACAAAAAACACCTCACTGATGTGGCACCCATCTGAGAAGCAGAAAGGTACTACCTACATTCCCCTCACACATCAGAGCACAATGTGGCCCAGACTAGTAGATTTTGTGTGCTCCAGTTGGAGTGCCAGCACAGGCTCTACACTTGGGGGAGCCCTGAGCCTCAGGGGCACGATCCAGGCAAGCTTGGGGCCATATCCATCATCCGGGTATTAGGTTCCCCACCAGTGCTGTAAGATGTCTCATGTTGGATACTCAAAATGTGAGGTATCCAAAACACTTGCCAGACCTAAAAATCATAGTCTGAAAGGTTATCTTATTTTCTGCTCTAAACTAAACAGTAGTAAATTAACAATAACCAAATAACCATGTTGTTGGGCTTTTTAATTGAAAAACAAAAAACATATACTTATCTGCACTAGTTACTGTTCCTATCATTAGTTCTTAGTTGCAAAATACCAAAATATGTTTAGTTCTGCCCAAGAAAGAGAAGAATTCATAGCTGCTGCCCTAGGAGTTCATAATTTTAAAAAATAATATAAAAAGAACTGCTATACCGTTATGATATTATGTGATATGATATGATAACGTTGGCAGACATAACATCTTAATATGAATTCCAAGTTAAGATTGACATTGCAAATAAAATGAATCTGAAAATGTATAGTGTACTCTTGATTTTAATGTATAGCGTATAAGGATTAGGTATTTTAAATTTGGGGCATTTCACTGATGTGCTTATTTAAGAGATGTTTCCATTGCAGTGCAAAGAAGGTATGTACAGTGTAATAAAAAGGGCTACCATTTTAAATTAAGGTTCTATTTAAATTATATGAGTATAATTTGGCTGTAATAAGTCACTGTATATTAATTAAGATAGTTATTTTTATATATATTCAGATATAAGGTCTGCGTATAATTGATTTGTATCTATCCTTAAATGTCTGTATTTTTTAATAACTAGTTCATAGTTAAATTTAGTAACTGTGTTATTAACACTAAATTAAATATATATATTGGTGCTTAAGTCTGAAGTGTTACTCAAGAAAATTGGTTCATTTAACTTCAAAATGCAAGGTATATTGATTTACATCTCTGACTGGCTAAGAGACTCAATCTCATCCTGTGAATCAAAGTCATTAGCCTCAGCTTTTCAAGCCTTGTCACCCTCAGCTGGACTAAAGCATGGCAGTATACCTGGGCATGAAGCCTTCAGTGCTTAGGAAACTCATGTAATTCAGAATGCTGGAGTATGTCTTGGCAACTCTGCCTATTGAGAATCCATCAAACCTGTCCTCCACTCTCTACCTTAGCTTCCCATAGCATTTCAAATCAAGTGCAAGGTCTCAATTGTTATCCTGAAGGCATCCAATTACTTGGGCCCAAAGTAGCTAAAGATTCCTAAAGCCCTAGGCTGAGGACTATAGTTGATAACTTCACTCCTCTGGCACAATGGAATTTTCTGAACTAAAGGTAAAGCTCATTTGTGCAGTAGATGGAAACTGCCGAATGAACTTTCCCAGAAACTAAATTCCATCACAAACCTTGCCCTTTCCCACTTTAAGTGCAGGGTGCATTTTCTGACCTGCATCTTAAGAACATGCGTGTTTAAAAAATCCCAAGCAAACTATTTAACAGCACATACTACTTTTCCTGGGAGAGAGGAGGAGAAAACAGATGTTAGTCAGATTGTTTAATATATTATGTTTTCAATGGAGATTGCCTATCTCCTAGAACTGGAAGGGACCTTGAAGGTCATCTAGTCTAGTCCCTTGCCTTCACAGCAGGACCAAGTACCACCCCTGACAAATTTTTGCCCCAAATGGCCTCCACAAGGATTGACCTCACAACCCTGGCTTTAGCAGGCTAATGCTCAAACCACTGAGCTATCCCTTCCCCCATATTACTGGAAACCTCTCACAAAGCTCATGGTATAATAATCCTTCGAATCAAATTGTCATAAGGCAACAACGCCGATGCAAACACCTTTGCTGTCTACTTTTTGGGGACTGACATGTTTGAAGTACATTTAGGTTACAAGAATGATTGAATGCAGATGTTCTTGAACTCTTAATGCAAAGCTTAAGCTCGTAGAAAACTGCTGAATAAGCACATTTTAAGTTACCCAGCCATTATCTTCCCTAAGAGGCTGACCATCTTGACTCTGTTTTTTAGGTCTCTGTTATGTAATATGTGAATTCAATACTTTATAGAGCCAAGGCCTAAATTTTAATCATGGCGATATGCCCATAGTCCTTACTTAGCTCTTTGACAGCAGTGGAAACTTTTCTTGAGTATATGGTAGGATTGAGTCTTATTTGTCTGGAGTTAAATAAAAGTGTTCATCTACTACGGAGCCTTGCCATCAGGTAACAAACATTATGTAACTACTATAAAGCCTTGATTTTACCTATAGCATTTACAATCTAATTAAATAAAATATTACAGATTTGCGGCAGCTATATTTATGCAATAAATCATCACATATTCACATGCTTAATGCTCAAGATGGCATTAGTAGTCCTGAAAATTTCATAATTAATATAAGATTAATTCTTTATTTGTTTTTTTCTGTTTTCTTTAGAATACATGTGGAAACCCACTGAGAGATTCTACTACACACAGTCCCTAGTATGGCAGTGGAAAACGACAGGAATGTAACAGGAACAGCTAACATTCAAATACTGATTAGATAAGATGATGATTAATTGACAGAGGGAGCCAAATCACTGTTTTTGACTTGTAGTCATGTGTGATTGACATCCATTTCAAATGGGTTAACTTGCTACAAGCTCTGTTGCAATCTAATTAAGGACCCAATTCTGTTCCCACTGAAGTGAGACACAACATTCCCATTAGCTTTAACAGGAACAGGATGGGATCCTGTGTCAGCAACATCTTTTTACAGTTTTAATTGAATCAGAAGATACTCATGTTCTAAAAAATGCTTTTGTTTAGACTAAATTGTGATTGTCAGGGTTAAACTCATCAAAGCAAAAATTCCTTCATATCCACAGACATGGAATTTTTCAGCTACGTGCAAAACATACATCCTCACAATGTATCATGCTAACTATCTGAACCCTGACTCAGAGTGTCCACCTTCACTTTGGCTGTTTCTATACAATGACCTACGCTTATTCAGTCTTTCTTCATTCCAGAGCAAGGAACACCAAACAGGGTCAAATTTAATGCTGCTCCTAATGAATGAGCTCAGACCTTTTGAGTGAATTCTGAACTGTGGCTTCAAAGGTAAAAAACAATAAATATTAAACATTAAAAACAATAAATAACTCAAAGCTTAAATAATTTTACATTACCATTGATGTGTCCATGCTACTTGGTGTGAAAAAGAATAAATGATCATTCATTTCCAGTTGCATGTTGTATTATTTGCAGTCAAGTAAATAATTTAGAGTAATTTTCATTGAATAAGTTTGTGCAGCTCATTATCATGGAAAATCTTAGGGACAAATATCTTCAGCTGTCAACATAGGGAATTATCTTCCTCTCACTGAAATCAGTGGGAGTTTTGTCATTGATTTCCATGGCAGCAGGAACAGGCATTCTGACTTTGAAAATACATGCATTTTTTTAAAAGTTAGTATAGGCAAATACAACACTGATAAAGTCTGCAATTAATAAATTATAAGATTTCTAACATATCAGCCAGAGTAAAACACTGCACGGAGTAAAACTATCTCAGTAAAAGGTAAAGTAAATTATTTAAAATTAAGTATGTACATATATTTTGCTGTCATATTTGCTGAAATATTACTCTAATTTGATTCAGAGATAGGCTGAAAAAGAAAGAGTAGACTGTTCTAGTGGATTATGAATTGTCTTTCAATAAGAGACTTTCAATCAAAATATTTAGACTGTTGCTCACTATCCACACTGACTCACTAGCACCACAAAGTGGAGAGCAGAGTCACTGATACATTTTTAAAATGAACAGTGCACTAAAGCTAACAGATATTCATTGAATTTAACAGGTTAAAAAAGTGTGCTAGTCTATTTTAGATGTCAAAATATTTTTTGGAATTGACACCATGTCTAAAAGAAAGAACACTAAACATTGTCTATTGCTACTTTAAGATAGACTAAAGGTATGTATACATTATAGAAAGTCTAGGTCTTTAAACGTGAATGGTGTAAATCATACATCATGTTAAAACATATGTGAATTTAGGCATTAGTGATCAATAGAGTATAATCATATGTTAAACATTTGAGGAGATTAATGATCTACCATTTCTTCATGTTTAATTTTTCTCAAATTTTTCTCCAATTACCTTGATAAAATTATTTCAGTATTTTTTCTATTTTTTTACAGTAGCATCAGATCTCCAAATATTAATGACCTATTTTACTCATAGAAGTCATCTACATAAGTGACATGATACAACAGTTTGAGCAGTATTATCGTTGATTAATCAAGTTCCCAATTATATTTCAAGGGGCAAACCCAGTGTAATTAAGCATTTTTATTTTTTTCTGTTTGGTTATCATGATTTGTAAATTAAAAAGAATGAGTCAAATTCCACATTTTTATTAGCAGAAGAATTTATGGATTTTCTGCTGGAAGGTTTTGCTTCTACTTTCCATTGCTTTTGTCAGTGAAACTGAAAGCAGTTGCCTTTGATGTTTCTGATATTACAATATCGTCAGTGATAAGATTCACAGACATTAATTTAACTGACAATAGACTGGAGAATCCAGATGCTTAAGAACTGAGTCACAGGAGTGATTTGTGAGGTAAAGAGCCTTCATCTAAAAGAACTCCAAAGAATAAAGGATTTTGTTGTTGTTTTGGTTCTTTTCTTATTTTTTCCCTCCCCTGATTTCCTTTCTAATTTAAGCAAAAGAAGGTTGAACTGATGTGAAAAAATTTTCCTCAGTTAATCTCCACCCTTCCTGTTCTTTCTTTCCATGCATCCTTATTTTCCCTTTCCTTTAAATTCAACTGCTCCTCTGTACCAGAAGGAGCTGTGTTTGGTTGGCAAACACTCCAGAATAAGCCTATTTCACATAAAAAGCCTCTTCTGTAGGAGAAACTATGCAAAATGTGAGATAAAGAACAGGGTTCTTAACTGAGAAAGCTTTGGAACTGATACCAGGCTATTTGGGGCCTTGTTGTTGTAATTTATACTTGTAGTTTTAAAATGTGTTGATTGATTATGTGATTTGATGGAGAGAGCATAACATTTATCTTGACCAGCTAATGTTTAAACCAGCAACTTGCCTTGTCTGTGCTAGACTTTTAATATACATAAGTTATCACATGTTATGTAGTAAGTTAAAACACTTTTTCCTCCTAGTTTATATGGGGGGGGTGGCGATTTTAATTCTGGAGGATAGGGAATCTGGAGAGATTTTGATTGTTAACTTTCCTTTGACTGATCAAAATACATTTGAAAAAGTTACTCAGGGTATGTCTACACTGGCTCGTTAGTT
>CM057845.1:257440063-257458207 GCA_030068395.1 Apalone spinifera
GGACCGATTATTTTGAAATCTGTACACCTGCTTTTCTTAGGGAATAATGATAATTTCAAAATAATTATTTCAAAATAGTGTTAGTGTGGATGCTTCAGTACCGCTATTTTGAAATAACTACTCCCCAGAGCAATTCGAACTAATTACTCCCCAGTGCTTCCTGGGGCTCTAAGTTGAACCTTCCTTGGACTAATTGCTAGGCTTTCCTGTAGTGAGGACACGCTATTTTGATTTTGTAAAATCGGGAGTTATTAAGTCGAATGTAGTTATTTCAAAATAGTTTCCTAGTGTATATATGGCCTTACTGTGTAATTGGAATTTTTAGTTAAGGGAGGGGCATTCATTTATTTGGCTGTGTAGCAAAGAGAAAGAGACGGTCATGGAAGAAAATAGAAGAAACAGGAGGAGAATTGTAATTATTCTGATTACTGTCACTGATCAGACATCTACCAATTGTGTCCAGAGCTATTTGATATTAAGACACCCTAATATTATTGTCAGCCTATCCTCTGCCCCCTTTCTTCTCCCAACTGTCTTATTTGTTCCATCCACTTGTTATGTCTTGTCTTTTATATTGTAAACTGATATGTTAGTAGAATGCCAAATCAGGGCCGGATTAAGGTGGGGGCGGATTAGCTGGGCAGCTTCCTGGGGCGCCAACCTATGGGGGGCACCTGATGGTAGCTGTAATGGGTGCCATGCACCCAGCTGCGCAGTGCCCCTTAGAGCTGCCATGAAGTGCCACATGCCCAGGGCTGGGGGCTGTGCAACGCCCCTTAGAGCTGCCATCAGATGCTGCGCGCCCGATTGCAGCTGTAAGGTGTGCAGCCCACTGGGGGTGGGGCTGCGCATGCGCTGTGCGCCCGGGGAAGGAGCCACACATGCATCGCGTGCTCACTGTCCGGGGCACAGGAATGGCTCGAGCCGACCCTGTGCCAAATACATGGGGTTCCAAACCTCTTTGAGGTCTAGTCACATAACCACAATGACTAGCTTCTATTTCTTAAATAAACTGAACATCAATTCAGTGTAAAATGTTTATATTACATTACGTGTAATTTCTTTGGGAAAAAGTGTTATGGAAACAATGACATTAAATCAGATTATACTTTTTAAAAACATCTTACAGGAGAATTTGTGTCATTATTCATTGTGTGCACTCTAATTTTAACTAGTTTCCTTCAAAAAGGTCTTTATGTAAACAGAATATTAATCTTTATATACATTGGAAGAAATCTAACTTATTTTTATTAGATTTTTTTGAACATACATATAATGTGACTTTAACTCTCTTCCATATTTTAAGAGAAAGAGAACAAATGAAGGCAAATAATGAAATTGGAAAAAGAGCTAAAAATATGAGACACCTCTTCTGCCCGCACATCCTGTCTAAAAGTATAGGCTAATTATATTAACATGGAATGAGAACATAATTTCCACTGTTTTGACAAGCAACAAATTGCATATTAGCTTCTTGTAAATAATATTATTAAAAACAGTTGTCCTTGTCTGTAGTTTCTTCTTTGTAAGAATAAAATTAATTTAAGACCCATCATTCACAAGATAAGCACTATAATATCAAAGGAGCAGTTATAAGACATCAGAAACTGAAGATCCTGTAAACCCACTGAATACTAGGGTAAATTTGGCGTTGCAATGAAAGGATAAAAGAAGAAGATATGTGAAGTCCACAATAGCAGCATGGTGCTTGGGATAATCAGATTTTCAGTTATGATTCATTTGACTCAGTTATTCTACTAATAATATTATCCGGACTATAATCTAAACAGAATATTGGTTTTCACTGAGAAATGTAAATTACAGATTCTTGAGCATTTTTCTAATTTTCCCCCTAATTAATTAATTAAGATTAGATGTTGCCTTTTTTTCTTAAAGATGCACTTTAGGTAAATTTTAATATTACTTCACATTTATAGATCACCTTTCATCCAAAGAGCAAAAGGTGACTTACAATACAAATATTAATTAAATAGGCCTTACAGCTACATCGTGATGTACATCCCTAATTATTGTAATATTCATTTTACACTCAAAAGCTGATTCTGCAATGATATTTGCTGCCATGGACTTCTACATCTTTGTAGAATACTTATACAGCCATGGGAGTTCCATAAGGCACCAGGGTCCACATAATCTATAATCATAGAAATATCCTCTATACTAAGACAGGCCTAAGTATTATCTAGATCAGGCTTGGGCAAAATACCCTCTGTGGGCTGGATGCATCTTGCCAAGCCACCAGATACGGCCCATGGACTCCCTGCCTACCCACATGCTGCTGAGAAATGCGACTATTGTGGGGCTGTTTGAACAGCTGTGAGCTCAGGAGAGGGAGGAAAGGGGTTGCATGCTACTCCTGCCTCCGGCAAATCCCATTGACTGTTTTCTGGCCAATGGCAGCTGCCTGTTGTCAACAGAGAGCTTGGGAGGCACCCACCCCTTCCTCCCCTCAGGCCCGTAGCTGTTAAAAAAACACATGGCCCCTGCAGCCTATGCGGGAGTGGGGCAGGCAGGGGTGTCCAATGCCTCTTCTGGTGGCTGACGTTGGGAACAGGACATGCTGTGTGGCTGGGAGATGGGGGCAGGGTCTGCTCTGGCAGCTGGGAATGGAACCTGCCACAAGGCTGGGGAGAGAGGACGTTCTGCTCCGGTGGCTGGAAACGTGTGTATGTTAATAAATTGGGTGCTATAGTGGCACACATCCAAACCAGCTCACATGACCTCAACATTGGTGCATAAGCCCACACTCACTCCGCTCATGGTTGGAAAATCTTAGAGGGAACACTGGCACCCCAAACTTTTGCCCTTTACCCCATATAACCCTAACACTCTATTCCCCTCCTACTCCTATATCCCCTCCCAGATCCTGCACTCCAATCCCCTGCCTCATGTCACAACTCAAACCATCTGCCCCCTTCCTGCCCCCATATCCACTTCAAGATCCTGTACCCCAATCCCCTCTCCAGGTCACAACCCAAACTCTCTGTCCTGTCTCCCTCCGGCATCCATATCCCCTCCCAGATCCTGCACCCCAATCTCCTGCCCCACGTCACAACTCCCTCCTATCCTGTCACAGCCTAAACTCCTCCACACACCCTCCTGCACCCTTGTTCCTGTCCCCAGCTCACAACCCCCTCTTGCCAAAGGTCACAATACAAGCCCCTACACCTTGGAGGGGAGGGTTAGCTCAGTGGTTTGAGCATTGGCCTGCTTAAACCCAGGGTTGTGAATTCAATCCTTGAGGGGGCCATTTAGGGATCTAGGGTAAACCTGTCAGAAATAGTACTTGGTCTTGCTGTGAGGGAAGGGGACGGGACAGGACTAGACCAGACCTGATGACCTTGTAAAGTCCCTTCCAGTTCCATGAGATGATGTATTAAACCAGGTCACAATAGCCTTCTTCTCCCAGATGTCTAGCCCTCTTTTGCACCCAACCTTCAACCCAGACTCCACACCTCCTGCTTTAATATAGAAGTGTGTGACCCTTGACCACATTCCAAATTCTTGGAGTGGACACCTGTGACGGACCGGGCTGGGTCTGGGCACAGCTGAGAGCGTCCGCTCAGGGCAAATTGCTCAAATTCAGGGCTTCCTATAGCCCCCAGACTGGAGACCTTCCCAAGTAGGACACAAACCAGTCCCACAGAGCGCTTCAGCTGCCTGAAGCCTCATGAGCAAACCCCTCCGACACCCCAGCAATATCCGTGCCCCAGATAGCCCCAGGCCTCATAAACAGGTGAGGGGTCTTAGAATCCAATCTCACCTATCCCAAACAAGTTCTGTCTGGTTCCAAGAAACCAGCCACAGTTCCAAGGCCAATTTACACTCTGTATCTTACCCACAAATCACGCTGAGCCAGTCCTTTAGAATCTACAATCTAAAGGTTTATTACTACAAGAACGAAAAGCATGAGAGTAAGGTTGTTAAAGTATCATACATTACATGCATCGAATCTCCCAGTTCTCGAGGCAGGCTTGCAGCAGACATGTTATAGCTGCTGGCTTAAAAGTCCTTGGTGCACATCCTATGCCAGGATTGGTCCACAGTTCTTCCCGGCTCGTGATTCCCTGAAAGGCCACATCTGGGGTCAGGAGCAGATCTTGAGACCAAGATGGAGTCGGCCACATGGCCTATTTATACTTCTTTCCTGGCTTCTTCCAAGCTGGAGACAGTCACATGGTCTCTGACCAGGCACCTAGATTCCTTCATAGGTGGGTCTTGGGTACTTAAGAGACCTATTGTCCCTGGATCTTTGCTAATTAGCATGTCCATAGGCTGAGCCAATCGCTCAACCACATACAGAGAAACTTCCAGTCTCCATACAGAGTACATATTCATCACTCCACACCCAGACATTATACAGATATATGAAGAGCATATACAGAATCAGTAGAGTGTAAGCTTTTGTTTGAAACCTCACATGGCCCCCTTTGTACCACTTTTGGGGCGAACATCCCCCCATGGGTGCAGCAGTGACCCGGCTGCTCCCCTCAAAATCCAATAACGTGACACCACCTCATCAAAAATTATTGCTCACCCCTGATCTAGATCATCCCAGTCAGATATTTAGCTAATCTCTTCTCAGGGATTTCCAGTCATGGAGATTCCTCAATCTCACCAAATAAATTGTCCCAGGGATTTAATCCCCTTACAATTAGGATGTATGATGTTGAGAAATGGACATAGTACTCCAGTTGCAGCCTTATCCACGCTGAGTAGAGTGATATAATTAGTTCTTGTGTCTTGCTTACAGCATGTCTGTTATTAATCTCAGAATGGAGTCCTTTTTTTTGCAAAAGTGTTAAACTGTTGACACAAAGTTAGCTTGAGATTCACTATAATCCCCTGATCCTTTTCTTCAGTACTCTCTCCTCAGCAGTAATTTTCCATTTTGTGTTTGTGCAATTGATAATTCCTTCCTAAGTATATTATTCCTGCCTTTGCCTTTGGCCTTATTGAAATGTTCCTAATGATTTTAGACCACATTTCCATTTTATCAAGATCATTTTGAATTCCAATCATGTCTCCAAAAGTACTTGCAACCCATCCAAGCTTGTCATCATCTGTAAACTTTATACATGAACTCTCTACGCTATTATCCAAATCATTTATGGAGCTATTTAATAGAACTAGACTCAGAAAAGTTCCCTGTGGGACCCTGCTCGATATGACCTACCAGCTTGATTGTGAATCATTGATAACCCCAGGAGTAGGGTTTTCCAACCAATTGTGCACCCACTTTATAGTAAGTTTGTCAAAGCTATATTTCTCTAGTTTGCTTATGAGAAAGTCATATGAGATAGGATCAAAGGTCCTTACTGAAGTCTAGATATATCACATCTACTGCTTCCTCCTTGCAGAAGGCTTGCCACTCTGTCATATAGTATTAGTGTTTGATATGATTTGTTTTTGACAAATCAGTGTTGACTTACTTATCAAATTATAATTTTCTAGATGCTTTCAAAATGATTGCTTGATTATTTTGTCCTTTAATTTGCTGGGTACTGAAGTTAAGTTGACAAGTCTGAAAATTCCATAGGTTGTTCTTATTCCCTTTTTTTATTGATAGATAATATATTTGCTTTTTTCCTATCCTATGGGATTGTTCTGTCCTCCATGGTTTCTCAACAGTAATTGTTAACAGCTCAGAGATCTCTTCAGCCAGTTCCTTAACTATTCTAGGATGTGTTTCATCAGACTCTGTCGAACTGAAGAAATCTAACCAGTCTAACTAATTATTACCTCATTCTTTCCTAACTTTAGCCTCAGATTTTATCCCATTTCACATGGATGTTCACTATATTAGTCATCCAATCACTGCTAATCTTTCTGGTGAAAAGTGAGATAGAAAAGTCATTTAATACTTTAACTGTTGCTGCATTTTCTGTTATTGCCTTTCCCTCTTCATTGACTAAAGGGCTGATCCTGTTCTTGGTCTTCCTGTTTTTTCTGATGTATTTCTAAAGCTATTTTCTTATTACACTGTATGTCCAAAGATAGTTTTATCTCATTTTGTGATTTAATAGCACTTAAGGATCAGAGCCTGTATTAAGTGGACACAAGGTGAAATCATGAACCCATTAAAAGTCATTGGGAGTTTTGTCATTGATTTCAATGGTATTGAAACTTCATTCACAGTACTCAAGTCCAAGGGCTCCATCTAGGATCATATATGGAGGCAATAGCACAGCCAGGAAAAGAACCATGGAGTCATTGTTCTCAGACCTAACTACCAATTTAAACTCCCTGGCATGCAGTATTTCTCCCCATGTAAATAAACTGCATATATAGACAGATTGCTGTAACAAAAACTAAGGGCTAAATTTTCACAGGTACAAAACCAAAGTGACTCCATTGATTTCAGATGAATTACTCCAGTTGAGTTACCCTGAATTAACATTAGGGTAAATCAGACCAGATTAGGTTGTAATTTTATTGGTATTTCTTAACTGATCATGATTAACAGTGCCAAATTAAACCCTATGCAACTTTAAAAATGATAACTTGATTATTTATATTAGTGGTTTCTCTGATACATTCATAGAGATACCACACTTGAAATAAAATGACACTGAAAAAAGGAATGCTTACTTGGCCTATGGTTCTGGGATGGTCTCTCCTCCTGAAATGAATAGGAGGTGTAGGTGCCCAGCAAGATGCATGACTGGCAAAGTATGATAAAATGCCATGAAACCCCCATACAAGCGCATGTATCATCTGCATAAAATTGCATTGTGCTACTCCATTGAAAATAAAATGCATCATTATTAATGGAACACTTATGTACTATTACCAGCAGAACAATTGTTATGTATTGAGCAATCAGAATCACCAACTTGCAAATCCTTAAAAAAATGATTAACATATACAAAACAGAATTCCAGTGAATTTAGAGATTAATACATCAGTCTAGCCACCGTTCAAAGATTGCTCTTCACAGCTTCATCTCTAGACTTATTTAAGTAAACACATATTCAGAATAGTGCATTAGTATTAACAATGCATCACATTTTACATGTCCCTGGCATTTCAGGTTAAAAGAAACACATGAGGCACCTAAGCCTAGATCCTCAGATGTATTTATGGAGTTAGGCACCTATATACTTTAGAGGATATGGATCCCAGTATTCAACTTTATTTAAATGCAACCAGAATCTAATTTTAACCTTTTCTTGATGGATTAAGAGATCGGACGTTAAGGCCTGGTCTACACTACATGGGAAGGTTGAAGTAAGATATGCAACTCTAGCTACATAAATTATGTAGCTTGAATCAATGTATCTTACATCATGTTTCCACACTGTGCACAAAGCGGGAGGTCCACAGGAGCAAATGCTCCTCCTCTTAAGGAGTAGGAGTAGCAGGTCCGACATGGGGGTGGGTTTGCAGTTTGATCTAATGGGTCTATACTACATCCACTAAATTGAACCCTGGAAGATCTTCCATGTAGTGTAGATGTGCCCTAACAATCCTCATTGTAAGACGTGTCATGTAGGTGTCTATTAAAAATAAGTTTTTGCTTCTCTATGAATCGTGATAATCGCTCTCATGCCAGAAGAGTATTATTTTGGGAGACTGTAATAAAGGGAGAGATCAATAAGTGTGTAGTACCATCTGTTGGAGACAGGGCTTCTCAAAGAAGTGAGACTTCCAGTTGTTTGAAAAGAGAAGATACATGGACTTGTCTTGAGCTCTGATAGCAGCTTACTGCACAGCCAGAGAACTTTTTTTCATGTGCTTTTCCTCTTGTATCAAAGATATTTACCCTGGGCTCCATGACTCTGTGGATCACAATATTCTCTAGGCTTATCTAGACAGAGGCTATACTTGAGTTCATTAGTTCCTAGTCCAAGGAGAGCTCTGCAGAGCAAGATCAGGACCTTATAGTGAATCTGGCATCCAAGATATAACCACTCCATGGACCAATGTGATATTCTCTCAGGAAGGTATCATTGTCAGCAGATGATTTAAATACACAGGTCTGATATGGTCATAAAAGTAGAAAACTCCATAATCAAATTAGAAATTGTTGGTGGTTTATGTATGTCTACAAGCAAGCATGGAAGTTAGAATACAGTGAAAATTGTGCACTTATTGACTGGCGTACACTGGAGAAAGAAATCCTGTCTGCAGCACCAGAAATAGGGATTTGTATATGAACAAAAGGGATGTCCATCATTTAACAATAGAAGGACAATAAAACAAACTATATATATTCTTCTGGCAAAGAGATCAAGGGTCTAAGGGCAGTGTCCCCTCTAAGCTATGTGGCAGCATAGCTTTATAGGTGATTAATCAGCCCCACCAAGTCAGTCAGTTCCATGTATGGAGCCCCAAGCTTCTGACTGAGCAGGACTTATTAATCATCTGTGAAGCTGTGCTGCCACACAGCTTAAAGGGGACACTGGTCTATGGCCCTAATGCAACATATGTATATTTAGAAGTGAGTAATAGAAAGGTGAGCTATGAGTTGATGTACGTTGTTCTATGTCTCCTCCTGGTGGAGCCAGAGGTGTGGTGATTGGTATACATGATCTTACCACCTGGATTTGTGCTGAAAGTGAAATCTGGAGGAACACAAAGCATATACCTTTGTGCCTGAGGAGAATACATTACTGGAAAAAAACCCCAAACACTCAACCAATTAGAACAAGAAGGAGATGCTACACTCATAAGGTCCTAAGGAAAGTTCAGAAAACCCATTTTAAAGGGAAGTTCTTGTGGAGTTGTAATTACTGTTCTTGTTTAGTGTTTGATACCTGCCAAACACTGAAGAAGAGCAGTTCTGAAAATTAGTTGATTATGGTAAGAGTTCTAGTGCTAAGACCCAATTGGATCTCTTACCATTTTGAGAGCCGGCAATATGCTATAGGGTGAAGGGCAAGGTTATTCTACCAAGAAAGCTTGCCTCCTGGAGCACTGGGGATTTATGCTCTCCAAAAATAGTTCCTAAAGTGGTAACTACTACAGCCTGTGAAACAGAGTAGCATCACACTCCTTCCAGCATTGTCCTCCAGCAGATGTGCAGAGTGTGCAGAACCAGGACAAAGCCTCTAGACCTCTTCAGAAATGTAGAAACCTGCCACATACTAGTTTATCCTCTCTGAAACTGAAGTGGCATTGTGGCAAGCTTTTGTAAGGGAGGGCAAGGCAGAAAGGGCTTCCTGCAGCATTTGCCCCCGGCTTGTATATATCTGCCTTCAAGCAGCTCTCATTGAGCCCAATCTGGGAAGTGAATATAAATCCATAAACAAATTAGATATTATAATTGTTTTTAATTAAGAAGAAATGTTTGTGTACCTGGAAGAATATAAGAGCTGGCGTATCAAATATTCATGTGCCCAGAGGGTCCCACTTTCATGGCAAAATGTAACAGCTGACATTACTTGGCCAAAGTTGCAGGGGACCTGCCACTGGAGCAAACCTCTTGGGCTGAAGAATTGCCATGCACTACAAAATATGCAAAGGATATAGTAGAAAGCTTGAATACAAATGGGTGGGGGAGATAACTTCCAAAGCCCTGCTGGATGATGGTGGCCTGGAGCTGCTATTAGAAAGTACTCAGAGGAATATCAATATGAATGGATTTCTTTCCATTATCCACAATGTGTTTGTTACCTTTTGAAAAAAAAAGACTTGAAAAGAGGTCTTTCACTTTGAAAACAAACAAAAAATTGTTTTCCTGCCTAATTCTGTACATTGCTGAAACTGTTTGGGAACATTTCATCCGTGTGCAAATCTGACCCTTGCAAAGCTGCCAAGGTGAGGGAGGCTTAGGACAATCTGCTACGTAAAGGCTGATTGCACAAGTGAAAGCTGCCTGAGGGCTGCTTTAACTTATGCTCCCAATTTTTCTAAAGCTCCTTAGGGAGAGAATATTGTGTGTGCCATACTTTACTCTTTCCTAACTCTTTTAATTTCCTTTCAACCCCTTTTGGGCAATCATTAACCAGTTTCTCTATCTGAGTGCTAAGTAGCCTAAGGATTACTTCAGATTCCATGAAAGATTTCCAGAGTGTAGGATTTATGTGAGATATATGTTAGTGAAACGTCTGCTGAGAGACCACAAAGATCTGTATAACATCCTGGTCTTGTTGTGTTTGGTTAATGGATTAAATGCCTTCATGTGGAACATCTTCAATTTGGGCCGTTGCTTTGGACTCATAGGACAGTGAAGAAAGGAAAAGATGGTGGGGCAATATACATGCTCCATACTGTAACTGATATCTAGTTTTGTAATCTAATGGAAACAGGTTTTTTTTAAAATCCCACAAATAGATGGTAAGGAATGTAATACAAGGTAGTGGTAGCCCAGACTCAATATAGGATTAAATATAGGTACAGCCGCTCTCCGAGTTATGAACAAGTTGCGGACCAACACTTGGTCCGTAAATCAAACTGTTCGTAACTCGGACCCCATTGAGTTACACACGACCGCGCTGTTCGTAAGCGCGGGTCACGTTCGTAACTCGGGGACCGCCTTTACGACCGCTCCATGGAAGCTTTGGTCGTAAGTGCGAACGGTCGTAACTCAACCATTCGCAACTCGGGGAGCGGCTGTATAACTTTGCAAGGCGTTCTTCAGCTAATGAAAAACAATGAGTCAGTAATGAGAATAGTTTAGCATCTGAAGTCAAGCAGAATAAAAGATCTCTAGTATGTATATATAAAAATGTAAACAAAAAGAAAGCAAGGAAGAAAATATTGTGTGTATGTCACTCAATTACTTATAGCTGTAAGTTAAAGAACAAATGATAGCAAGAAGTTTCTATTTGCTTTCACAGTTATATTTAGTATACATATTCTATTAAAACTTACTTTTTATGATTGCACGTATTTTTTAATATTTTACACTTCATACATTATGTTTAGATAATTCAGTGCCCAGAAAAGCTTGAACAACTCTATTCCATCTGGCAAGCTTATCTGAATGCATTTAATGAAGAAATTCTCAATTTAAAATGTCCTTTATAAAAATGTTTTTTGGCCTATACTATATAATACTTAAAAGGAAATACACCTTTATTCTTTTATCTGATTAATATGAGTGAATTAATAAAAAAAAACTTAAATTAATAGAAACTAGAGATCATCTGTCCTATCCTGATGTCACTGCAGTTTATAAATACAGAAGCAACCACTCAAATCTGTTCTCTTATTTTCTTTTTTCGATTTAAGAGGGAAATTGACCTTACAATCTTTAACATGACTTAAGGTCATTGTTATTAGTGATGAGAAAATACTGTGTTCTTTTTCTGACTGAGCCTGGCAAACCTCCCAGATATTTTACAAGCACAGTATAAAAAAAAAACACCCTCTGAAATGCTCTTTATTTTTCAGGTTTAGACACTTGTTCTAATATTCAGTACACCTTGCAAATAGAAAATCTTTTTGCAAGAGAATGTGTGTCCATTCTACATGAATAGTGTTCCTTTTTCTGAAGCAATATACCTTTATATATATATATATATACTTCACTAGACCTTTCTTACTGGTCAAAAGATTAGTCATTTTAATTGGGGGCTAAGGGGTCCAGGGAACAGTTTCATGATTTTTAAGTGTGAGCTAAAAAGACTGTGAAACATCTGAGTTGACTTCTGGTTCATTTGTGGCCTGCTTGATGTAAATCCCTAGTAAAAATGGCCTGATGTAACTTTTCACAATCGTAATATAGAATCCAAAACCAGAAGCCTTAGAGGGCTAGAACTCTCTGCTTTTTCTGAATGGGAAAAGGGGACTATCCTGCTCTGGCAAGCTTCATTTACATTCATTATAATATATATTAGAGTTCATGTATCTTTATTTTTTCCACAATTAAAAAAGATACTTGTTGTTTCATGTTCCCCATGACGTCTGTGTACTTATAATTGTTAAAAAACAAAAACAGAAACAAAACAAAAACACTAGCAAGGGTTTTGGTTTTTGGTTTTTGGTTTAATAAAAGATTTTATTTTCCCAGTGGTTGAATAGGCCTGGCAGAATTTGATTTTGATTTTTTATAGTTTTCATGGATAATATCAATATTTATTTGTAAACTTTTTATTTTAGGGAACCTACATTTTCACAGTTAAAGAAAATTATGACAATTATTATGTAGAAACAATAGAGGCTGCAATTTAAAAAGTTAAAGCTTCATGATGGTCAAAACACAAACTGCCAGCATCATATGTCAACATTCAAATTAAAGACCCCAAAATCATAATGTAGTTCTTAAACAGTATTTTTCTCATTATGCCTATCTAGCTTTGTCTACACTACAGAGTTTTTTCAGAAAAACTGCCATTTTTTTCAGAAAAACTTCATTTACGTCCACTCTGCAACTGCATTCTTTCAAAAAAAAAAAAATCGAAAGAACAGAGGGGGTTTTCCGACAGCAGTAATCTCTTTCTATGAGGAAGAACGCCTTCTCTGAAAGAGATCCCTGGTAGAGCGCAGACACCCATCTGGACCTTAGAACAGGGACTCCATACCTCCCCCTACTACGCAGAGGTCCTATCCTGAGGGGTGGGAAAATGGTTTCCCCACCCATTGTGGTGGATTCCAATTTCGACACGCCAGTTGTCACCTGGCTGGAAGTCATGGTGGAGGAGGAGGAGGAGGGACAGTAGGAGGAGGACAACACGGCCACTGTCACGCTGTCTTTGGAGCCAGTAGCTGTGATCAGGACGACTCCCAGGCATTGTCTGACATGGGGGAGGGATCTTCATGTGAGTGCTCTCAGTTTTCCACACACACAGGGTGGAAGATGTGGGTGCAGAGGGGGTGGGATACGAGTGTCGCTCGGCCTGCTTGGGCTGGTCATCATGCTGCAGTCTGTGCATGTGGAACCACGTGCAGCATTATTGTGTGCCACGCAGACTCAGAAGACTGATCCTGAGTCCACCCATGCTCCTGTATCCAGACTCAGGGGAGGCCACACACATGTCTGACCCTGGGGGCGGAGGGATGCCCCTGGCATGGCAGGAATCAGGATAGCCACAAGGGCGCAGCCACGGCCCCATACACACAGGCATGCCTGCATGTGCAAGGCACCACCCACTCCTGCGGGCAGCGCTGCAAGGCACAGGTGTGTGTGCGGGCCCCAGGGAGGGCCAGGCTATTCCCGGCTCCTCTGCCCCCCATGAGATCCCACTGTAGCCAGACACTTCCCTTGCCTGCTTGCCCATGGTGTGGGAGGGAAGTGGCCAGCATGGTTCCCTGAGCACCTCGAGGCCCCTGTGAGGCAGGGCCTGCTGTGCAGGCCACATATGGCCTGGGTCCTGGGACTCCTCCATCCTCTTGCCTAAGGACTTTTGGTCACTGCTCACAGGATAGGGCATGGCCTCAGGGACAGTGTCTGCATGGATGATTGACTGCCTCTCCCTCTTTGTATTCTCCACAGCCAGATCAGCTGGGACTGAGGAGTGAGACACGCCACCCGTGCCAATCTCCTGACCCCGGGGGACCTGAAAACACTCAAGGTGCAGGAGGAGCTGAAGAGGCAGCATGTGGGCATCCTGTGTGACATGCAGCAGACCCTGGTGCAGAAGGTCCAGGAGGATGCAGACTGGCAGACCCGCATGAGGGACCACCTCATTCAGCAGGGTGATAACGTGTCTGCCATCATGAGAGAAATGATGGCACACCCATCTCCTGTCACTGCTCCTGCCTACCACCATCCTGTCCTCCCTGCTATGCCAATTCCCCCTCCCCCTGCTCCCCAAACAATGCCCCTACTACCTCCCCAAGTGATGCCCATGCTCCCTCCCCTCCCATCCTTGATCCCACTCCAACTCCCTCCTCCCCTCCTGCCCACCTCCCTGTGGTCCCTGGACCTACCCAGCCTCAAGTCAAAGAGGTTCTTCCGCCAAAGGTGGCACATCTAGCTGCCCCCTACGCCACTCCCTGCCCTGACCCTCCCTCCAGGTAAGGAGTCCCCCTCCCCAGTTATATTTTTTGAAAGACAAATACAAAGTTCTTTGTGTTGAATCCAAACAGGTGTGTTTATTCAGAGGTCAGGGAGGGGGTGAAGAGAGGGGCTGTGGTGGGAAAGGGATAGTCGAGCAAGGCACAGGTCCCTAGTGGGGAGGCCCTGAGGAGGCCCTGTTACTGGGGTCCTAGATAGAAACTCTGCCTCAGGGCCTCCCTGATGTGCACCCTGTCCTGATGGGCCTGGCAGATGGCAGCTGTCCATGGCTGCTCAAAGGGTCTCCCCTTGCGGCTGGGCTCTGCCCCCCACCCCGGGAGGAAGGTCTCCCACTTCCTCTCCACAATGTTGTGGAGGACACAACACACCATGACCACCTTGAGGATGTTGTTATCTCCCTTGTCGAGGTGGGTCAGGAGGCACTTGAACCATGCCTTAAGGCGGCCAAAGGCACACTCCACCTGGATCCTGGCCCAGCTGAAGTGGGAGTTAAACTGGTCCCTACTGGGATCCAGATGGACAGTGTAGGGTTTCATTAACCATGGCATCAGGGGGTAGACTGCATCTCCCATGATGCACAGTGGCATCTGCACATCCCCAACCACAAAGTCATGGCAGGGGAAGAATGTGCCCACCTCTAGCTTGATGTAGAGGCTGGAGTTATGACAGATGCGGACATGATGTGCCCTGCCCCACCACCCGACAAAAATGTCTGTAAACTGTCCACGGTGGTTGACCAGGGCTTGCAGCACCATTGAAAAGTAGTCCTTCCTATTGATATACTGAGCCACTCGATGTTGAGGTGCGTGGATTGGGATGTGAGTCCAATCGGTGTGGATGCTATCTTTTGAAAAAGCAGATAGCTTTTTCCATGAACTTTGACAGTGTGGCCTGCTAAAGATCTTTCCTGAAGATCTCTTCCAGAAAAACTTATTCTGATAGAGTGGCTACAACTGTTCTTGTGCAAAAACTTGCCGGGTGTCTACACTGCACGCGCATTCTTGCGCAAGTAAATTTACAGTACAGCATCGGAAAACAGGGCTTCTTCCGGAAGAGTTATTCCTCTCCCCATGAGGAATAAGCCCTATTGCGCAAGAGCTCTTCCACAAGAAAGCAGTGTAGACAGGCAACATGATTTTCTTGTGCAAGAAACCCGTAAGGCTAAAATGGCCATCAGAGCTTTCTTGCGCAAAAGAACACCCACACTTTCTTGCGCAAGAGAACGCCATGGGCAAAACAGTGCAACTCTTGTGCAAAACAGTTCTTGTGCAAGGAGCCTGCAGTGTAGATGTAGCCTGTATGTCTAAACTACATCCCTCTTTCGAAAGAGGGATGTAGTCTAGACATAGCCAAAGACTACTGCAGTCTAGACATAGCCTCTGTAAATTTCCATTATTACTGAGGGAAATATTTTTTCATCAGTTTGTGTGTGTACTGTGAAATAAAGGCTTACCAACATTTACTAATACAAATCTAATGCTTCCAGGTCTAAATATAATTCTGGGTAGGGGTTTGAGACACGTATTTATTATACATATTTATTCTTAGAAGAGGACCCCAAGTCAGACTAAACTTTACTCTTGGTGCTGCTATTGGCACCTGACTCAAGGGTTACAGTAGTTCAAAGAACTCTCGGCACAACATTATAATTTTATAGCCTATTACAACTACAACTAACACTAGGAAATACTGTTTTAGTTGTTTATAAGCTTTTGGAGGCAGGGATTTCAGGGTCTGTTTCTATCATGAGCATGAGGATGTGTGACCAGAGTGACAATCCTTTAGGGCTGTTATAAAACAGAATAGTTTCAGCTGCTTTACACCATGAAGGGGATGGGAACAGCAGACAAACAGTTGTAGGATGAGGGATTGAAAAGCGGCTGCTTTGTAACTTCTCATTTTAGACGTAGGTAATGCTTACTGAGCATGGCTAAGGAACATGTATATTGTTTTCTTGTTATATATTTTCTACTACTGTAGATGCAATATAGATTATAGGCACTGCCAAACTATCTAATAATGAATAATAAGAAGTTAAAGTATGTGGGACAAGTAGGGCTGACCCTAAACTTAATGGCTCCCCTATATTTGTTAAATTTTTGAATACTTATTTTTATTGCATTTGTAGCCTATTTTACAACTTTGATGCACAATTTTCATGCATGATTTATGCCTATCTTAAGAGATGATAAATTTGCATGCTAAGAGCTGTACACCTGTATTTATTCATGTCATATATGAGCAAATAAATTTGTTTTCTCTACGCCCATAGAAACTTTTTTTAATTTTAGGAATAAACTGTAATGTACTAACATCAAGAAATTGAACTGCATAAACATTTGGTAGACTGGTATTAAATTGTGTTACAGTATGTGACAGCCTTAAAATGTTAACCCTGATTTTTTAGTTGATAAAGTCACTTTTTTCCCTTTGCCTTCGTGAAATGAAGATCCGAAGACTGGCCAATGGCATTTTCGAGTGATAAAATAGTGAGCTATGTCAGAATCTTGGCTGTTTTCCATCAAAGATATATTGCAGTGAGCCCGAGCTTTGAAAAACTGCACTAATCAGTTCACTCACAACTGTGACAGAAAACCTGAGCAGAACCCTTAAAGCTGTTCACACACATTAGGAAAAGTGTCCTTCCACTCTGCATCATGAATTAATTAAAGTACTTTGTATGGAGACTACTTCCTGTTTTGCAAAATGCAGTGGATGTTATTGAGTTCAACATATGTGTCTGTATCTGAACATTGACATCGGAACATTCCTCATTTGCCAGCATCCAGTGAAGGTTGCTCAGGAGAGTTGTAATGTCATCCAGCAGCTAAGTAAGTTCAAACCAACTTTCCAGGTCTTTTTGTGGATCTTCATTTGTCCAAGCCTCTTTTTTAATAGACACTTGAGCAGTGTTAACAAGTGAGCAAAAATTTCCATCTTGAATTTTTCTTCGAGGCTTCCAACTACCTAATTTCTGTCCTTGTAATCAAGCTGTATCTTCTGGTAAATATGAATTCCCTTGATGACAGGGTTAACTCCTAAGTTTTTGCTCATTTGGCAACTGTGATAGCTTCTTCAAATCTGTTCTCTCTTAGTCCACAGAAAAATCAAGGCATCTTCTCATCAAAATAATAGCCATCATGACATCCATCAACTGAGCTTGTAATGCCTTGCTTACAACAAATCCTTGGCATGGGATATCATGCCAAACCACAAATAAATCCATACATTTGAAGTCAGTGTTCTGTTTTGCCAGGTTTTATGCCTTGTGTTGGGTTCAAGTCTTGGCTTTGCTCAGAGCTATGCCAGTTACATCAGAGCACCATCAATCTGTTAGAACTGGTACCGCACTGGCCTTATGCTGTCAATACAGTTCTACCAGCTTTATGGGGGCTTTATGATCAGATTTATAACATTGTCTGTGAAGATTTTCCACTTGATAGCTGATGCTGAAAACAGAACATGTATCCTTTAGCAATATTTCACTTTTGTCACTAACAATGAAAATAGCCGCCTGAGCATGGCACTCCTCAATCCTTGCACCCCAGGTATTTCCTGGGTCTCCTGCCACTAAATCTGGCCTCAGGGATAACAGATTGGAAGAGTTGTGAAGTGCTGGTAATAGTAAGCATGGTTATAGGGAATGAGCTAAAGATCACCAGCTATAGACAGTGTAGAAGTGATATATGTTGAGCTGCAAATTTGGCACATGGGTGGAACAGGGATAAACTGGTTTTCCCATGTGCAGAATAAAATCTACTTCAGTAGAGTGTCATGTGGTTTAACTGGTTAGTATCTGACAAGCACACTGAGTTCCTGAAGTTATGTAGCATCATTCGTCATTGCCGAAAGGAAGAGGAAGAAGACATTGAATTCTTCAGAGCTTCAGGGATTGTGAGCAAGTGGCTATGCAAGGCCTTGAAGACGAGGACAACATTTATATAGCAGACAGGGACCCAGTGGAGTGATGTGGTAGACATGCACAGGGAGAGATGGCCACTGAAGCATGCTATACAACCTAGGGTTCAGATATGAGCAACTTTTTAAAGCTACAGAGAAAGAAGCTGAGGTAACCAGAGACAGGTGAATAGGTCCCATTAAAGCTGGGGTCTCCCATATCATAGATGAGTATCCTACGTAGATACTCATCTACATAAGAACATAACATAAGAACATAAGAATGGCCGTGCCGGGTCAGACCAAAGGTCCTTCTAGCC
>CM057845.1:257483441-257498959 GCA_030068395.1 Apalone spinifera
CCCCCCCCCAGCCTAGAGTCTTCTCTTCCCCTGGGCAGGGAGTGCAGCCCCCAAGAGGGCCTTACCTGGATTAAGACAGCACCCACTGTGGACCTGCCTACCCTGAACTGGTGTGCCACTGAGTGGTAGCTGTCTGGGGCGGCCAGCTTCCACAGGGTGATGGCAACTCTCTTGAACACGGGGATGGCGGGCTGCAGCCGGTTGTCACGTCAGAGGAGGGCAGGGGCTAGCCGGGCACACAGCTCCAGGAACGTCTGCTTCAGCATCCTAAAGTTCTGGAGCCACTGCTGATCATCCCATTGCTCCAGGACCAGCCGGTCCCACCAGTCCGAACTGGTGTTGAGTCTCCAGTTTCGCCTCTCCACAGTTGGGTAGGGATGCAACAGTGAAGCCAACACATCTGGTGAGAGGGAGTCCAGAGTGAGCTCGGCATCGAGCTCATGCAGGAGTAGTGAGGCAGCATGGAGCAGCAGCCCCAAAGTGTCTGTGTGGGGCTAGAGCAGGCACAGGGTGACCCTTAGCTCCATGGCTCAGCAAGGAGAAGGCAAAAGTCCCCAAAGGCACTAGGGCACAAGCTGTGGTGTCCAATGAGGCAGAGGGCAACTACAACAGGCACTGCTACAGCTTTCAGTCCCTACAAGAGGTCCCAAAGCACGCAGCAGGAGAGAAACGGTTGTTCAGGGAGATCCCTTTAAGCACGTGTCTCAGAGGAGCTCCAGCCCCCACCCCCGGAAAGTCCTGGTGCCCTTTTGCCCTGTCTGAAGCAGTTCCGGGGAGAGGTATTTGCGCAAGAGCATCCCGCCAGTGTGGATGCTGTCTTGCGCAAGAGTTCTTGCGCAAAACAGTTCTTGTGCAAGAAGCAATGTAGACATACTGAATGTGTGCTCATAGTGCTGTTATACATAATTTCTCAACCAGGGATCTGAGTCCTTCCCCACTCTCACAAGCAGGTTCTGGGAGTCCATCAAAATAAAGGAGAGAACAGGGGTGACATTAGAGTTACTGGGGCCTGGGGAAGAAAGTCAAAGTGAAAGTCAAAGCTTCTTAGCTTCATAGGACCACCAGTAGCATGGGACTATGGGCAAGTGGTCTGCTTGCTACCACCAAACACCTGCCCTGGCTTTTAATCTGTTGAATATGCACTATTATGGCAGAGGTGGGCTATGGAGCTTTTATAGCAGGTTGAGTGAGTTGGGGGGTGTCAGAAAGAAAATAATTGAGAACTCCTGGCTATTGCCATGTTGGTCTCCAGGAGATGAAAGAGATAGTGATATTTGTTGAGACAGTGTAAAAACAATCCCCCCAAAATTGCCACTACATGGATTCAAACCTGAGCCTGCTGGAGCTAAGTGTAGCAGCTGCTATAGCTTCAGCTATTAAGCCAATGGGCTCTCAACTTAGACTCTAGAGCTCATTTATTCTTATCTCTCGGGGTAAGTGGTCTAAGTGCCTCTACATGGGACAGTAAAGCACACCCAATAGGTATGTGGGTTACATAATATCTTTGAGAGAGAGTAATATCTTTTACTGGACACATTTCTGTTACTGAGAAAGAAGCTTTCAAGCTGCCAAGAGACCTGGAGAAGAGCTCTGTAGGCCTCAAAAGTTTGTCTCTTTCAAAACTTGGTCCAAAAAAATCCAAGCCATAAAACAGGCAATATTTGTGTACAAGCTTCACCAAATAGCTTCCTTTCTACTCTTGAGTCACCATGCACTAAAATTTGAGCATATAGAATGATATTTGGGGTAGCAAAGCGTAGGGCAAGAAACATGCCTCAGTGAGTCATCTGGGTATCTACTCCCACTGTTGAATATTATTTCCCTGGTTTGATGCTTTGCCTATTTTCTTCATAAAGGAAAAATGGGGTTTAGGGGAGTTAGTCTAATATTCAGTACAAGCAACCTGACTGAGCAATTAATGGGTCTGAGAATGTATAGTTAGATAAAGAATATTTTTTCCCCACAGATCATTGCTTCAGATTAAGTTTAGGCCAGTGACCTACAACTATTTCACTAACTTTGCTGGTCTATGAGGGTATGTCTACACTACTGAGAAGACTGAAGCTGCCACGATTGATCTTCTAAGGTTCAAAGTAGCGGGTCTAGTGAAGACATGCTAATTTGAATTGAGAGGGGCACTCTGGTTGATGCTGGTAGTCCTGCTTCCACAGGGAGTAGGGAAGTCAAGGGACTTCAACTTCCTGTAGTGCAGACAGCACCAAAAGTCGAGTTTAGGTACTTCGACTTCAGCTACGCAATTAACATAGCTGAAGTTGCGTATCTGAATTCAACCTTATCCCGTAATGTAGACATACCCTGAGAAATGAGTTAATTAAGATTTGTTTGTTGACTTATGACAGAGACATTATTAACATTACAGCTGTCTTTAGATGACACTTCTTGGATATCTCCACAAAGTGTTTGAGCTTGGATAGACCCAAATGCTAAATTACTCTCTCAGTCCTAATAATGATCCCTGTATTAGACATCAGGCCATGGAAAGTGTTGCCTAGTGGTTAAAGCAAGACTTCTGCCTACCAGTTAGAGCTACATGTAGGGTGGGCAGAGTTCAGGGTCAGTACTAGAGCTAAATGCATGAGGCAGGGTGGAGCCCAGGATCAGTACCACTAGGACAGACAAAGTACACTTTGAGCAACTAAGAAACTGCTGCTGCTGCTGCTGAGCTTAAAAGCCAGACAGCTGCCCTTCCTGATGATGCTGTCAATCTGGTA
Organism: Apalone spinifera; assembly: GCA_030068395.1. Classification (NCBI taxonomy): domain Eukaryota; kingdom Metazoa; phylum Chordata; order Testudines; family Trionychidae; genus Apalone; species Apalone spinifera. The sequence goes on from CM057845.1 coordinate 257,486,174, forward strand.
ACCTGCTGCAGGCTAGCTATTCTTGTTGAGTTGCTAGGAGACCAAATCTGCTGCAGGCCCTGAACCCTAATACCCTGTAGGACAGAGTTGAAGCACACTGAAGGCAGGCTTGGAGAAATATGCATGGCTATTCACACTGTACCTGTTCTCTGGATAAACAGAGGACTTTACTTGCTTGGACAGTCAATTTGTCACGTTTTAAGCACTAAATTCACTGAAAGAAAAAAACAAAACAAATCCCACCAGCAATTCATGCTGAGTTTTTCAACCTTATTTACAAATAGTATTTTTATTTTGATTTACTAGTTATTTAGCACCTAATGTTGCGATCACTACCTCGAGTTTTGGCATATTATAGGGCACTGGGCAGTTTTCCTTATGTGGTAGAATGCTGGGACCAATCTCTCAGTATTTTTGACTAGATATGTTAGTGTGTCTAATGTGCTTGAGAGATGTGTGTAGGAAGCATCTGTATTGTTCTCTTTCCATTATTAAAAAAAATCCATTAATTTAAGAATACAGTAGCAATTATCTGTTTTTCAGGGGGGTTTTCCCTTTAAGAAAATAAATCATGCATAAAACATAGGAAATAAAGGATTTTTTGGTTAGGAAATTGACTTCCCTCTGTTTCCTAGGAATCCTACATAAATATATAAGGTAATGGTGGGGTCTGAAAAACTTGATTACTGTACTGCAGTGAAAAGACGATTTGTTACAATGTGGATAATAGATATGTTAGTCTGTGTTTTAGACTTTCACTTGGGAATTAAATTCTATTGTTTCTTTGTCAACCTGTTGGAGGTTTTTTTTGATGGGGGGGAAGTGTGTGGACAAGGGGGTGGAGGGTGATCTTGTCCTGCACAAACTGAGTTGGAAAGGATCTCAGCACCCAAAAAAGATAATTTGTAAATATTGGGTCAGTTTTGAAGCAGCTAAAATATGTATTTGAAAATTCTATTTTTGTCACATTAAAAGTGTAAAACCAAGAGACTACATAAATTATGCTATTAAAAGTGTGTGTGTGTTTACTGGTTATACTCACACTGAAAGTTGAAAACGGTGCCTTAGCTTAGTGGAATTATGTGAATGAAGTCAAGATGGAGCTACTAGACTAAATCAGAGACAAAATTATATGAATATGATGTGAATGAAGCCTAGAAGAAACTTGCAGCTCAAATGAAACAATATGATTGAAATACAACAGAAACAAAACATGTGAAGTAGGTCAAAGACATGTGATATAACTAAATTTGAACAGCCAATACAACAGAAACAAAACATGTGAAGTAGATCAAAGACATGTGATATAACTAAATTTGAACAGCCAGGTGGTAAGCCAAGGATTTTTTTTTAATGAACCTAGAAAAAAAAAGCCACATTGAAACAATGGGGCACATTGTTAGGCACCAGTTCTAATCTCTGGCACCAACTGTGCAAAGTCCCACACTCACAGTAAAGGCTTTTTTCTAATTATACTATGAAACATACTCTTCCGCAAAATGCAATGTGTAAGAAATTCACAAAGATTCTGCTCCAGAAACCCCTGAAGTTAATTAGAGTCTATTCAGGGATTTCAATGTGCTTTGTATCAGGCCATAAGACCCTGATCCTTAAAGGCAGTGTGACAAGATGGGTAGGATATTGGACTAGAAATGGGGGAGGGGGATAGTTTTATTCCCAGCTCTACCAGGCAATTTGGTTGAAATTATAGTAAAAAAAAGTAGTTATCAGACACATAGTTGAATAAAAATGCTGGGAAGAGTCAATATGGCTTTTGTAAAGAGAAATCATGCCTCATCAATCTATTAAAATTCCTTGAGGATGTCAAGAAGCAGTGGACAAAGGTGAGACAGTGGATATAAATGTACATGGACTTTCAGAAAGTCATGGACAAGATCCTTCACCTAAAGCTTTCAAACAAAATAAATTAAAGAACATAAGAACATAAGAATGGCCGTACCGGGTCAGACCAAAGGTCCATCTAGCCCAGTATCCTGTCTGCCGACAGTGGCCACCACCAGGTGCCCCGGAGGGGGTGGACCGAAGACAAATGATCAAGCAATTTGTCTCCTGCCATCCCTCTCCAGCTTCTGACAAACAGAGGCCAAGGACACCATTTCATCCCCTGGCTAATAGCCTTTTATAGACCTAACCTCCATGAAATTATCTAGCTTCTCTTTAAACTCTATTATAGTCCTAGCCTTCACAGCCTCTTCTGGCAAGGAGTTCCATAGGCTGACTACACGCTGTGTGAAGAAGAACTTTCTTTTATTAGTTTTAAACCTGCTACCCATTAATATATAATTATATTATATATAAAGGAATATATGGTCAGGTTTTGCAGTGGATACAAGTAAATAGTGGGGTCTTAGAAGCAGTGTTGTTCAGACTATTCATAATTGAAAAAAGGGAGAAACAGTGAGGTGGCAAAGTTTGAAAACAACAAAAAAATTACTCAAGATAGTTAAGTCTAAAGCAGACTCTTGTGAATTATGAAAGGATCTCACAAAGCTGGATGACTGGGCAAGAAAATGAGAGATGAAATTTAATGTTGACAAATGCAAAGTAATGCATACTGGAAAACATAATTTTAACTATATATACAAAACAATAGAGTCTAAATTAGCTGTTATTGCTCAAGAAAGAGATCTTGGAGTCATTGTGGATAGCTCTCTGAAAACATCTGCTCAATGTGCAGTGGCAGTCAAAAAAAAATCATTAGCAGAGGGATATACAAAAAGCCAGAAAGTATTATAATATTATAAATCCATGACATTCTCACAACTTGAATACTGCATGCAGTTCTTGTCATTCCATCTCAAACAAGATATATTAGAATTGGGAAAGGTACACAAAAGGGCAACAAAATGAATAGCTTCCATAGGAGGCCAGATGCAATTTAACAGTGTAAAGTGCAGTGTCATCACTTATGGACTAATAGCAATGCATTTTGCTATAAGCTAGATCATTTGGAAGTGAGAGAGGAGGACAAAAACCTGGGATAATGTTTGATCATTGGATGCTTATGAAGGCAGCATAGAAGTGGGAGTATCACAGAACTTTAGGCTCTGAAGGTAGCACAGTCACAGAGCTCCCTGAAGATGGAGGAGATTTATGGAGGTGAGAGCAGCCTGTTCAGGGAAAGAAGTCCTGCTTCTTCCCCAGCTACAGATTAAAAGAAGTGAGTTTGCTGTGGGAGCAACCACAATGCCTCTCTGATAATGTGACTCATAAGACCAGTCCTGCCCTCCAAAAAGTGATAATTGCCCATACTTGGTGACCCTCATTTCTTCACTGCTGCTGGCAGCAGCTCTGTTTTTAGAGCTGGGTGCCTGGCCAGCAGCTGCTGCTCGCCAGCCACCCATATCTGAAGGCAGTGGCCCCAGCCGCAGCAGTGAGGAAATAAGGGTGGCAATCCTGAGATCCTTTCTGGCCCCCTTTCAGATTGATATCCCCATTGGTTACAACATTGAAAATTCAGATATAAAACATCTGAAACTGAAATTAACTAAAATCCTGTGACAGTGAACCTGAACGAAAGGGACCATGAATTTGGTAGGGCTCTTTACATGTAACACAAGAACCGGGATCACCCCATGAAATGAATACGTAGCAGTTTTTTTAAAAAATAAGGAATTACTTCTTCACACAGTGCACATTCAACCTGTTGAACTTGTTGTCAGGGAGTGTGAAAGCCAAAAGTATAACTGGGCTCAAAATAGATCTAGGGAAGTTCAGTGGCAAATAAACAAGATGGTCAGATATATAACCCCATGCTTTAGGATCCCTAAACTTTTGAGTGCCAGGGGATGGTTTATTCAATAATTGTCCTTCTAAAGCATCTGGCACAAGCCACTGTCAGAAGGCAGGATACTGGGCTAAAGCAACTGGGACTTTTCAGTTTGGAAAAGCGGAGACTGAGAGGGGATATGATAGAGGTATATAAAATCATGAGTGGTGTGGAAAGGGAGAATAAAGAAAAGTTATTCATTAGTTCCCATAATATAAGGACTAGAGGACACCAAATGAAATTAATGGGTAGCAGGTTTAAAACGAATAAGCGAAAGTTCTTCTTCACACAGCGCATAGTTAACCTGTGAAACTCCTTGCCAGAGGAGGTTGTGAAGGCTAGAACTATAATAGGGTGTAGCCCAAGGTCGAGTGTGTTTCAGCAGCAGCCCTGGACTACAAACTTTTGTAGTCCAAAAGTTGTAGACTACAAACTGCAGCAAGTTGGGAGAACTTCCTGGTTCCTGCCAGAATGTGCCCTCTGCCCCCAGCAGGGACTCAGCAGGGACTGTGCTAGAAGCAGCACACAGGCTGCATGCTGAGAGAAGGGGCTGCTGAACTGTTTTCCTCTTCTATGTTTTTTACAGAATAAAGCCTGTTCCTGGTGATTTGTCGGAGTGGGTCTGGTCTGAGGTGCACTGACACATACACAACGCAGAGCACACCAAGCAGCCTCAGACCTAGCCTCCCCCGCCCCCAGTGGTGTAAGAAGTCACAAGCTTCCCCTATGCTGAATAACCTCACACTGGACTAGCCAACAGGAGGGGTTACAAGAGCTTAAAGAGAAGCTAGATAAATTCATGGAGGTTAGGTCCATACAAGGCTTTTAGTCAGGGGGTAGGAATGGTATCCCTGGCCTCTGTTTGTCAGAGGCTGGAGATGGATGGCATGAAACAAATCGCTTGATCATTATCTTCGGTCCATCTCCTCCGGGGCACCTGACATTGGTCACTGTCGGTAGACAGGCTACTGGGCTAGATGGACCTTTGGTCTGACCCAGTATGGTCATTCTTATGGGCTAAATGGACAATGTCCCACAAATGTTAATGAGGTGAACAGTCTCAGTAGGATTATTCATCTGAGAGAGGCTAAGGATTGGACTATCAAGACTGGACAAAACTCCTAAAGTGAGGACAAACTCCCGAGCCACACTTTGAAGCTAGAGTGAGTTGCTGCCTCAACTACACACCCAGACTAACATATGCTCTTCAGCAATATTGACTTTTTAAGGTGGAATGAGCTCTGTGAGTTGAAGTAGACTTCTACCTATGCCAGGGCTAGTCAACTTTGAAAGCCCCGGGAGCCACAATGCTACCCACAGCACATGCCAAGGGCTGCAACTGAAGCACGGTTGTAAATATATGCAAATATATGTAAATATATGCAAATAGCTTCTTTGGTACTGACGGGCATGAATACAAAGATTAAGGGAAGACTACACAAACCGCAGGTCCCATTTAAGTCAGTTCATCTGATTTTAATAAAATGCAATATTCACCCAATTTCCACCTATATGATAGCACTTTTAATGAGCAATGGCAGTTCAGAGCAGAGACTGGAACCCTCAAATCTGACCAACAGACCCACTGCCCACCTACAGGAAAGGAAAGAAGTCCAAAATTTTAACACCCAGTGCCCCAGTCCTCCCCTGAGCCAGGCACCCTCTAGCTCTCCTGCGCCAATCCAATGCCCTTCCCCTCCCCCAGAGCCAGGCACCCTCCAGCCCTCCCGCTCTAACCCAATGCCCATTCCCCCCACTAGAACCAGATACCCCCCTGCCCCCTACTCCAACCCAATGCCATTCCCCTCCCCCAGAGCCAGCCACCCCAATTCTCCCTGCTCTAACTCAATCCCCTTTCCCTCCTGCAGAGCCAGGGACATAAATCTAGTGGGCCCATGTGCAGAGCAGCTGTGAATGGTCCAGGTGTGTGGCTCTGAACGTTCCATTGAAGGCACATACTGCTGCCCTCTCCCCGATCCCATTTGAAGGGCAAAAAATCCCAGACATTTTTTGCCTTCTAAAAGCCTGTCCAGTCGGTGATTTAACATGTAAAAACAAGGACATGTCTGGGAAAAACTGGACATATGGTAACCCTACCCAAGCCCCAGCACAGACCTTTTTCACCCTGGCCTTGCTGCTGGCTCTGCCACCACCGCGATGTCTCACTGTCCAGCTCTGCCACTGTCTGGCCACATGCCTCTTGCTGCTCCTGGCAGCTTCTGCATACGCACCGACCTGGCCTGGCTCAGGGAGGCACTGCCACTGTGGCAGATGGGGCAGGTGTGCTTTGCCACCATCTCTTGCCACCTCCCCCTCCCCGCCCCAATCAGTCAACAGCTCCTATACATGTGGCCTGGTTCAAAGCCACATGGTTTTGCGCTCGGCTTGGCGCTGCCACTGGAGCCCCATCAATGAGGCAGGCAGGCAGCCTGGGAAGCGGCTTAAGGCACCACGGGCTGCAAGCAAACATGGGCCGCGTGTTGAGTAGCCCTGTCCTACACCAAAATCTCAGTTTTAGGCTAGTAACCAACAATTCAGCTCCTTAATTCCTCCTTCCCACCCACCCACAGACACATACACACTCTTCTCTTTATAGGTTTTGACCAATCAGTCCCATCCAGTGGGCCAAAAAACAAAGTCTTAGAGTGAGTAGTGAATACCTCAGCATCTCTGAGCTTCAAAAGAAAAAATCTCCAACACATTTCCCTAAGGAAAAGTGACCCAAACCTCTGTTCTTTCAAGGTTAGTACTATGAGAAAGTGCTTATGCCATACAGTGAGATTTTAGTTTCCTGTTTTTTCTGTAGGCCTCAGTGAGGAATTTTTGAACATACAACACACACACTGGCTATATCTACACTGGCAGGTTCTTGTGCAAGAATGCCTGTTCTTGCACAAGAACCCGCAGAGAGTCCACACGGCCCACCCACTCTTGCGCAAGAAGATTTACAGTAAAGTGTGGGAAGAGATGGCTTCTTGCTCAAGAGCGACTCTCTTTTCTAACAAGTGTAAGCCCTCTTACGCAAGAGCCCTATGGCTAAAATGGCCATCAGAGCTTTCTTGAGCAAGAGAGTGTCTACACTGCCATGGATGCTCTTGCGCAAAAGCACATCTTTTGCGTAAAAGCATATGGCTGTGTGGATGTGTTATTGTGCAAGAGTTCTTGTGCAGAAACTCTTACGCAAGATGTTCTTGTGAAAGGACCCGCCAGTGTAGACATGGCTCCCTAGTCCTCATTGCTCTTTGAGGTAGGTTGCTCCACTGCAGCTCCACAAATGGGTAAGAACTTCAGGGATGTCCCAAGATAAGACCATGACTAACCACTAGTTAACTTGAAGGAAAAACAGAACATATATTCTGAATTGGTTTCTCCTTAATGAAGCACGACATACCTGTCAAGTGGCCTCTTTTATGTGTGCTCAAGGGCAGATGTGTCTGGTTTAGCCCCTATCTACAGAGCCTACCTATCTAGCGTAAAACTCATGCTATCAATTTGGGAGCCCAATGTGGACTAAGATTATGGCCATCCTGTGAATGGGGGCTCATCCAGGATTTAAATCAGTGACCTTTTAGGTGGAAAAAGCAGAAAACTTTCTAGCAAGGCTCTGTGGTCTTGTAAGACAGTAACAGATTTACATACTCTCTGAAGGGGTATCACAAGCTGACTAGTGGGTTTTTATATGCACAGATAGGGTAACCACATTACTAAAGTCTGTCATTCTTCTTGAAGTCTTTGATGTTCAGGCAGCCCTCACAGTTGCTAGTAGCACACATCATTTTGTTTAGACCAATGGTCATCTCTGGACTCTTTCTATGATCTCTGCCCTTCCTACTTTTTCCTTTCTAGGCAGAGTTTCAGAACCTGTACACTACAGTCTTCATTACCTTGTCCATACCCATACCATCTATGGCTACTAATCTGTTCCACAAACAGAGAAAACAGAGCTGCAACTACTGTATTTGCTCACTAGCAGCGATTGAACCCTACCTAATAACTTATCTGCATATTTTCTTCTGTCATCCTTCTAGCACTTGTAATCACGTAATCAAGAACACTTTCCTGTGTTTCCTTTTGTAATTCCATTAGCAAAGATAACACTCCCTTTGAAAGCAAGTGAGAGTCAGTAGAATTTAAACCTCAGCTCTTCCTAATCTAATTTGGCCTCTGCTAGTTACATATACTTTCTGTTAGCCACACAAATGTGCTCTTCACTGCGAGCAAAAGTGACTAACTACTGGAGATAATAGAGAACACCTTGTTCTGAGCCTTGGTTGTGATATAAGGATGTCAGCTGTTTTCACCTCTTCAAAGGAAGAAGAGGAGAGAGGAGTACCTGTTTTAGGGAAAAGCTGACTTACAGCGGCATTGTACTACTTTTCAATGGGATCCTGCTGATGTGATTAAAAGGTGCTGTTCCACAGCTGCATTATCTCATTCACTTTGAAAGGGAAAGCAGCAGAAATGATCAAAACATGCCTCCCCAGGGCTGCATTCTGAGCCACTTTTAGTACAGCAGCAGATGATGTGAATGTGAAGTGCTGTTTGCTAGGTTTGTTAAATAACTATGGGATAATAGAAACTGGGGACTCGCTTAACATGTGCTTTTTACCTCTTCTTTATTCTTCAGTCTCATGGAATGGATCAGTAAACCTCACCACTATTCAACCATGCCCTCTCTATTCTCAATAGGGTTTCTACAAATGTGCTTTGTATACGTGTGGCATAATATTTTGTTAAACCTTTTATGGCTTGCCAAAAAACAAGTTGTACAGTTGATTTTAATTAGAGCTGGTTGAATAGTAAAAACAACAGTTTGTTAAGAACCATGATAAGTTTCAGAGGGGTAGCCGTGTTAGTCTGAATCTGGAGAAGCGGCGAGGGGTCCTGTGGCACCTTATAGACTAACCAAAGTGTTTGGATGCATCTGACGAAGTGGGTCTTTGCCCACGAAAGCTTATGCTCCAAACACTTCGGTTAGTCTATAAGGTGCCACAGGACCCCTCGCCGCTTCTCATGATAAGTTTGTTTCACTGTTATTTGTGGAATCATATTTTTCCTTGCTTTTGAATTTATCTGGCCATTAGTTTGTTTCTGAAATTGTTTGTGAACTCTTCTCCCCCTCCCCCTCTTCATGAAATTTAGCATGCATAATGAGTCAAATGAAAATATGATTTGTTGTTCTTGTATTTGTGGATTGTGTCAGTCATGTGGTTATTTTCCAAAGAGATGCTGAACACCTTGCTGGAATAGACTCTAGATCTGGGATACTCAGACTTTTTGGGATTACAGGATTAAGTCTCAAGTGTAGTCAGCACAATCTTTCATCCTTGTAAGATAAAATATAGTTAGTGGAGCACTTAGATATGCAGTGTGCTGTGTGGGCATGTCTACATGACAGAGAAGATCAACCCTCTGGAGATCAATCTTCCAGCATCTGATTTAGCGGGTCTAGTGTAGATCCCTAAAGTGAATACTGAGGAAAGCCCTGGATGGCATCCAGTATTCCTCCTTCTGTGAGGAGTTAGGGAATCTGGCAGGATAATATGCTCCCATTGTCCTCCAGCAGTGTGGTCAAGGATTTACAACACCACAATTAACACAGGTGGAGTTACAGATCTATTGGAGCATAAGCTTTCGTGGGCAAAGACCCACTTCATCAGATGCATGTCCATTTGGTATGATGTCCATCCATTTGCATTTGGAGAGAAAGATGATATCTGTCTGTACTTGTGCAAGTTTCTTCATTAGGTTGATGGATTTCCACTCCATACAGCTAAATGCAGTGCCTTGCATGGTGTCAAGTATGAGAGGAGTAGCCGTGTTAGTCTGAATCTGCAAAAGCGATGAGGAGTCCCATGACACCTTATAGACTAACAGATTTATTGGGGCATAAGCTTTCATGGGCAAAGACCTGCATGCATCTGACAAAGTGGGTCTTTGCCCACAAAAACTTATGATCCAAAAAATCTGTTAGTCTGAATCTGCAAAAGCGATGAGGAGTCCCATGGCACTTTATAGACTAACATGGCTACTCCTCTCATACCTGACAGGTGGAGTTTCGTATCTTAGGTTGACATTCCCCTCCTGTGTAGACCAGGCCTATGAGGCTTATCTGAAAATTAATGAGGGTAACAGTTAATTGGGATTTAAGTGGAGGCTGGTTCTGCTTTGAGCAGACGGATGTCCTACAGAGATCCTAACCCCAATCTTGTATGGTTCTATGACATTTTCACAGCAGCAGGAATGTATCCCAGTGTCTTTCAGAAACATTTTCTTCCACTGTTGTGTAGTGAACAGTGTGCAGATTGTCTGCCTGACTACCTGGGCCACCTTATCTATCTACTTTAGAATTCTTCAGGATAAATGGTGCTATCTAAAAGTATATTTTTATCTGTATTATGGTATCGCCAAAAATCTCAGTCAAGGACCAGGATCTCATTGATCCTGCAATGCAGACACTGCAAAAACAGAACAAAAAGACAGATCCTGGGCCAAAGAGCTTATCATCTAAGACAAAAGACAACAGGTGGATACAGACAGTCTGATTACAAGGACCCAGTATTAATCCACATAATAAGCTGTGGTCTCAAAATGCCTGTAGCCTGTTTTATGTACCTAACACCAAAGAAGACTTTTAAGAAGGGATTTGAAAGAGGTTTGCAGCTATATATGAGAAATAGCTCCCAAGTGTGAGGGGCAGCAGAAGAGAAAGATGGAACATTTTAGTTTCAAAATGTAAGTGGGCAATCTGGGCAGATTGAAGGTGGAAATCAACCTTGCTAATGTTATTAAAATCAAATTAACCATTAGATGTTAGAGATTTCTTAAAGCCTGTTTTTGTCTACTGTGCTTTGAGCAATCTTCAGTAGCAGAACATATTAAAGAAATTTAAAAATGTACTTTGGGTAATTAATTGTTCTCATTATCATTTTTTTTTCTTCATATCTGAGAGCACTCACCATTTAGCCCTGTCAATTTAAGTACTGAGTCCCTGGATATTTCCTGAATCATATTTTTTGTGTTTAAAACATTAAAGTGAAAGGAATAGTAGCGCTGGATGAGTCTTTCAAACTGAAGTATGAGGACTGCCACAATCCAGTCTGCCAAAATAAACCTGAACATTGGAATTTCATGTTCACTCTGCTGTCAAAACAAGCCAAGGAAAGGAGGCAGGGAAGAACTGAGCTCTGGATAGCTGTCTTTGAAACAGATAGGATGTGGTTGAGCTTGACTGCTGTTTTTTTTTTTTTTGTTTGTTTGTTTTTGATTAGTCAAAAAGAAGGAGAGGACCATGGAAGCCTAGCCATTTGGGGGAGCTAACTAGGGACATAGATGGAAGGATAGATCAATAGGAGAAGTGGTAATTTTGGATTTTTGCTACCCTTCGTGATAATGATGGTACCTAGAACAGAGCCTGAACTTCCCTGAATTCAGTCATCCCTCTGGAATGTTGTGACGTGTCATGTATTGATAGAGGCAAATATAAATGTTGCTTTAGTAGGTGTATGTGCTTTGGCACTCAAGAGAACTGTATATCATCTGTGAATGCTCCAACAAAATGTATGGATATTTGTTTCAAGGGATTGGTGCATATCAGTATGGAGAATGTCACCACAGCCCTAATTAATATTAGCCAGTGTCTTCCTTAATGACAGTATTATCCTACATCATTATTTTCATACTCATCACTGTACTTAATGCATCACTCCTCGATATCAAAAGTCTAGGTCAAAAGCCCCTAATTAAAGATTTCTAGGGTCACACTGGAGAACATAACCCCTTTTTTGTGCTCCATGTCAGAGAAAATTTGTTGTCAAATGCAGTCCCTCCAGTCATACACATTATGTGCACAGAGGATGGAAATTTAAGGCTGGGACAAGGATGGAAATTTCAGAGCATGAACAGTGAGTGGAACTCGACTGTTTTATGTTGTTCTTTCCAAAAGCTGGTTAATTAGAAGCCCTTCTTCTACTGCAACTTAGCTTTTTTTATTTTTAATTGTTACCCACTTATTTATATTGCCAACAAAACAGATTGTTTATGAACTGACCATCTTAGTATACATGTAATCCATCTGCACTACTGTGAATATTATTTTGTTCCCTGAAAAGTTTTAAGTAATTGTTGATCTCTTTTCACAGCATGTATTTCCAATTATCCTATCTGATGCATGACTCTGCTGATATCATTCATATATAAATTTATTTAGGTATGTTGATGCAGTTCTGCTCTCTTTGTTGTTGTTTGGGGATAAGTGTAATATTTTCTAGATATTTGGTAACACAAGAGCAATGATCCCCCCCAGACCTTATGTAAGTTAATTTTGGCCTGTCCTGCATGGTGTTCAGCTGTCTTATCATGAACAGAGCACCTTCAACCACTATTGATTTCTTTTCGTTCCTATACTAAATTTTGACCTGATTTTAGGTAATAGGAAATTGTGAGTGCTCATTACGATCAGGAGGCCATATTGTGCCTTTGGATTTGAAACAGAACTCTCCATATATAACCAAAAGCAATCCACCAGATCACTGTTGTGTTATTCTTCATAGTTATTGGTACCTAACATAGTCTAGGATCAGTCTTGTTGGACCAATACTGTTCTCATTTACAAGAGCGTAAATCTGTCATAGAGTTACTTATTTCATTGTGTTTCAATCTCTGAGTTAGCAGGAAAATGGATAATCAACAGAATTTCTAAAGATGAGAATGAATTTAATGTCCTCAAAAATCCTGATTCTCCTGGTTAATTTCATACAACATCACTTTTAGTGATATTTTTCATTTACTCATTTATTTCTCGAGTTCTTCACTGATTTGAAAAAACATGACAATTTAAAAATAAACAAATAAGGTTAAATCTATTTTGCTCTTCCCCGGAACTCTTAAATGAATACCACATTTTGTGGGTAGCTTGGGATACTGACAGCTGTACTGCTTCCCCAGGAGAAAAATCGCTAACTTCACTTATTTGATAAGCAATGGAAAATGTTGAA
>CM057845.1:257507648-257522412 GCA_030068395.1 Apalone spinifera
CATTACAAATAGAGAGGAAGCCAAGTGTGTTTTTAAAATAGTGTCCTGCTTTTCAGAGGTACAAGTGGTCACAAGTAGATTCCATTGAAGTTGATGGCAATGATGGTTGTCCAGTGAAAAACCAGGCCATGGGAACATAAATGTGAGTTCCTCAAACCATATTTGGCAGCTGTCCAATGGGCCTCAGCATTTTTGAAAAACAGATTGCTGCCAAAACATGGATTTGGGCTCCTTTTTTTGAATTTTATGAATAAGTACATATGATATTTATGAATTTTATATAGTATAGTTTATAATAAATTATAACTACAGCCCATCATATTTTATGTTAATGTGAATTAAAATGTTTGAGTGTTTACTTTAGCAGTGATTAATGTGGTGCTGCATTGATATTCAATTTTCTCATGTAGTAATGCTGGAGAAGCACAGGCACTGTGATCAAATAAAAGAGAATTTAAATTGGCAATGTAATTGTAAATTGAAATTCAAATGCAACCCCAATAATGTTCTTTGCTTGCTTTCTCTCTTTATAAAATGGCAACTCTAGGTTGGAGATTCCTGCTACCTTTTCATTCAATAAGACCAAGTCACCATCTCCACCTTGTAAGAATCAAGAGTAAGAAAGGAAATTGAAGTTGTCATTCTAAACACCATGTCAGTATTTCAATTAACTCAGAAGAATTGAGGGTCAGGTTGAATCTGTCTGTAATTGTTAGTGCATTTAGACTATTTCAGAATCTAATTTTTTTGAAGTATCTTTCTGTTACTTTATCCAACATTGTCCATTTATTGCAGCTTTTTGACTACCTAAAATAACGGGATTTCTTTTCTTTAGACTTGCGATATCTGGAAATAAATGGCAAGCATTTTAATTTTTAGGACATTGTGTTTTAAAATATATTTGTAACCATTGGATAAAAAAAGAAATTCAGTTATTGTTGATTTTTCTAACATCATGATTTTCTAATAAAGGATTTTCTTCCGAACAAAGGTATGTTAATCATGCCACATAAAATAACAATTTTGTATTAAAATGTACATGGAAATGAGAACACAGGTGTGGATAAAATGAAAGTCATTACGAAAAGTTATACAATACCTTCTGAAGAGTGTTTTTTATACCATATATTAAACCACATTTCTACTCATGTTCAGCTGTTAAATTTACAATTTACTGTACAAACATCAGGTGTCACTGAATAGCTCCTCACAATAAAATATCACCCATTCAATGGAATGACTGATTGCATCATAATTTGATCATAATGGCAGATGACATGCATCTTAGATTACCTCTGGTCTAAAAAGACATCCCAGATCTTACAGTTTCTCTTTATTCAATAAAAAATTGTGGTGTTCCTCTTTTTTAAATAAAGTAGTCTGCTTATGTTTTTGATCCAGGCTTGTTGAACTCAGATTACACCTGAAAGTGCATAGAATTACATTTGCCTAGAAATAAATCAAGTCAAAGGGTCTTTGAAGTCTTTCCTTACAGTGATTACCTGCTTCAGCTTTGGCAGTCAGCAACACATCATTTACCAAAGGGCAGACTGGTTTATTTGAGGGGGACTTCGCTTGGTTCTGGAAGTTTAGTGATTTATGCTTTGCATGGTTACCTAATTGAGTCTCTTCGGATAGCAGTTCTACTAGAATCTGAAGGTACAGCTGGCATAAAGAGAATCCAGCTATTATGAGAAGCTGACACAGTAGTTGACATTTGATACCGTTTCTGTGTTAGAACTTGATAATAATGTATGCTCGGAAACAACAATCCTGTATTTCTTTTAAATAATCACTGCAAGACATTTCCATGCCCCTAAAAAGATAATCTCTTTTATTTATCAAGGAAAATAGCAGTAGCTTCTCTTTATCACTGGAATTCCATTATTCACCCTTTCATTGTTTCTATTTCTTTGTTTCTTTATCCTGGGCTCTAAATACCAAAAGCTTGTGTCTCCCAAGCCCATGACAATTCCTAAACTAGCACCCAAGATGCTAAGTGGGCTTAGTGTTCTTTTGTTGAAATGGTGGATAGATGATGTTTCCAGGAGTGCTTATGACAAAAGTTTGGTCACAATGAGAGCACAGTGAGACTGCTGGGATGTGTAAAAATTAATAGGGGTCTGGGACAACTATGCATCAGAGGTCTAATTAAATCAACACTAGCCAAAATAGTCATTGCCCTTTAAACATGTTTTTCCCCTTTGTTTTTGCAGTCTGGAAAGATAGATTAAGAGTTTGGCCAAAACAGGTATTATCCTTTCTAATGAATAAATATGCTCTTTCCCTTTGTTCTTGTAGCCTAGAAAGATTGATAAGCATGCAACTGCTCTTCTTTGTTGTGTCTTTTACTTGCCCTCACTGGTTCTGTGTAAAATATTTTCAGGGTTACTTTCCTTGTAATCTCTGTAACCTGGTGATTTGGAAAGTTTATAGTGTAGAAAAGTGTTGATTTAATTAGAAATTTTGTAAATAGTAATTAGGAGCGGGTATAATAATATTCATCAGCTGCCTGTTAATATTCATTGCATGTGAGTTAACATCCTAAATAAGATTTTAGGGAAAGTAGTGATAGACGTGTGAATTAACATACTGAAATAAATAAAAGGGTGTAATTGGTGCCAAATTGTTGTCACTCGGAATGATGTATTGGGGGTCCGAGGCTAACGTGCGTGGGCAATAAAGCAGTTCCTTTTACCTCATCCACTCCTGGGTCGCCTGTTTCTTTTCTAACAGAGACCCTCCACTTTTAGCTGAAAATTGTTGTATTTTAGGGTCCTCTGCATTTTGAACTTCTGTGGCTGTGGGGTGTATTTTGGAATTTATCCTCTGTGCACAGGTATGTTCCAGAAGTTAGCACGCATGGGTGTAAAGACACCTTTGAAGACATAAGCTGAGCATAAACTGATCTATGGTGTGTTCCCAAGTCTGCAGATGGTTTGTACTACTTCATTCATTTCAGCAGGATAATTTTAAACCTAAAGACAAACTTGCAATTGAACAGGTAATGTTCAGACTTCTTATATTAGCAGAAATATACATAGATTTCAAACTAGTTCTCAAAGACGAGTAAGCATCATTCAACTTTATTTTACAGAAAAGAAAACAGAATGAAGAGTAGAAGTTATGTGCCCAAAGTCCCGTAGTGAGTCAATGATAGAGACAGGAATATATTCCACAATTGATGACTTCCAGTGTCATGCACTCTCCACTGGTCCATAATAGTTCATAAAGGATATCTCAGTCAAAGCAGAGATCTTAATGGAGAAATAGGGGAGAGGGGGAGAGAGAGAGAGAGAGAGATGCCATACCCTGTTCCTTATAATCTTACTTGATACTATGCCTTCAACAATTCACATAACTCAAAATCATGGCAATCATTCTGGAAGGACATAACTAGTGGGGTTCCACAGAGGTCTGTTTTGGGACTGGTTCTGTTCAATATCTTCAACAATTTAGATGATGGCATAGAGAGTACAGTTATTAAGTTTGCAGATGATACCAAGCTGGGTGGGGTGGCAAGTGCTTTGGAGGATAGGGTCGTAATTCAAAATTATCTCAACAAACAGGAGAAATGGTCTGAGGTAAATAAGATTCAGTTTAATAAAGACAAAATTGTTCTCCTTGGCCTCTGATGATAGGACAAGAAGCAACAGGCTTAAACTGCAACAAGGGAGGTTTAGGATGGACATTAGGAAAAAACTTCCTAACTGTCCAGAGTGGTTAAACACTGGAATAAATTGCCCTAGGGATGTTGTGGAATTTCCATCCCTGGAGATATTTAAAAGCAGGTTGGAGAGACATCTATCAGGGATGATCTAGATGGTGCTTTGACCTCACAGCAGGATCGAGGACAGGACTTGGTGATCTCTTGAGGTTCTTCCAGTTCTACTATACTAGGATTCTATGAATCTATGAAATTCCTAGGATTTACTCTGAGCATGGATTCTTTGGACTTGTGCAGACTACATCTGCATGTTTTGTCAGTCTATAAAGTGCTACCAGACTATTTGTTGTTTTTTCGGTTTACCTGTACAGACTAACTCGGCTATTCCCTGAAGCTACATGAATCAGCCACTTTTAAACTCCTAGAAACACAATCACATTGAAGAGAAATACACATCCATAAAGTCAGAAAGTCAAGAACTTACTAATAAGATTGAATGTTGCAGGAACCCGAAATGGTCTCAATTTGAAGTAACTCTTGAGCTGTGGAAGTATTTTGCAATCACATGTACACAAAACTTCTACTGAAATCAATGGAGCTGCATGCCACATTTATTACTTCATCCAGTTTGCATGTACCAGTGATGGACAACCGAAACTAGTGTGTTGGCTGCGAAAGTGACCCTATATTTCAGTGGACTGCAAGATTGTCATATACAGGGCAGCCTCCCGGGATACAGTAGTTTTGCTAACTGCACTGGGGTATACTGGCTGAAATGTAGCAATGATTGGTTGGATGCAGGGGGAGCACGTGGCTCTCATAGTCAATGTTGTGTGCAATCGGAACTCACCTCACTTCAAATGCCTTTGCTCTACATATATATAATTTAAATAATAATGGTAGGAAAAACCCCTATATGGACAGAAACCAGTATAATCAGGCAACCCTGTATGTGGGCAATGGTAAACAAAATGTCTCATAGGCCACAGATAGAACCCTGATGGGCTGCATGTGGCCCACAGGCTGCAAGTTGCTCAACACTGGCATATACACTCAAGGGGGATGCAAAATACCCCGACACATAGCAAAAAGTAATTAGATACACTGTAGATCTAATACAAGAATACTTTATGGGAACTGGATAAGAATAATCAAAAGTCAATCAATTTTTCAAACCTGTCTAGAATGAAATTACTTCTTGCTTTATTCAGTACAGCAGAATTAAAGAAATGCTGCACACTTACTTCCAAAACTGCCTATTAAAACGTTTTGCAAACAAATCTGTCACCCTCATTTTTCTTCCAGTCCTATTAATAATCACAACTGTCTCTAACAAATCTGTAATATCCTAAAATACAAGAACATTTACCTTTTACAAGGTTTTCAGTTTTTCCATGGTTTATGAAGGCTCACATATAGAGAAGCTAAAACTTCATTAGTAAACTATTACTTTCATTAGTAAAGTATTTTGTGTGCATACATCCCTCCACTCCCCCCCCCCCCCCCCCCCCCCCCGGGAAAAAAAAGCCAGCCCAAGTTCTTTTCCCCCCAAACCCCCAGATAAACAGCTCTCTTTCAACAGAAGGAAGCAGATAGCATTATTCAAGTCCTAAATCAGGGTCATCCATACTTCACCTAGCTCAGGGGCATCCATAATTCACCTAGCTGAAGGCTGCTGCACTGGCAATTTGTCTGGTGCTTGAAGTCTGCATGATGTGTTTTTGTTCTGGAGGTTTATTCAAGAATTTAATTAAAAACTTTTTTCCTTTAAGGGACAAGAAGGATTGTGGGAGTTTTGAGAGGTTGAAGTCTGAGAAAGTGTGGAGAATACAGGTCTTACTATGCAATGCCTCAGCTGGTCTAAGCATTCTTTTACCCAGATAAACAATAGTACCCACTTATCTTCATTAGATGCACCTTTGTATTCAAGCTGAAGTGCCACTCTGGCTCTTATTCTGATTGTTTTTTGCTACATTGGTGGAACAAAATCTGGTTCTTTTAGGCTGCAAATTGACCAAAAAATGTATGTCCTTCAACAGAATTAAAATCCTGCGTTCAAAAATTATTGCTTCTGCAAATTTTCATTATCTTTCAAAATTGTGTTTCTCGAAGGCAAATTCTAAGAAAAACATAATTACTGACATGTTCATTTGAATCCACTGCTACTCATCTCTAGAACCTGGGTCATAACTACTTCCTTCTCACAAGAATGTTACTCATCAAATTGCCTATTAGCTTCTGATTTCTTTTGGTCCCATGAAAAATAAATACAGAGAAGCAGAAAGTGTTTCACATTCATTTTGCAGTTTTGTCAGACTGTTAATTGCAGCTGCCATCATCTATTTTCCCCCATAAATATAGGTTAGATGAGAGTCTCCAAAAAAGATTTAATAAATCTCTCTTCATCCTGAATGACATCTTTAGGAAAGCTAGGGGTTTGGGAATGTGCACAAGTGCTAAGTGGTCTAACATTGCTAACTGATTTTTTGTCATATTAATGAGTTTCTCTCTGGTAGCACTGGATGAAAAAAAAGGTGATGTAGTTGAAGGGAATACAAGTGAAGTTCACTGAAAAGAAACATTCTTGAATGAATGTGAGCTGATACATAAGAATTAAGAAGGAAAGTTATCTCTGCAGGCTACAGAATATCCCACATGTTTATATTTTACCCACAAGATGAATATGGCAGAAAGCCTGACTGTCACCCATGCTTATGAATGGAGATTCCTTTTGTCAACCAAACTAGGAATATAAAATAGTATAATCTATTTTGCTTTTCTGCAAACAAAAAGAGGAGTTATCTACCTGACCTGCTAGAGCATCTAATTTTTTTGTCCATACAAAAGTGCAGATAAAGGAACCTCAGCAAAGAAATTCCCCACACACACCACGTTAGAGCTAGTGAAAGCCAACAGGGTGCAGAACTGACAATGAAAATTTTCATTTTCTGAATCTATGTTATTGATATCCTCAGGAGTATGACTGAAGGCTAGCTGGTTCCAATCCTTTCTTGATTAGATTATTTTGCAGCAACAACTCACAAATAAAGTCACTAATATCCCTGAAACACTAATTGGGTACTGAACAAAATCTTTGGGACATACTTGGATTCTTGATCTATCCATTTTTAATCAATCTGCATTTACAGTGATCTTTCTATTGTATACACCTTAATTATAATATGTTACATAGAAATTAGTTTAGAATTTCATTAAGGAAAAAAAAAAGACTACCATTCTAGGAATTATTCCAGCTTCTTCCAGGTTATCTTCATCTGAACCAGGACAACTCTTGTCCTTATCACCTGTCTGACCTGAAATTAAACACAGAAAAACTTGTCACACACACGAAAGTAACAAAACACTATTTTCCTAGTTTTGTGGAACCAAGGAAGCCTACAGATCTATTTATTCTCATTTAGGTTTCATGTGTTCTTGTCAATGTGATAGGAAGCACTCAATTATTGCTCACTTCCTAGTGGCTGGGGTGGTCATGTAGTTCTTTTCTCACACTGGTACCCCCTGCATGCTGTCAGCTGACATTGGCAGGTCTTCCATGGTGGGGTTCTTCGGCCAAGTCACATATTCCAGTGAATCCATTCTGGGGTAATAAACAATCCAATAGTCTTCTAACTCTCCTTTTGGGTCTTCAGACCCTTTTTTCACGCTCTCTAATGAATCCTGTCATTATGCCATTGCTGTCAGTAATGGAACTCCTGCCCATTGACTATAAAGTTCCTGGCTTGGAACCTGGAGTAAACAGCAGCTATGCATTGCTTGATTTAAGTTTGATGCTGCTTCTTTCCTGGGCCACTTTATATCCAGCTCCTTTTAGCTTCATCCTTACCTCAGGGCTACAGTTCTTAATTCCTCCCTCTCTTTCTCCCTCTCCCTCTCTGCAAGGCCAGTGTAAGAAAATACAGCCAGAAACAAACTCTGTTTATCCCTGCAGCTCCTTTGGACAAAACAGAGCAACTCACCTTTTCAGTTCTAGCCAAGAACTGATCTGCTAAGGACATATCCTTTTATCTCAACCTGTTGGGCTCTGATTGATAACATCTGTAAAGCCTTTCTAGGTAGACTGGCAGACCTACTGTTGGTGCTCCTTTTCTGTTACTTTTCTGCTTCCTGGAGCATAGGGCAATAAGATCATGGTTCAGTAGGGCCTTGGAGCCTCCTATAGGGATTGGAAAAGACCAGTCATAGCCTATCATGGACAGACTTTCAGATTCATGCTTTTCAAAATAGATCGCATACATTTATAGAACTGAGTTTATCTTCTGTCCTGCTATTATTAGAGCCTAACTTACCAAAGGCATCTCAATTTCCTGGTCAAATATTCCACTGAATCTCATTTAAAAGCCTCAGTTAATGCATGCTCCCATCAACTCTCAGGCCTGATTGTTTTTCAGAATTCTTTAGCTTTATTGTTCAGGGATTGCCTGTCAGAAATATTCAGCCTGTACAGTGGCAGCCACATCACAGGAAAATATTTGTTTTCTGCAATTGGTTACATGACTGCTCAGATACCCTTGGCCAAAATAGGAGTTAGTCTTGGAACTAGAGAGAGAAGGATACATTGTCCTAGTGGGTTAAGGTAATTCTCGGGACAAACTATTTCTTTGAAAGCAAAAGAAGATATCAAACGGGATGAAACAATTCTCCCAGGAGGCACTAGAAGTTGCCCAAATGGCAAAGGGGAGAAGCTATCACCTACATGAGTAACAAAGAGAGGGAGCTATCTGGAAACTGCCAGGTCACTGAAAGAAATTAGAACTACAAGTTAAGGGAGAAGATAGGTATTTGAATAAAATTGTTTTATTAATATTGCAAATAATTTAATTTTCTTAAATTTAGTTTAAAACTTGTGAGGTTCTGTTTTTGTGGGGTTTTTTCAGCCAAATCAGCAAAGAGTCATGTATTCTGGCTCTGCATCTAGAACCATTTTTAACATACAGCTTTTTATGCAAAAATTGATAAGATCTCATAAAACACTGTACTTTTAATATAATTTCAGTGGTTCGGGGTCTTCCAGAAGGATAATACTTGGGCACTAAGCTAAAACAGTCACTGAATCAGCAGACTGGAGCATTGTCACGGTATTTCCAGAAATACTATTTAGGCAGCAGGACATCTGTTAGTGATGGTCGTTTTACCGTCTGTGTGCATTAGCAAAAACAAACAAAACAACCCTCCCACCCTTCCAATCCCGCTATATTCTCAGGAGTTTGAATGTGCCAGCTCCTCAGTTGGTGTAAATTAACCTATTTTGATTAGAGTCAATGGAACTGTATTGTCTGTCAGCAGCTGGAAGTCCTGGCTCTTCACATCTGAAGGTCCTTGCATCTTTGTCAACTGATTCTTTTTGTCACTACTCAAAGATGAAGATGGAATCCTTTCCTTCAATTGATATACATACAGGTTCACTTGTCATTTACAGGATGATCGTTGAGCATCCTGGTAAATGATTTCAATACAGTAGGATCAATAGCTGTAGCAATAGTAGAAGCTTTTAAGAGAATTTATTCTACACAATTTGAAAGTGCTCAAGTTTTGGAGTTTATCAACATTGCTGTAATTGCCCCCATTTTATTATTAGAAGCAATATAAGAAATAATTGTGTTTGAGAGCTATAATTTGTAGAAAAATTTACCTAGAGATTTTTTTTAAAGATTTAGAAATGTCAAGTGATTAAAATATAATTTGCCTTCACCCTCCTCCCCATTTGTACTCTGTTAAACATTTAAGTGACTTTAAAGGGAAACATTGATATATGTATTACACAAAGCAAAAATATACACGTATGATATTCTGAAAATACATTGAAATAATAATTGTCTGAAGATCTCTGACCAAAAGTAGGAGGTCTTACTTATCAGAAAATGGGAGTATTCTTTATTCAATTTGTACAGACTTTCTAAAAATCCTTGCTTAAATTAAAACCCCATTCTCTCATTCTAATGTTCACCACATTCATCCTTCCCTGCATTTTCATTCCTGCTCTCTTGAAGCTAAGATATTGAAAAGGATAATTTTGGCTTGATAGCACTGTGTGTAACTGGACTACTCTATGTTGCTAGGATACCATTTTGGTGGTCAACTGTCTCTAGTGCTGCTTCAATTACTTGCCAGGCTGACAGACATAATATTAGCTTTTATCCCTCCTAATGCTTGGATTATGAAAAAAAAAGTTTCCATTTGTTCTTTCCATTTTGATTTTTGGAGGCAGGGGGAGAAGCATGCTTTATGCTACTTTTTCCCTAAGATCAGTTGGTAGATCGGTTTGATAGCTGTAGAATTTTCTGTACTCAGTGAAATACAGCACCTGATCCAATGCCCATTGAACCCAATGGGAGTCCTTCCTTTGATTTCAACGGGCATTGGATCAGGCCCATTTAGAAATCCCTCTATATCTGTGACTGATGGCCTGGCCTACTAGGGAATTTTAAAGCTAAAAAACATGAAGTGTGCAACTGGAGCTAAAGAGCTAACAGATGGGGACTGTAAGAGAATATAGAAGCTCTGCAGCATATGCTCACCTGTGGGGCCAGTTTGTGTAGACCATCCCCTCTGCCGCCTCCCCAGAACAGTCCTGTGGAGCACTGGCTTGCATGGATCCCCCCTTCCCGCTTGGCCCAGGACTGTGTAGTGCCAGGAGGGCCAGCCTGTGTGGCTACCCCTACCCCAGGCCCCCTCCCCAGCCCGGCCCCAGGGACAAAGGCAACAGGCAGGGAATGCAATACCCTCTGACCCGTGTGGGGTCTGGGGAGAAGCCAGCAAGTGGAGTGGGCAGTTCCCACCCACCCTGAGCTGCCCTTAGGGAGATACTGGCAGCCACCCCCACTCCCTGCCTTGACCCTGCCACTCTTTCCTCTGAGCTCCCCCTCCTCACAACCCCCACCCTGAATCCTGCACCCCATACCTCCAGCCTCTGGACCTGAGGCCTCCACATCCAAAGGGCCCTGCCCTGACTCCTGTACCTCCACATAACCAGCCCCTTGCCCGATCACATCTGGTTAAGTCTTCTAGTGAAGACTTTTCAATGAAAACTAATAGAAATAGTGTTTTATTAGCCTTGAACACTGGTGCTTGAAGAAACGCAGATTTAATTAAAGGACAATGAGGAGGCAAGTAAAGATTCTGAAGGGGATTTCTGGGCATCCCCTGCTGCTGCCAGGCCCCTACCACACTCCCTCCATGGCTCTGTGTCTGCTCCTGAAGCCTACCCCATCCTTAGCCACCAGCTGCAGCCTGTACCCAGTCCCCATTCACCAGGAGGTGATGAGTGGTGCGAGAGTGTGCTGGAGGACTCTGGAGGAGCACAATGCAGCTATGCAGTCAGTGGCTAGAGAGAAGCGACAGTTTGAAGTGGAAGTGTCCGTTTCAGAGTACCACTTTGCTCCAGGTACTGGCTGTTCAACCATCCCCTGCTCCTCTAGAGTCCTTCGGCCAGTACTTGTGCTGTTCACTGCCACCTATGCCTCTCACCCACTCCCCTGAGGCTACAGGTGAGCTTTCGTTTGTATGTGTGGCTGTTTATAGGTCAGATGTTTGTAACTCAGGGAATGCCTGTGCTTCAATGCAGATATCAATGAGCATGTGTATTTATTGCTACCTTCTGAGAGAAAGGGGGGAAAATCTATCAACAATACAGAACTCCAGTCCCTATATGATTCTGATGCAAACCCTACCATTTGCCAAAACTTAAATAGTGACACCCTGCATCTTTTTATACAAGAATAACCTATTCCACAACAGAGAGGATGAAAAATAGGCCTTTCACTACCTGTGGCAGAGTGAATGGGGCAGGAGAGGCTGTCAATAAAACATGCAGTGTAACCACTACATTTAGGAAATCGGACAATCCCCCACAGTTGTTAAATTTGTGGCTGAAGGGAATGAGCACACAGAGTACTGCAGTATACACATGAACCTGATGGCCAGAGCAGTACAAAAGCTACTGGTTCTATACAATGCTGTTGGCCAATGTCAAGATTCCCTCCCTCTACATTTCTCTATGCCCAGCACTGAATTCATGATTACTAACATCTGCACATAATACTGGCAATGTGTCATTATTTCCTGGCATCTATGGATGTTAGGGGAAGATTAGAGCACGTTGCCTAGGCCATGCACAGCTGTGTGTAGCTATGGTTCATCCAGATCACGCTGAGAGTTTTTTTCTGATTCATGGCCAGCGATGAATATGAATGGCTTTTAAAAAGTCAACATTTATCCAACTGCCTCACAGTGATATACTTTACCATAAGTTTTCCTTAAACAAATGAGGTGTCAGGGTACAGTACTGGCAATTTTTAAAACTATGCCAAATTAAACCCCGGAAACAATGGATGCAAAATGGAAAGCTATGTGCAAATCCCAGTGCTTTATGTAATGTGGTTAGGGACAGGCATATTGTAAATATGATCCAATCCCACGCTAAGTTATCTCATTGGAATGAGAAGCAATGTGTCTCTCACCACTTCTGGTGTTATCCAGAGAAATAGGCGGGATGTGGTTCCCTGCCTGTGGGAAGAGATAGGTCAGTAGTAGCTCCAGGGGACTTCCACCCACCCAATCTATCTAGCAAGGCTATCCCAGCAGGGCCTGGTTTACTGGGCCTTAGAATGCTGTGGGACTGGATATAAGGCTTCTGCCCAATTTCCTCCATCCTGAGGGACATCACAACTACTTGTGAGACCCCAGGACTGAGCCTGAACAATGGAGACTATGACAAGTGAGCTGCCCTCACCTTTCCCTCTCATCATGGTGCATCCACCTCAGTTACTCCCCATTCCCAAGTCAAATCCATCTGTGACGTGGAGTGCTCCCTCCTAGTTAATAGACAGATGCACAATAAATAACATACCCTCAGCTGGGCTACTAGCTTTATCTTAAACTGAACAGTTAAAAAGGACACATAGAAACAACACCAAATCCAATCAAACAGATTAACTTTTCTCAGCCTAAACACAGTTTTTAAAGTATACTAAAGCAATCCTTACACTGCTTCCTGGCACCGCAGTCCTAATTTATTTACTCTCCCCTTACTGTCTTCCTGCCCATGGCTCAGCTACCAAGTCAATTAGACTGACTCAGGGCTCCTAATATTTACCATTGGCCCTGATGTGGCACTTGTTGAATGGCCAGATGCCTTGGCAGTCCCAGGATCCTTCAGCTCTTCTCTGTGCTCCTGACATGAGTAGAGTGCCAACCAAAACCCCACACAAAGTTTTAGAAAGGCTGCCAACAGTCTACCAGGCTTGTGGCTGCTCCATTTTCCCTATCCTTTCTTTGTAGCCTCATCTGTTTCATCTGTAAGCCCTTCAGGGTAAGATTCTAGCTCAAGTTTCAATGGTATATTCCTGCAGCTTAGCACCTACTCTGAAAAACAAAGTAGCCATAAACCTGCCTGAATTGGCCAGTGTTTGCAAGTTTATGGCCACAGTGCATCAATGCAACAACACACAGTAGTGAGACTGCCCTGCTGAATTTGGACTCTGATTTTTCATATTTATCTCTTAAACAGCTGAGCATGCACATGGTGCTCTATGTTATGTCCAAAAGTGCTTGCCATTGGGATTCACTGATGTATGAGCACGCAGAGTGAAATTCCCATAGAAAGCAATCAAGTTTCTATGAAGTAACCACACCCGCTATATTGTTCAGAAAACCAAGTGGGTAACTCCAGAGCTGGTCAAAACCTTTCACTCATAGCTTTTTATCAAGAGAGAACTGTACTGATTCATGGTAAATATTTGCTTTCCTCACAATTGTTTGATTTTATTGGCCAGAAAAGAGATTTTTTTTAATTCAGATTGGAAATTTTCCTCTTTTTTTTTAAAGGAAATATTCTGTGGCAGAGAGAGGGAACCGTTTTTAGATCAATACCAGTTAATTCACTCTCAGGTCTAGCTGTTAAAGCTTTGCATCTCGTTAGTATTGCATAAACATTAGGAGAATGTGTGTGTGTGTGAGTGGGGGAGGTCTCACTGAGTTTACTAGGTATAAAATTCAGGGACATGTGTATTAAGAAATTTGTGCAGCTTTCGGT
Source organism: Apalone spinifera (assembly GCA_030068395.1). Lineage (NCBI taxonomy): Eukaryota > Metazoa > Chordata > Testudines > Trionychidae > Apalone > Apalone spinifera. The sequence continues at coordinate 257,521,370 of CM057845.1, forward strand.
TTGGGGGCAAAAACTGGATGCATTTGTGTGTGAGAGAATGTTGCTTCTGGGAACAGGGCAAATGAGCTATGCCTGCAGAAAGGGTTGGTGGATTAGAATTGAATGAATAGTTGCCTCAGTTCTGGTGCTGACCCTGTCCCCCTGAAATATTGTTTTGTTTTGAACTTAAGCTGATTTTTTCAGTTTTTCTTCAATTAAAAAAAATAGCTCAGAAACTACCAGTCATGAAATTTTACTTTTTTAAAATTATGTTTCATTTGGGGGTATTTTTCACCTTTTTGTTTTAATAAGCAGCTACATTGTGAAACAATATTTTTTTAAATGAAACAGAACATGTTTCCTTTTCCCCGCCTTGTTTCAGCAATTCACCAGCTTTAGTGAATAGTTTTGGTACCCTATAATGTTTTTGGTGGGCAAATCTACTAATTGCTGGAAAAATTTCACACAGCTCTGCAGTGAATAGTCTGCTGCTACTCGTGGTCAGAGGAGGAAAAAGGATATGTGTTTAAAAAATAAACTCTCTACACTAAAACATACTTGCCTGTATTACCAATTTCTGCTTCAAATGTAAAATTAATCTATAAAGTGCTAAACATGAATTTGTATAGCAATCTTTGTACCACCCAAGATTTGATCCTGGGGAGCATATAGTTGTACGGCTGTCACCTATTACATTTGCTAGGTTATCTGTGATTGGTAAACATACGAATTGTGCCCCTTAGCAAAAGGATGTACCATGGCTTATGGTGGTGATATTACTATCCTTTTTAACTGTGCTTCTGCTTGCTGCTCATTATTTTGTTTATTACCAGCCCCCTCTGGATTTTATTGCTCCTGAAATTTACTTCACAGTCTGCCACTTTACAACTAGCTATAACTCACTTCTGTATTTTTTTCCCTTTCATGTGCTCTAACATCTTTCTTCACAAAGCAAGCTTTGCTGTCTCTGGGTTGCTTCTTTTCCCTGCCCACACATGACACACAGGCTATGTCTAGACTGCAAGCCTCTTTCGAAAAAGAGCGTCTAGACTATAACCAGTACT
>CM057845.1:257531160-257575681 GCA_030068395.1 Apalone spinifera
GGGCTGGACTTGATGACCTTCTGAGGTCTCTTCCAGTTCTATGATTCTATGACCTCTGAAATACAAGTCCATATAGAGATAAAACATGTATACAGAGATAAAACATGCCCCTCTGAGACTTTTAGATGATGCCCATTGTTGTAGCCAGTTACCACCCATCACCATGTACATCTTTATCCATCATACATTCATCCTGACCTTATTTCTAGAGTGGATCAGTGTGTTCCTGTTCTCGTTAGGGTATATGTTGGTATCACAGTGTTCTGGAATCTTTCTGGAATGTGTTTGCAGTAGTGCTCTGTGGGAGGTAGGAGACCAGTGTTCTGTTCCTGAGCATGTCAGGGCTAAATTGGGCAGCATTCGTCCACTAGTCATTTATCAGTGAGGAGAGAAATAGCAGGACTGGAGCTGGGCCGAGTCAGGGTCCCAGGAAGTCAGTGTCAGACATCAAGTTATGGGTAAGAGACAAATAGCAGGGTTGGGGATAAGCCAGGGGAGGATAACAGGAAGTCAATAGTCAGGCACTACGTTACAGACAATAGGCAGGTAGCAGAGTCAGGGACAAATGAGGGTCAGCAGCCAGAATCTAGGATTCAGAGCAAGGACAGATTGGAAGAGGTACCAAGCAGATTATCTTCATTTTTTGCTCGGAGAGCTCTCTTAAAATGGTTTCCTGGTTAATAGGTCATCACCCACCAATCAGTGGACCATGGGGCACTGCAATTCAGGCCCTTCTATGTGGTGCTTCCTGAAGTGTCTAGCTTCACAAGGTCCTTTAGTAGTAAGTTAGCTGAGCCTTCCAATGGCAGCATCATTAGTGTTAATCCAGGTTCCTTTCCTATTAGTGGAAATTTCCTTTCTCAGTGAAGTTACTGAGATACATTCAGTCGTCTCATTTACTTAATATTGGTAGTGTGCCAGATATACTACAGCTCATAGACAAGTGCTGAAGATGATTTGTGCTTTAGTCTTTGGTGACTTCCCACAAGGCATGCACAGACACTACTTACTAGGGTAGATGAGAAATTTTGCAAATATCATAGGCACAATGACTTGAAAATGTACAGTCAAAAGTCAGCATAGTCATTCTTTACTCAGCCACTTGTAACTACTGGAATAACCATGCCTCTGGGACCATTTCATACCTAGGACCAGGGGTATAGCTAGAAAATCTTTCTCAGAAAAAGACCAGTTAAATACTAATCTGTTGTCCTATTGTCCAGAGTGTAGTCATATATGTGTTATCTGGGAGGGGCCCATTTGATTGGTTCTCCTGTTGTACACCTGTTCAAGTGAATGGCAGTTGGAGTGTGCAGTGCATAGCAAGATTATGCAATTAGATTGGGATTTAATGGGGTTGTTGCTCCTATTACAAAATAGGCTAGACAATCCCTCAGCATGCCTCTTGAAAACCCTAAAAGTAATCTTATAGTACAAATCTAGCTTCTCTGTTGTATTCACTATAGAATTACAAAAATACAGTTCTGAGTTAGCAAAGGGTCAGTATTGCTACCAAAACGTGCCTTTTCTTCCTAATATGTTACTATTTCATAGCTCAATCCTGTAATTATGCTGAAGCTTTCTTTTTTGGAGTAGAAGGTACTTCAGGGCATTTACTCTGTGTAAAAATTCATGGGATGTATCAACAGCTGAACCCTCTCTGTCACTGACCCATGCTGATAAATTTCGGGAATGAACTCTGTCAATGGGCTGGGACGGAGGAAGGCTAAATTCTATGGAAGGAAATCTATCACATACTGAACTGTGCTTAGAGCTTGCTTATTACAAGACATGAAAAATAAATGGGTTATGTATAAAGCTTATTTTTTCACCCTCAGTATGACTTAGGGCATAATGGACTACATTTAGGAATGCTCAGTTATTTCAGTCAATGTTTTATATATTCTTCTTCATTGTGTTTGCCAAAATACATTCCTAATTTCAGTGGAATTTGCTTCTGTTGACAGAAAATAACCTTTAGATATGCAATGTGTTTCATACCTGCTCGACTAAATCCTAGAGCTTATACTATGCCATTATCCACACCAGAAAGTAAGACATATGATACCCCCAAAACCCCATCTGATATAGTGACAAGGAATCACACTGGGTTCAATATAGTTTGTCAGGTATGCATAGGACTCAGCCTCTAAGGATTCAGTGATTGAAACAGTAACAGGATGTGATTATTACTTATGAAAAATAAAAGTAGTGGGTCAGTATAGGACTCACTGGAATTGAACTTCTTTGTCCCTCTATGGACCTGAGTGAATTACAAAGAAAATATGGGAATGCTGTAGCTTTAGCATTTGTATAAAGAAAAAATAGCAAAATAATGGCGGTGGGAAAACAGAATGCAGTGCTATCTTACCTATAAATGTTAAACATTTAATATTGGCACCTAGGATGCACAGTACTTAATTACCACTTAAAATGTAAGATATTTTATTTCATACAGTAATGACAAAGGCCATCGCTCAATGGCTATCAAAAACTTAAAGTGCCTACATGTTTCAACTTAAAATCTTCATCAAGGAGAAGGAACAAATGTAAAAAGTCATGTACTTTTATATATAGCTCTTCAGAAACAGTAATTTTAGGTATTCAACTTCAAAAACTCTTTGACATTTATTTCAGATTCATTAATCATTCAATATAGACCTGACTGCAATATACATTGCTATCAATCACATAATATGACAATGACAGTCAGTGAAAAATACCATTTTTTCATATATGTAGCCAAATAGCTTAAATATTCCCAAATCTAAAAATGTGTGAATTCAGCACTGTCATTTAATTCCTTTTGTGAAACTACATCTGATGCTGTAAGAATGTTTGGTAATGATCTCTTTTATCTAGCACAAACCTCACATTTGCTGCTGAAACCATAATTAGTTTACCTAGTGTAGCTGAGTGAACAGTGGAAAACAATGTATGGAAGTGCTTTCCTGATCCACTTTCAGGTACAATTCAAGCTGCAGATACATATTTGGGTCATAGCTAGCTGAGAAATCACCTATCTCTCCGTGCACAATTCCCAAAGTTGAGAACAACTGATGTGCTCTTGTTTTTTATTCTCTCAGTGCTAATGCTGGGGGAAAGGCTTTTTCAGTGCAGGTACTATGTAATTTGTTTCCCTTCTTGACCCAGTGGAACTTGAGTGTGTTAATGTTCAGGGCATTGTGCAAAACTAATCTGTTCCCTTAGGAAAATGTAGAGGTACGTCTTTTTACAATTTAACAGTGGGATGATATGTACTATATTTAGTTTCATATTGGAGAATGAATGCAGTATTACTTCGTATTTTGTATCTGTGTCAAAGGAACAAGTTAATTTTCTAACTTGATGTGTTATGTCACCTTTGAACAGGCACTGATGGAAACACGATAATTTTAGGACATTAATCCGCTTGGGTTTAGGACCCCTATGAGGCTTCCAGTTGTACTCTGCTTTCTATTGAATAGATTAGATGGTTTTGACTTATCCTAGTTTTGTCTGATGAAGAGTCTCTGCACACAATATTGTCAGGGGATCTCATAGTTGCTGTATCCGGAATGGCATGTTCATGTGTCCCTTAGGAATAATCTATCTCTGCTCCAGTCTGATATTCAAATCATATTGACCACAATTTCAAAGGTGAGTGAGTGTCCAAAGTTGTTCCTAAATCTATATTTAGGCATCTGAATAAGTGACCTCATAATCAGAAATGCTGTCCACTTAACATCAATGGAAGCTGCTGGGTACTGAGAATTTATGAAAATCAGCTTACTTATTTAGGTGCCAAAATATTCTCTTAGGGTATGTCTACACTAGCTACCCTAGTTCGAACTAGGGTGGCTAATGTAATCATTCGAACTTGCAAATGAAGCCCGGGATTAAAATATCCTGGGCGTTATTTGCATGTTCCTGGGCGCCGCCATTTTTAAATGCCCAGTAGTTCGGACTCCCTGCCTACGGCTACACGTGGCACGGGCTAGGTAGTTCAAACTAAAGCCCCTAATTTGGACTAATTGCATCAACTAAGAGCCATCAACTACTCACAGGCAAATCCAGGTCCTTGGTAGGAGTGCTGAGGCGTCTGCAAGGGCAACTACAGCAGGCGAAGAAAAGGCTTTGCTGTCCCTCAAGGAGGTAGGCAAAGGAGAAGATCCTGAGACATGGCTAAATGAGGGGGGAGGGTCCCTTTAAGCTCAAGCCTCACATAACCTCAGGCAGCAGCTCCAGGAAGAGAGTGCTGTCCTGGTGTGCTTCCTGCCAAAGTGCTTCCAAGGGGCCTTAAATGCGATTCAGAGTCCAATGAGTGTGGATGTTCTATTTCAAAATAGTTTAGTGCTCTTTCGAATGGCATTTTCAGTGTAGACATGCTATTTTGAAATAAGCCATTTCGGAGTATTTCCTCCGAAATGGCTTATTCTGAAATAAGCGTGTAGTATAGATGTCCCCTAAGTCTCTTAAGTTATGTCTACACAGCAACATTATTTAGAGATAACTAGCGTTATTTTGAAATAGCTTAGTCCGTGTCTACACAGCAAGCAGATATTTTGTAATAATGTCTAAATACTGTCAAGCTGGAGGATTTCTTACTCTGACTCCTGTAACCCTCATTGTGCAAGGAGTGAGGAAAGTCAGTGGAAGAGTGCTCTGTTTTGAAATAAGTGTAGTGGAGACACTCCCATTTTTTAAATAAATTAATTCAAAATAAGCTACACAATTGATGTAGCTCAATTTGCGTAGCTTATTACGAGTTATTTTGAAATAACAAAGCAAGCATCTACATGGCAATTCCGTTATTTCAAAATCATTTTGAAATAATGGGTGGCTTATTTTGAAATCTGTAAACCTCATTCCACGAGGAACAATGCTTATTTCGAAATAGCCATTTCGGAATAGCAGTAGTGTGGATGCTCCACTGTTGCTATTTCAAAACAGGCCCTCCCTAGGGCCATTCAGAGTAATTACTCCCCAGTGCCTCCTGGGGCTCTAAATTGAGGTAGGACATCCACATTAGGGAAGCCTGCCTCAGATTAATTTCGAGGCTTCCTTGTAGTGTAGATGTGCTATTTCGAAATAAGCTATTTCAGAAAAAAAAAATCCGAAATAAACGTGCTGTGTGGATGTACCGTTAGGTACTTTAGAAAATTGTACTATTAAAAGTCCAACTTTAGCCATTCATTTTTTTTAAAATCTCTGCTGAGATCTTATTTTTTTTGAGTTAGCTATATTTCATATTTGTCTCCTAATGCTGATTTTTTTCTGTAAACACAGCATTTCCATATTATTTAGTTCTAGTAAGCTATTTTAAACAGTTTGAATGAAAGATACTATATGATATAAAGTTGAACTATATCTCAGCAGGTTTCATAATCCCAATATTTGTTCATTTCTAAATCCATTGAGATAGGCACATAGAAATAAAGACAATGAAAACTATATTAAAATGACTCTCCAATACCAGACATTAGAAGAAGGTAACAGGGACAAAATTTATCTGTTTACTTCAGAAGAATATTTTTTAGAAGTCAATCCAAATAATTGATGGGTTGCTAATGACTCATTGGGTCTAGATTTACTTGACAGATGGGTGCTTTGACATTCCTGGGTGGAAACTGTGTTCTGGGCAAATATGTTTGATCATATTGAGATACATACATGGTATTTTGCTTCTCTGAAGTCATGCACGTCTGTTTGGATGGCATTGTGCCTGCTTACTATTCAGCATGGAAGTCAAGCAACAGTAGGGTTTATGTAGACAGTTGGCATTGCCCTACAAATGTCACTTGTTTTACAGGAAGTCTTTATTCTGTGCCAGAATTATCATATTGGCACCACATGCTTCTTTACACCTAATTACATGCATTGAAACTTACATGCCCCAACAGGAATGCTTGAACTACGAAGAAGGGAAAGAAAAGGAAAATTTATAGCTGCTTTAGACTTTCACTTAATCTATTTTCAGACAACTTTGAAAATCAAAAGCTTCAGAGCAGTAGCTGAGTTAGTCTGTAAATGAAAAAACTTAAACAATGAGAAGTCCTGTAGTACCTTAAAGACTAACAAAACATGTTGATGGCATCATGAGCTTTCGTGGTCACAACCATGTGGGCTGTGCCCATGGAAGCTCATGATGCCATCTGCATGTTTTGTTAGTCTTTAAGGTGCTGCAGGACTATTCATTGTTTTTTAAGTTTTTGAACATCAAAGTATAACATACTAAATGGTTGGTCTTACATTCTTGCGTGCAAGTCATTCCCCTATCAGACCATGTTAAGCAGTGCCTTCCTCTTTTGATATGCACTGTCTAGTTATAGATCTGTGGGCAAAAATGAGCTTTTTCTTCTGTGTCTATGCTGCAATTAAAATGTTGCTGTTGGCCTGTGCCAGCTAATTCAGTCGGATGGAGCTCAGACTGCAGGGCTGTTTCATTGCAGCACAGGCTTCCGTGCTACCCAAGCTTTGGGACCTTTCCACTTCTCAGGATTCTAGAGTCTGGGCTTCAGCCTGAGCCTGGAATTCTGCACTGAAATTAAACAACCCTGCAAACCTGGCTCCATGTTGCCCCAGAAGCCTAGAGACAATGAATGTGATGCATCAGGAAGGATGCAGTAACTCAGGTATTGCTCTACAGTGGCTGCTCGCGCCTGGGACAACCTCACCCAGTCTTCAGGCCTGGGTTCTGTTAACTCTGGAATGAGGATATATCATTACACAATCCTCAGTAAGACCAATATGAATCCCATGGTCTGTTTTTACTTCCCTTGAATGCCTGGCTCCCAAAAATGGTCATGAAGGAGTAGGCAGAAGTGAGAATCATAGCACCATTCCTCCGTGCTATTCACTGCTTCGCAGAGCTGGCCAGCTGTATTGGAGGAGGAAACTTCCTCCTATAAAGGGACGCGTCTACACAGCAGGGCTAAGTCAGTTTTTGGAATAATGCCAGTTATTCCAAAATAATGCTGCTGTGTAGACATAGCCAAGGAGTGCAGTAGCAGAGGCGTGGCTAGGATGGGAACTCCAAGAGGCACTCTGCCTCCCAACATAGAATACCACTTGGTACTTGTCTGGGATGGTGCTAATTTGCACTTCCTCTGATACAAAGGTCTATCTGTATTGAACAAACAAGCTTGAAACCATCAATCTATCTCAAAGAGATCTAGGAAAGTGTTCTTGATTAATGGATAAGACAATAGTTTGGAGGAATGATTTAAGTTTAATAAAAACTGAGGAACCTTTTGGGAAAGGAGGAGCCTATACAGGAAAGGTAGGTTTTGCCTAAATCAAAACAAAACCAGATAGTTGATATGTAAAATTAAAAAAGGTCATAGAGGAGTTTTTAAACTCAGGATGAAGGAAAGCTGATTGCTGTGGAGAAGTACATAGCTTGGACAGTAATGTTCTTTAGGGAAGGATTTACTGAAGAGGATTCTTGATAACCTTTTAAAGAGGGAAGAATAGAAGTTGATAAAAGTACAGGAGGGAAATGAAGAGAAAGAGACAAATGAAAAAGGTAGTCAACTAACTACTGCCACATTTTATATGCCTGTTAAGATGAATGAACTATAGTGGCTACCAACAAATCAGAATACTGTTATAATAAGCATCTACAGAGAGAAATTTCATGCTTGAATAAGAAGAGCATAATAGTAGAAATATACACTGACCACCTGGACAGGATGGTAACAGTGCTGGTGGGAAAGTAGCACTATATGTAAAAGAAAGCAAAGCATCTTAAGCAAAACTTGAATCAAACAGTACCATGGAACCTCTATGGATATAACTCCCTTGCTTAAACAGGTATAAAAATATACCTGTAGTAATATACTGCCTACCATCTGGCTAGGACAGTGATGGTGACTGTGAAATGCTCAGGAAAATTAGAGAGGCTATAGAGGCAGAAAATACAATAACAGTGGAGATTTCCAACTATCTCACATTGACTGGGTATATGTAACCTCAGGAAGAAAGGCAAAGATAAAATGTTTAGCCCCAATACATGAATACATCTTGGAGCAACTTTTCCTGAAATCCTCAAGGGGAGAGGCAATTCCTGATTTACTCTTAAATGCTGCACAAGATCTAAGTAATTAGCGACCTTAATGTAATTACATTTAACATCTTTGTAGGGGGGGAAATTCCAGAGAGACCCATCACAGTAGCAATTAACTTCAAAAGGGGGAACTACATAAAAATGAGGAGTCTAGCTAAATAAAAATCAAACTGCAAGGTGCACGGACACTTTTTAAAAAAACACTGTACTAAAGGCTCAGGTTATATGTATCTCCCTTACCCTAAAAACAAAACAAAACAAAACAAAAACAAACAAACAAACAAAACCCCCACAAACAAACAAAACAAAACAAAACAAAAAAACCCAAACCTAACAAATAGTAAAGAGGATCTCCCTCCCCCACTCACAGCTAAAGAACAGAGTAAATGAGACAGTTAGTGACAAAAAGACATCCTTTCAAATCAGAAGTCAATTCTTACTGAAGAAAATAGAAAGAAACATAAACTCTGGCAAGTCAAGTGTAAAAGTATAATTAGGCAAGCCAAAAAAAGAATGCAAAGAGCAACTAACAAAAAAACCCATCATTCTTTGAAAGTACAACAAAAACAGGAAGTCTGCCAAATAGTCAATAGGGCCATTGGATAATCAAGGCACTAAAGAAGCACTCAAAAAAAAAAAAAAAAGACAATATCATTCCAGTGAACTACATGGTTTTTTTTCCCCATTGGTTTTCACTGCAGGGAATATAAAGAGGATTGCCCCCAGACTGAGGTGTTACTAGAGGCGGGTTTGGAACAATTTGATAAATTAAACATTAATAAGTCACCACAACCGTATAGTATTAACTTAATTGTTCTGAAGGGACTCAAATATAGACTGGCAAACTTCTAACTGCGGTGTGTAACTATCACTTAAATCTGCCTCTGCACTATGCCTAATTGTCCATGCAACCTCATTGGCTGCAGAGGCCTGCAGAGGCCTGGAGTCTGCCTCTTAAGGCAGCAGCAGCAGGACCTCACAGACTGCTCAGTGCTCATGTCCACTATTATGCCTGTTCCTGTCTTGCTCCAATCCTTGCCTCTGTCCTGCCTCTAGCCCCTCCTTGTCTGATATCCTGTTTGCTTCAGTTCCTGACCTTGGACTTGATTCTTGGCTCCATCTTCTGACCCAGACCCAGACTTCTGACCCTAGTCTTTGGGTCCCAATGTCTGCTCCAACCATTAAGCCTGGCACCTGCTCTGACCTAGACTAGACCGGCCTCATCCCAATGACCTGACACCACTTAAAAATGTATCAGAACAGTTGCTATTTCTTGGCATGACGAAATGTTGGAGTAAATTAATACTTATTGTTTCCTCAAAAAGATCATGCTATTTATAATCTAAATTATCATCTGCCCAAGAAAGTTGTACCATTTTGTGTTGCCTAATTTAAGTGGTAAAATAGCCTCCTAATGTGGTTGCAGCTATGACATATTAAAACTGATTACACTAGCATAGACAATCCAATATGTTCCATTGTTAGGCATCTTTATAACAGTATCAAGTCCTCACTAGGGATTGTGCTGAAATAACTACATGGTAAAAACATTATACTGATCAATAGTTTTGTGTAGATTAGGACTTAGGTGCTATCCTGGTTACATGGAGGTGAGTGTGAACCTATAGCATGTAATTCTAGAGGTCTTTTGGATTCAGAGACCAGCTGAAGCCAAAGAGAAGGAATTGTGTGTGCTGATGAGCATACAAACAGTTCACAAAAACACTGAAGAATCATGATGTCAAGCTAGTGAAACACCACAAATGCTTTAATGAATAGTAAAGATCTAGGGGCAGACTGTCAAAATTATTTAAGTATGTAAATGCCTATTAGGATATTTACAAGAACCTAGGCTCTGAATTCTTAGAATTAGCTCCCTGATTTTTTTTTTCAAAATCCCACTGTCTAGCTGTATCTTTAGTGTGCCTTTTGACAATCTGGAGTCTAGAACTGAATATGTCAAACACTGATTGTACATTTAATTATAATAAAAATATAGTGCTAAGTACAGTGGATAGATACAGCAATGCAAACATGAAAAGATGACACTAGGGTTCTTGGAAGTTAAAATTATTGATGCCTTACTAAGGAACCTCATTGATCACTCATATTCTCCAGAGGTGAGGATACTCTAGACATACCTTTGGAGTGACCTGTCAACTTCACCACTCAGAACAGAAAGGATTAAATTAGCCTCTGGACATTAAATTAGACTCATGTAAACAAACCATCAGGCAGACCGTCAGTGGATAATCCTGATGAACGGTGTGTGGTTAGCATACTAGAGGTTCCTCACGCTTGCAATAGTGAATTATTTCAAGTATTTTGCCTCAAGCCCTCATCACCCACATAGAAAAGGACTGAAAGAGAAAAAAAATATGCTAAGGGAATTTTACCACAAAAGTATATCTGCCAAATTGTAGGGTAACTCCCATAGTAGTCACTGGAGTAAGCCCAGTGCAGTTTCCTATGAATGGGCAGATCAGAGAGCAATATTCTAACCTTACTGTAAACCTTTGTTGGAAAGATTGCTTAAAGAATGTGAATCTGATATGCCAGATCTCTAATGGTGTTATTTAATTCTCAGAATGCACCTAGAAGCTTACCCATAAGATCATAATTTGATAAAATGGGATGAAGAAAAAAGCTACCAAACATCTGAGCTGACATAGTTGCACTACGATTGATCACAGTTCTCAGATGAGGTGAGACAGGTGGCATCCTCTGCTGGTTCCAAGTGTAGTTGACTTGTCATGTGACACGAGCAGTAATGATAGTCACACCACCTTCTTATTACAGGTTGAACCTCTGTAAACAGGGACTCTCTGGACTGACAGGAGCAGAGATGTTCCAGGACCAGAGAGTCTCAGTGGAGGGCTGGTAGCTAAGAGCCCAACAGGCTGGCAGCTGCCAGCAGTGAGCTGCCAGTGGAGCTGGGAACCTGTCTCCCTGCAGCTGGGCTGCTTTGGTGAGCTGCATCTGGGCTGCTGGGCATGATCCAGCAGGGCTGCCTATGAGGGCTAAGAGCCCTATGCAATGCTGCCGGGCTACCCAGGATGATCAAATGCCCAGCGTGCCCCAGCGGGACTCCTGAGAAGGGCAGCAGCCTGGTGTGCAGGGAGCTGGGCTGGAGCTAGGCTGCCCAGCATGGCAGGCAGGGATGGTGGGGACCATCAGAGAAGTGAGGCCGGAGGCAGAAAGGGGAGCTGGCCGGCAGCTGGTCCAGGGCCAGGGGCTGGGGGGTGGGTAGCGAGGGGGACAGATATGACCTCCTCTGGTCCATCAAAATCCCTCATCTGGGACTGGTCAGGTTCCAAGGGTGCCAGACAGGGGAGGTCCAACCCGTACCAGCTTTTATGTGAAGAAAAGGGTACACTATGTTGAGAAAGCCATCAAAGGCAGAAGATGAAACAAAATTTTGATTTCTACTATCCACATTTAGTGGTAAGTGTGCAGAAAAGCTCCCCAAAAATAATTCAATAGGTAGGAAAAATATACAGTGAGAGAGACTTAAAGAGAAAAATCTTTTTGATTATAAGAATGATGAAGCGGTGACTTTATTACAGTGTATAAGTAACTTTACAGGGAAAGAGAGAGTATCAGGTACTAGACTGGGTCCTTTAATCTAGCAGGGAGAGGCCTAACATGAAGCAATGACTGGAAGTTAAAAACAGAAAAATCAAATTAGAAACTAAGCAATTTTTTTAACAGTAAGCCATTAGCAATTAGAGCAAACTTCCAAGAAAGTGATGGGTTTTCTATCCTTTGATGTATTTAGATCAAGACTGAGTGGTTTTCTGGAAGATATATTTTAGTCAAACAAATTATTGGGCGTAATGAAGGAGTTAGTGCATGAAGTTCTATGACCTGTGATATACAAGATGTCAGACTAGAAGATTTAATGGTACCTTCTGGCCTTACACTCTAGTTAGTCAAACAGCAGAATAAGACAAACCTTAGAGACATATCGTTGACAATTGCTTCTTGGAACAACTAGTTCTAGAGCACACAAAAGGAGATGCTATTCTTGCCTTAAAGCACTTTGCCACACACAAACTAATTCATCCACTAAGTAACAGCAGTAATAATATATTTAGACCTAGGCTATGTCTACACTACATTGTTCTTCTGGAAAAAGCTACGCAAATTGTGAACCTCAATTTGCATAGCTTTTTTTGCTGCTTTTTTCAGAAGAGGCTTTTCTGACATTTGGCCCATCTACACTGGGCCAAATGTCAGGAAAAAAAACCTTTTTCAGAACCTCCCTTCTTCCTTGTAAAACAAGGTTTACAGGAATGATGAAAAAGCGCATCTGCTCTTCCGAATAAAATTTCTAAAGAGCAGACACATTCCCTGGACTTGGCAGTGTTTTTCCAGGATGCCTCCTGTATCCTGGAAAAACTTTGTAGTGTAGACATAGCCTCAGTGTCTGGGGGAGAGGAGGTAGGAGACCAAAAAGGCACAGAGAGATGCTAAATTTTAGAAAGGGAAATTTCAATACAACACAGTATTTCAAAAAGGCCCTGAAAGTAAAGGTAAAGGAAGTAAACATCGTTTGTGGTGGCAGGGATGCTTCATAATAATAATAATAATATAAAAGAGTAGTAGCATGTTAGAAGTTACTGATATTACTGAACCAGAAAAAAACGGAACCAGAAAGGCAAGGATTAAAATAAAATGTAGTAGAAATTCAGGCAAGGAGGAGGCCAGGGAAGGCTTTAACATTAGCCCAACTATGAAACAGAGAAAGAAAGGAAAATAGTAGCTTTAGGGATAATATTATTTTCCTTATTCTAGTAAAGATTCTTGTGGAGAAGGAAACAACTTTTTCTGTGCTTCTTTGCCATTGTCATGTGGCAAATGACATACCTGGAAGGGAAGGAATAAAAGGCAAGTGGCACCTTTATTTACTTTTCATTAGGGAAAAATAGAAGAATGATTAAAGACACTTAGAAGAAAACAGCTCTCTGCAGGCTCTATTCTGCAACAAAGTTTCTCAGTGGCTGCAGGTGTTAGAAGCTCTTCAGATCTCTTAAGCTGCATATCTATAAATCCTCCTACCTGACTGAGTAGTCTGAATTTAAAAATCCTGGAAATTTAAGAATGTCCTTTAGTTCTTTCTCTGCATCAGCAATGAAGAAGAATATGACCTTTTTTACCTTTTTTTGCTGTGGGCCAGATTATGAAACTCTCATTCCTCTGGCACTGAAATCAGTGGGCCAGCTTGCTTGATGACTGCATACCAGTGAAAGTAATGGGTTCACAGTTTAGCTTTATATAAAGAAGCTAAGTGATATGAAATATCAAGGATGTGTGGGCTACATTGGGATACATTCAGTTGTATCTACAGAAAAGCCTTCATACAGTATTTCAGTGAAGGAGGTCAATAGTGGAGGATGATTTATACTACCAACCAGATCAGTAAATCTTGGCCTTTTCAAGTTTCATCACAGTAATCCAGCAATACAGATTAATCATTCTGATTTTATTTTAGTTTTTTGATTTTGCACAGGGGTAAGTGATCACACAAGGTGCAAGGTAGTGGAGAGTAAGCCCTAGGTATTTTATATCCATTTCTGATACACTTAGTGCAGTACTCTATACAGCTGACATTCAAGGGGATTTGGGGTTTTAATTTCCTTAGGCAATTTAAAAGTCCCAGTCTATGCCATGAGAGTTCCAGAATTTAGTGTTCTGCTGGTCATTTGTTGTCTTCAGAGGATGATTGATTTGTTATATAATTGAAATCTAGATGTCACAAACAAAGTATTATAATAATCTGATAAGAATATTCATTAATTAATCTCCACTCCAAATGTATGCAATCTGAACTGTATTGGTTTAATAATATATTGTGAATGTTGCTCTCCGTACTTATTCTTCATCCAGTGATGAGTTATGAAATGTATATATAATAGAGAAGCTAATATTTTTCAGGAGAAAAATGGAGTAATCAAATGGAGCTTCTCTTTATTCATTGTGTATGGGTATTTAGAAGCTAGTTAGCAGTTGACAATAGCAAGAAAAGATGGATTTCATACTCAGTGTTTGAGATACTGTTGTTATATCTGAACAGGAGAAATAGACAGATGGTGCCAGAAAGATTAAGACCCAATTAAGATAGTGAGATTTAAAGGAATATTTTAAAATTTCAATAGACAGGAAGAGAAAGAAATCTGTGCTCTGCATTTCCAGTTCAGCTACATTATTCAAGACAGAAAGGAGGACAGACAATTTTCTTTACCTACGAATAGTATTTCTCTGATGGATAAACTCATTCTGTAACTACTTGCAATTTTGCCTCTGTCACACTTCTACAATGAAATATCAAACTTTTGGAATCCATACTCAGATAGTCTTGTAGCTCCTGTTAGCATTCTCATCCTAAATGTCATTCCAGTTGGGGAGTGCAGATGATTTGGATGGAATGAAATGAAAGAAATGACAGTTTCGCTTGAGCTAATTGAAGAGGAGGACAGATTCTCAGATGCTGTAAATCAGTGCATCTCCACTGACATCAATGGCCTAGTATCTTTTGAGTTACAAAACATCTAATCCCCTAATAGAAGCTGTCCACAAGAGATACCTTTCAGAAATATCTAGCCAATAAGAGAAACGAATAGCAGTGAGGAGTGAAGCATTTGATACTGACATTTTATTTTGGATGAAGAAATAACTTTCCTTGATGAAAATGACGTCTAGTCTACAAGTGGACAATGGCCCGTCATCAATTAGATGGGTCTCTGTAGTATTCTTTGTGAATGAGGTTAGATTTCGTCTTGACTACAGAAACTAGAACAAAGTTCTGATAAATGCTACAGCAGTTAAGGCACATGTGCCTTTACAAAATCTAATAAAAATACACGTGGAGGACAACAGGGCAGCTTGATAAACAATGCAGCTGGTCAGGAATTATTTTGACAATAAATGCCAGTCTGTTGAAGCCATTTCTTAAGTCTGGGTGGAATTTTTAGTCAGAGGGACAACAACTCATAATAATCAACTGGAGCTTTCACCCAGGCTGCGGGAGTAGGGTTTAAGTCCCTGCTGTGCTTAATTCATGCAATGAATTTGAATCAGTGCCACCTATATACTGGGTCATTGACTTTTATGGTCTCTCTTTCTCCCAGCCCCCTTTCCTTACTCTCTCCCTTTCAAAAGTCAGCAGTTTATTCTGCATTAGAAGGGAACAAATGCCAAATTGAGATTTTTTTTTTTTTCATGTAATGGGCTTCTTATTTTTTGACCAATCCTAGTAAATATGTTCCTAGGGAAAAACTCTCTCGCTACAAAGGAGGTGGCATTATTCTTGAACTAAGCTATGATCCAGAGTGCCTGAGGAGCTATATTTAGCATAGACATGGATCTGCTGACAATTTGATCAAATATTAGGAAATATGAGGCAGGTTTAACTCAGAGTTAAATTAAGCCACAGATCAAGAAGCATTGTTTATTCAGTTTGTTGGCAGTGAATGGGTTCAGTTCAGGTCTGACAGTATTATTCCACCATTCTTGCTGAGTTTTGGATATAGCAGAAGTTTTCAATAATATAGTAATTGGGTAGGCAGTAGTGCTTAACCTGGCTTATCCATTGTCTTTTAATATATGAATAAAATACTGAAATTGGGTAGGCCTCACATATTATGCAGAAGTAGTAGCATTTTGTAAATATTATTGAATTAATTTGACCAGATTAAAATTCAATACAGAACATAAAGCCACCGTGCATTTTGCACTTGAGACTTGAAATCTGTTTCATCACAAATATTCCCAATTAAAAATCATGCCCAACTGGGATATTATAACTAAGTTACACATCTACTGCATGTATAACAGTGATTGCGGCTACTCCCAGTATCAGACATATACATTCTCTGAAGAAGGACAGTCTCTCTGGACTAAGAATACAAATTCTTTCCACAGTAATAGTGACAGCTGTTCCACCTTTCTCATATATATGGCAATCTAAACTTCATTCAAGGTGTTCAACAGGCAACCTTGCCTTGCTGAGGGCATGACTTCTACATAAATTAGATGTAGAAAGACTGCTCAGGGTCTTTAGAGTAATGAGATTTTAGATGCAGAAAAGACTGTGCAGCTTGATCTTTGGGCCGGATTGTAATTTTCAGACTTTGTCGAGCCATCTGTTTGTAGTTGCTGCTTATGACTGGTCTACCTCATCTCTAACAAAATGGCTGTGAAGTATAGCAATTGTCCTTTACCTTCTTTCTCCCTACATGGCCCATTATGCATTAAACTGGGTATACAAAAGCAAACATTTCATAATAAAGTATATTGCCAGGCACACAAAATATTTTCCTCTAGGACCATTCCAGACTTACATCCATATAGTAACATTACACATTAATGACTATTACGTAAATCTTAATGCTTTTGTTTAATTTAAACTCCAGACCTAATGCTGCAAATA
Organism: Apalone spinifera; assembly: GCA_030068395.1. Taxonomy (NCBI): domain Eukaryota; kingdom Metazoa; phylum Chordata; order Testudines; family Trionychidae; genus Apalone; species Apalone spinifera. The sequence continues at coordinate 257,547,639 of CM057845.1, forward strand.
TAATGCCCATGCTTAGTTTTATGCTCTGTAATTTGTCCTGTTGACTTCAACTGGACTACTTTCAATGCATAAAGCAAAGCATGTACATATGATTTTGCAGGAGAATACTTACATTACATATTAATATGAGCAAGGCTGGCATAATTTGGCCCTTTGTGTTTTATTATGAAAATGTATCTATCAAATCCTAACCAAGAAAATAATTGATGTCTTTCATATACCTTAACGCTGAACTATAGAAATATAACTTAAGGGGAAAATGTGGGTTTATACATCTATGCATACTTGTTGAAATCCTCAATAAATTGTACAATTTGTATGTACTGGACCTAAAATGTTGTCATATTAAATTGTAATAGGATTCATAGTTTGGGGCCACATATTAAAGCATTATTGGGATGCTTTCTTTTGGTAGCACCTCACTAGTTTGCATGCACAAATAAGGCTACATCTAAATTGGCATGATTTTCCTCAAATGCTTTTAATGGAAAAGTTTTTCCGTTAAAAGTATTTGCGGAAAAGAGCGTCTAGATTGGCATGGATGCTTTTGCACAAAAAGCACTTTTGCGCGAAAGCATCCGTGCCAATCTAGATGCGGTTTTGCGCAAGAAAGCCCCGATCGCCATTTTAGCCATCGGGGCTTTTTTTGCGCAAAACGGTTCTGGGTTGTCTACACTGGCCCTCTTGCACATAAGCATTTGCTCAAGAAGGCTTTTGCCCAAGCGGGAACGTCATTGTATTTGCGCAAGAAGCACTGATTTTGTACATTACAAAGTCAATGCTCTTGCGTAAATTCAAGCAGCCAGTGTAGACAGCTGGCAAAATGTATCAAAATGTTATAGGAGGTTTTACAGAAGTGCATTCAAATTAAACATCACAGTACACAGAAACAGAGCTTTGGAGAATTGGCTGATGACTACTCTCATGAAACCTACTACTCTTAGGAAAGAACATTTTAATGCAGCACAGTCTTCCTCTACATCTCTTGTTGAGAACATGTGGAATTTTGAAGCTATTATTTTTAACCCATCCACAGCTGTTGAAGCTCTTCAGCTTTTCCCAGTGCAAAGAGTACCTCATTTTTATGATGTTCATGTGCTCAAGAGCTTAGCTCTAAAAAACACTCATTATTAAGAGGGAAGTAAAAAAGAAGGTGATAAGTAGTTATTGAATACATGCAGCAACATCTATATCAAAATAAACAATACTTGTGCTAGAAAGTGAAGGACGATTTTACAAGAGAGATTTTATGACTAAGGGCATGGAAACTAAACTTTTAGCCAAATGTGACACTCAGCCCTGCAGCAGGAGGTCATCTGGAGTGACAGATGCTACATTACATTTTGCCAGGTGGATAGCATAGGAAGTGAATCAAGCCATTTTTCCAGATGTACCTTATATATAGGCCTATTTAGGTAAGTTTTCTTTAGGAATATGAGCAGTAAAAATAGCAATAGACTTGCTTTAAATTCTGGAGTAAGATTCTGCCAGTCACTTTAACATTTAGGCCCTGATCTCGCATACACATACAAACATGCTTAACTTTATGTGCATGAGTGATTGGAACTGTAGCTCCAAATGCAGAAAAACATGAGTAGTTCCACTGATGTGAATGGTTTTCAAGTTTCAACCACATGCTTTGGAAGGTCAGAAACCCCATTTCCAACATTGTTTCTATGTGAACTTTTAGAAAACATCACTGAAGTTTCTGAGCACATTCTTTTGGGAATGTGTTGCATTAAAATATAGAAATCTAGAGATAAAAATTCAGCTTCTAACAGGAAAAATGACATGGTACCTTTCAAATACTGGAAATATTGAAGGGTTAGGTTTAATGGATCCGAGCCCAAATTTTTAAAGGTATGTAAGGATTGTGGCATAGTTGAAACAATGATTGCATTAAATCTAATTGTTTTTAAAGCCTATGCATTATTTTCAAAAAGGATGTAGGAATGGAGGAGTATTGGGGTGTAGGCTGTATGCTCTGGGCCAGCAGCACTGCCTAAGGACAATACTGTGGGGTGTAATAGCTAATGATGTGACTCTAAGGGTTGGTGTCTTTGGATGTTACGGCTTGAAGAGTGCTGCCTGTTAGAAGGCTATCCGCTTCACCCTCCCACTTCTATGGTCTTTCTAATGTGAACAGAGACCTGCAACAACCAAAGTCTGGGGATGCAAACAATTTGATGTTTATTGGAGTTAGCTTTTAACAAACATGAATCCAGTTTCCTTTTTTTTCCCTTGTTTTTTCCAAACTTGCTTCCTGTTTGTCCCCAATATATGTATTCATATTTGCAGGTACACACCAACCAATCATTTTACTGAAATTTAACTAAATAATTCTAACATATTTTCCTAACATGATTATCTAATAAATATATCCCACCAAAATTAATTAATTATCAATTAATTATTCTTTCATTAGAGTTTGTCTATTGTTGGTATGCACACTCTAAAATATATTGATAAATGAGAAGGTGTTCAGAAGATTTAAAATTGGATGAAATATCAGAATAATTTCAAATGGAAAATGTTCAGGAATTTACAGGGTTTTTTTTAAATTACTTTACAGTAACAAATGAAAGAAGATCACTTTATTTAATTTATCAGAGTGAAGGTTAAGAGGAGACTCAATCAGAGCTTCTAATCACCTACATGTGGAGAGGATTTGAAGATTTTTGGTAGTAGAGGCCTCTTTAATCCAGCACACAAAGAGATAACAATCTCTAAAGGCTCAAAACTGAAGCTAGACAAATTCAGATTAGAAATAAGACATGCATTTTTGACAGTTTACCTAGGTATGTGGTAGATTATCCATCATTTAATGTCTTTATATCACAACTGGATTTTTTTAAAATGTATGCTTTAGCTCAATCAGAAATTAGGTTATTGGGGAAAGCACTTAGCAAAGTTCTATGGTCTATATTACTCAGGAAGGCAGCCTAGAATAGATGATCCTAATGATTGTCTCTGGCCTTACAAAACTGTGAATCTATTAAACATTTTTTTTATTTTAATACATATGCTAAAAGGAATATCTTGTCCGCCTCTGGCATAGGACCTTACACTCTCTGTAGCTAAATTTCTCCTGAAACTCTTCACTTCCTTCAGTAAACTTTTGTGCAATATTCTTGTATTCTATTAGGAGCTTCTGTGTTCCACCCTGAAAATGATTGCATTCCAATGGTGGATGAATTGATTCAGCTATGTTCTCTATATACTACTTCACAAAATGCCACAAGGCTTAATAACTCTTATAAAATGTCTTGAGATTCTACAACAGACAAATGAAAAATAATATATAACATTCTAATGAATAGAAAAAGGGATGGTGAGGATGGAAATGAGCTGCTGGATTTCTTCTAAAATTTGCAAAGGGATGCTTCTATTTGATTGCTATTTGTTTTTGTTTTCAAACTTCTGGTTGTGTCTGTTAGCCTCTACAATTTTAATAACTAAAACTTTTACTATTGAAAGAAACATTCTTTCCATATTCTTTGTTCATTGTTTTCACAGTAAGTTACCCTGAATCTTGTCATGAAGAAGACCGACTGGTTAAGATATAAATACCTGCCAAAGCAATGAAATAAACACTGAGAGACATATTTCCAAAAGAACTATGCACAACAGCATCCATTTATTTACGTCCAGGAAGCAGCAAGAATTTCAAGAGTGTTTAATATCCACTGGTTTACACTGGCAGCAAAGGGAAGCAGTGGAAGCTAAGTGCCTAAAAGGGAGCTGACTTACGTTGAAAGTCCTGCTGAGAATAATTTCCAACAGCCTGATCCTACAAGACTCTTTAGTACCCATATCTCTCACAGAAGACCATGTAAACAGCAACATTTGGAAAAGATCCTTATAAACTACATATGAAAAATGACATTTTTGTATGTGAGTTCATTAGATACTTAATGGAGCTCTTTCAAATGCTGATGACATCAGTTCTGGATCTGTTCTCCTGTAACATCAGCCTTTCTAAACTATGAGCTAATTCCCAATGATTATCTTGACTGAATATGAACTGAATAAGGACGCAGAGGTTTGGCCCTAGGCTTTTAGATTTGAAAGGGAGCCTTAACTGCTCTTCTGAGTATCTCCAAAGTTATTGATTTTTAAATTACAATTTCTATAGAAAATTAAATGATAATTTACCATTAATAGTTTCAGGGTGTGATCCACTTAAAATTGGCAATTCAAATTACTTTAAAAATTAATATTTTTCTTTTGTTTGGCAAGCAGGCCTCACATAGTATAGCATATTCTCCAGAATAGTCCTTCTTGATTCATTGTATTCAAGTACTATAGACAGGTTTAAGAGAACAGGCAAGACCCAAGACCATATTTACATCTTTTTAATTAGAAAGATTGCATAAAGACATGGAACTAATGTTAACTATAGGAACATCATCTGAGCTATCCTTGAATGAGATACCTTTTAAAGCTGGGTTAACCTGGAGAGTATATGTTGCAGAGATTTTTGACAACTGTAGCTTATAGTTCAATGTATAGGTAATGAAAATAATCCAAAAAGTACAAATTTGCTCAGAGACATACGTTTGTCTAAACTCTACCTCTAAGAGCAACTCACACAAGGCATCCATGTCAAACACCTAATATATAAATCCTGGTCCCACTGAAGTCAAGGGTAAAACTCTCACTGGGTTTAGTAAGACCAGCATTTTACTGACATCTGTCCTCCCTCCTAATATTCTCCAGGTTTATGTGAGTCGTCCAGATTGCCCTGGTGGTGACCTGCATACTCTTACTTCTTTTCAGCTAGACAATGTGACCTCTTGCATATGTCATCTGTAGTTTCGAAAATGTTGTGAACATGTTGCTATTCTCCACATGCATTAATGGAAACTCTTCAGACCTTGAATCCAGCCTATCTTTGACTGAATTTCATGTCTGAAGCAAAGGATTTGCACAGCTATATTTACAATCCCACTATAAGTCATTCATAGGTATTCTGAGATCAAACACTAGGCTATGGAAAACATTTCTAAGGTTTCTGTTGGAATACCAAATATAAAAAAAATGATGCTTTATCCTCTCCACCAAAAACACCAAAATATACACAGGATAGAGGTATATTTTGCTATGACCTTTTATTAAAATAAAAAAGGATTTCTCTTATTTTGTATTAGCAAATATACCCAACATTGCTTGGGTCCTTAATTCAATTAAGGGTTTTTTTTTTTTTTTTGAGGGAAGGGAGATAAAAGGAAAAGGAACTTGCTTTATTTAAATAATTGTATTTTCAGAAATACAGTATTATTCTTACAGTTAATTTTTATTTGGATTTTTTAACAAAAGGGATTCTCAACATTTGTCCATTTAAATTTTTTTAGTAATTTTTTAAAATCAGAACTCCATCAAGTGTACTTTTTTTCTTCTTGCCTATAAACTCTTGTCCAGTCATTATGTTTTAAGAAAAAAGGGCTATAGTCAATCGAATTTCAAATAACATTGCCTTCTAATTTTCAAAACTTAAGCACTTAAGCTGTGCCACAACAGGACACTACTCCAGATTTCTCTGTTTTATAACTTTTCTGTAAGATTTATTGAGAAGAAATTCTGTTCAAGGTTCATCCTATGTTTCTGGCTCATCTTGGTTCAGTCTCTTTCAACATTTGCTGAGTTATGTCAATTTTGAGGACTGAACTTGATTTGGAGAATCTGACTCTTTTCTGTTTGGATTCATGAGAAGCAATCCCATTCCGGGCACAACTTGTTTTCGTGGCAGACCAAGTCCTTATGTTGATTTAAATTTTGATAAGAAGAAGCTGCATATTAAATTTGGTGGTCCTGCCTTTTACTGTTTAGGAGGATTTCTTGATCAAACAGAAAAACAGACAAGCTCTCTAAACTATATAATAGATTTTTGGCTGTCACATTTTTTATAAAAATGCAAAAAGTTGTGACTAGTATTGATGTTGTCTAAGGGTACAAATAATATTTTTTAAACAAAAACAAACACAAATCACTCCAGTCTCATTCTGAATATCAATTTTTATTTATGTGCATACCCATATAGCCTACAGTTGCTTTACCTACATATCCAGTACACCCATGCTATATAGTATGTCTACACTGTATAACTATTTCGGGATACCAGAGGTATCCCAAAATAGCTACTCCACATCTACACAAGCCGCACATTATTTCAAAATATTTTTCAAAATAACAGGCTCGCTACTTCGTCATCCTGGTAAACTTTGTTGCATGAAGGATAAGGGACTGAAATAGCGCGTTATTTCAAAATTTGACGCTGATTAGATGTGCCAAATTTCAAAATTTCAAAATAGATTTGAAATAAGATATGCAATTGGCACTATGCAAATTGCATATCTTATTTCAAGTTTAGAGTGCTATGTAGATGCACCTTATTATGTTTGCATATTCTATTCAATAATAAAAAATGATATGAATATCCCGGATCTATACTAGTTAATTAAAACCCTTCCCTCCATGTGATTCTCTGTATTTTATTTGACTATTTTTAAATAATTTTAAAATTGCATAAATAATTTAAAATGAGTATCAAAACCTTCACGTCTCCCATGTAGCAAATGCATGTCAGTAATAATGTAGTCCTTTTACTAAAGGTACCTCTGCTTATTTTCTGGGAAGACCCTGTGTGCTGCAATCCAGCCTCACAGACAACAATTCCCATGAGCCCTTGGAAAAAACAGGAAGGAAGTGACTCTTGTGTGGGAGATTGGGATCTCTCCACGTGTATGAGAAGAAAGGCCTAGCAGTCTGGGACTCTGCCCTTGGATTTTGGAACAGAAGGGAAGCCAGGCTGCTGTGGAGGAGTTTGATCCAGTCCAGGGGCTATTAGAGTGCAGCTACAGACTGGGACTAGATGCCTTTGGAACTGGGATCTAGGAGGCTGCTTCTGATAGGCACAGCATGAAGCTGTAAGTAATTGGGCATTTTTTGGGAAAGTGCTGCCTGGGACAGAGCTTCTGCCTAGCTTGGACCCTCATACACACTGCGTATAGAGAATCTCCATTACAGCTGCGGTTCTTTCAAGCGCACCCACGCAAGCAAGAGTCTGGGACTCTGAGTCCAGGGGTGTGCACACTCTGGGGTGGGATCAATATTGACAGTGCAAATGCTAGATATATAAGTTCCAATTATTGTGGTGCACTTTGTTAATGTTATTCATTGTTAATCTGTTAAACCCTGTTTATTTAAGTTAAGTAACGATTGTTTATTTTAATGTAATCTATTAGATGCATATGATTTGTAGTTGTTGTTCTGGAATTAGATCCAGATTATTGCTAGAATGAGTTTATTCTTGAAGGCTCTCAAGGCACACCAGTAAGTGTGTACAAGGCCAGTCAGGTGGAGGCACCGCCATTGTACATTCTTTATGAGCAAGGGACTGCAGCAAGGGGTTTTCCCCAACCAAACAACATCACCACTGGGGTACTCAATAGCTCCTTTTATGTCAAAACCATCAGGTGCCCTGGCACTCCTGTGAGTGTGACCTGCTCCCGAGTAACCCGGGGAGGAAAAAGGGGGTTGCTTAACATTTACCAATTTGGGTGTGAAAAACTCACCAGGGGGTCTCAAACTCACAGCCTTGCCCAAGCAGGTCCACAATTAATTCCATATGGCTGCTGGCACATGAGTCCTTGTGGCCTTGGGAAGGTGTCCATACCCTTCCGGAAACCTGCTCTGCCCCGTGTTTTCCTGCCTCTGCTCCACCCTCTCTTCCCCTTTGCACCCCTTCCTTCAAACCTCCTACTCCAAGGGATGTGACCTTGGGGATTAGTGAGGGGCTTAGTGCAGGGTGGCAACAGGAATCAGGCTCCCCCATACTCACCACAGTGACAGGAGTCACAGGGAAGCAGAGTGATGCAGCAGCTTGCTCTGCTCTGCCACAATCTCGCAAGCTAGAAGTGCAGCAGACTGGGACTGGGATGCTCTAGGGAGGCTGCCCCAAACCATTCTATTGATGGAAGAGCTCTACTCAGACCTCCCCTGTGCCACAGGGATGTTCTGGCCTGGGTGCTGCTGTAGCCCCAGTGTACTGCCTACTGATGACAGTGGAGGTTCTAGGGCATTTTAAATCACCTGGAGGTGGCAGGTGGGGCAGTGAGATGCAATGGGAGAAGCACATGGGCTGGCAGGCGGGGGGACGGTGTACGCAGAGACACCTACCCCTTTGTAGTTGCAGCCAGAGAGGTTTCCTGCTGTCCCACTAGAAGGATTTGAGGACTGAACTGAAGGAGGTAAACTGAATTTGAGTCCTCTGTACTAGATGTATCATTGTCAGAAAGCTGTAACTGTGCCCCAGACCTTTAGCTGGTGTCAACTGGTGTAACTCTGATGTACCAAATGAGGTTCTGTGTCTGGTTGTTTAGATGTAGTCAGTACAAAAAATGAGATACTGCCTTCTACCAGTGAATACCAGAGGCATTATCAAGATGAGAAGCCCATGCCCCCAGCCTAGCTTCTGCTGTGACGAGCTGGAATTCCTAGCCTTGGTTTGGCTCAATGTATCCAACTTTGAACATTTCTCCATGCTGGAAGAGAGAAGCGAGAGACCATCTTCACCTTGGAAAATCTGGAGTGGGAATAGGAACTTCAATATGCTACTCCTGCCTTCTTAGGCAAATTTTTGTTTTTTCAATGAATAACTTATTCATAATTGTACTACAGCCCAGCCATCTCTGTTTCTAAATAGTGGGCAGAGGTACTAGGACTTCTCAGGAACAGAACCCTGAATCAATTTACACTGATCCTAAACTTAGTGAAGTTAGTGGAAAATTCCAGTTGACTTCACTAGAGTTTAGATCTGTTTGTGAGAATTCAAGGTAAGATTCCATGAGCCTTGGGGCTTACAACTTGATATTTAATTTCCTAAATATGGGTTTATGTTCTAAATTATATGTACTCAGGTTTGGATGTGTTGGTCTTAGAGTTTTCTATTAGTTTAACATAATCTTTTAAAAATTAATTTACTATAAAGTCTTCTGACCGCAGGGAAAAATGGATTACATTTTGTAGGTTGATGAGACATATGGGACTTGCAGTATTTGCCTTGAATTCTTAGTAAATTTCCATATATAGAAATAGTCTGTATTTAGTGTGGATATAAAGTTCAATGTATTTTGTATTTATTTGGGGCTACCTGCTAAAGTGTTACACTAGACAAATAAGTTAAATGCATTCTCATTCAACTTTACTTGGAATGAGTAAGCAAAACATTTTTTTTCCATTCGCATTTTGTTTGTCTGCCAACTTTTTCCAAGAGTGAGGCATTGTCATAATTTGGGCATCCTGAACTCCAAAGTATGCCAGGTGCATTACGGGTTGCCAGCCATACATGGGTACTGTTCTGCTGGACATACTGTCTAAGACCCTGAGGTTGTAAAGGGCTCCAGTTAGCAACATCCTAGTGCCTGTCAGGGACTTCTGTTGATTTTAATGGATTCTGCATAGTCATGAGTGTTTGCTCTTTTAGATCCCGTTGCAAAATCAAACTCTAAATTTTGATATGTAATTAGTGAAGGAAGCAAATAGTATGGGGAAGATTAGAAAAAACAGCATTACCAAATGAAAACCAGGAGACTTGCTTTGGGAAAGGTGCACAGATAAAAAGATCCATTTTATACTGTGTCATGGAATTAAACCTAGGATGATTTTAACAGCAATCGGTGGGTGAATGTTGTGCTAATGAAAAACGCACATATTTGACTGGCAAGAGATGGTGACAACATGTGATTGGTCTACCCATGAGCTTAGCCAGCTTGCTGTCAACTTAACCAGAAAAATAGTGACATGTGTGAGGGAGCTCACTTGTAAGCAAGAAGAATGATGAAGTAATGGAGGTGAAGGGTATTGTATATTGTACCTATGCTTAGGAATGTATGTGTTTTTTGCAAAGGATCATTTAGGAGGTACGTACGTGCAGAGAAACCTGCTGAGCTCACCCTCCCCCCCACACACAATTTGAGTAGTTAATCAGTTTCTGGAACATCTTTTCTTTGTTCTCTTTTCCGAGGGAAAGTGAGCTCAGCAGATGAAGGGACAAGTTACAGGTATGTGGTAAACAGGTTTATCTATGGGAATATTAAACATGATCGGTTATGCTGAGTGTAGAAAATGTGACAAGACTAGACAAAGGCTCACGTGGAGCAACCACTCTATGCTATAAAATACTGAGGAGGGGACTTGCCCTTCTGAGAGAGCCTGGCTGGTTTTGTACCGGGGTGCTCTCCTTCTGTGCACATCAAATAAAGCTTTAAATTGAACAGTGCGTCGAAGACTCTTGATTCTGCCAAACACCTGACTCATATGGTTGCTATTGGGTACCACAAAAATCCCAACAGAGGGAATAGTTTAAGAAAAGCTGAATAAATATAAGGAAGCTCATTGTGGAGGGAGGAAACATAATTGTCTAAGAACTTGGCTATACTATGGAGAAGATTGACGCTGCAGGGTTCAAATTAACAGGTCTAGTGAAGACCCACTAATTTGAACCAAGAGGGATCCTCCATTGCTGCCAGTAGTCCTGCTCCTCATAGAAGTAAAGGAAGTTGATGGGAGCATGTGCTTCCATCGACTTCCTGATTTGTGGATGGTGTGAAAACCCAGTTCAAGATACTTCAACTGCTACGTAATTAACATAGGTGGAGTTGCATATCTTAAGTCAACTTTCCCCTTTAGTGTACACTAGGCCTGTGAAAGGGAGTGAAAAGGAAAATACTCCTAAATGTTAGTATGAGTCCTGTGGTTTCCACTCTTGTAGCTACTGAAATAGAAGAGTAGCTTAGAACCAGACAGGGCTTACCAGATCTCAAACTGGACATTTTCTAGATATTGGTCAAGTGGGCACAGGCCATCTGCCAGGTGTGTGCCCACTGACAGAGTAGTTTGCTGAGGAAAGAGCTCTGTACTGACTTGCGCTTTCAGTAATATCTAGAGAGAGAAGTTTTCATTTTGGGATGCTGCTCGTAGGACAAAGAAAGCTCCTGTAGCATGGGCCTGGTGCTTGAACCAAAAGTAAACAAGAGTTATACTAGGAGTAACAGACAGGCCATGTCAAAAGCAAATGTTTGCCTACAAGTCAGTGTCTCTCGGCACTAGAACTGCTAGCACTGCTGAAAGCACATGAAGTATGTAAATACATTCCATCAGGACAGTACAAGGACACCCAGCTGAGCACATGATTAAATAGTTTGAAATAACAAAAATAAAAGCATAACAACAGATAGTAAATGCTTTGGAGGAAAGTCCAAAGGGAGGCACCAAACGTGTCATTAATGCATAAGATAATATGTATAGTGTGTATTAGATTGCTCATTTCTCTCTAAAAATATTGGGGTACCTCACTTAACTCTTTGGCTGGCCTCGGGGAGATCGTGAAATCCATACTATCAATTGAGTCACATCCATTGTCCCAGGTATAAAGATGTAGGGACTGGGAGGCCATCTGGCTAAGAACAACTATTAATGTACATCATTTAACAATAAACCTGATACGGCTGCCTTCATATCTTATCTAGTCTGTGGTCTTTGGGGTCTCGTAAAGTCTATTATGCTAGCTATCTGCGCAAAGTTGTCATAATGTACTGAGGGAGCATACAAAAATGCATACAGCCAAATGTTTATCATCACTAACGGAGCAAGAGACCTGTCAGGAGGTCACACCATTGAATCCTGAATTCACTGTATCGCTGTCCTGAGTGACTACACTGCTTTGACTCACATCTGAGAAGGACAATAAAGTTGGAGGAGAAGGAAAGTAAGAATGAGGGATAATTCAAAGATGAGAAAAAGGGAGGCCACAAGCTTGAAGTGTTCTGCTTTGAAGCCCCAATGGCAACAAAAAGACTGATTGAAAGGACAGCTCATTTTATTACATGGACAATAATTTTGGCCTGAAGATTCATTTGTTGTCTGACACCATTACAGGGCTGATGTTCTCATATTTGTTTTGTGGTTTGTGTCTGATATGTCACTTAATGGACCCTCTGATTATAGAGTGCATAAAGTTATTTTATATATACCAAAGTGCTTTATAGCCACTTACTAGCACTTAGTGGTATTAGTTACTTGCACTATTACTGGTACTATCCTTTGACTTGAGGTTGTGAAGCACGGAACAACTGCCAAGATCTTCTTCCCCATAATGGAAAGCAGTCTGGTTGACACTTTTGATTTCCTTGTGCTAGTTTGAAGTGTTGATTTAGTGTTGGTATGTCTTACTTCTCCCATGGACAGAGAATTATAAGCAGCATTTCTGTTCACTTTTAACATTAACCCTAGAGAAGATTTAGAATTACCTTTAATTTTCTGTACAGATGAAGAATAACAATTAGTTCCAATTGTAAGCTGGGGATGTGTCCTGTGTTTTTTCAAGGCTAGCTTGATGGCCAGTTCTCCAATCTCTTTTGGATCCCCCCCGTCCTCCCCCCCCCAAAAAAATCAGTGGCAAATCATCTAGATGTAAACCCATAAGTTTATTTTGAAGGCAAATCTTTAGCATTTTTCTGTAGTATTTGAATTTCAGGGATTGCTTTATCCAGGCTTAATTCTTTTAATAAAAAAAGTGTTTGTAATCCATGTACAAGTCAAGTAGCAGTTTTATGTATAGCTGCAGGTTATGTGTTATATTATAAGAGAATTGAGATATGATAGCATAAAAGATTATATAGCATATGGTATCAATAAAAGGATACTGAGGACAGAAACCTTTCTGAGATTCCTCTGTTAAAATGTGGTTTTATTACTTCATGGTCTTTTGCCTCCACTACTGTATCTGAGATCTTTTTAGACAGATATGTTTGTCCATTTGTCTTGAGTCTTTTGAAAATAAGCAATGTAGAACACCCTAAGATAATTCCACACAGATAATTTGTCCATGTTTCTGCACCTCAGCCCTGTTCTAAAAGAAAAAAAGAAGAAACTTATATTACAGTAAAATAAATAAAAAACAAACCAACAGAAAGCCCAGTTTTAATTCCATGTGATCACTCAATTGGACATTAAAAGCAGAAAAAAATGAAATACATTTATTTTATTTTGCCCTTGATGTAAGTAGTATAGACATAAGCAAATTGACTTTTCAAACCTTGTTTTCATGCTAGAGTTTAGTTGCAATCAAGTACTGTATCTTTCTTCATGCGTGCATGCATCCAATTTACAAATGCACACTTCTAATTGGTGATACATAGCTTCTGGGTCAGGCAAAGGTCTCAGAAAGCAATATACTCATTAAACAGTTATTTGCAATTGTTTTCTAAGAAAGAAAAGGGAAAAAAGGCAAAGAAATTGCATCCTCTGTTATGTTTTAGCAATGAAAATACTAGGGATTTACAAACACAGATTACAAACATGCTGGTAAATCATGTAAATGTTTAGAAGAGAAGGAAAATAGAAAGCTAATGAACAAACAAAGAAATTATCTAACTTTCACTTGAGGTTGCAGCCTGGCACCAAAAATCACATTAATTATAATCCTTAGCTCTTGTTTACTGCTCTTCATTTGTACATCTTGGAATGTTTTCTGAAAGAGGATAAAATAAGTATCATTATTACTGTTTTACAGATAGGAAAACTGAGACAGAGCTGCTGTGTATTGCTCATGATCTGGGAATCTAACCCAAAGCTCATAAATATGGTCAGAACTCATATGTTTGGCATTTATTTAATAATGCATTGAAGAATGTTGTGGGTCCCTGCCCACCATCCCTTTTCATGTATACTAATATGGCTATCACTCAATTAGCTCTGATTTTAATTGCAGTGGTTATATATTTTGTTCATGAAATACAGGGGGAAAAAAGAAGAAATACATATCTACCTTTTCTTGAAGGTTGCAACATAAGCTTATTTTACTTCTTAAAAACAAAGAACCCTACAACATCAATGACAACACAGAGAGAAACAGAGAAAGCAGAGAGGCCAATTCAACCCATCTTGCTACCTTCTGGATCTTTGTAGAGTACCCAAGAGAACCCAGATCACAATTTCCCTCAGAGCCCCTGAACATGCAAGCAGACCAGGAAACCACTTATAACTGAAAGTGATAAGAACATAACAATGTCCATACCAGATCAGACCAAAGTTCTATCTTTGTATAGTTTCAACAGGTTTGCCCAGAACTGAAGTCAGGCTTACTGGCCTGTAATTGCTAGGATCAGAGCCCCATTTAAAAATTGGTGTCATTTTAGCTATCTCCTATTCATTTGGCATATAAACTGATTTAAATTATAGTTTAGAGACCACAATTAGTAGTTCTACAATTTTACATTTGATTTCCTTCAGAATTCTTGGTGAATGCCATCTGGTCCCGGTAACTTATTACTGTTTAATTTGTCAGTTTGTTCCAAAACCTCTTCTAATGACATCTCAATCTGGGACAGTAGCTTGTAGTTTTAACACAGTTTTCAATGACATTACAGTTATCATGATAGGAACTAGGAAAAAACTCTAAGGTAGGTGGGACTGTCTTAATTGATTCCCTTTATCTCCTATGAGTGCACTCAGGAGTGATCTGACCACATCACAGGCTGGAGTGCTCTAAAACACAAACCAGGAGATACATTTCCTCATCATTTTAGGTAGTTCATCCACCTTGGGTGCATGTTTTGGATACTTCTGCCTGTTGTTACTTCAAGGCAGATCTTAAGATAGTTGCCTCTTATAAGTGAAGTGTGTGACATGGGGAAGATCAAGTCATAATGATCTGAGGCATAATCAGGGGTCAAATAAACTGCTGTGTTTGATCCCTACTTGTGCCAAATATGGGTTCACGCAAAATGGTAATTGAGCCCTCTGAGCCTGGAAAAAATACAGGCCATGTACTAGAAGGGCCAGGATGTCTCAAAATACCAAACAGTCTAGACTTTTCTATCCTCCCTCATGGTACACTGACCTTCTGAACTTTTTCTTAGGCTTCCAGAGAAGTAGTTACATGACCCCAAAGGGAACAAGTAGGTAAAGAATCTTCTTGTTCAGAAATTCTTTTGGTCCAAAGGTTCCTGAATTTTTATCTGAGCTCCATGTCCTGAATATCAAACTGGTCACAGATGTGACTTGCCCATCACAAACCCTTTATTCATGAACATTTTTCCATTACTACTCTTACAATAAGTATGAAATCCTAACAAACTGGCAACATTACTTTATTAGTGATGCAATTATTCCTAAGCTTTTATAATTAGCAAGTAGGTGTGTATAAATATATAATTGGTGATCTCTGTGGACCTATTATTTAGTTTGTGCCTGCAAACACAAAAGACGTTTTCACATGCAGTTGAAATCCAGCGTAAATTACATTTTCATCAAAAGAATACGAAACACTTTCTTTCTCCAGTGGCCACTAAAAATCTGTAGTAGATACCCCCAGAAACCATGAACTAAATACAGTATGGGCTCGATTCATAAAGAAACTAAGGCATTGCAAAACTGAGCTTCCCAGTGAATGAGTGGCTGGATATAGGTATCTCAGAATGGGATTTACAAAAGCCAGCATGCTAGGTGGTTCCCCATCTATGGTAGTAAGTGTAAGGTGCCAAAAAGAAAGGCGTGTCATAAGCCCTGTCTCTCTCAGGGTGTTTGGCACCTAAATGTGGGCTCGAGGGAATTATTTTTCTCTGCTTGGGATGCTCAGCTGCAAACTCTCGCTCTTGGAGTCAGGAAACAGGAGAGAGGAGACGGGGGATAGGGACATTACTAGTACGTCCCTGATAACTCTTAGCTCAGTGGATAAGTACTCACCTGGGATACAAAAGATCCCTGGTTCAAATTCACCCTCTGCTAGAGGTGGGGAGAGAAGGTATTAGAATGGAGATCTGCTCTCACTCAGGTGAGTGGCTTCACCTCTGAGCAATGGGCTATTCTGATGTGGGTATCCCACAGTCTTTCCTTTTCCACTTTGGATTAATTAGAGTCATTAGGACAGAGAAATGGAAAGAGCAAATAAGAATGATTCCATAACCTGTTGAGTATCAGAGTGGTAGCTGTGTTAGTCTGAATCTGCAAAAGTGACAAAGAGTCCTGTGGCACCTTATAGACTAACAGATTTTTATCCATAACCTGGTGGTTAGAACCCTCCACCTGGATGTGGATGATCTAGAATCCAGTTCCCCCTCTATGCTCTCTCTCAGTTTCTTGCAGGAAGTATCTTAGGTGCCTGATGTCAAGGAGGGTTCACGGCTGACAATCCTAAACAGAGATAGGTGCTTCCTTCCACCTCAGAAATAAGTCTTAATCTCCCTAGGAGGCATGCACACAAGTCAGACAGAGCAATGCCTTTCTTTGCCTGGTATGTGCCTCACATTGCAATGTAGCATCTGGAAGTCTAGAGTGGAGCAGCAGTGCAGAAACATAGGTGCCTAGGGAGCTTTTATTGCAACAACTTAGGCAGCAGTTGAGGTTACATACCTACTTCATTCGGATTTGGGAAGACTAGTGGTGTCAGATTTGGGGATTTAAACACTTAAATTGGCAGTTAGTTGCTTAAGTCACTTTGTGAATCTATCCATAAAAGATTTCCTGAATTAACAGTACTGTAAATTGTTCTTTCATTCAGTTGGTTTGCGTTTAACATCAACTCCTTGTTGTGTGTGTTATCATGGGAAATGGAATGGTACTTTTACATGCATGGGTTTTTAATATAGGGATCAAAGACAGTATTTTTCACTTCTTTTTTGGGAACCCAGCTGAGGTATATCTCAGATATGCTGATAATTTATTTGCTATTTCTGCCTATTACCTACACCAGGAAGTACTAGAAAATTGTAGTTTTATTTTTGTAGTTTTCCTCCGGTTCTGGAATACACTTGAAAACATTTTTTAAACTAATGTGATATTTCTAGACATTACTATCTGATACACTGTAACAGGCCATTACAGAAAAACCTGACTCAGTAGAAGAAACAGTTTTCCCCTCAGATCTTTGACACGAGTCCCTGAAAGCTAAGTCTACCTGGAATTAAAAAAATATATATATTTTTAGTGTGTGAGTTTCATATATAGTTTCAGAGATTATTAAAAACTCCCTAATGATAAAATAGAGCATTACAAAAACTGTGGTTATCCTAACAAAATTAAACCTCATCTCAAAAACGCAGTTATCAGTACCACAAAAAAGTTGCTTTGCACAAAGGAGTGAGGATGGTCAACATAAAATGTATACTTAACTAGATGAGTGTGATGTGTGTACTGATGATTCATTGATTTTAACTGATCAATTAACCATACCAAGTTTATCTCTGAATTTCACATACCATAAAATAATAAATACAGACTCAACATTCACAAATCATTGTTTTAACTCAATTTCAAAAACAAAACAAAAAATCCATAAAGATGATTTGTGATAAATTGCATAAAGTTCAATCATGTAAATAGATTGTCTGATGTAAATGTATTTTAACACCTTTATGTATTGTTGCAGGAGTGCTTAAGCCCCCAGCAGCATTTGGAGCCTTATTGTGCTGGGTATTTGGGGCAGCCTGCACTAACAGTTGGTTGGTAAAGAGATTAATGGTTAGAGCTTAGATTGGTGATGTGCAGAGGGCTACCAGTGCTGACAGCCAGGGAATCTTAAGGCAGCCCTCCCTGGGCCACTTCTTACCACTTCCCTGCAATTGCCCCAAATTTACAGATTGGGGTAAAGCAACATGCATCCTTCTGGGGTACAGCCTAGCCTTCTATGCAGCTCATTCCAAAGCTTTCCTCTGCTGGGACAGTCAAAACAAAAATGAAGGGTTTCAATATAGTTCAGAGTTCATAGAAGTAGAGCCCTGCATAATCTTGTCACAGTCCAATAAAAAATCAGGACATTTCAACTGTGGAGTTATATTTTGAAATGTTACACTTAACAGCAGTTTTAATTTCCAAAATCCAAGGTCACAAAATTTGCAAATGTTATTTTATTATATCACACAACTTATATTTTTGGGATTTTAACAATTCAATTAACTAATGGAAGCATCTGCTGGATTTTCCTGGATATGCCCTATTTTGGCATCCATAGTTCTCCAGTCTGTCGTACTTTGCGTACAATTAATTAGGAATTCTATGGATCCTCACAGCATTCTGTAACCCATGATACAACCCTTTGATTTTTCTTATATTGTCACATCTCCTCTTTGCAATGTTTATTTTAAAGCTTTCTAGTTTTATGTGTAAAATCTCTTCATATTTATACCCTGATGATTTTATAAATGTACTGAATCAGTCCATTATACTAGTAATATAAATGCACTTGAGTCATATCTGGTTAATATCTTGTTATAGCTTTGCTTATGCTCTGGGATCACTTGTCTGTGTACTTTTAATCAAGCACATAACTAGCTCCTCTGGCCTTTCACTTCTTTTTTACATCCTCAGGTTGGATTTACCCTGGGTATTTTTCACGTCAGATTGGCTTTGCTACAAAATTAATTAAGAGTTTCACTTGGTCCTTAATATAACATAGACTATAGTTTTGATACCTGTGTTCATTATCTCTCAAGGATCTCTCATTAATCAACATTTAATACTATATAGGCTACCTTGTTATGGTTACTTAGCAACTAAACTGTGCCTTAGTTCTGTCACTGTCACATCACAGAATCTGTGCCCACAATACTTTAAACCTGTAACTGATTTAAATCTGTACAAAACAATTCAGCTGCAGCTACACTTTGAATCAATCCTATCCCGTCTATGTTCTTATTTGTTTATACTGTCCTCACCACCAGTATCCAAGTGCCTTTCTGTGCATTAAGCATTTGTGACTAACATCCGTCATGTTTGGTTCACTAGTTGTCTCTTTCTCTCCCTGTGGAGAGAGTTGTGTGTGCATTGTAGGGCTGTGCTTGTTAAGTTTTTTTTTCTTTTAATGTCATATATATGTACACATTGCTATATTATTATATCATTTAGAAATGTGCATCTATCTGTCTGTCCATCCGTCTGTGAGCATTTGTTCAAGATTTCCTCCTAAATGGTAAGAGCCAAGACTACCAAATCTGGTATGCATCTTCCTCTCATAATAACTTAAAGCAAGGTCACGTGGCCAGGACAATGGGATCTCCCTGGAATGTTATTGGTTCTCATAAAATGAAAAGGGAGGAGTCTGGTAGGAGGTACAGTTATATTGCAGAATGACCACAGGGGGAGCATCAGGGGACAGAAATGGAGACCAGGTGTAAAGGGGGCTTCTGAAAGAGGGTTTTTTTCTGACATTTGGCCCCATGGAGCCTGGCCAAATATCGGAAAATCCTCTTCCAGAAAAAAAAATGGAAGAAGATATGTAATTTGCATACCATCTTCGAAAAACCCCCACAGTGTAGCCATGCCCTTACTGAACCTGGTTTCACATATTAATTACCATTGATGATTATGTTCTTCTTAGTGTTTATTTTGAGAGTATACGCATCACCTTTGTATCAAACAAACAAGAAACAGAAACAAAAAACATCATAAAGATTAGGCATATGAATTTTTGAACCTAAAACTATGTCGCTACTTTTTGGTTACAATTGGTTGAAGACTTTTAGAACTGGAGATCTGTTTCTTTGAGAGACTGAATGTAGATCAGGAAATAGATCAGTTTCCAATTAAATATTCAGATTGAAGTCAGTCAATTATGTGCATGACTACATCTAAATATTGGAGATCTGCAACATAGGGTTTTAGATAGCTTGTGAATCTAAGAACAGATTTAAAAAACTGTGCTTTCAAAATGTGTGCATATATTCAGTGTACAATATAGAACAGACACTGTTTTTGTAGTTTATCTATAATTTTATGAAAGAAAAGCTAAAATCTCTTGCTTTTAATTTGTGCTCCCTCATATGTTTATATCTAAAACTAAAATATGCAGCTCCATTATTCAGGTGGTTTCATTTGTCATTATTGAATACTAGCAGAAATACCCAGCGTCACCCACGGAAAATATAGTAAAAGGTGTGATGAATGAACTATGTCAATGTCATTAACATAGCATATTTTATTGGAAATACTTTTCTCTGATATTTTGTTTTAAGAAATTAATAGAGCTAGTGATGTGCTTACAAAACAACAAATCCCATCTGGTTTCTTTTCTCAATCCCGACAAATCAGGAAGGCCCACCTTCACTTAAAAACTCTACGCAAACCAATGCCTCTAGCCTCCTTGCCAGAAGCCCTGAGAAATGGAGGGGATGTCTCCTGGGCTCTGCAGCAGCAGCAAATCACTGCTCCCCAAGTAGCCGCTTCCCAAGTGCCTTCAGTGCTCGCTCCATGGGGCAACCTGAATGGACTTCCTAGTGGCAGCTGGACCGGTTGCATTGATCAGACAAGGCGAAAGACCTTCAGACCAGGTGCAATGAGTGATACCTAGATGATCAGAACATGCAGTACCTGAACGAACCTGTTCTAATGAGAATAGGCTGTTCTGAGTGTACCGTGTCCTCCTCAGGCTCTATGGTGCTCAAATCCTTGTCCTCCTACCCACCTTCTCTTTGTACTGTGAGCTGAATCTTGCAAAATGCATAATGTCCTGGCACTTGCTGATAACACACAGCCCTGCCAGGAGAACGCATGCAGCCCAAAGGAGGACTTTAATTTCCAGAAGAGTTTCAGTTGGAGCCTGGCTGCATGAAGATGTTGACAGGCTGTGATAGCTGGAGGCTTCTCCCAGCCACAATTAGCAAGGCTAGAGCCCAGCCAGCATCAATCACATTTGGGTCTGTCCTAAAGACCTGCTGGTGCCCTAGTCTAGGAGAGGTTGCTGATTCTCTGCCCCACTGCAGCCTCTCCCCTATGGGCTTTCCCTTGATGGTGCTGCAGGTGCCCACATGCTTTATCCTCTAGGTTCTCATAGTTGCAGTTTATGTGACACGCTTAACAGAAGAGTCCAGCAAATGACTATAATCAGGCGCTACTAAAAGCTAATTATCAGTGGGCCCAATTGGGGCTCTAGGGAAACCGATTTCGAGATATAACCAATCCAGTTATTTAAGTTAGGAAATCAATAGTATCCGTTCAAAATTTGGTGTTTCTAGCTCTTACTGTTTTGGAGATCTTTCTGAATTATCAGTGGGACCAATTGGGGCTCTTGGGGAACCGGGGGAACCAATTTTGAGATATAACCAATACGGTTATTTAAGTTAGGAAATCAGTAATATCCATGCAAAAGTTGGTGTTTCTAGCTTGTACCATTTCGGAGAACTTCCATTTTGGAGATCTTTCGGAATTATCAGTGGGCTCAATTGAGGCTCTGGAGGAACTGGTGAAACCAATTTCAAGGTATAACCAATCCAGTTATTTAAGTTAGCAAATCAGTAGTATCCATGCAAAATTTGGTGTTTCTAGTTCTTATCGTTTCGGAGATCTTTCAGGACAAACAAACAAACAAACTTTCAGAAATATTTATAAGAAGATATTGAAAATAATAGGAGTAATTAAAGCCAGGACTGTCAATGTATTAAGAAAAAATTGGAAATGTCTTTCAGACACTACTGCAGGGATGGGGAACCTCTAGCCTGCAGGCTGGATGTGGTTTATCAGGGTAAGTTGCTGGGGGGCCACCACTTGTTTATCTGAGTCTGCAGAGGCTTGACCTCTTGAACCTTCCAGGGGTCAGAGTTTGCCATTTCCACCTCTCCCGTTGTCTGGGAATGGTGAGCCACAGCCACTCAGAGCTGCAGGGCTCCATGGCTACAGATGCTTAGGTAAATAAAGCATCTGGCGGACTGCTAGTGGCTAACCCTGATGAGCCATGTGCATCTGGCGCACTGAAGGTTCCCCATCTGTACTAGGGGAAACAATATTGAGAGACGTGGGAAAACAGAAAAGAGAGACAGAGAGTCTGAAACAATCTTTGGTCCTTATTGAAAATTGTTACTCATGTCATCTTCTGTCAGACATTGATAGTTGTTTGGTTAAGTGTGTGTGTTCTCTCTGTGGGCCTCCTTTTCTCTGCACAAATAGCCGGTGAGACAGACCTCAAATAAACCATCAATGACCACAAAATCAGATAAGGGATGAAGGCCCTCAACCAGATTTACTGCCAAATGAGGTAGAGCAATAGCATCCTGCATACTCTGCTGGAGTACTGCGCATATGTATCCCCAGACAATGGCCCATTTCTATCAGTGGCAGGAATTTGCACTGCCCCTCAACCAGAGGAAGACAGCTCCTCTGAGATACATCTTTATACACAGATACAAACAAGTTACATGTCACTAGCCGATCAGGGTGCCATCCTCTGATGTATCTCCCATTACCTTGTACATGTTGGTTCAATCAAAACATCCCTATCCATCATGCTGTCACTCTGATCTTATCCATAGGTCACTTTGTTCTTGTTATCTATGAGGAGTGTGCTGGTGTTTGGGTGTTCTGGTACTGTTCTGGAATGTTTTCATGCATCACCATCCCAGCCTGAGGCCATAGCTGGAAGCAGTTGCAGAGCCCTGAGTGCAGGACAGATGGTCAGGGTCTCGGGGCCCAGAGATGAGCTGCTGGAACCCCAGGCAGTAGCTGAGCCCCTTGCAGCTGGAACCCCAGGCAGTAGCTGAGCCCCTGGCAGCTGGGAACTTAGGGCTGACAGTGGAGCCTGTAGGAGAGATGGCCAGGACTGCCTGGAGGTTGGCGGCCAGTACCCTGGATAAGTGCAGGGCCCCCAGGTTAGGGCCGGCATCTGAGACGCTGGCATGGGATGCAAAATCTGGGCGTGCTGCAGCACCTCCCACATCCCTACTTCCCATGCCTATATTTGCATGGCTTGTGCCTAATATCTCTTAGGTATGTGTGTTTCTTCAATATCAGCTCTGTTCCTGCCAGATTCTGTGAACAGCGTCTGCCTTCTGCTCACAACCCTGTATATTAGCAAAGTCTCCACTATTACTTTAATCCAGGCCTTAGATCTCATACCTGGCCTCTTATATACAGATTTATTTTTCAGGCTCTCTTCCTACTATAGTCCTCCCCCCACCCTGAATATTTTTCTTATTTTTTATTGAGAATTTTATTCATTAATTCACATTTGTCAGAATTCACATTAGGCAGTTGACATTGAATGTTAAATTTCATAATTCCTTTTTTTGTGATATCTCTTATAACTTACACCCCCATTGCTTTGTGGACAGAGTGTGAGACAAAAAAATACTCCATGCCTACCTGTTGGTGGACAATTTTGCCTATATAGCTATATTAGTCACTTAAGATTTACACCAGAAGGGAACACACAACATTTATATTTTTGAAGAGTTGAATTAAATTTTTCAAACCATCTAACACCACATATAGTGTAGAAAAAAATGGTGTATGTTGATGTGTTGATAACATTTTTCTTAGTATAGACATAGCTTAACTGACTTAAGGATTCTAGAAAAATATTACCCCATCTGCGGTATATAGACACAGATGAGGCAGATGCCAGAGATGCCCTATTGGTGGGACTAACCTGTCCTTTCCAGCCTTGTCAATCTTGTATGATAGGGAGGCAGACTTTAAAAGGGAGGAAGTTACAATCATCAGACTCAGGAGGAATAGGATTGCCATAAGCGACACATTATAAAAGTGACTCTTGAAACAATGGAGGGAATTCCTAGCCAGGGAGACTTTCACATTGAAAGTGGACTTTCAGGGTGAGATAGAAATGCTAAGCCTGACTTAAAGGCTCAGCCAGACAGATTTCCCCAGTCTCTTCCTTTATTGAGGAAGGAACCTGTCCCTCTTTTTGGTTGGGGACACAGGGAGGGAGTATCTCTAAAAATAAGAGGGTTTGTGATTTTCATTATGCTCCCTGGGCGGAGCAGTGTTAGGATGGCCTGCCAAGGATGGAACACCTCCCTTGCACATAGAAAGGAAGTGGAGCCTGTTCTGGGATCACCTAATGCAGGTAACTGGGAGTGCTTAGGTCTTCCCACTATTACCCTATATTTTTTAAAAACTGATTAAAACAGCTTGGGTGAGAGACACTAATAAAAATACTACCATATGGTCTGTTCCCTACCTTGTCCTTGGTTTCTTTATGTATTGTTGGAACCTTTCTTTTTACGAATGTATTGACACAAATTTTGGGTGTAGTTGAGCTCTTTTTTCATTCAGGACCTGAAGAGGAGGCAAAACTTTCTTTGCAGTTCCCTGATGCTATCCTGAGGCTGGTGCCTATGCAATTTAGAACAGTAGCAGAGTGAAACACCTGGCCCAGAGTTGTATTAAAGCAAATGGATAATGTGCATTTTAAATATTTAAAAACCTTCCATGGGGGTGATACAAGAACTAGGACTATATGAAGCCAGTTCTTTCAGTCTTTCTCAATACTTCTCCTGCTGAGATAGTATTTAGCCAACATGCCTCTTACTTTGGACTGTACCTTAAATGGCCTATATAATGTCGCAGAAGGAAAACCTATATTGTAGAATCCAAAGGGGTTTGAAAAATGACAGTGCTGTCTAAAATGACTCTGCAAAATAAAGTCCAATGTATTTACCATAAAAGAGAATAATGAATCAATCTAGAGTCTAGCATATAATTTATCAACATTAGCCTTGGACTGTGTATCAAGCACAGTATGATTGATTTAAATGTGTAGATTTTTAACATTTGAACAGGTGGCCAACTTATAACAACAGTTTAAACTTTTATAGCATCTTATCATGCTGAGGTAGCTCATGGTGTTTTAGAATTACATTAAAATTAAAATTTAATCTATCCTGCAGAGTTAATAATTAGCTAATGTCAGTGAAAAGTCAGTGAGAACTAATCAGTCTTAAGCATTGACTTGAAAAAGGGAAAAGCAGGGACTTCATGATGATGAGTTTCCTTCAAGCAGATACGAGATAGTTTAAAGAGCAAACACCTTGAGTCCTGGTCTACACTAAACGGGAAAGTCAACTTAACACACGCAACTCCAGCTATGTTAATTATGTAGCTGGAGTTGAAGTATCTTAATCATGTTTTGACACCATCCACATAGCAGGAGGTCAACAGGAGGACAAATTCCTATGAACTTCCCCTACTTCTCATGAGGAGCAGGACTACCAGCGTTTACAGGAGTGCCTTCTCAGTTCTAATTAGTGTGTCTTCACTAGACCCAGTAATTCGAACCCCAGTAGATTGACTGTGGCAGCTTTGATCTTCTCTGTAGAGTAGACAAGCACTGAGTGGTAATTCAGGAGTGAAGATTCAGAGGCCTATATTATTTAACCTCATCTACCTCCAATACAGAGACTCAAATGTAGGCTTTGTCTTTGATTGCATAGGGATTGGGAGTTCAAAACATGTTTGAAAAATGAATTGTGGCCTGGGCTGTCCTAAAACAGACCACACCTGCCTGCTCCCTCTCCCTGCAGTGAAGAGAGATGTGAGTCTGAAGAGGAAGGACAACCTTGCAGTTAGGGTTCTTGCTTAAACTGTGAAATGTGTGGATTCAATTCCCTACTCTGTCACACAGTTGCCCTGGTCAAGTCACTTCCCCTCTCTGTGCTTCAGTTACCACTCTGAAAAAAAATGGAGGGACCTTCTTCTTAACATATGCACAATGTGCCTCAGGTGGCACATAACCTGGATTCACCACCTAATGGTGTCCACTGGTTGCATCATTAGCGTCCCTGGCCTAGGCAAGGGATGGACAGGGAGTGTGAGGTGAATGCTGATCCGTGACTCCAAAAGGGTAATAACTGTACTGGAGTGTTGTGAGGGTATATACCAAAGAGAAATAAGAGAGTTCTGATGAATAAACTTGTTTTTTTCTAGAAAGAGACAAGCAGAAGAGACTCTTATGGTTTTATGCATTTATTATTGGGAAAAAATATGTAAATGCACATGCTGATGCCCTCTGGTTCTTGTCAAGCTGCCAATGTGGGCATTAGTTTTGCAAAATTTGGGCACCCTGTAGGGTTTTATGTCAGCCTAAGCACCTTGTTGGCATTATACAATTTGACTGATAATAAGTGCAATTGGGTCAAGATTGAGGTCACCCCAGTGAACTGCCTAGCACCAGGATTCTTGGCGATAGGGAATGGCTATACAGAGAACGATCAAAGAAGAACAAGAATGTATTATTAAAGACATGATTGAAACCAGCAGTCCAACACTTAAAAATTCAGGGACATTTGTACTTCTGTCATCAAGACAGAACAGCAAAAGCAGAACAGGGTTTATCTTCAAACGTTACATTCAAAGAGAGCCAAAATAAGCAGAAATACTGTTCATTTTCCTGGTTTGAATACAAAAGTGTTCATCTGTCACCTCTGTGATAGGGTTTAAAATATTTTAAATCCTCATTATCCATTTGCTTTAATAACTTGTCATTGGTTACATATACATTAAATAAGTGGAGGTGTGTTTAAATAACTGCATTATGTAAGAAATAATTGTGGCTGCCATGTACATGCAAATCAGAAAAACATAGCAGCAGATAAGTTAAAGTGGGGAAGATTACTTGAATCTATTTTGTCTTTTAAGAAAGGCATCAACAGCAAGTTAAATTAAAATACTTATTAAATGTCAGAATTTTTAATAAGTAACTGATATCTAATTAATGTGCCATGTGATAACTTTTAAATGTTAATTGACACCTCAAAACTCAATAAGTGGTACTTGATCTATTAATTAATATTAGACAAAAACATACAATAATTATCTCCTAAATAAAATACTTATAACGCTTCATAAGTGTTACCATATAGTGTTAGCACAGTGGCAGGTTGATTTAAAAGAAGGTCTTGATGGGGGGAATAAACTATAAACTTTTGTTTCTTTCCTGGGTGGGGAATAATAATTTTTCCTTTGTTTTCTTCTAAACATATATGATGAGTTAATGGTCTTGAAGGGAAGAAATTATGATCACAGGCTGTAATTTAGGCAATGTGCAAATGTATTCATGCAGCTCTGCCAACGCACATCAGACCTAAGTTGCAATATGCTACTGTCTCAGTTCTGGGTATCCCTTAAGTCGATTGTCAATGATAATATGATGGGCATGAATCTTAGTTACTGAATGTGCCCATCAAAATATTGGCGAGAAAGGAAGGATCGTCCAGAGCCTACCATAATATCCTTAAACTTGAGATGATGTGAATTCAATCCCCTTCTTTACTGCAGACTTCCCATGTGACTTTAGACCAGACACTTAGCCTATCTGTGCTTTAGTTCCTCCACCTCTAAAATGGAGATAATTTTTCTCTCTTTACAGGGGGATTGTGAAGATAATTACATTAAAATACCATGGTGCTCATATACTAGGATTATGGTGGCCATATAAGACCTCATGTTTCCATTTGCAACTAGAAATGACTGACATTACTGTGAAGAATTATCTTTTTCTGCTTGTAGAATATCCACAAGAAGTTTATTATTTCCTCAGATTTATCTGTAACATTATTTCAATAATTTTCTTGTGCTTTTTTATTTTATGGATTAATTATGAGCAGTTTGCTTTCGGTTTCAATATCAGAAATTCTCTATTTAATGAATGCTGTTTTTTACATACAACTTCCTTTTTATCTTGAGGGTTTTTTTTCTCTCCTCTGGGCTGATAGTAGGTTATTGCATTTCTCATGCGTATGAGAAACTCTGATTTTATAAATTTTGATCCTCTTCTGAAAGTTTTGAAAAATCAAAACTTCCCGGGATAGCTGAATTTTGATCTGTGTTGCTTAGTTATGATTTTGTGATGAGGTGTACCCCCCGCCTCCACATGGACTCTCAAGGGTGAAATTAGGTGTACCCCCCGCCTCCACATGGACTCTCAAGGGTGAAATTAGATGAGGTGGGCCCAATAAGCCAATTATGGGGAGATTCAGACTGGAAAAAGATAATTAGAAGATAACTAACCTGTTAGGTGAAGAAGAAAGAAGGGGGAAAGAAGTGCTGGTAGGAATGAATCCAGGGATGAGAGTAGTGACGTTTGTGTAGATGCAAACATTACACTACACAGTTGTTCACTACTAGATCCTGGACAGGAACCCAGAGTGTAAGGTGGGCCTGAGTTCCCCTTATCAGTCAAGACAGAGTGATGTTGTTAAGGGCAGTGAATACACTGGTCTACAATTTTTTAGAAGTCGTCTGCTTCAGAGATAAAATGT
>CM057845.1:257591891-257608492 GCA_030068395.1 Apalone spinifera
GCATTACCTTCGATTCAAGGTCCACTCAATGTGGACGTGCTATTTTGAATTAGAAAAACACTTTTTCAAATTAGTTTTTGTGTCTAGATGCGTTATTTCAATTTAAGTTTGAATTAACTAATTAATTTGAAATAGCACTGTAGTGTAGACATACCCTAACAGAGTTTAAAGAGAAGCTAGATAAATTCATGGAGGTTAGGTCCATAAAAGGCTATTAGCCAGGGGGTAGGAATGGTGTCTCTAGCCTCTGTTTGTCAGAGGCTGGAGATGGATGGCACGAGACAAATCACTTGATCATTGTCTCCGGTCCACCCCCTCCGGGGCACTTGGTGCTGGCCACTGTTGACAGACAAGCTACTGGGCTAGATGGACCTTTGGTCTGACCCGGTACGGCCATTCTTATGTTATGTTCTTTGTTCTTCTAGCAGGAGTCAGCAGCAACAATGGCCACGTTTAATATTTAGGGATTCCTCTTAACAATACAACAAAGAACCATCTCCAGCCAGCACCCAATAATCTGTGAAACTAAAACACCACCTCCAGATGCTCTAAGAGATAATACTTTCCCCCTTGCAAGCACTGGGACTGTAGAGAGCAAAATAAAAGGGGAAAGATCCCAGCATAAATTTGGGAGAACACCACAACTATGATTAGAAAGTGCAATCAATTTCCCTGGTGCCTTTGGTCTCTCTATAACCACTGAGATGTTTTGAGGTCTCATCACTGAACATGGTTTCAGTGATTTCAGCAATTAATTGGGGGGACCTGTAACAGGGTCCTGTAACACTCAACGCCACAGTGCCACCAGCCGTCGCTCCTGGGAATTAGCTCAGACGGCAGGTGGCAGGATCCTTTTCGGGACACTGCCTTCTGGCAGTGCCCACAACAGCCTCTACGCTTCCCCCCTTGCAGGGGTCGGTTGCAGGTTGGTATGCCGTCGGGAGGAGTTTCCTCTGCCTCTGGAGTAGTGGGCAGCCAGTCCACCCCACTACACTACCGTGCCTTAAAATAGTCCAAGTTAGTGAATCTATAGCCAGCCTTGCTTCAGGTCCGGAGTGAGAGGCAATAGTTCATGTGCCCGGCCTTGCTTCAGGTCTGGGCCACGGGGGAAGACGTCTAATGTGGACTCAAATCTCTCAGCTCACAGTTCTGGGCAGGGCAACAGCCCTAGTCCTGCCCCTTTAAAAGGTCCAGTCCAGATCCTGGCCGGATTCCAAAGCACAGTATGTAAGCCTGGACCCTTGAGCAGGGTGGGGCACCAAACACAGGTTTAAACAAGCCCAGGCCCTCTAGTTCAGCTTATTGTGTTTTGTCACCCTGCCCTGGTGCAGGGCAGGGCAAACACAGTAGCTGAGCCTAGACCCTGGTGCAGGGCGGGGCAGCTAGTCAAAATGGTGGCCCGGCCCTAGCTCAGGGTGGGGCAGCAACTGGCGGCCAGGCCCTGGTGCAAGGCATGGCGGTAAACAAACTGGAGGCCCAGCCCTAGCTCAGGGCGGGCAGCAAACGGCTACCAGTTGTCACCCTAGCAGCCAGGTCCCGGTGCAAGGCAACGCCGCTGACTAACTCCGGCAGTCAAAATGGCAGCCAGGCCCTAGTGAATAGGGCCCGGCCCTCAGACAGGGTGAGGGCACCTAATACAACAAGCAGACCCTGGCTCTGGGGCAGGGCGGAGCATCAAATACACTAAGCAAGCCCTGGCTCTGGAGTGGGGCGGGGAGGGGGGCGGGGGAAAGGGGCAGCAAAACACAATCTATAGGCTCCGGCCCTGGAGCAGAGCGGGGTGACAAACACTCTGGTTTGAGGAAGCTCCTTGTTCAGGAGCTAGGCAGGTAGCGCACCTGCAGCAGTGGTGAGGGGGAGACCGCCACCCTGTCGGTGGGTGGCAGGGGTTACAGGCCCACCCACTTCACTGCACCCTGGATGTAGCAGAGCAGCTGCTACTGGCTCAGCAGGGGCTCCAGTCCGCAACGTGCTGGCCAAGGCTGCTATCAGCCCGTGCTACCCCCTGGGCCATTTCTCGTCTCCCCCTTTGCAGGTACCTGTGTCTCCAGCAGGTCAGTCAGGGAGTCCCATCAGGGTCCGGGCGGCCCAATCCAGGCTTCAATGAGTTGGAGCTCTGCAGCGTCCAGCGGGCTCATCAGGCCCTGGGGTTCAGGGAGGCCTCGGGGTTCAAGTCAGTCCACCAGCTCCGGCAAGTGCTCAGAGTCCCCAGCAGGTCCTCTGGCTCGGGCAAGACCTCAGGGTCCCTGGGTGTACGCAGGCCTCGGGGCTCAAGCAGAACCTCCGGCTCAGGCAGGTCCTCAGACTCACCAGGCACCAGCAGAGCCCCGGACTCCTCTGGGTCAGAGGGTAGCTCTGCTGGCCGGCTTGGCCAGGCCTCGGCAGCCCAGGCAGGGCAGTCTTTGCTGGCGGTAGGGGAGGCAGCGGTGGGAGGCCCAGGCCAGGTCTCAGCCAGGAGCTCTGGACAGGCCTCTGTCTCCCTCAGACTGAGCTCCCAGGCAGAGGTCTTATAGTCCTAGCTACGCCCCTTACCTTCCGGTCAGGC
This sequence comes from Apalone spinifera, assembly GCA_030068395.1. Taxonomy (NCBI): domain Eukaryota; kingdom Metazoa; phylum Chordata; order Testudines; family Trionychidae; genus Apalone; species Apalone spinifera. The sequence continues at coordinate 257,594,437 of CM057845.1, forward strand.
GACGGGGCGGGGCTAGGTTGCACCCAAAATGGCTTCTGGAGGGGTATTTTCTCCTTTCTGGTAGTAGGGAACATCTCCAACCCACTACAGGACCTCATTATCTAATGCAGACTAGGCAGGGTTTTTTCTGGGCAACCAATGCCCTTCCAGCAGATCTAAAACTTAGCACCTAGACCAAGCCATCCATTATTTAAGCTGTAGTGGTCACTTAACCAAACAAGAAGACTCTCAATTGAGTTTAAAGACTCTCTTTAAACAATGGGCGGGGGGGGGGAGAATCAAATCGTGTCTAGGACTCTTTAAGTAGAACCAACACTACCAGGTACAAGAAAATGTTTCTTCTCCTTCACTGGAATTTGGCATCCCTGCCCCCCTGCTTAGCTACTGCAGTTCAGTTGAGTGAGAACCCCTCCACCAGCCACCTATCACCCACAAAACAAGGACAACTACCTTTTATCATCCCCAGCACTCATTACCAAAGGGACTCACAATCCAACAGCAAGCCAAAGTCATCATCTGGGCAAAGCAGCTCTCTCATGAAGCACACCAGCGTGGAGTAGGTGTGTCTATGCAAACAAGGTCAATTCCTGAAATCTTTTCCCTTAGATCATCACTCGATATCAGCGGGGAACTCATTATCAGGGGACAGCTCATTCAGGCCATCTCCCACGTCTCCATTATTTTCACTTATCTGTGGGCCTCAGTAACCAGCCTCCGGCAAACCTAGTTTAAAGCCCTCCTCACTAGTTTAGCCAATCTGTGTCCAAATACTCTCTTCCCCTTCCTTGAAAGGTGAACCCCATCCCTGCTTAGCAGTCCTTCTTCTTGAAACAGCATACCAGAGTTAAGGAAGCCAAAGCCCTCCTGGTGACACCATCTTCGCAGCCAGGCATTCACCTCCAGGATGCACCTCTCTCTGCCTGGCCCCCTACCTTTGGCAAAAAGGACTGACGAGAATATCACCTGTACTTCAAGCTCCTTCACCTGTATTCCCAGAGCCCTGTAGTCACTTTTGATCTGCTCAAGGTCACACCTTGATGTATCATTGGTGCCCACATGGATTAGTAGCATGAGGAAGCAGTCAGAGGGCTGGATAATCCTCAGCAATGTCTCCATAGCATTTCAGATACAGGCCCCTGGCAAGCAGCACACCTCCTGAGATGACATGTCTGGGCAACAGATGGGTGCCTCTCCAACCACCACTTCCTTATGTTTTGTTCTTGCAGTGGTGGTTGCAGACCTCCCAGCCTTAGAGGAAGAAGGCTTCTTCTCTTTTTCCTTAGGGAATGATTCCTTTTCTCCCATATCCAGAACAGCATAACAGCTCTCCAGAACCACGGTGGGAGGATAGGGAACAGGGGTGGAGCAATGCCTGCTACCAGAAATGACCAGCTGCCAGTGTCCACCCTGAAACCGAGTCATCTCCTCCACCAGTGATGTGTCAGCAGTCTTTCGTAAGGGGGTAACTTCGTCAGCCCCAGAGGTCTTCACATGAATACTCTCAAGGAATTACTCATTGATGCTCCTCAGCCTAGCCATCTCCTCCTATAGCTCTCCCACCTGTTTCCTGAGCAATTTCATCAGCAGGCACTTTTCGCATTGGATGGTCTCCCCATCCTGGATTTCAGTGAGTGGGAATTGCAAGCCACAGTCCCTACAAAACCACACACAATACAACCTAAATGGTTTTCAGAATCAAATTATACAACCACAATAGAAAATAATATACTTAATTACTGTCCTGGAAAGGTGAATTGGTTTCATTTTTAACTAAAAATAGCTTGCTTCCTCACTTGTGTCAACTTGTTACTAACTCCAGCGTTGCAAACACTATAAAGGATAAACAATCTTAATCTAGATTACCAAACAATTTGGTCAGTTATATGCAAATTTCATAAGGGTCTTCTTTCCGATAGTTCTATAGTGGTCAAGCCTTTTAATATATTTCCCAACGAATATGAAGAATCTGACTAATACACCTAACTTCCTGTAATAAAGCCCTATATTTATAATAGGCTGAGTGCGGTACAAGATGCTTGCACACTTTATCTGTATACACTTAGAACTTGGAAAGTAGTATGAAACCATAATGTAGTACAGTTCTACTGTTTCATTTAACAACAGTAATTTGTTCAATGTGAAAACTACTTCATAGCAATCTTTACTATAACCATTTCAAAACAAAGACACACTGCACCTCTGACAACCCTTAAATAACTTTGCAGGCATATATATTTCCTTACTAGGCAGGTATCCAGTTTCAGGAAGTGGTCAATTGAATGATGTGAATCGCCACACAAACACAAGTCCATATACTTCAAAGGGGTAGCCAAGTTAGTCTGTAACAGGAAAGACTTAAAAAACAACAAATAGTCTAGTAGCACCTTAAAGACTAAATAATTACAAAAGGCTGATAAGAACCATTAGTTTGCACTTGAAAAGGAAGATGACCAACACCAGATTCTACACAGACATCAAGAACCATTAATCTTTAATCTTTCTGGACACTCATTAATGGATGTCCAAGTCGCTGTTTTGTTTCAGACCAGTTCCACAAGCCAAATACACAGAGAAGGATTGGAACTTAACTTCATTCACAAATGGTGTGAATTGTGATATTGATGGCTGGCACATTATCAACCAACCAAACAATGAAGGTGCTAGTGGTTCTTGACTAGGAAGTTATTTCAAAATAACTAAATTCGACATACTAAATCCCAATTTTACAAAATCGAAATAATGTGTCCCCACTATGAGGAAGCCATGAAATTAGTCTGAGGCAGGCTCTATTCATGTGGATGTGCTACCTCAACTTAGAGCCCTAGGAATCACTGGGGAGTAATTAGTTTGAATTAGTAATTATTTTGAAATAGCGGCACTGGAGCATCCACACTAATGCTATTTCAAAAATAACTATTTTTAAATTAGTGTTATTCCCCAAGGAAAACAGGAGTACAAGTTTCAAAATAAGCAGCCTGTTATTTTGAAATAATGTTCCACTTATAAATCTGACCTAAGGGGGGTTATTTCTAAATAATGCCCTAGTGTAGACCAGGGCCAGGTGTCATTGGGTTTTCCGAAGCAAATTGCTAAATAACCAAGGCAGTTTTGTCCAATTTCTACTGGGTGGTCCAAGTTGGTTCCTCTCTATGGATGTGGGCATGGACAAGGAGATAGTGACCCATACTTGTGCCAAAGATTCAAAATGTCCCACAAAAAGAAGTATTGTTTTTAACTTCTCAAATATTTGAGATCTTGCAGCATGGCCTGGAATTTTGTAGTCTCTTTGTAGCAAAACACCATGTAATATCAGTTTGTATAACATAAGATAAGCCATAAACATTGGTACAAATATCTCTGGAAATACTTTGAACACTGGCACATTTTCTTTAGTCAGCAACTTACCCCTGTAAACCACTTTATTCAGGCCCCTCTGTGATGCATCCCTTGGTAACTTTGCAATTATGCTTGATCAAGTTGTCTCCTTGCTACCATCCTACTACAAATTCTGAAAAATCCAGTTTAAATATCATACAATTTGTATAAATTTCATCCATATTCTATGATGCCTTTTCAACTTGTTTTAACAGTCCATTGTACAGTGAAAAGTTACGTAAAGAATTTTTATTTTTCAGCAGGCTGGAACAGCTATAAATCTTCCATCTCTGTTCTCCTTGTTGTAATAACAATGTGAGGACCTTGGAGATGTATGGCTGTGCTGAGTCTGTGTATTATTAAACAGCTGATTTCTGATTATTCCACTGTGTTATCAAGTGTCCTTATAAACCCAGTATTTGTCTTCAGTTCTTTTTATATACTGCTGCTTTCAGCACCAAAGTATTTCACTAACTTGATAGCAGATATTTTCTTGATTGCAAACATTAGTCTTACTTCTTCACTTTATCACTTAAACTAAAAGTAATCAGTATGAATACAACCTCTTTCTTTCCTGACAATATTACCCATGAGGAAAACCGTGTCATTAAAGTACATAATATTTTCTCCAAAGCTTTATCAGTTATAGTTGATTTTCCTTTTCAACACATTTTAGTTACAATATTAAATTCCATCAAGTTGCCCATTTAGCATATCGTATAATACCAATGATTGATATTAATATAGAATTTTGCTGATATTCATAAATATGGGGAAAAAGAGAAGTCTTGTTCATTGCACCAATGGTACACTAGTAGAGTATGCCTACCCAGTGGCACTATTTAGGGATAACACCCATTATATAACTTCTTATTCCAGCTTCCTGTAAACCTCGTTACATGAGGACTAAGAATAGATGCTGGAATAGCGATTTATTTTGAAATTAGTGCTGTGTAGACAGTGCCAAATAGCTATTTCGAAATAAACTATGCAATTTGCGTAACTCAAATTGAGTAGCTTATTTCGAGGTACTCAGTGCTGTATATACATACCCTTAGTGAAGAATGCAGTGACTATGAGTTTCTTCAGAGTATTGGAGAAACCTGGCCATTAGACCTTGGGTTTTTATTCTCTCAGCCCTCTGTTCTATCTTTTAGGGTATGTCTACATTGCATGGCCATTTCAAAATAATTTCAAAATAGTTATTCCGAAATAGCTTATTTCAAAATAGAGCATCCACACTGCAGGGAAGCCTGAAAATTAGACTGGGGCAGGCTTCCCTAATGTAGATGTGCTATCTCGATTTAGAGCCCCAGGAAGCACTGGGGAGGAATAACTTAGAATGGCCCTGGTGAGGGGCTGTTTTGAAATAGCAGCAATGGAGCATCTACACACACCTTATTTCAAAATAGCTATTTCAAAATAGGCATTATTCTTTGTAGAATGAGGTTTACAGATTTCAGAATAAGCCATCTGTTATTTCAAAATTATTTTGAAATAACAGAATGTCTGTGTAGATGCTCGCATTGTTATTTTGAAAGAACACTAATTATCTCGAAATAATGGTGCAGTGTAAATGCACCCTTACTAAAAGAGCTTGGCATCTGGACAATTCTGAAAGAGTAATAATTCATAGTTTTGGAGCTTTAGTTCTACAAGGAACTCTTGCTATTTGGTTCATAATTTCAGGCCACGTCTTACCATTTCCTGCTCTGATTAGATGACTAGTGGCCCAGTTGGCACTTGTTTTTCATTATTACCTAAACTAAAAGGAAAACATGTTTGGCCAGTGACATAACCAAAGTTTTCCTCCACTAATAGCACTCTCTACACAGTTTTCTAGAGTACACCATGGTCCAAACAATTCACAAAGGTGTTACTGCAATTTCCAGTCCTGGCCAGAATCTATATTAAGTTTACCATCCAACAATTAGGGGTGTAGGAAGGGGAGAGACCCATTATTGAACCACCATAACATTAATCAGGTAGATCTTTGCTTTTCAGATTTCAAACAAACAGTGCCCTCCAATCATGCAAAGATTTAGGCTTGCGTATCATTTTTTCATTTGCTTTGAAGCCACCGAGATTATTCATGTAAATAAAGTGACATCTGTGAAGAATAACTGGGTTTAAGAAGTTGTTCTTTTTCTAAATATTCTACAATGGCACGATCCTTTTAGGTCTTATACACCATCTCATTCAAGTGTTTGACCCAAACAAGCATGTATGCAGGCAAATGTCAGCTGTGCATTCAATAGATCACCTCAAAGACAACATCTATAGAGATTGCATCAATGTGCCTCCCTCAGTGGTCCAGCACACCCAGACTAAAAACCTTAATAGCTCTGCGGATGACCTGTTGTTGTAAACAATGGCCTCAGTATATCTGTAGATATAATGTATTTGACACTGTTCTGTGTCAACTTCAGGAAAAAAAGTTACAAAATAAATCATCGTTGTCATGCCTGGGATGGTTAACCAAGTTGAAAACTCTGATGGAGAGTATAACCTATTCTGAAAATGTCCACTTTTGCGCAGGGACCAATCCAAAGAGGTATCAGTATAGTTCTTTGGAGTATCCTGTCACAGACCCAAATTTCTGTTTTATTCTCAAGAAAACAGCTTTGATAGAAAACCAAGTAATTTTCCCTATTCCCACTTTTAAAGACTTCAGCACTATGCAGTCAGATCCAAACTACCAGGATGTAATTATCCAACGTATACCCACATTTCTTGTGTATATTGCCCTGCTAGAATTACAGCTGGGGTATGTCTAGAACACATGGCTCTGTCGACGGAGCCATGTAGATGAGGCAGGACGACAAAGGGAAATGAAGCTGCGATTTAAATAATCGCTGCTTCATTTAAATCAAAATGGCCACCACGCTATGCTGATCAGCTGTTTGTCAGCACAGCGCGGCAGTCTAGACGGGGATCTGCCGATCCCAGAACGCTTTGTCATCAGATCCTTTATGCCTCGTGGACGGAGCCATGTAGTCTAGTTACACCCTTGGAGTCACTGGCTGCTTGTAAAAAAAAAAATCATTAACAATACAAACAAAGCCAAACAAGGTTTTGCCCAATTAATAAATAAAGATAAGAGGTCTTTAACAATCTCTGGTGTGGATTTTGAATTAAAAGAATGGGTTATAGCCAAAGGAATTGCTATAGGAATTATTTTCATTATGCTAGAATACACACTGTAAATCCAACATGTATAAGCAAAAACCTAAACAGGTAACAAATGTTAATAATAAATATATATCTACCGTATATTTTAGAGAGTTTGTCTGTTTGCCTGTCTATTCAAGAACTCCTCCTAAACTGTAAAAGCTAGGACCATCAAATTCAGTATACAGCTTCCCCTTATCATAACTTAAAGCAAGGTCAGGGTTTGGTTGTGCCAGGAGAATGGGATGTGCCCAGAATGGAATTGTTTCTCATAAAACCATATTGAAAAGAGACAGAATCACCAAATCTAGTACAGTCCTCAAAACTGACATATCTCAGTGAATGTTGAAAGAGACTGAACTAAAATGAGCCAGACATGTCAGATGAACCTAGAATAGGATTGCTTGTCAATTAACATTACAGAAAAAAATAAAACAGAAAAATAGTGCTCTGTTTTGGTGCAAATAAATCAATGCTTAAATCTATAAACTAGAAGAAAATGTTATTGCAAAATACACTGACTGTAGCCTTTGCTCCCATCGGCCTCCTGCTCTGTGGACACCACCAAACTGGGCTTATGGTAAATCGACTCCTGCTACATGTTCTGTGTGGCTGGAGTTGCATACCTTAAGCTGACCTTCCAGGTCTAGAGAAGACCTTGCCTAAGAGTATAATAAGACTCACCACCTGGCCTCCAACATCAGGAAGAGTATTGGGAATATGTAGTTGGGTTGGGGTAGAGAACTCACTTAACATGTGTCTGCCTCAGAGATTGTTCCCTTCTCACCCCTGCAGGCACCATGCATACTTTGTGGAGCAGCTGTCACTGTCATGCAAGGATATGGGATTGCAGAAAACAAAGGTCATCTATTTTGGATTGGCTCTGACTGCTGGAAGCTGCAGGCTACAGCCACTAGCATGGTCTCATTGTTGTTTTAGAGTTATACAATGTTGAAATAAACATATGTGTCTTACAAGTTTTCTGTGCCTCAATAAGGACAACAAGATGCCTTCCCCCCCCAGCCAGCTTGCTGTGGTTGCTTGACTTGTAATGACAGAAAGTGATTTCAGGATGTGTCCAATGGTGTTTTGGACTAAAAATATAGGAGTATCTCCTTATTCTTCCTTTGAAATTCTCTGTGCTCAGGTAGAAATGTCCTCTTGACACGAATCTACAATTTAAAAAAAAAAGGTTGCAAAATTTACCAGAGTTAAGAAAACTTAATACCATGAAAATCCACTTAATTCCCAGGACATTTCTAAATACCTTTCCCGTTGTTCCTCCAGGTACTGAAATGATAATGTAATATAGCAACTGGAAGAAAAAACTATTTTTCCTTTTTAATATGGAAAAATATTCCCCAGTGTCTCAGATACATTTTCAAATGCTGAAACTCATCTCTTTGTGAAATGTATTAATACTGTATAATCAAAAGTCCTTTTTTCTTTTCTCTCTTTTGCTATATTAGGTATTCCTTGGTTGTTTGTTGGCTGTATTGGTGGCACATCTCAGAGCAGCAGAGGAATTTTATTAGGAAATACAGTGGTAAGAGAGGGGAGGTTTTTCAACAGGCCTGTTTGCTTTTTCCTCCTTTCATGCGATTTGGCTAGGATTATCATATTTTATTTCTTCGGATCCCCTTCAGGTTGGCAGTGGAAGAAAACTAAGCTCTTTATCTAATTTCTCTTGTGCCTTGCACTATTCTGACTTGTTAGTATTATACACACACTGTGTGCAAATTATTCCCTTTAGTTCAAAGCAATCTAGAATCACTATCTATGCTACAGATTTGTCCATGCAAGGGGCACAGCTAACTCAATTTTGTGTTGCTGGCACAGTGGGGAGTAATTCTATTAAATTGTTTATGAATTATTTGTAGGGTTATGGTCACAAAGCAGCTAGAGCATAGTGGTGAATCCTGTCCTTTGTTTTGTGCAGATTGAAGAATACACAAATAGCTTTGTTCTGCTTTGATATCAATTGTTGAGACTAAAAAAAGTTTGTTTTTTATTCACACTCTTTGTGCCTCTCTACAGTTTAACATAGTCCAAGTTCTTTTTATTTTTAACCTTTATTTTTAGCATTCCATCCAAATATTCCCATTCCTATCATGTCTGTTAGGGTATGTCTACACTTGCTCCCTATCTCAAGATAGGGTTGCAAATGTTGTGTATTGAAATTGCTAATGAAGAGCGGGATTTAAATATCCCGTGCTTAATTAGCATAATCGTGTCTGGCCGCCATTTTGAAATCACATCATTGCGAAATAAAATGCCCTGTGTAGCAGCGCTATTTCAAGAGAAAACCCTTCTCTTGAAATAACTGTTAAACCTCATTCTCTTATGGCAAGAAGAAGAAGCTATACCCCGCCGTCCCATACAATTTGGCTCAAAGTTATGGCAGGGGTCACAGTTAAATTACATGCTTTATGAAAAGGTGCTTTTGACAGCCTACACCACATTAAGGGAAACAGAGGAGCTAACCCAAGCTCAAGCCATAACACTTCACACCCCTCTTCCAATCATTAAGCCCATATTGGAGGGAAAGGAGTTGCCACCGGGAGTAGCCCAAAAGAAAATGACTGTCCAAAGATGAGCACTCTATTTACACCACAGACTTTGCTGCAGCATGGATGTTATGAAAACCCTATACTGAGAAGTTTAAAATTAGTAATATCTGACTGCAATAATAAACATTCGGATTTACCTATTGAAGGGAATCAGGAGGTGTGGGGGGGACTAATTGGAAAGCCGACTCTCCTTACCAAATTGATACTGAACAAACCTCTGTCATTGGGAAAAGTCATTTAGCAGAAATCAGGACGTACCATAAGAAAGAAAAAGCATGTCAAAGGGGAAGGCAAAAGGTTTGGAGCCCTATAGGCAGAGTGGAAGGAATTAAGCAGTTGTCATAATATGTGAAGGGAAATCTTCTTTAAAAAATGACACCTTGTTTCTTTGCAGCCTCTTTCTTAAGCAGTGTGCAAATCATCTAGACAAAGAAGCAATCAAATTTAACTATTTAACTATTTGGCTACAGACACTTTGTTAAATCTGCAAAGGGGAAATTAGGAATTCTATTGACACTTAACTGGTTAACTGTGTAAAATAATGAAATCTATACATTCAATGCTTAAGGTTAAATTTGCTCTCTAAGAAAACAAGTTATTGTTTTAAAAAAGCCTCATCGACTTCTTCAACCTGGGTAGGTGACCTGTAGTAGACTCCTAGCATGACATCACCTTTGGTTTTAACCCCTTTTAGCCTAACCCAGAGATTCTCAACACTTCCATCTCATATGTCCATCTCCACCTCACTCCAAGTGTATTCATTTTTAATATATAAGGCAACACCTCCTCCCTTTTTTCCCTGTCTATCCTTCCTGAGCAAGCTGTACCCTTCCATACAAACATTCCAATCATGTGTATTATCCCACCAAGTTTCCGTGATGCCAACAATGTCATAATTGTACTTATTTATTAGCACTTCCAGTTCTTCCTGCTTATTATCCTTACTTCTCTCATTTGTATATAGGCATCTAAGATCCTGATTTGACCTTGCCTCCCAGTTTTGCCCTGACCCTCCGTTCTCTCTGCCATTATAGCCCACGCTCCCTCCCACATCTGACCCATCTCCCAGGTCTCCATTTTCTCCATTTACCTCTGGGCTTTGCTTACCTGTTTCTGTCAAACCTAGTTTAAAGCCCTCCTCACTAGGTTAGCCAGTCTGTGTCCAAACAGTGTCTTACCCTCCTCGAAAGGTGAACACCAGCTCTGCCCAGCAGTCCTTCCTGGAATAGCATCCCATGGTCGAGGAAGCCAAAGTCCTCCTGGCGATACCATCCTCGCAGCTAGGCATTCACCTCCAGGATGCAGCTGTCTCTGCCCGGGTCCCTACCTTCGACAGGAAGGATCGAAGAGAATACCACCTGCACTCCAAACTCCTTCACCCGTACTCCGAGAGCCCTCTAGTCACTCTTGATGCACTCAGTGTCACACCTCGCAGTATCATTTGTGCCCACATGGATGAGTAGCATGGGGTAGTAGTCAGAGGGCTGGATAATCCTCGACAATGCCACCGTAACATCTCGGATACGGGCCCCCCGGCAGACAGCATACCTACCAAGATGAAACGTCAGGGCGACAGATGGGCGCCTCCGTCCCCCTCAGAAGAGAGTATCCGACCACCACTACCCTACATTTCCTATTCGCAGTGGTGGCAGCAGACCGCCCAGCTTGGGTGTATGAGGCTTCTCCTCCTGTGTTGTAGGGGGTGATTCCTTATCTCCTGTATAAAGAAGAGCATAACGGTTTCCTAGTACCATGGCGGGAGAGTTCAGAGCTGGGGTGGAGCATTGCCTGCTGCCAGAAGTAAGCAGCTGCCGGTGTCCACCCTGAGCCATCTCCTCCTCCACCAGCGGTGTGCCCACAGTCCTGTGTACTGGGACAGCTACCTCAGCTGTCTCCTCATGCACACGGTCCAGGAATTGCTCGTGGATTCGGGTGCTCCTCAACCTAGCCACCTCCTCCTGTAGCTCTCCCACCTGCTGCCTGAGAGATTCCACTAGCAGGCACCTTTCTCATTGGATGATCTCCCCAGCCTGGATATCAGTAAGTGGGAATTGCAAGCCACAGTCCCTGCAAAACGACACCAGGATCTGGGTAGAGGCATCCATGCTCAGGAGCTCTGTCTGGCTACAGGCGCAGGTGGAGGAGACAGAAGCAGTGCTGGCACAGGTGTTGCGGGTCTTCCTGACCATCGTAGGCCTCCTTCTGCTAAACTCCCCTGTCTGCAGCCCCCTGTCCACTTTCGCTCCCTGGTCGCTCTGCCTCTGGCTTTTAAAGCCTGTTTGCCTAGGCCAGGCTTGCCCCCTCTTGAGTCACACAGGGGAAGGCTGACCAGATGCAATCAAGAGAGCAATTGAGGGAACAGCGGGTCAGGCACTCAGTCTCAATTGCCACAGCAGCTGAAACTGAAACTGCAGTCACCTGAAATCAGAATCAGAATTCAACAAACAAACAAAATTCAAACAGTAGAGCAAACTCATTCACACCAAAAGCGAGTACTCTCACTCTCACCAATATAATTTAACATCTGCATTTCAGGACTTTATTACAGAAATGAAGCATGTTGGTTCAATGTATTTGTATGCTATTGCTGTGTGAATCTCGTAATTTTTTAGTACTTCAGGTACGATCATATAGCCGAATCCTGAAGTCCTTAAAATCAACTGGAGTTATACCAAAGGAAGAATAGTGTGAAATGGCATAAAGACTTAAGGAATTAGCCCACATACAGAAAAGAATTTTTGTCAGTGAATTCATTTTTAATTATGTCATACAGAGCTTTCACACCACTCAGCTAAAGTATCTCAGTCAAATAATGGTGAGATTCACACAATAGCATATTAATACACTGAAAGAAAATATTGTTTTTGTAATTGTCCTAGAACACTGAAAATGCAAAATATTGTATCAGAAAAGCCAAATAGTGAAGTTCTTAAAATCACTGTGAGTTAGACATGAGCAAAGACTACAGGATTTGGCCTAAAGATATAAAAGATCCATGAGAGTATGCTAATTCATATTCCTTCCAATGTATTCCTTATAAGTTACACCTTCTAAAATTTTGTTTAATCCAGTTTTATATTTCTCCATGGCCTGAATTTCCAATACTTTGTCAGAACTCCAGTTTTTCAGATGCCATTGTCAGGAAGGAAACTTTTTTATTTTTTTCCCCTAAACTGCTCATATAAGATGGCATCATAGCTTTATATGAAGGTACAGTAATTCCTCATTTAACACTATAGATATGTTTCAGAAAATGATTGTGTTAAGTGAAAATGTGTTATGCGGGGTCAATTTTCCAATTGAAAATAATGGAAAAGGTGGGGGTTGCGTTTCAAGCGGTGGTGTCTGTTGGGACTGGGACATAAGGTTGGGGGAAAAAGGGGACTGGGTTACAGCAGGGAGGGGAAGTGTTTGGCTCTGGGAAAGTGAAGGGGAGGAAAGAGGAGGAGGATTGGGTTGGGAGTATGCCCCTGTGATGGGTCTGCTGGGACCTGCACTGCGTCTGGCGAGGGGGGATCGCTGGGGAATGGTACGGCGAGCAGCGAACTCTCCGCCGCTTTGCAGGGAGGCAAGGGAAGCCTGGCACAGCCGGCAGCAACAGGCTACCTGGGGAAATCCATGTTATTCCGGGGACGGTCGTGTAATTCAAAAAAAGTTCCGAAAACATGTTAAGCGGGCACATATTAAATGAGGAATTACTGTACTCCAAAGTGTATATGCAGCATCAGAGAGTTAGAGGCACCAGAGGGCACGTCTACACAGCAGGGCAAAAGTTGAAGTAAGCTATGCACCTTCAGCTATGTCAACTGTGTAGCTGAAGACGAAATTGCTTAATTCAGCATTTGGCGCTATCTATACAGCAGGAAGTTGAAGGAAGAACACTCTTCCTTCGACTTCCCTTACTCCTTATGAAATGAGGGTTACAGGAATCAGAGTAAGAAGTCCTCCAGCTCACCATTATTTCTAAATAATGGCTTGTTATGTAGACACGCTCTTTGTTATTTCAGAACAACATTAGTTACTCTGAAATAATGCTGCTGGGTAGACATAGCTGCAGAGGACAAGCAAACTAGCCATGAAAGTAAAACTAAAAGCCAATCTTCCTCAGTTAGCTCTTTGTGATAAATTTTCAGTGTGGGTTTTTTGAATATAAATGCAAAGAATGCAATCAAAGTAAGAAACAACGGGATTCATTTTCCTGTATACCCTTGTTTAGGTATTTCTCCTCTATGACTTAGGTAAACTTATCAATAATACTAATTATACAAAATATACAAAAGTGATATACAGCTTTTTAAAAATAAGAGAACACATGATGTAACATTGAGAGCTATTCCCTTCAACTCCCTCATTAGAATTTCATGCTTCTAACTCAATTTTTAATTAGAATTTAATATTAAGATCTAAAGCAGTAGTCAAAGCCATATTACAGCTGGATTTCCTGACCTTTAACTGAAATGTCCCTTTCATCTGTAGATCTGGGAACTTTTTTTGCTTTTAAGAAAAGGAACAAATTGCTCAGGGATAATGTAAGCACCTCTCCTGGGGCTAAATTTTGAAAACAACTTCTAAATGTGTATGTGTCAATTTTACACATGTTAAATTAGCATTTCTGCAGACAAACAGGGATTTACAAGTGCAAACTGGGTGGGTAGAAGTGCAATTAACCAATTTATATACTCAAATATGGAAGGGTATGGTGAGCCCAATAATGCAGGATTCTGGCTTGGTATAAGCCTGTAGTAGAAGAAGTTCAAGGCCAAGGGAAATGCAATGTACACTGAGGGCACGTCTACACTAGCTCCCTAGTTCAAACTAGGGAGGCTAATGTAGACATTCAAAGTTGCAAGACAAGCCCGGGCTTTAAATACCCTGCGCTTAATTTGCATCTTCCCGACCGGTAGCCATTTTTGAAATTTACAAGTCCGGACTAACTGCCC
>CM057845.1:257620710-257648086 GCA_030068395.1 Apalone spinifera
GAATGGGTTACCTAGGGAGGTGGTGGAATCTCCATCCCTAGGGGTTTTTAAGTCCCATCTTGACAAAGCCCTGGCTGGGGTGATTTAGTTAGTGTTGGTCCTGCTTTGGGCAGGAGGCTGGACTCAATGACCTCCTGAGGTCTCTTCCCACCCTAGGAGTCTATGATTCTGATTTTACAAATTGACTTCTAGCTCGGTTATGAACTGAACAAGACATCTGCACCTTAGTATGATATATATCAAAACTGGGTAATACCCACTGAATCCTGTGCACCATAAATTGTCTGTGCCCCCATCTGCAGGGACTATATATTTGAGTTTGTAATTTCTTTATTCTAAGATTGAAGGTGCATTTTAAATCATTGAGCAAAATCCCTGACACTCTTATAAGACCTTTGTTATTAGGGTCTACATAGTGTGACAGACCCAAACCAGTCATCTGCTGTACACTGGTGAAGGGAATACATGCTGGAGCTTGGATAAATAGTCTTCTCTTTCCTGAGTAAAAAAAAGGCCAAGTCTAAGTCCATCATAATTGGGCAGGCACCAGGGGTCAATTGTAACTTTGTAGATACCACAGGCTAATTAAGTATTGCGTGATGCTTTAAAAGGTCAATGAGGGAGGAAGGAAAAGAGTGAAGGACAGGAAGGTGGAAGTGCTATGTGGGTGTGAGCCAAGGACTGATGAGCAAGTACCAAAGGAAAGGTTCTGGGAGGGATTGTTTGGGGAAGTGACCAAGGGAAAGCCTGCGAGATTGAGAGTGGCAGTAACCTTGCCTGTGGCCACTGCTTTCGGATCCCTGGAACCTGGGGTAGTGGGTTGGCTTGGGTTCCCCACAACCTCCCCACAACATCTCAAAATCTTCCTCGAGAAAGGCGATCGGGACTCCAGAAGGTATTTTACCCCAAATATATTAACTAGTTTGTGATAAGTATGATTCGGTAGGCTATGGCTTCTGCCTCTAGTAAAAGAGAAAGAGACTGTGTGGAGGGCAACATTGAGCCTGTAGTGGGTTGGAGTGGCTGCACATTTACCCTGAAGGGGAGGAGACCCTCCCTGGGCCTTGGTGAGCAGCACCTGGCCCTAGCAACACACCTGGCAGGAAGCCACGAGGTGGGGCCAGGAATATAAAAGGCTGACCAGAGTGCCCAGTCAAGCCCCAGCAACCAAGGAAGCCAGAAGCCTCTGCCGCACTCCCAAATGAGGAGCTAGACTCTGGGGAAGCTGAGGACCAGCTGGGGCTGCTGGGCCCAATACTGGAGGACTATCCAGAGAGTTTGTTTACCTGTCCAAAGGACTCGGAACCACAGTGCCCCGATGACCTGCTCTGGATCCAGGTACAGCCGGAGGGGGGAAATGGAAACAGCTCAGGGATAGACGTACCTGTTTCCCAGAAGGTCAGTGCGTTGCGGTACAGATTCCTGATTCCCGCTGACCCAGCAGCCAACCGCTTGGCCACTGCTAGGGGTCCTGGGCTGGGATGCAGTGGAGTGGGTGGGCCTGTCCCCCCTGCCTTCCTGCTTTTGGGTGGCAGTCTTTCCTGTTGTCCGTTCCTGCTCAGCGGCCTGCATCTGACAGACCCCCGCTTGTGCAAGGGGAGCCAGATGGGATTGTTGCAAACAGGTGTTCAACTATGTGTATGTGTTTGCCTGCTGCCCTCCCGTGAACCAGGGCCAGGGTTTATAAACTGCTTTTCTGCCACCCACCCTGATCCAGGGGCTGAGCATTGAACTGACTGTGTAGTTGCCTGTTATGCCTCCCAGAATTAGGGTCGGGTCTAAGGACGGTCTTTGGGGTGTATTATCGCCCAGCCTAGAACAAGGGCTGGTGCATAGAGACTTTTTATTATAGACTGTGTGATGGTGTAATGGGTCAGAGTGGCCCACCGACCACAGAGTGGCCGCCCATTGACCACGAAGGTAAGGAGCCCCTCCGTGAGCTCTACCGGTCTACAGAGCCTCTGAGGCTAACACTAGCTGCCAGTAGCGGGAGATCTGCGAGAAATAGCTGGAGCTTTGCCACAATAGTTAATGTGGAGATGAACATGTTTGTTAAAATTTTTGCAAGGTTATACTGCTATTGTTATGATTTCAGCATTTCTCTAACAAAACCTGGTTTTAAACAACTGAGCAATACAAATTTGTTCTGGGCTGAAACTTGGGCATACTTGCAGCAGCTATGGACTGTGAGTTCAAACATGCATTACAGCATAGGTACCTAACTATATCACACTTAATGTAAAACTCTCTGTGAATTAACAGGAGATTATTAATTTTGTCCATTATTGACCTGTGGTAGCTTCCCTTTGGAGCTATTACAGAATATTATGTTAATGCAGTGTGATGTACATGTGCACTAAAAAGCCTTCAGAATTTTTTTTCTTGACTGTTTCACAGGTTCCAAGTCCAGAAAAGATCATTTAACTTGGTCCAGAAGGATAATGTAATCTGACCCCATCTACTCTGAAGACCAGAAATGTTTCCCCAAATTATTCCTAGAACATGTATTTCTGGACAACATTTAATCTTGATTTTAAATGGCCAGTGTTCCATAACAACCCTTGGTAAATTGTTTCAATGGTCAATTACTCTCATTATAGAAAATAGACATCTTATTTCCATTCTGAATATGGAACTTCTACCATTTGTGCTACATTGTAGATCCCATTATCAAATGTTTCCCCCTCTAGGTAATTTTCCCGCATAATTCTCTTTCTTAAGTTAAATAGATTCACCTCTTGGGCGACATCTAAACTATACCCCTCTGTCGGCAGAGGGATGTAAATTAGACTTATCAAAAGTGCAAATGAAGCCAGGATTTAAATATCCTGTGCTTCATTTGCATAATGGCGGTCACCGCTTTTTTTTGAAACAGGGCTTTTTGAAAAAAACTGGCATTTTAGAAGGGGCATTTTCAACAAAAAATGAGGAGTACAGGATCTTTCAAAACACGGCATTTCTGTCAAAAATGCCCCTTTTAAACTGCCTTTTTTTTTTTAAAAGCCCCATTTCGGAAAAAAGCGGTGGCCGCCATTATGCAAATGAAGCACGGGATATTTAAATCCCGGCTTCATTTGCACTTTTGGTATGTCTAATTTTCATCTGCTTCCTAGGAGACAGTCCCTCATTCTATAAGTATTGTCTACCTTCTTTGTTCCTAGATGCACATATTTAGCCATTTAAGAATGTATTTGCCTGTGTCCCACTTTACAAGCAATCCAGATGGTCCTGCTGACAGAGGGGTGTAGTTTAGACGTAGCCTTAGAGTCTATTGGTGCGTCTACACAGCACCTTTACCTCGAAATAAGCTACACAATTTGCGCCGTGCAAACTGTGTAGCTTATTTTGAGATAATTCTGAAATAAAGGGCTATTCCAACAAGTCCCTTAGGCCTCATGGAATGAAGGTTACAGGGACGCTGGAATATCATGCCCATTATTTTGAAATATATTTCGAAATAACAGGAGCATTTAAAGATGCAGAATTGCTATTTCAGGATACTTCCAGTATCCCAAAATAGCCTGCTGTCTAGACATATCCTAAAATTGTAAGGAATGTTTTCTAATCCTTTCATCATTCTCATAGTATTCTTTGAATCCTTTCCAATTTTTTAACATCCTTATTGAATTGTGGACAGAAGAGCTGGACACAGTAGTATACAGCAGTGGTCATACCAATGCCAAATACAAAGATTTCCCTATCTGTGCATCCAAGGTTCACCTTAAGTCTTTTGGCCACAGTGTTTGGAGCTGGGAGCTCATAGTCATCCCATTATCCTTTATAGCATAAAAGGGGTAATTATCCATCACAATCCCCCCATATTTTTCGGGGTCACTGCTTCCTAGGAGAGAGTCCCTCATTCTATAAGTATTGTCCACCTTCTTTGTTCCTAGATGCACATATTTAGCCATTTAAGAATGTATTTGCCTGTGCCCCACTTTACAAGCAATCCAGATGGTTTGGTATCAGTGCTCTACACACTTCATAAATATAATCAGTGAGGAGTGTATGTTCTTTCTGGGCAACCAGAAAAATAATAAATAGCATAGGACCCAGTAGAAAAACAAGCTTTCAATTATGATTCCCTATTCAGAGTTACATTTTGAGATCTATTAGTTAACCACTTTTTAGTCAATTTAATGTATGCCATGTTGATTTGCTATAATTCTTTTTTAAAATCAAAATGTCATGCAGTACCCAGTGAAAAGATTCACAGACATCTAAGTATATAATCCATGCAATATATTTTGCATTGTTTCCATGTTCTCCTTTCAAGGTCCTGTGAGACTTAGCAGCTTCTGCAATATGGGATGAGATTTTTTCCCCCAGATATTCAGCACCCACAATTGGGGCCAGGATTCCAAAGGAGATCAGTTCCTGCTGTGACACTTAGGGCCAGATTTTGAAAAGAGCGCTTCTGAATATCTGTCATTTAAATTGGTGGCAGCTGGGGGACTGAACTCTTCTGAGAGTGCTGGCCATGCTGTTCAGTTTAGGAAGAATACAATAATTTCTTTCTATGAATACTAGTCGTTCAATTTTCAGGCAAAAGAGCCTCTCTCTGCTCTCTCTCCTCTTTTCCCCCAAGATATTTTCAAAATCATCAAAAGAATAGAAACAGACAATTTAAACTTTCAAAATAATGATAAAACCCTGGGTATCTTCCTTGCTCCCCTCTAATCTGTCCATAACGTAGGCGTAAAAAAAAAAAGAACATAAGAACATAATAATGGCCATACTGGGTCAGACCAAAGGTCCATCCAGTCTCGTACCCTGTCTGCCGACAGTGGCCACTGCCAGGTGTCCCAAAGGGAGTGAACTGAATAGGTAATAATCAAGAGATCTCTCTCCTGCCATCCATCTCCAGCCTCTGACAAACAGAAGCTAGGGACACCATTCCTTACCCATCTTGGCTAATAGCCATTAATGGACTTAACCTCTATGAATTTATCATTGTTATATCCTGAAATGAAAACAATGAAACCCCTGCAATTAATTTTTTCACTGGTTAACATCCCCTTCATGATCTTGGCCTTCCCAGCCAGACTCTGCTTTCCTTTCTGCTTATTGTATCCACGTTTGTGATCCCTACATTCCACTCAAGGTTCCCACTTAGATGTTCCTTTCACATTCTTTTTCCAGTGACATCTTCATATATTGTTCCATACTTCCACTTAAGGCTGGAACAGTCTCTTTAGTTGAAATTCTTTACACAAAAGACTGGTACAATGCTTTCATATCTTCCACCCTTTAGTTTCCACTGTGAATCCCCCTCTATGTCTAAGTCACCAAGCAAGAGGGTCTGTTTTAGCCACCAGTGACTATACCATCTTGGCTGTCACTCTGGGGATTGCCACAACTGAAAGCATGTTTCTCTATAACTTGAATTATGGAGCCAGACTCTGAGCCTGAGACGGAAATAATCTTTAATCATCTATAGAATGTGTAAGACTCTGACAAGTTGATTACATATGCATCATTTAATCCCTCAAATAAGTGGCACCATGAGCCACTAAGAGCTTGGGGTGATGGGAGGGAAGGAGGTGATGCGTGAAGACAGTCAATATCAGAAAAATGTCTTTTGGCCTGCTATCAAACTACCCTGATGGGCTATATGTAGCCTTGGACTGCAGGTTGCCCATCACCACACCACCATACTAAGATGACCTAATGGGTCCTTCTGGTTTTAAACTCAATGAAACATCACTGGGTCAATGTTAACATAACTACTGCTCAGGATGTGGTTCAACATCTGTAAAATGAAACAAAATTCCTTTAATTATAATTGAAGAGAAGTAAATCTTTTTATAATTTTTCAATATTTGTTTACTTGTTTCAGCATTACAAATAGATTGGTCAGTTTCACTTTTCCTGTTGTCAGTTTTTAGTGAACTTGGCTTTCAGGTTCTAAATGCGCTCGCACAATATTACAATGACTGAGTTACAAAGGCTTTGTGAGTTATTAATCTTAACAAAAAAGTCTTAATTCTTTTGGATGAAGAAATATTAAAATATGATAAAAGTCATTCCTACAAAGTCTAAATTTTGGATTAAATTTGGCAGTTTCTTCTATTAACACTTAAAAGCAGCTAAAAGAGTCATATATAATCCAATAGTTCAATGCTAGGTACATTTGTCACAAATAAAATGATGTGGTAAAATAGTATGAGAGCACTCATACTAATATATATGTATTTTTAGATTACTCAGTAACAAAATCTCATGGCAGTTATCTTTTTTTTCTCCAACTCTTCTCTCTTTTTCATATGCCTCTCTTCTTTATTATGCAATGCTATACGCGGTCAGTTCAAGATTATTGGTACTTTTAAATAGAGTATCAAACCACATATTTATTTCACTTCTTAAATCCAGTCAAATCTATTTATCAAATGTATCTATGGAACAAACAGTAATCAGAAGTAAAAGCGTATTACCTTCTACTGAATTTTTCAGTATTGTCAACAACTGAGGCCAAGACTTTGTGCTAAAAGGCTAAATATTACATTGCTTTGCAATGAAGATACTGATCCTTAGCCCTTTCTTAGGCAAACATTCATTTGAAGTCAATGGAAGTTTTGCCCAACCAGGCCAGATACCTGTGAAATATAACACTGTAACTATCAGCTAAGAAAAGAACTTAAGTATCAGAAGTGCATGGGTTTTCATTTAGCCATCTGACACAGAAGAACCATAATCATTGTGTTTAAGTTTGGAGTGCTTTGGAGCAGCATTTGTGGGAAGCCCTGATGTTTGAGTGCTACGTGCTCTGGCCTATCCTAAAGTGACAAGGGTCAAAGGTTTCGCTATGGGTTGGCTGGAAGAGGGACCACGCTTAAGTGGATCTAGTGGTACTAAATCCCCACACTGAAGGAGGGAATGGGAGACAACAGTGACTACTGCAACTCATATACTACTAGAACGTCACATTCTGGGCAGCTAGGTTCCTACTTACAAGCTAGGAAAGTAGATTTCTATGACCCAATCCACACAAATTGTTCTGTGTTAGGCTTTGTTCAGGGATGGAATGATACCGACTCACCAGAAAGAATGCTCTAAATAGTCACTCTCTAGACCTTTTAAGCGCTATGTTAGAATTAATCACAAAATAATTTAACTGGGAGTCTTTTCAAGTATGCTTTATGAAAGTTGTAAGTTGTACAGCCAGAGTAACAGAAAAAAAACCTTAAAAAGCAACAAATGGTCTGGTAGCACTTTATAGACTAACAAAACATATAGATGTTTTTAATTGTACATCAACATTCGCATGGGCATGGAAACACAGTAGTTTCTTCCTCCTAATTTATTAATCTCATTCCTAAAGATATCCATTTCTCATTGGGGGGGAAGGATGAATGAGTAGCAGTAAGTGTGAGGGAGATGGTAATGGAAATCAGTAATGGTAATTAAATTACAAGAATTAACATATCCACCATTTCCTGCTCCTCCAAGCTGATGTAACCAATAATGAGAGGTTAATTAGTAAAGTAACTGAACTTCATGTTTTTTTCTCTCTCAAGGCACAATCTTCACCCATAGGCTTTATTGGGGTGGACTTGAAATTTAACTCACGAGTCTCTCTTGCTTGGATTCCTCATTTTCCTGTTGGAGCCAAAGTTAAAATCCTGCTTTTGAGGGGTTCCCTCTTCTAGCTTATCTATAGTGCAATTTTTTAACCTGTTGGAGCCAAGATTAAAATCCTGAGCATTAAGATCTCATAATATTCTGGTCCCCTGTACAGAATCACAAGTACAGAATTCACAATATCCATGAATTGAAATAAGGGCAGGGCAAATATTTCAGTACTTGCCCCTTGTCCAGATGGTGATGCCATAACTCTTCTCTGAGTCACATTTCCAGAAATGATCAACTCTTCAATTGCAGTCTAGAAATGATGCTGCAGCGCTGAGAATACTGCCTTTTATGTTCCAAATGTAAGGAGTACAACAGGTTGATGAATAAGATGAGATTGAGAGAGGTACATGACTGAGCCTAATTCTCCACTGCCTTTTATAAGAACATAAGAACATAAGAATGGCCGTACCGGGTCAGACCAAAGGTCCATCTAGTCCAGTATCCTGTCTGCCGACAGTGGCCAGCACCAGGTGCCCTAGAGGGGGTGGACCGAAGACAATGATCAAGCAATTTGTCTCCTGCCATCCCTCTCCAGCTTCTGACAGAGGCCAAGGACAATTTTATTTTGCATGAGTTGTAGTTCAGCAAAGACTGAAGTTCCATTGGCCACAGTGGGACTTACAGGTTGTGTGCTTAGATGATGCCTATCTCTTTAATTTTGCTGGTGGAGTGTAGATGCAGCAATACTGATATAAATGTTCTTATATGTTTAGCCTGTTTTCAGTGTTATTTTAGATTTTTGGGCTCTAGGATATGATTATTACTTCCCACAACTCTCCTTTCAAGATTCATGGTCCTACACATGTTATGACAGTATATGGTATACATCATCCAGTGCACTATATGCCCCAATAACAACTATGTGGATGAAACCAGATAATCATTACTCTATTGAATGAACTCACAGAAAAAAATGATTAAAAGACAAAAATACCATATCACCAGTGGGTGAACACTTCCTCAAAATGGCTACTTCATATTTGCTCTTCCAGTCTTTAATCTCAAAAGAAACCCGCACAAAACTTTCAAAAGATGAGCAGTGAAGCTTAAATTTATAACTTTGCTAGACACTAAAAATCATGGTCTTAATAAAGACACTAAATTTATGGTTTATTACAACCATCTGTAACCCAGTAGTCCCTCCACCCCTTTTTTGTGTTCTGACTGCAGAGCGAGCTTGCCACTTCACTTTAACAGGTCTCTTACAGTATATTTTAACCATTTATGCTAAGAAATCTGTTCCACTTGGTTTTTTAGCATTGACACACTAAGCATGTTTCCAAGACCTGAAGAAGAGCTTTGTATGGCTCAAGTTCTTGTGTCTCTCCCAAAGAGAAATTGGCACAATAAAAGATATTACATCACCCACCTTGCCTTGCGAGTGGTTAACACATTAATCCTTTTTTGTTTTACATGAATTATTTTCTGAAAGCTTTGAGCTTTTGCATTTGCTTGATTTCTCTCTTTATTGTATTCCATTCGTCTCTTTAACTAACCTGCCTTTTTATGCCTATTTAGATTTGTGCTTAGCAAAATTACATTTTGTCTTCAGATGCAACTGAAATTTCAATTAGTCTTTGAGTCATGGGATACATCGAGACTAAACTCCCCCTCCCCGCCAAAACTAAAGGCTTCCTTCTGGAGGCATCATCATCCTACCACACACATCCCAGGAAAGGTGCAATGGAGCTGACTCCTCCAAGAGACTGGGCAGGAACCAGTAAATCAGCAGGCGAAGCTGAGTGACGGCAGGGACTGGGGATGCAAGAAAGCTCTTGGCTGACTGCTGGGCCTGAATACAGATGGGCTCTGAGCTAAGTGTGAAACATTAATGAAGACTGGGGGTATGGGGAAGTGCCCTGGGGAACTGAAAGCAATTTCACTGAAAGGGACATGCTGGCATGTGGCTGCTATTCTTAGGGTTTGGGGCTGGCACATGGAGTAATAGTGGGCTCAGGTCCCACACACTCCCATAAGCCAATGGGATAGTGGCCTATAATTGAACAGTGATAAAGTCCTGGAAGGTAGAAAGGCACATCTGGAAAACTGGGACCAGAACTGACCAAGAAGGCAATCTATTGCGTTTAGGGGGAAAAGATGTGGGAGACAGATTCTGTGTAATGACTGTAGACACACCCAGTCAGAAGGGGCACTCCTAAGTGAGTGTTGCATAGTTACACAAACCCAATGGCAGTGAGTCTCAAAGCTCAGTCAACTGACTTGGGCACATGGGGCTCTCACTACTGAGCTAAGCAATAGCAGTATAGATGTTTCCACTTGAACTCTAGCTATGGTTCTGCAACCTAGTGAGGAGTGTGGGTCTCAGAGCATAGGCTTCAGTCCAAGCAGAAATGTGTACTCTGCTATTTTTAACCTGACTGAGTTGACCCATGATCTGGGACTCACTGTTGCACCTTTTTTTGGGGGGGGAGGGGCTGTATAGAAGCACCCTTCATTATCTGTCTGAGGCAACTTCCAAACTTTCCATCTTTATAATCCTGTTTTATATGCTCTTCAGAATCTCAATTAAGGGCTTATCTACATGGTATGTGAGCCTGAATTACAGGTATTCAAATTCTGGCTCACACCAGCCACAGATGGCTTGCTTGCTGACACACATGAAAAGCATCATAGTGCGCATTAAGGTAGTGTTTGACATAGGATTACATTCATCTTCACTAGAGAAAGTGAAGTGCATGCCAGCAAGATGCACCCAGGCCAGTTAGTGTGTGACATGCTAGTCTAGTTTGGAATTTACACCACTCTAATGCACCAAGTAGATGATCCCTTACTAAACATATATCAGTATGAAGTGTCTGTTTCTGAATCCATTGGGTGATGTAATACATTTTAATTCTGAGATGCATCTTAATGTAATTAATTGTAGTTTAATACAGTTGCCATTTTAATTGCAATCCACTAGCATGAATTCTGCACAAAAGCAGAAATCCCACTCACTGGTACTCTAACCAGCAGGAAGTGTCCGTTCATCTTATTTCAGCTCTTGTACAACCACTGAGGATCTGATCCAGGAGTACCATTACTCATGGGAAAACTCAAGCTGATTTCAATAAGGCCAGCTGGTTTGTGTGTAACTGTTATCCCTCAGCATATACCAAATGAATTTGGCATTTGAATGTGTGGATCCCCAGAGATCTGTTTAAAATGTCTAAAAATTCTTCATTATTAAAGGGTCCCTTTTCACATTTGCATATCTAAAAATGAGCTCAATCTACTTTTTGGAAACCTTCCAAAATCAAAACAATGCACTAGGAATTTACATAGGCCAAAAATCGAGACCAAAAGGAATATTTTTCAGACAATTATTTATATGCAAAGGAATAACAACAGCATTTTCAAATATATTTATTCTTCCAACTTGTGGTCAGATTTGTAGTACAATAATGATAATGGTTAAAATTCCATATTTTTCCAAACAATAATCTGGCTTCATTTGTGAGAAGAGCTAGTTGACCTTAAGTTTTGTGGTTTGTCCAACTGCATTATTTTTCCCTTTTACACATAGAGTTTCTTTTTTTTTCTTGAGAGAGATACTGAAATGAATGTGGAATATTTGATGATGTGCTGCAGTTCTAATCAGCTTCTGAGTGAAGGAAACGTCTATTACGAAATCTTCCCATTGAATTTATTGGCCTTTGAATTTCTCTCTCAACCCTACATTTCTACCAGCTCCTCACCTACACATGCACACAGATAATGCTTGCGAGAATGAGTCAGGAAACACAACCAAATTGTTCACATTGTTCATATTAAGTACTAAATAAAGATTATGCAAGTAAAACATTTTTATAACTTCATTTATTAGAGATATTTAGTAATACAAATTGAACCTCTCTAGTACGGCACCCTCGAGACAGGACCAATTCTGAATAAGAGAATTTTCCGGACCACAAGAGGTCAATATTGTCCAGCAGCATTACTAACACTTCCACTGCTTATTGGGCTGATAGAGGAGATTTAGTGGTAGAACTAAATAACAGCACAAAACACTTAGATAGGAGTGGTGGCTATAAACAAACTTTATGGGACCATGGGAAACTTGGACACACCCATGAAAAGTGAACATCCAGCTAACTAAAATAATTCTAGATGATGGATGTTTCTGAACCAGAGAGTTCTGGACTAGTGAGTTTCAACCTGTATAGCATTTTCTAATTGCAATGTGACATGTTGACTTAATTGAATGACACAAAACCATATTGAATTCTCTTGCGTGCAAATGTCTAATGATTTTTCTTCACTAAGAAGCTGCTTTCAAATATCAGATTATTTAATTGATTTAATTAAACCAAAAATTAAGGAATTCTCCATCTCAATGATGGGTAAGAAATGGTACATCTCCTTATTTGTGGCAAAGCAAATTCAGAATGGACATTCTGTTAGAACTTCTTAGCTAAATAGAATCATGGCTATGTGCGTGTGTGTGTATGTATGTGCCCGAGCAATGGTTTCCCTTTCCTAAATTGGTCAGAACTTTTTGACTAGGGATCATGAATAACTAAATAGAGATGGGCAGCCAATATAACTATGAAATTGCTTGGTTGCCTGTAGGACATTCCTCTGCTGGAATGAGGCTACTACTCTGATAGCATTCAACTCTTCAAAGAAGTTTACAGATATCTTATCTAAAGCAAACAAGATTGCTTCCCCCATAGAGTGTACAGTCTAGCAAGTGATAGTATTATTGGCTCATATCTATTAGATGGGAAATGCAGCATAAACATATAAAGATACATGCAGACAATATTTATTATGAATGCATTTTAATAGCTAAGTAGTAAAGTCTGTAATGAAAAAATACAATTGAATGGAGAGACTGATTCCATTGACATTATAACAAAACTGAAAATATTCAAAAGCCAATATTCAAACATTCAAACTAATAAAGGAGCCTACTATTAACTTCTGTGAAAATTTTAAGTTGAAAATTTTCAATTATGCATTTGTGTCCCAGGAGTTTAATGTCATTAAAAGATAGAAAATTTATGTTTGGTGCATCTACAGATATTGATAGTGATTTCATTACAATACGAGTGGAACAGATATGTGTACTATAAATGATGTAAACTGTCACTTAAAATTATTTTGTTTAATTGAGAATAGGCCTAACACACTAATGCTTCCTCATAGTTTAGATTTTTTTTCTAACCTGGTTTATTCTTTGTGGTCCTACTGTACATCATCTTCCAAATGACAATTCTTTCTCTTGACCATTGTTGAGAACTGCATATGTTGTTTTGGATGGACATTTTAGTAGCAGTATTGGTTTTTGTACTCATATCCCTGTTTGCATTGTTTATTGCCTTTATGTGATGAATCAATGCATGAAGTGATTTCGTTGCACAGGCTGAACCCCTCTTGTCTGGCTTCCTTGAGACCTGGTGCTGAGGCAGAGACTTTGCCAAACCAAGGGAGTTCAATATATTTTACCACCATTGCAAATACTTCTTCTGCTTATTGGACTCTTCAAAGACATTTAGGAGTAAATTAGAGCTAAATAACAGCACAGAACACTAGGAACCAGGATTGGTGGATGTATACAAACTTCATGAGACCACGGAAAACTTAACCACACACATGATAACTGGAAATCAGGCTAACTAAAATCATGCAAGACCACAGATTTTACTGAACCAGAAAGTGCCAAACTAAAGAGGTTCAACTTGTACTGTAAGTTTACATTTTCACCATAGCACCTGGATCTCTGTGTCCCCCCGCACTGTGTAGGCATGGAGCACACCTCACATCACACCCAACTTCCTTAACCTGTTTGTAGTAAAAAAACAATTGTGAACTCACCAGAAGTGCCCTTCTTGGGATCAGTGCTCAACTGGGAGATGTCTTGGAAGCGGGGGGGGAGGGGGGAAATTGGCTCCAATGTGATAAAAAGTTCTTAGATCTCACTGATTGCTATCTGGCCATTCTCTACCTTCTCCTCCTGCTCTCCCTCTGCCACTATTCTGTCCTCCATGCTTCTGCCCTGAGGCTATGTCTACACTGGCCCCCTTTTCCACCAAAGCCATGGAAATGATTGAAGTATTAGAAGTATTACTTGAAGTATTAGAAGTATTACTTGTGCTACTCAGGTGTGCTGCCCATTTGGAGGTGTGCCCTAAAGGCTGGCCACATGAGAAATGAAATTCAGACTTTCCCAGGGCTTTTCCTGTTCACCTGGAGAGCAGTAGAGATACAACTTCTGGCCAAGGTGTGGAGAACAATGCACTGTGGGATACCGTACAGAGGTCAAGAACCTCAGCTTTCACCAATTCTACATTTATACTACCATAAACTCATCCAGGCAAGGTCAGAAATTGTGCTACTCCTTGTGAAATCAGGAGTATCCAACATTGACTTCAGCGGCCCTTAAGGTCAGCGAGATAGGCTTGGTATTGTGGACATATCATTTAGAAAATCCACCTTATGTGGCTAAATTTGGTCTGAACTACTAGGCTCCGTCTAGACTGGCATGATTTTCCGCAAATGCTTTTAACAGAAAAGTTTTTCCGTTAAAAGCATTTGCGAAAAAGAGCGTCTAGATTGGCATGGACGCTTTTGCGCAAAAGCACTTTTTGCAGAAAAGCGTCTGTGCCAATCTAGACGCAGTTTTGTGCAAGAAAGCCCCGATTGCCATTTTAGCCACTGGGGCTTTTTTGCGCAAAACAATTCTGGGTTGTCTACCTTGGCCCTCTTGTGCAAATACATTTGCGCAAGAGGGATTTTGCCTGAGCAGGAGCGTCATTGTATTTGCACAAGAAGCACTGATTTTGTACATTACAAAGTCAGTGCTCTTGCGCAAATTCAAGCGGCCAGTGTAGACAGCTGGCAAGTTTTTGCGCAAAAGCAGCTGCTTTTGCACAAAAATTTGCCAGTCTAGACGCAGTCCTAGTGTAGACCAGACCACAGTATTTTCCTTTTTAAACTTTTTATAGTTTATCACCTTATAAACTCCTTTAAATGCATTCCTTGTTCCATCTGTTGATTTAAAATAATCAAAACAAGCAAAAACCCACTCAAGATCTTGAAAGACTGCATAGTGATCATGCTCCCCAGCTGAATTCTTATGTATTGGTTGAAGTAAATGGCCAGATTCTGGCACCAGTCTATTAAGTGAATGCCCCTTACTGTCTGGGCATTCCCATTGCAGCATATGGGACTGTTCACGCAAAAATTCTTATCAGCGTTAGAAAGGATTTAGAACCTGAGAATATTAGAAATGTAGCCTAGTTCTAGAGTTTTCATCTGGATTTTGAAACCCACTCTCCCCTTCTCTCCCCTCATCCAAAGTTTGAGGCTGTCTGGATCGGAGAGTTTGGTTCATTCTTAATGTCTAAACTAACGAATGTCAAGAGAAATGCTTGAGAGAGAATGAATGACTTCCTCTGTTGTGAGTGAGACTGGCAAGGGCATACATAAAAAAAAAAGAAACAGGAGAAAAACAAGCAGCAGACCTGCAACAAGTCTGACAGCATACCATAGCTATGATAGGCAGCCTGTGCAGAGGGGAAAGTACAAAGACAGTTACAAATGGCAAGGTGCATATATCTGAATACCAATCAAGATTCCTCCCTGCTTTAGAATCTTGATTCAGTGCTGTTTTTTCACATATCTGTTTAAGAGTAGCTTTCTAATTGGTCTCACTTTAAATACCTAAATTAAATATACATATATAATGCAAGGCACATTTGTCTCGTACCTTGTTGCAGCAGCATGCCACTTCTCAAAGTAGCATTGATGATTTATAAGCAACATGACTGTTTGTTAAGTCATAGCTGTGATTTATAAGTCACAGTTTTATGCAGTCTGGGTATTAAGATCTATTTTATGAATCCCAGTTTATTTGTTAAAGAAGACTGATTTACTAGACAGATTTATTAATCGTCGCTTAGAAATTCAAACCAAAGTCTTGGTTTAAAGTCTTATATTTATAAATTGGATTCTTAAATCAAATTCCAATTTTTACATAATAGGACTGGGTCTAAAGATGTGCAGACAGTAATATATCCACTATCTGCTTTTACCTCAGGATACCAAAATATGTCTTCCTCTTCATAAGTAACTTAATTATTGCTCAGCGAGGCAAGGGGATAAAAGCTAACTTTAATCAAATGCTTCCCTTTGGGAACATTCTGAGTTTAGGCAGACAAAATGAATCTTCCAAACTACAACCTTGTAATGCATGTTGGTTTGACTCACATATTTAAAGAATAGGTGAAATTCTGTCCCACTAGAAGTTTGCTATTGATTTTCATGGGGTCAAGATTTCATCCACTGTTCTTTCTCTACTACTTAGTAGAAAGGATAGGAAGGTAATATTAGTCTGGGTACTTTTCATTGACCACATTGGTTTCACACCCACCTGTTAGAAACAAGCAAATATCAAGTATTTAAAAAATGCAATCAACAAGGAACCAGGAGACAGCTATTTGAAAAGTGATATTTTAAGTCAAACTCATCTATCAGAAACAAACATTATTATTATTTTTGCTTATAGTCTTGGCTTGAAGTGCCAGGCTCAGAGAAACCGAAAGCAATATGGCTGAAAACTACACTTCTATATCATCTTTTTGAATAATCTCTGATTCTAGACATAGCCTGATACGTAACCAACATAAGAAGTATACCATGTCATTACATTATTTTGCTGTTAAATGAGCAAAAAATATTCATAATTAATCACAAAATTTTAAAAGTTGCAATTAATTACAATTTTAATCATACTTTTAAATAATGATAGGATATCAATTGAAATATATTGTCAATTTTTGATATTTTTCTACATTTTGAAAATACTGATTTCAATTACAATGCAAAATATTCATTGCTTTATATTATTATTTTATTGTAAATATTTGCAATATATAAAAAATAGTATTTTTCAATTCAGCTCATAGCAATACTATAGTGCAATCTCTTTGTCATGAAAATACAACTTAAAAATGTAGAATTTTTTTATTTTACATAACTGAACTCCTAACCAAAGCAATGTAAAAATATGGAGTATACAAATCAAAGCATGAAGGAGCATACAAATATTTAGCATATCTGGAAAGGATTATGTTGCACAACAGTACCATATGAGTGCACTTTCCCACTCTCAGGTGATATTGAAAATAAGGAAGAGGAAGAATTAGCTCCTGTAAATGTAAACAAACTTGTTCGGCTTAGTGACTGACTGAACAAGAAGTAGGACTGAGTGGACGTTTCTGAGGGTACGTCTACACTAGACCCTTAGATCGATCTAGGGAAGCTAATGAGGGTGACCAAAATTGCAAATCAAGCCCGGGATTTAAATATCCCGCGCTTGATTTGCATGTTCCTGGCCAGTTACCATTTTAGAAATTGACTAGCCCAAAGTAACTGCCCTCGTCTACACGCAGCAGTGAAACGGGATTCCGATTTAAAGCCCTAAATCGAATTAGCTGGTATTCCTCCTGCAATGAGGTTTACCAACTAATTCAATTTAGGGGCTTTAAATCGGAATCCCGTTTCACTGCCACGTGTAGGCGTGGGCAGTTACATCGGGCTAGTCAATTTCTAAAATGGCGACCGGTCGGGAACATGCAAATCAAGTGCGGGTTATTTAAATCCTGGGCTTGATTTGCAATTTTGGTCACCCTTATTAGCCTCCCTAGATCGATCTAGAGGGCTAGTGTAGATGTACCCTGAGAGATGAATTTGAAAAATGCTGTTTCTTTTGTTAATCTTTTTTATAGTGCAAATATTCGTAATAAAAATCTACCATATATTTTAGGGAGTTTGTCTGTTCATCTGTTTGTCTATTTGATCAAGAACGCCTCCTAAGCAGTAATGCTAGAATCATAAGTTTTCTCTTTTCATAACTTGAAGCAACATATGGGTTTGGTTGTGCCAGGAAAGCTGGGGCTGTATATGGAATGGGATTGCTTCCCATACAACCAATCAGAAAAGAAACAGAATTGTGAAATCAAGTACCGTCCTCAAAATTGACATAGCTCAGTGGATGTTGAAAGAGACTGAACCAGAGGTGAAAGAGACTGAACCAGGTGCGCCCTGGTTGCCACACTGGTAAGAAGGAGTCAATCAGCTCAAGCACTTGCCTGCAGGAGTAGGTGCTGCACACTCCCAGCCTGGTTCCCAGGGCTCTGCTACAGGCTTCTGCACTAAGCAGCAGGCAGCCAGGCAGATTAAAGGGTTTGGCTGGGGCATGTGCCCCTCCCATCTGGGACTACCCCAATCCCAAGTCTCCTACCCCAAAACTCCCTTTAAGGAGGATGGAGAGGCTGAAGCTCCCTCCCCCCAGATTTGCAAGGGGATGTTGTTTGCTGTTCTCCTTCATCACTGTCAGGGAGTGAGGGGAAAATGCACATTTTGCTGTAATCTTTACTCTGACTGGGGAGTGCAGGGGTCAGATGAGCTGTGAACTTCACTTTTGCTCCTTTACAGGGACAGGAAGGGGAACAGCAAGCCGCTTCAGCTCCCCTGAACGTCCTCACACATCCCTTTTATACATACTCCAACACCTGACCTGAGTCCCCCACATTCCCATGCCCTGTCCTGACTCCTTCACCCATCCACATCACCACCCCCTGCCCTGAGCCACTCCTCACCCACAACCCTGACTCCTGCACCCCCAGGCATCCTAGCTTGCCCCAAGTCCCCTGCTCCCCTCCATACACACCACAACCCCTTGCCCTGAGTCCCTCTCTACTCCACAGTCATGAATTCTACACTGCATCCCCACATACCCAAGCCCTTCCCTAACCCCCCACATCAAGCCCCTGTCCTCATTCCCACACTCCACCATACATACATCACCACCCCCTGCCCTGAGCCTCTGCATACTCTGTCACTCCCAGCCTTCTGCCTTGAAGCCCCACACTCCTTCCCACACTTAAATTTCTTTATCACAACCCCCCCGACCTCCTTTCCTGATCCCCACCCCCACCATGGGGAGTTGCAGTATGACAGTACCTGTAAGAAAATTAAGTTACTTTCACCCCTGGACTGAACTAACATGAGCTAGCAAAATAGGCTGAACCTAGAATAGAGTTGTTTCTCAATAAACCTTTGCTGGCACATAACGGCATATATGACCTCTGATGGTGTGACTTATGTGGTTAGGTCCTGTGATAGTATTAATTGTATAAATATGTGGACAGAGTTGGCCACCAGGGTTTGTTGCACATATTTATACAAACAACACCATCAAAGGACCTAAACACATTAGCTCATCCACCTGCACATCTACTAATGTGATACATGCCATTATGTGCTAGCAATGCCCTTCTGCCTTGAATACTGGCCAAACTAGACAGTCTCTGAGCCATAGGATAAATGGACACAAATCAGACATGAAAAAAACATACGTAAACCTGAAGGAGAGCACTTTAACCTCCCTGAACACTCAATAATAGATTTGAAAATAGTCATACTTCTCCAAGAAAAAAACCCAACAACTTCAAAACCAGGTTACAAAGAGAAAACAGTAGAACTGCACTTCATTTGTAAATTTAATACAATCAGTTTAGGACGGTATAAGGATTTTGATTGGTTATCTAACTACAAAGGTAATTTTCTCCCTCTGTGTATTCATACCTCATTTGTTGCTGTGAGTGAACCACATCCACTTTGGCTGATTTGGCCTTGTTAACATTGGTTCTACACGTGATAAGTAACTCCCTTCTTTGATATACTAGTGTGGATATAGATATAGATATAGATATGCATACACACACACACACACACACACACACATATCTATATATATATATATATTTCCTGTGGGACGGCAATGACATTATCACATCATCAGCATCCACATGTTGCCACCGCTACCGCCACCCACCTCTATCCTCAACTGCTTGCTGTGGCCAGCCTCAGCACCGTCTCCTCTGGGCATGGGCTGCTACAGTTCTGACTCCCACTTCACTCCCTCTTGGGCCATGATGGATCCCGTCCGCCATCTGAGCCCATCCCTCCTTCTAGCACCCCAATCCTTCTGCTGAGACCCAGCACCCCCAGCCTGCTCCTGCCCCCTCTCTCTAGACAGACATCTACCCCCAACCTGCTCCTGTACCCTCCCCTGCTCTTTGACCCTCCCCCCAGATGAGACATCTACACCCAGCCAGCTCCTGCCCCCTCCCCCTTGGTCAGATACTTACCCCGAGAGAGAGGGAGGTTGGTGAGCATAGTGAGCAGGAGATGCAGTCCCCTAGTGAGTGTGGGTGTGTGTATTGAAGGATTTGTTTGTGGATTTGTTTGTGCAAAATAAAGTCATACTTGGCAATTACCTACAGATAACACATTTTGCATAAACAATCCTGCCGCTAAAAATTAGCTGAATGCATTATTGACTATGCTGGCTGAGAGGTTTAAATAATGTTTTGGTTTTTGTCAGAAAAAAGTCATGACTGTTATAATTAGTGTTCATGAAAATATTTGCTAACAAAATTAAAATCGAGTCGCCTATTCAACCATCATTTTAATGCAAAGAAAATTTTTACTGTTACAAATCATAAAATAATTCAATTTAGTTATGGAAAGAGTAATGGAAGCTTTACGAGCTTTTGATTCAAATTTACTATATTTGGTAATTATGCAATAAAATGAATATGTTTTGAACTTGAAATCCTGCAAATTTAAAACTGTTTTACTTTCCCTTTGAAAGCACATTAATAAATAAAAATCTATTACTTATATTTAATTTCTTGAACTTCCCTGTAAGTGTGATATATGAAAACTGACTTTGTCTGGGCAATTATAAGCCTTATCAAATATACACTTGCTAGTGTATATGTGTGTATGTGTATATCCTATCTGTAATTTCCATTCAAATTCATCTGATGAAGTTGGTTTTACCCACAATAGCTTATGTCATAACAAATTTGTTAATCTCTAAGGTGCCACAGGATTCCTCGTTGTTGTTACTTTCAGAAGCATCATAATTCTTATAGCATTTTATTTTCTAGTAAAGCACCTCTGTTGGAAGGGAGATGCCTGCCATGTTTTTGTCGGCTTCTCCTTCAAATATTTTATATATTTAGCTATTTGGGGTTTTTTCCTTTAGTCAGATAGTTATAAGTGAAAAGCATGCGACAGGACTACTCAAGGTTTTTAAAGTTACAGGCCAATATGGATACCCTCTAAGACTATAGATTGCAGGAATGAAATGCTCAAAATACATTGTCAGAAACAGAATGAAGACCAAAATTCACTTTGCTTTGCAAAAGGAGTTTGCTACACTAAAGATAAATGCCTTCTGTTATGGTGCTTTTGTGAGGTGTGCAGTACTTTATATTTGATGCCAGATAGTCTCATTTGGAGAAGCATAGGCAAATCCTTGGGATTATTTGGTTTCAAGGAGGACGTGTGATTGTTCCAGCACCTTTGTCAATCCCCCTATCCCCACCTCACAAGACATTCTTCAATTGAGTAGGATTTCCTTTTGTGCTCCTCCAGATTCTTTTTATTCTTGCTGCAGAAATCCCTCCACATCTGTTTAATAATCCCATCTCCAGCTGAGAGAAAGGTATTGATGGATTGCAGAGTCCTCTTCCACATTCTGTTATTCTTGGCAGCCTCTACTCCCTCACAGCTTCCGTACATAAAGGTACAGCAATGGCAAGTATCTTTTGTTCCAGCATTTCATTCTCTTGTACACTAAAACAAACAGAACTGCTTTGATTTGACAAGCGCTAACATTAAGGCCCTTGAATCTGCCCCATGGGGTGTCAGCTGACACAGTGAAATGCACCCTAAGCAGCATGCATCTTTGTGATGTGGAGGCAAACATATCCATGTAAGTAGTACAGATGTCAATAGCAAAAGTAGGCACTTGAAAAACCAGGAAAATTTGTTGCTTCACTTCTTATGTATGTTATTAGGTATACTTTTTAATACATCCACCCACTCCCCAAAGAGGATGCTTTTGGAAATGTAGTATTGCATTAGAGTTTGGGTAGCATATGTGATAGTACGATTTGCTCAGGTGTTTTAGCAGATGTAGGGGGGGAAGAGTTTGAAACAACTGCCCTAAATCTCAGATAAATGCCTAAAAAAATCTGAACCAGAACTCTGTTATAAGCCTTTTACCTAAATGCTCCCCTTATTTTGCTCTGTCTCCTAATTCAGCCCCTCCAACCCTACATTTTCCTAGCACAATCTTTGCTTGAAGTATTTACATGATATGTGTCTCAAAGGCTTCCTCAAATCAGTGATATTCCTGGATGTGCTCCTAACCTAGGAAGCCCTTAAGTGCTGAATACCCTCCCAGAACAGTCAGCCTTGACTCAGTAAGACTCTAGGCCAGTTGACTGTCTTACAGTCCTACCACAATATGGAGATCAGTAAAGGTAAATCTATTGAGGATCTGGAGAAGGGAGTAAAGAGTTGAGGCCAGAGAGTTGGAAACAAGCATGGAGGGGGGTGGAGAGATAACAGTGAGAAGGAACAAGATGTAAGTTCATGCCAGAGATGATTGTGCTAGGATGACAGGCGAGTTACAGTGATCCCGCTGAGGGATGTGGGCATGAAAGGGAAAGGGTGGCTTGCAAGGAAGGCAGAAGAAGGAGTGGATGCAGTAAAAGCAAGAAGGAAGGAGCCCCAAAGTGAGTGGCTCACAGGCACTTATCCAAATCAAGTATCTAGAGGTGTCTCTAATATTAAACATTAGTGATTGTTTATTAATGCCAAGATCCCATCTGGACTTTATGTGAGTGCATAAAGTTGAGACTAGGGCACAAAGAACATTCTGTCTAAAGTGCAAGATCTGGTTAAGAGCCAGGCTGGATTTGTGAGAAAGCATGTTTCCTACTTCCTGTGGGCTCAGAATATAATGATGGCTCTGCATCCATTCTGCCCTTTTTTTCCCCTCTCTTGATCTTGGGAGGAACTATGCTGCCTCTTATTTTGAATGGTGCCAC
Organism: Apalone spinifera; assembly: GCA_030068395.1. Taxonomy (NCBI): domain Eukaryota; kingdom Metazoa; phylum Chordata; order Testudines; family Trionychidae; genus Apalone; species Apalone spinifera. Next base: position 257,643,264 of record CM057845.1, read on the forward strand.
ATGTCACAGCCTTGCTCTTAGAATGAGACCCAACTCAGCTTTAAAAAACAGCAGCAGCAGGCATAAGAAAGTGAAGGCTTGACACACATATTTTCATTTGTTTTAGCACTGAACACTCTAGCTTTGTCACTGATATACTTGAAAGAAGTGATGAGTTTGAGTTACTAGTCAAATGCCAAGTCATCACTATAAACTTCTGTGTATATTGTTGTGAGAATCATCTCAAACTGAAGCAGAGAGAGACTTATTGACTTTCTCAGGAAGAGGGGAAGACAAGGCAACATAAATATCAAAACAAAGTCGTTGAATAGACAAATAGTGAGTCTGATGTAAATATCTGGCAAGGGTAATAAGGTAATGCCTAAAGGAGAATTCAGAGAAGCCAGGGCCACAAGTGACCTAGGCTGACCTTTTGTATAACATAAGGCAGAAAATTTTCCCACATTATTTCCTAGGGAATCTTTTAGAAAAACAACAAATCTACCACAACCCTTCTTAAATTGATTCAAAGGTTAATCACCTCGCTTTTAAAATGTACTCCTCATTCTCTGTCCAAAGTTGTCTACCTTCAACTTCCAACCACTGCATCATTTTATATCTTTCTCTGCCAGACTGAAGATCCCATTGTTAAATATTTGTTCCCAGTGTTGGTACTTACAGGCTGCAATTAAATACGCCTTAACCTTCTCTTTGTTAAGCTAAATAGACTGAGCTTCTGGAGCCCTATTATAATAAGGCATGTTTTTAAATCCTTTATTCATTCTTCTGGCTCTTATCTGCCCCCTCTCCAATTTATCAATATCCTTCTTGAATTATGGCAACACACTATTCCAGCAGCAGTCACACCAGTGTAAAAGCTAGAGACAGAAGAACTCCTCTACTCCCTACCCAGCATTCTTTGTGTATGCAACTGAAATCACACTAAGGGTATGTCTACACTGCACATTTTTTTGTCATCTGCAAACTTTGAGGTAACTAGCGTTATTTCAAAAAAACCAATGTGAGCATCTATACAGGAATTCAGTTATTTCTAAATAAATTCAAAATAACAGACAGCTTATTCCAACTTCTGCAAACCTCATTCTATGAGGAATAATGCCTATTCCGAACAGCTATTTCGAAATAGGGCGTGTGTAGATGCTCCATGGTTGTTATTTCGATATAGCCCCCACCAGGGCCGTTCTAAGTTATTCCTCCCCAGTGCCTCCAGGGTTCTAAATTGAGATAGAACATTTATATTAAGGAAGCTTGCTTCAGACTAATTTTGAGGTTCCCTTCAGTGTAGACGTGCTATTTTGAAATAAGCTATTTTGAAATAACTATTGTGGAATAGTTTATTTTGAAATAGCTGTGCAGTGTAGATATACCCTTACTCTGTTGGCAACTGAGAACTCATGTTCAGCTGATCTTCCACCAAGACCCCCATATCTTATTCTGAGTCACTAGTTCCTATGAAAGTTCCCTATTCTGTAGGCATGACCTATCTTCTTTGTTCCTAGAGGTATACAGCTACAATTAGATATAATAAAATGCATATTGTTTGCTTGTGCTCAGCTTATGGAGTGATCCAGATCACTCTGTATCAGTGAGCTATCATCATCATTATTTGCCACTTCCCAATTTTTTTGTCATCTGCAAACTTTTATCAGTGAAGATTTTATGCTTTCCAGGTCATTGATCAAAGTGCTAAATAGAGTAGAGCCAAGAACCTCTCCTGGAGGGACCTCACTAGAAATAAGGAGGAATAATAATAATAATAATTAATAATAATTAATCATAAAGAAATACTAGTGGAAGTCTGTATTAACAGAAAGCAAATATTAAAGGAATAAGGCAGATACTGGAGAAAAGAAGGCAAATTAACACAAATATACAAATTGTGAAGGAATAAGAAAAATGATAAAGTATGTACCTACCAGATATAATAATAAAACAAAGAACTGAAGTCAGACAAATATTACACTAATGAAGAAAATTAAGACAACTGCTGGGAATAAAGCTAAAGGCTCAGAATAAGACATATACTGCAAATGGGGCAGTAAGAATGCAACAGAATTTAAACATATTTCATGTTGAAGACAAAGTGGCTATGGAAGCACAGACTTCTCTTTTTTAGATAAAGCCAGTGGAAATGGGACAGGTTTGACCAATAGATTTAATTTAGTAATAAAAGGGAGGAGTATTTTTTGGCCTTTAAACCAAGCAAAAAATGGTCCTGTAGCATCTTGAAGTTTGCTCTTAGTAATTTAAGACAAAATATTCTGGCTTTTTAAATTTGCCTTAAGACATGATGTTTATTGTTCATACCCAAAGGGGATTTTTTAAAAAAAATTTATGCCCAGGATGGAATTTAAAAAAAATTATTTGTGTTTTTCAGAGTGATTTGGTTGAAATAATATTTTAATGCCCTGTTATGCATCCTAATTATGATCTGGAAGCATATTTCATTGTTTCTGTTAATTATTATTTGTGTTGTATTGTGGGCCCTGATAGGAGTATAACAAGTGACAGGGAAGAGGGGGAAGAATACCATCATACAGTTACTTAGGTAAGCTATTGCACAGCTTAATGTTCCTAATCACTCGAAATACCAGATCTACTTTGCTTTCTTGTTGAAGGAGCTGGAGCTTTCCAATCCCTTGATATTCCCTAGAATTCTAGATTCCAAGGCCAGAAAGGATCATTGTTGTCATCTAGTTTGACTTCCTGTATAATACAGGCCTTAGATCTTCCCCCCACAAAATACCTAGCATGGGAGTACGCTAAGGAAATGAAACCACAGGAGAGCAAGTGCTGGCAATGTTTCCAATTCTGCAGGAGCCTTTAGAGTTCACATAACTGAACTGTAGCTGGGCCTGATCATTTGTAATGAGGGACAAGAGCAAAATGCTCTCCTGGAGTCAAGTGGGCTAGGCCAATACATGTACACTCTTTCCCCTAAAAGAATTGATTTAAGTCCAAACCTTCAACTCATGCCAGAATAAAGTCTGTTGTGATGGGACAAAAAAGGAAGATGTAATCCTTCACAATATCTGGGCCAGCATAAAAGGGTTTCACAATTGGAGGATTTTGGTGGTAACAGAAGAGGATAAGGAAAAGATCAAAGCATGACTTAATTCTCTTTTTCTCTCTTCCCTCCTGAGACACCAAATAGAACAGTGCGGCTCTTTGTCTGCCAATTTTGCTTGCAACCAATACACTCAATAAAATGGCCTCATTCACCAATTTTTGTGTCTAACTGTGTTAATCTATTCGATTATGAATTTAAACATATGTCATGCTGTTGGTAGCATGACAGGGTGGAATTTAAAGCTGTTCAGGAGTTGGGAAAGGGCTTGGCTACCAAAAATGATGACTAGTCTCAGCACTGCTTTGGTCTTTCCAGAGGTGATTTGTCTTTTATCTGGATGCTTCCCAATTTCACTCTGCTTTCATTACAGGGAGATCAATTTTAAAAAAGCAATTGCATTGTTGGATGAATAAATGTTGTCTTCTTTTATTACTAGAAATACTTTACCTGAATCTGATCATCTTAAATGAAGCACTCCATATATTCTGTTTTTCTTTGTTAAGTGACTGCTCTTAGTCAGTTTAATTGCTCCATTGTACAATTAGCTTCCATCATTGGGGGTCTTTCATATAGCAACAAGGAAGAAACATCATTTTTAAATAGGGGGATTTGATAAAACTGGTCTGGGGATTCTGACACAGATGCAGCACTCTGAAATTACTTGTCACTAATTGTTTTGAAATGCTCTAGATTTCAAGCTGAGAGTGCCTCATTTAAATTGTATTACGTGAAATAACTTCAGTGTTTCCCTTGCAAGTTCCCAGGAGAGCTGATGAGAAACCAAACAGCTGACCACTTGAACCAGAATAGTAGCCAGAGACTGCTGGTCCAAGACAAGCAGCTAGTCAAGTATTGATGGAGTAGGACAGGGAATGAGAGGGATTCTCATTCAGGCAACCTAAAAAGGAGAATGTTCATTACACATTGTGAGTAACAAAGCTGAAATTGGAACTAAGCAAAATAAGGGGTGGAGTGAGGAGAAGACACTTTCATTCATGAGAGGAAGCCTATTAATTTGAGGAGTCAGACTACAGAAACAAAACAATCTAGTACCTTCTAACCAAGACCAAGGAAGAAAGGAGAGAAGCAGAAAGTTAAAGAATATGAGAAAGACAATCAGGAAGGCAAAGAGGGAAGAAAAATACTTTGTAATATATAACTGATTAAGATAGATATTATGGGGACTAAATTAGCTATTATGACTCAAGAAAGAGATAGAGAGATCTTGGCCTTGGTCTGTACCTCCACTTCAAAATAACAAGTGGAGCATTATGACTTCAAAATATGACTCCACTTCAAAATAACAAGTGGAGATTCTATGAAGAAGGAAGTACTTCTTCATAGAATCATAGAATGCTAGGACTGGAAGGGACTTTGAGTGGTCATCGAGTCCAGTCCCCTGCCGTCATGGCAGGATCAAATACTGTCTAGACCATCCCTGATAGACATTTATCTAACCTACTCTTAAATACCTCCAGAGATGGAGATTCCACAACCTCCCTGGGCAATTTATTCCAGTGTTTGACTACCCTGACAGTTAGAAACTTTTTCCTAATGACCAACCTAAACCTCCCTTGATGCAGTTTAAGCCCATTCCTTCTTGTTCTATCCTCAGAGGCCAAGATGAACAGGTTTTCTCCCTCCTCCTTATGACACCCTTTTAGATACCTGCAAACTGCCATCATGTCCCCCCTCAATATTCTCTTTTCTAAACTAAATAAACCCAATTTTTTCAGCCTTCCTTCATAGGTCA
>CM057845.1:257648186-257671786 GCA_030068395.1 Apalone spinifera
TTTCTCCAATTTGTCCAGATCATTTTGAATTATGACCCTATCCTCCAGATCAGTTGCAACTCCTCCCAGCTTGCTATCATCTGCAAACTTAATAAGCGTACTTCCTATGCCAATATCTAAATCGTTGATGAAGATATTGAACAGAGCCACAACACACAGTCCACCTGTTAAACTCCTTGCCAAAAGATATTGTGAAGGCCAGGACTTTAACAGGGTTCAAAAAAGAGCTAGATAAATCCATGGAGGATAGGCTCATCAATGCTGATTAGCTAGGATGGATAGGAATGGTGCCTCTAGCCTCTGTTTGTCAGCAACAGGAGTGGGATCAGTTGATTACTTGTTCTGTTCATTACCTCTGGGGGCACCTAGCATTGGCCACTGTCAGAAGATAGGATACTTGATTGGATGGACTTCTGATCTGACCCAATATGGCCATTCTTATGTTCTTATGTTTTGTGACCTAAACAGAACCAGTGTTGGAAGCCTTCTATATCTGTCTGCCAATGTATCACATACCTAATTTCTTTCATCCCGGAGAGGGGAGTTGTCCACACTTATGGTGATGCTTGTCAAACTTGTGCTTCTTACAGAGTTCCTTTAATTTTTGTTATTGCCCATTGCAAACCAATCAAAGTGGGTATTGCGACTATCTGAGAGGATTCTTACAATCAGGAATGTTGCCATTTTCCCCTGTGTTGTTGGTGCTCATTAGGAAGATTATCAAAAGACCGTGTGTAAGTTTGCTGCCCAAAGGTGGTATATGGTATAGAGTGGTAAAGAGATTCTATCTTTGGCTATTGTCTAACTTTCTGCTGTTCATTGCTGTTTCTTTTAGTGGGTTATTCTCCTCAGCTCTCCCATTCTCTTTAGGGTTCCCTGCAGGCCCATTCTTAGGTGTTCTACTCTTCTGTGGATGAATTCATCCACTCTCACATATTCAGCCACCATCTTTAAGCCAAAGATTTACAAGTCTGTGTTTCTGCTGCTGTTCTATTTGATCCTGCCTTTCAGCCTGTCTTGCTGACTACTCTTCCCGGATGATATCTGGGTGATGTCTTCTCTCCCTGGAAGATGCCAGTATTTGAAATTTAATATTTGCAACTCAGCTGAGCTGTTTATTTTGCCTTCTAAATTCTTTTCAATCCCACATTCCCCGGTGACTCTTGACAACACCCTTCCCCTTCTCGTCTTCCTCTTCCTTCTCCTCCTCATTGTAACTCAATCTTATAACATGCGAATCATCTTCCTTGTTCCTCTTCCTTGCCTCTTATACCCAAACCACGTCTCAATCCTTCTTCTCCTTCCTCCGTAACATTTCTAATATAATCTTTCTTAACTTCAACCACGAGGTTATTGATACACTCACGGTGCTGTTCCAATTCATACAAGACATAGCTGCTAAAATCATCCTTATTGCCCATTAATCTGACTGTTGTCACATCTCCAATCCTCTTTCAATCTCTTTGCTGGATCCCTGTTTTTCACAGCAAAAATTCTAGTTGCTTCTCCACCCCTTCAATGTTCCTCTCAACAGTCCCTTTCTACCGATCTGCTCTTTTTTATCATTTTGCCAATGTCAGTCATGTATGAACATTTGCCTTCTTCTCCTACAAATGTCCCCATGCTTTTTTCCCTGAAACATACACTGAATACCTTTTCCAACTTAATTCCTAAAGGCATTCATTGTTTTCCTTTCTTTCAAATCCCTTCTCAAGCTTTGTTTGTGCTATGATGCCTGTGAGATGTCAGACAGCTTGTCTGAACAGCAGTTGGGGGATAGTTCACTTTTATTTATTTAATAAAAGGAAACCTTTTAAAAGATGTTCTGACACCATCCATGTGTAACATGGGATCTTATTTCTAACCTCATCCTCTCCCTTCCTTCTTGTTGATGATCACACTCGAGCGTTCTGCCTTGCCTTAAATAAGATTGTAAATTCTTTGGGTCAGGGACCTCAATACCAGTATATGTGTTTAAAGTGTCTTGCACAATGGGACCTGGAAGTTAAAATGGGCCTTTAAACACTGCTGCAATACAGAGAGTAAATAACAGATTTTCTAAACATGCAGACGATTTAAGTGCATGTTTTAAAGAGGTGCAAAAGAAGTAAATGGACACACCATTGTGATTCAAGAATGAGGAAAAATACAAACTGCACTCACAGTTGCTCATGTTGCATGCAAATCACAGGTACAAAAATCTTAACACTTACCATTCAGTTTAAAATATTTGGTGTTTAGTGCCAAATTTGCACAAGTCCTAGGCAGACTTGACTGAAGAATTAAGAATTCTTTATGGAAGAATTTAGAATCACTCCAGGAAAGCCACCCTCCATTTTTGTTGTTGTTGTTATTTTTTTTAACTGCATTAAATTAACTGTATACAGTCATCTTGATCTGGATAATGGAAGGAAGGGGCCAAGAGAGCGAATAAAATTAACTATGTGGCAACTGAATACAGGCCTGATGGCTCCTCTGTCTAAATGAAATTTTGATGTAACTTTAATTATTGTGAAATGCACAGGTATGCCTAAATTCAATGAATCATTAAGATTTAAGAGCATGTAATCCACACCTGGCTTTATGTGTATTTGTATACACACTCACTTTCAACAGTCCTTAAAGAGGAGATCTCAATTCACATTTTCGATTTGGACATTTGCAGAGTATACAGCATCCATTACTTAACTGACATTACCTCTTTGGTGACAGTAATGAAAATACTAATGGAATTCTGCCGTGACCTACAATCAATCACTCTGATTGGCAAATTACGTTAAAATAATGATCTGTGTGTATATTAATTATGAAACAGTCACTGCAATTACACAAGAAGTTGAAATGTGTAGAATGTTATTAATATATTGAAGATCATTCATTTCTGTATACAGATCTTCTGTGCTATAGCTATGGGAGGTGTTCCAATGATTTCCTCAGAGTGGCTGAAAGAACTGGACATAAATAGAGGGCAAAAACAGAGCAATGTGCTGAAGATGTAGTGTGTTCATGTACTGGCTAACAGCTAGTCCTAAACTCTAGAGCAGCCTCCCAAATGATATCAGGGAGAGTCCTACCCTGTAAAATATCCCCCATCCCCCAACACACACACACCCCTCCTCTAAAGAACTGGAAAAGAGAGTGGGAGGGGAAATGTGCCCAGTAATAGTAGTCAAGACAAAGAATGATCACTGCGCTCAAGTTAGGAGACCAGATTACACCTAGAAGAAGATGAAGAACTGGACTATGTGCCAGCCTCTTACTCTATTTTAAACCTTTTTCAGTGCTTGGATACCATGGAGAGAAGCATTTTTTCAGTTTTTAAAGATATCAAGTTTTACAGATTTTCCTGTGATTCAAGAAAGAGAGTCCTGTGTTTTGGAGCAGGAGGATCCAATGGCTCTCCTTGTCCCACTGTGACATTCCAGTTGGCTGTGGCATTCAGCATAATGACTGCTGTGATGGTCCCAGATTTGTTATATGTGTTAAAAGCAATGACATTGAATCATTTTTAATGGTGGAGGTGTTGGAAGTCAGCCCCCTTATCCCTGTCCTCACCTCACAGAGGTGGGAACAGAGCCATGTGTCTGGGATGGAGAGACCTGGAGAGGGGTAAGGAGGGAAGGCTGAGGCCATAGCAGGGAGCAAGTGCGGGGCCAGGAGCAGAGCTCCAGGCACAGGCCTGACACCTGGGACCATGCGTGTGGGTCCAGCAGCTGGGACTCAGGGGTGGGGAAAGACCTGGGTCCCTGGATACAGGGACTTCAGCTGGGACCCTGCATAAAACGTGAGAGTACTACAGTGCCCCGTGCAGCCTAGTTCCTGTGCCTTTGGCAGGCAGTGAGTTGTGAAGCCACAAGGTGAAAGAGAATAAGTATTTTGTAACTGCAGGCCCAAGTAAAGTGCAAAATGATGTATATAGATGCCATGGACCACTGCTGGTTGGAATCAGTACTCCCATAGGCTGTGTCTAGACTACACTTCTCTGTTGACAGAGAGATGTAGATTAGGCACGTCAGAATTGCTAATGAAGCAGGGATTTAAAGATTCTGTGCTTCATTAGCATAAACATGGCCACCACTTATTTTCGAAATGGAACTTTTTGGGAAAAAATGGCAGTCTAGACTCAGATCTGTTGAAAATAAACCCCTTTTCAACAGATCCTGTATTCCTCAAAAAATGAGGGTTACAGGATCTGTTGAAAAAGGGTTTATTTTCGACAGATTTGTATCTAGACTGCCGTTTTTCTCGATAAAGCTCTGTTTCGAAAAAAGTGGTGGCCATGTTTATGCTAATGAAGCATGGGATATTTAAATCCCTGCTTCATTAGCAATTTCAATGTGCTTGATTTGCATCCCTCTTTCGACAGAGGGATGCAGTCTAGACGTAGTCATAGGATCAAATACTTTGGGTGTTGTAAGAGTTTTCAGCTAGGTGATAGTGACCTTTGGGGTTTGTACTGATTGCTACCCCTACACCTTCCGTGAAGTTTCAATTTGTTGACACTATAGTCTCAATGACCAGAGACTTTGTTATGAATAATAACAAAGAATTTCTCAAATGGCACTAGTCCAGCTTGAAAGGGGTTGTTATTGTGTAATGGTTACAGGAGAAGATTGGGATTAAGGGCTCCTAGATCATATTTTTGGCTCCACAAATTATGATTTTAATACACTGTCTGTGCTTTGTTTCCCCTATCTGAAAATAGGGATGATAAACTTCACCTATGTCACAGGTACAGTGAGGCTTAATGAATGTATGTAGGACACTTTCACATTCTCTATGTGAGGGGCAAGGGAAATGTACATTTTTATTTTAAAATTTTTCATCACACTTTAAGCCAGCCGCTTATTTTTAAATATACACTAAATGCAGCAATTTTTGCTCTGGCATTTTATTGTACACCTAAGCATTTCAAATTACTTTGCCCAGTGTTGAAAAGATATGCAGGAGTAGCTGTTCAGCTCTTGGAACTGATTAAATAAAATCTTTTTAACTGGAAGTTGAAACACTTTATCAGACACAGACAGAACGTACAGAGTAAATTCAATGGACTCACCTTTACCCCCACTAGTAATAAAGTGGAAACCAGACACTACTGCTGCAACCAGAATAATAAAAGCCTAATGCAGGTATCCTCCATAAAGTTGCTTCATCTGGAACAGCAGGTCTTTGCATGAATAAACTTGTAAATAAACAGAGACTAAGGTTTGCTAAAGTATCCCTCCTTCTTTCTCTGTAGCCCTTGTTAAGGAAAGTAAATTTGTTACATATCACTTCACTCCTTTTGCAGAGTCCACAGTTAGAAGTGAGCAGAGTATAAAAATGTACTCCCTCCCATGCAGAAAGATACTAGAACTGAATGTTCTCAACTGTAAACTAAACACACTTAAAAAGCTACTCTCACACAAAGTAAAATCAAAGCCTGAAATAACTTCAAAAAAAAGACCCAGAGTAGTTTGGATTCTATGAGCAGGCAAGAGAAATACCACTGTTATTGACAAAACTGTCTAGTGAACCAGGAAAATGTACTCTCTGGAATGGCATCCAAATTCCTCAGCAGATCTGTGTTCACACAGTAATTTGTATGGTCACCTGTTATGGTGAAAGGAAATAATCCCTGAATATTAATTACAGAGATACTATAGTGTCATAATCCCCTCTGTTTACAACAGTGGTGCCCAACCTCAATAAAGAAAAGGACCTTACAAATTTAAGAACAACCTTGTGTGGGCCAAACAGATTTGACATATTTTAATGATTTAAAACACCTGCATTGATATTATATTTAAAGTACAGCTTATTCTGTGTGCTTAGATAGGTTGTTTCTATGCACAATATTGTCTGTTTACACACTTGTGTAAAATAAAATGATGTAAAATGGCAACAAAATGCTAATGAGTCAGCTAATAGTACATTGCCTCAAGCAGGCTACCGGCCTTATAAAATGCTCTGGTGGGCCATGTACAGCCCATAGGCCATAGGTTGGCTTACGTGAATTAAACATTGCTTTTAGGTAAGCCAAGTTTGCTAATGCTTTAGCCAGAAGGAATTTTTGGTTTGACTCATCAGGCAAAGATTCTGTCTTAGAGTATAAGGATCAGAACTCAAGCCTCTATTGCATTAAAATGCTGATTAGAACTGGGAGCAATTTTTCAGCCGAAACTTTTTTTCATCAGAAAAATGCAGATGAAGAATTCATATCAGTTTTGTTGACTTGCTTTATTATTTTTTTAAACCAGAATGTTTTTTAAGGACATTCTATAAATGAAAATGTTTGATATTTTTGTTCCAAATCGGGCTTCTCATTTCAAAATTTTCCTTCTTTAAAAAAGCAATTAATGCATTCCAGGGCCAAAAGTGAAACAAAATGATTTTACATGGCCCCAATACAGTTGTTTGTTTGTCTTTGACTTACTGAGATTCCAAAAACGTATCTTCAATAGAGCCCAAAGCATTTTCTCCCATCTTTCTTACACACTCAAGAAAAACTGGCCACTGGAAAGATAAGTGTGCCAACTAGTTATGTCTATCCAAGCCAAAATTTTCAGAAGTAGAAAACTAGTTAGGACTTTAATACTATAGTTATGTAACTATTTTGGCAACTAAGAGCCTGTTTATGCACTTTTAAAGTCATTGAGATTTTTGCCATTGACTCAATGAAAACAGGATTAAGACATGAGAGATTTGGTCTCAAATTTTCTGGCATTATAAATTGATGTAGGTTCATGAAAGGAGTTCTGGTAATCTACATGCTCTCAAAGTCTGACTCATCATTTTCAATAGGGCTGAGCTCCCAGAAGTGATCTCTGGCTCCACTGGGAGATAAGAAGCGTAGACACTGTTTGCTTGAACATCTCAATTGGCCACAGGCAGTGGTCTAGACAGTCCATCTAAATAAGGCTAAAAAGCGAACTATTCATAGGACTTACACAATAAACCAATCTATTGTGAGACCACATGGGTAATGGGTCAACCTGGAAAGCTCAGGGATTCCTATAATTGTATGTTGTTATGCTATTTTAGTGATACATCCACATCATCAGTCATCTGACAGTTTGTCCCCATTGGCCTTCCCCCAACACACCATCTCTACCTCTTTCCCTACAGCTTACTCTTTCACCCCCATCAATACCCTATATCTTTCTGGAGCTGTTTCATAAACTTTGCTCTGACCCTAAGTTTTGTTACATGAGCCAGAATGAATGAGTTTTGAATGTGAGGTGTCAGGAACTATTGGCAGCAGATGGCTGCTGCATCAGATCTTAAGAAGTGGTGTAAGTAAGAAGTTGGAGGTGTCTGTAGGGAGCTGAGTGAACAGAGCCTGAAACTGATAATCCATATCCAGTCTTCCCTTACATTTTTTACTTTACCCACTGTGATGCTACGCTCCCATATTTTTATGTTAATATATTTTTAAATATGAATATATACAACTTGAATGCAAAATAGTTCAAATAAAGTAACACTCAAAAGCCTGTGATCCCCCGAATGTGTATATTCTATTTGTGTGTATTTATAATTTTTGTATGTGAAGTTAGAAATATGAAGTGCAAACTTACTTATTAATCTAGAATTGCTAGTGAAAGCCATTAATGGTATTTAAGGAACTTAATGGCCTGGTGCTTAAGGCAGTGATTTATATATTGTTTTGTTTTTCCTCTACGTAGAGAAAAAAGGTGGAAGAACGGCTCTTGCGCAAGAGGGGGGTTTTGCGCAAAAAGGAGCCATCTACACAGCTCCTTTTTCCACAAAAGCCTCTTGCGCAAAAGTGGCTGCTAAGTAATTATGCAAATGAAGCCCAGCGATATTCTACTCCGTGCTTCATTTGCATAACCTTTTGCAGAAGAAAGCTGCAGCATAGACGTAGCCTAAAATGCTTACATGATTTGGGACAGAGAAGTTGGAAAAAAGTGGGAGAGTCTAGGGGCTGCAGAAAAGAAAAGGGAGTTATAGGAGAATGGGGAAATGGGGATAGGTGGTAGGTGAGGGGAGAGAGGGTAGGGGCCTTCAGTAGAAGAATGTAGGCAAGGGCAAGTGGCAAGTTGGTCCATTGATAATGAGCATCAAAGAGAACTAGGGAAGAATAATAGTAGGGCTACCTGTCAGGTCCCCTTTTTGTCTGTGTGTGCTCAAATCTGAGGGGCTTTGGCCCTTCTAAAGGGGAGGGAGGAGGTGTATACCCTTGCAGGCCCTGAATGGGTTTATGTAGGCCTGAAGGCCAATTTATGTTATCTGGCTGCACCTGGACAGAGAGCCAGGCTTAATGATCATGAAGCCCTGCTGGGTGAAAACAGGCTGGTTAGAGAGAGGGAGTCTGTAGCAGAAGGGAGCTGCATGGAGGGGGTCTGCAGCCCCTCTCTGAGAACAGAGGGGATAAGAAGGAAACCCTTAGGGGAGAATAAGCCCTGGCATCCTATGTCTAAAAGCTGGTTCAATCCAGAGAATTGTGGGGAAGAAAGCAGGAGAAAGGCTGGAGAGGAAGCCCAGGGAAGCAGCAGCAAGGGGTGGAACTGTGAAAAACTTCAAACTTTGGCTGGCCCTCATGGTAGAGGGGGTCCAGAGGTGCTGGGGCCATCAAAGGGATTTCTCTACCAGACACTGAAAGTAGCATGACACCAGAGTAAGGGGTCAGAGACCAGCTGGGCTCATTTGCTGAACTTTGTTATGCTGAAAGGGGTGGATGTCATTATTGTGACCTGGCTGGAGAGCTGAGTTGTGGAAGAGAAACTACCTCAGGGATGGAGTGACTTTCTGCAGGGGATGCCAGAATGACAGATGCTATGTGACGTCCAGCCACAAGGAGGCACTTCTCTTTGCAGGGCTCAGAGCCCTGGACGCCCCAGACCAGGCAAGGGTTTTTCTTTGCTGTTGTCATAATCAGAAGTGCTGAGCAGCACCTGGTGACTAAGGTGTTAACTGTGTACCTAGCCAGGAATTGGGTGATCAGTCAATAACAATGTAGGTAGGAATTTCGAACTGGAAGAGAAGGGTTTTCTTTGAGATTCAGAGCAGTTTCTTTCAAGTATTGAGGGAGCTGGGAGACACTTCTTTCTCCAAGAATGGACTTCTTACAAGGGGTAAATAGGAATAAGTTTAGCTAATCTGTCAGGATTTGTTGTTTTCCTTGTTTGGGGATGTGGAAATAATGCCTGAGCTTAAGTGCTTTTTGTTCTTTTGTAACTAAGGCTTCAGCCCAGGGACTTTCCCTGAGTACCTATATCAAATGGTGGCTCTTTCCATCTAGCCAATTTACTATGCTTGCAACTGTAGCTTTGTTTTGATAATAAACTATTGTTTCTTTTTTCAAATTAACTGGGATTGATTGATTGATTGTTGTGTCCTTAGTTACAACGGCAGAGTCCATTGTTGTCTCTGGATTCCCTCTGTTTTTTTCCAACTCCAAGTAAAACTGATGTTGGGGCAGGGGAAGAGTTTTACATTAGGGAGGAGATTTTCCAAGTGATCTCTTCCCTTTTTTTTCCTTGAAATTACTTGGGTGGTGGCAGCAGATTCCCGAAAATTTGGGTATTAGGATTTTGGGGGGGAAGTTTTTTGTGCCAGAGTCTGTAGAGGCAAGGTTTTGGAGTGCTCTTGCGGGTCCCCAACTTCTGTATTCATCGTGCCGGAGTGGGGAACAGCCTTGATAGCTGTGTAGACATGCCCTAAAGCACTGTGGAGGTGGATGAGAACATGCAGTGAGAAGAGTGGAGCAGACATATGTCTCAGGTCTATTGTTTCAGGCTCTATTCATTTCCTGCAGATGTTCTCACTCATCTCACTGTGATGTTCTCAGCTGAAAGGGCTACCTCTCTCCTTCCTGTTTGAAGTGCCATGCCTCACAGACCTGGTCTGCCTGTCACTTTTAGGTTGATGTAACCTACCTTGCGTCGACTTAGCTGTGGATGTGTCTTCACTTAAATTTGGCTCCTGACAACTTAAGTGCCTTTCAACACTGACTTAATAATATCACCTCCCTCGATAGTGAAGTCTCATGGTCAATGTAATTCGGTCAACACAATGCCTGTGTAGACATTGTGTTACTTACAGAGAGAGATACTGGCTTTTAGAAACTGTCCCATGCTGACAATACAATCAAAACAACCCTAACGAGGATGTGCACCACTGGCACAAGTAGCCATGTGTGCACACCCATAAGTTGTTTAATACATTCACCAGCTGTAAGTAAGTTAAGTCAATATAATTTTGGAGCGTAACATGGCCACAGTACTCTAAAATCTTATATGGCTTGTTTCTTGACATTTGCTATGCTTTGTGGGAGTGCAGAGTAGCTTCAGTGATCCACAGTTGAGGCCATTTGAGATAGACATAAGCCCTGGGAAAAGCCATTTTTCAAAATGTTCCTAGATATATTTGTACATGTGTATGTGTGCGCACTGAGCTAGAAATCAAACTATTTCCGTGATGTGGGTCAGAATGGTCTCAGTCAGTTAATTTGTCCCCAAGGTACAGCATGACACTCACTAAGTCTTTGGGGAACCCAAGTTGTGAATAGCCTTATAGAACATGTTCCATTCTTTGTTAGTGTATATGGGCAGTCTGGAAGGACTGCAGTACATATTCACTGTTCCAATAAAAGAGAACACCATGAAAGGGTTTCTGTATAACCACTTGAAACTTGTTACATGGAATCCTATGAATGAGAGTGAGATAAACCGCTTGTACATTTCAGCAGCTGTGGGGTTGGTAGATTAAAGGTATGTATGTTAATAGGTCATATTGAGGCATTGCTGAAAGTGGGTAGAGTTAATGCTGTATGAGCAATCTTAACTGTCAATATCCTGGTTTTCACAAGTTTAAATTTTGATCAGTCCATCTCTTCTGGGTTACTTTGTTTTCAGAACAGGTCTGATTTTTTTCAATAAGCAGATGTTAATTGTCTGACTTGACCAGTATATGAAGTGTCAGAACCACACAGCAGGCCCAGAAGAAAGATGATAAAAGAGGAAGAAATCTCTCCATTTTGTTGTTCTCTTCTGAGTTATCACAGGCCTATGCTGACCACTTATGTCACTGTTTGAGGTAGCTTGTTCCAAATATACATTTTGACTGATCCCTGTATATAAATGTCTATCTGTCTGTCTCTCTTATGCACACATACACACAACAGCGCAGCCAGGGTGATGTGATTATCATTTATCACTGCTCATAATTGCCCCACTGATGCCAAGTGTCTCCTCTCTGTTATCTTTTATCTTAGATTTAGTCTCTGCCCCCAAGAACTTACAATCTGTCTTTTTGTTTTGTGCATTTGCACACAGACTGTCACATTCCCAACCAAAGAGTTTCAGCCACTCTATTCAAATAACACTAGTGGTCTCACCTTATATTAAGGTTCCATTGTTTCATTTATAAAAAGTTAAAAAACGACTAACAGAAACACAAATATGTTACAGATATGAGCATTGTGTGGTATGCATGGTTATACATGCATCAGTAGATGATATTACAGATTATTCTAAGGGAATCCTTGGCCATTTGGACTTACTAATATTTAATGAGTATTAATTAACCATTTATTAAACCAAATATCAATGATCTATTAATAATTTATAAATTATTAATAAATATATCCTTTAAAGTGTGGGAAGAAGAAGAAGCAGACACCCACATCTGCAAGGGGAAAGATGGTCTTTTAACTAAAGAATAGAGATATGATTCAGAAGTTCCTGCCAGGGTGAACCTGAGCCATTGTTTAACCTCATTGTACCTCAGTGTCCTTATCTGTGACATAGGGAAAAATACCAACCTAGCCTACATAAATGCTTTGAGGAATGATTAATCAATAGTTAGAAAGTGATTTGAAACCCTTAAACTGTATATCTGTGTCTTTTAATAAATACATATAAATAATATAACAATGGAATAGGGTGATACTTGAGTAGACAAGCAGCTAAACAAAACAGGCTATAGAGGGAAATGGGAATGGGAGTCCTACCAGTAGTTTACATCTTCTCCCCTGCTAAACATAAGTCTCACACTGTCTCATTTCTGACCAACACTGCTTCACATGCTTGACTGAATGACTTGGCAGGACAGCAGCAGGGCAGCGTCAATGCAGCACCTCTCATTGTCTTGGTCTGGTAGAAATCAGTTGTAAGTGGCATAGTGTCAGGGGAAGACAGAAGCCAAAGAGAACAGAGTTCTCCTTGTCTGTAGAAACACAGCGTTCTCTCAATCAGCATAGGAGCACGACTTCAATATCACATAAATTGACACACGGAAGTATAAGAGGGACGTGGATGCCACTGCAAGGAACGTGTTCTGAAAGCTGCTGTCAGATTGATAAGATCAGCATTCACACCTGTAGAGCTCTCTGATCTTAGCCAATTGGTCATCAATAAATACGTCTTAAATTTCCAAAGGAGAGAGTTATGCTTCCTTCCTGGGCCCACCTCATAAGAAGAGCACTTTAAAATGTCCGTTGGTTTGTTAAACCATCCATTATTTATCAGCAGTAAATTAGGAATTTTAAACGGGGCTAAAGTTATTACTCTTAGTACCAGTCACCCTTAACATATGTATCTTGAGAAAATGATATTTATAAAATCAGTTTTAATAATGTTGCTGCAGGAGTAAGGACAGGGCGTAACAGCAGAAATGAATTAAAAATGCTCATGCATTATTAATACTGAATGTATAATGCCTATCAAGGAAGGCACTGCAATAGTTTAATAAGACACTATCCTATGGATATTGATGTGTCAATAACTCTCAAGTGATTGGTATATTCATTCATACCTCATTAAAGATTTATTGATGTTTAATTCCTGGCAAACTCAAATATGAGGCACATCTCTGGTGAAAGAGGCAAACCTTTTAATAATATCTCCCTGTTTGTTTATTTTTAATATAATTTATCTGTAATACTTTAGTAGCAAAGTGTTTGTCACTCAGACTGAAATGTTGTTCACAGTTTATTAAAGATTTATTGCTATTTCACCCCAGAGGAACATTTACATGATGTGCATCATAAAATACTAAAAAGAGTAAAGAAGAGCTAAGGAGAAAACAATTCATTAATATGCTATTGTGTGATTTTTAAGAAAGGCACTAACTTTGGAACAGCATTTACTCATTGAAAATGGGATAAATGGTTTTTTTTCATATTTTATTCAGTTTTTTGGGGGGAATTTAATTCCTGAGCTTAAGTTCATGCCTGGCGCTACTGATGCAAGACACACTATGCTTATTTATTTTGGATGCCAAGTGTCAAGACAGCATAGCTCTTAATGCCATGCAACGAAATGCGATGTGTTCCCAGTGATCTAGCGCATCAGGAGAGATGACATTTAAAGGAAAATTGATGGTAAACATGAGAAGAAAGGGCAAATGCAGTGGTGTGGAGCCCCAAGTTAACTTCATGCCTAACATGAAATTTCACAAACGTGGAACTGCAACTGAAAGACAATGGAGTTGTATTTATCTCTGGCCTAACTCTGCTAAATAGCATCACTTTGGCCCATTATTTTGCAAGTTAAAATAATGAAACCCAAATCTCTCCCTGGGCTATGAAAGAAAACATCTGGGGATACTAAGAAACTAGCTTCCTGTGTACAGAAATGTACCTTTTAGTAGTTAAGCACAGTCATGCATCTTGCATTCTGTAAATATAGTTTGTTGCATTCTGATTTGATTGTATTTTACAAGCACTTTGCATTCACTGCATGCTGGGTGAATGTCTACAAACAGGTGTAGGGCAGTGAAGAATCAAGGTTTTAGTTTTTCATTGCACATTTCATTAAATATGCTAGATAAAGTTCTTTGCCTCCTCTCAGTTACAGCCTCATTTGAATCTAGTACAGAAAGATATGCAGTACTATGTATGTGTAAGATCCAAAGAAAGAATTAATGTGTCCCTAGATACCTTTGTGACTGTGAGAAAACTTAAATGCCCTTCAATGACAACCAAACATGTTTGCCCTTCAATTTCTTTTTTGTAACCTGTTTTAGCTGTGAAGCTTTGTAGGTTTATGCAGATTTAGCACTTCTTCTCAGCTATCATGTATTAATTTGCAAAACACTTAGCAGTTCAGTCCTGTAGCAGATCAGTGTGTATGGTGAAGTCTTAAACCTTGCAAAAAATTCTAAGCCTCAAAAGTTAAGACAGAAAAAGCAGGTTTACACGGTTTAGCAGTCTATAAAATACAAGTAGGCAGTGTAAATCATTAACAGAACACCAAAACTTTCTCAGAACATGATGTAACTAGGCTAAAAAAGTACTAGCAAATCTTTCAGAGCAGCCTCAATTAATCTTAATTTTACTGTAACATTAATCAGAATTTACACATAAAAGATTATATATGTGAGCTATTTATATGATAATGAAATTGTATAAAATCTATGGTACACATAAAACAAACATTTATGGTTTCTTCCTTTTGTCCTGTATTTCTTTAATTCTATTTGGGATTATGCAATTTATTTTCATCTGCCATATTTATGAATGCAGAAATGCTATCTAGGTAACTTTTCATCTACATTAAAGATACAGATTTTAAAAAAACCCAATGAGTAGTTCTGTGGCACCTTACGGTATGTCTACATTACGTGGTAAGGTTGAATTAAAGTACACAATTTCAGAGTCATTAAAATTGCATAGCTGAAATTGAAGTACATTAACGCAACTTTTGGCACTGTCGATTCTACAGGAAGTTGAAAGGAAAACACACTCCCTTCAACTTCAATATTCCTCGTGGAAGCAGGACTATGAGCATCGAACAGAGTGCCCCCTCAGTTCAAATAGTGTGTCTTTACTAGATCCACTAATTCGAACTCTGTAAGAGTGACAGCAGCAGCTTTGATCTTTTCTGTAGTGTAGACATAGCCTTAGGGTACTTCCACACAGCAGCATTATTTCGGAATGAATGACATTATTCCAAAATAACATAGTGCGCATCTACACTGCAAGCTTTTATTTCAAAATAATGCTGAGCTGGAGGACTTCTTATTCTCACTCAAGGCAGCTCTCATTTTACGAGGAGTAAGGGAAGTCAAAGGAAGAGTGTTCTTCCTTCAACTTCCTGTTATGTAGACAGCACCTAAAGCCCAGTTAAACTATTTTGAATTAAGTTATGCAATTGACATAGCTGAAGTTGCGTAGCTTAATTCGACTTTACTTCTGTCATGTAGATGTACCCTTAGATTAACAAATATAGATAGATAGATAGATAGATAGTATCATGAGATTTTGTGGGCACAACCCACTTCTTCAGATAATCTTGAGTGGAAAAAAAAAGCTCATCTGAAGAAGTGAGTTTTACAGATTGACATGGTTACCCCTCTGAGACATAGAGATTTTTAGTTTATATGAGACTTAATGGTCTAATGTATAGGTAGCTGGACTTGGTCTTGGGAAACATGGGTTCCAACTCAATCATACAGAAGTTCTGCCTTCTTGGGCAAATCACTTGATTGGCCCTGTGCACCATATGTAAACTGCGAATAGTGTATCTCCAGACCTCACAGTGGCAAGGATCACTATCCATTAGTGATTCTATGGCGCTTAGTTCCTGTAATGATTACAGTCACAAAGGACCTAGTTAGATCTTTCTTCCTTAAAATATATCAAGAATCTACTTTTTCTTATACCTCATAGCTTCATACCTGAATAGTGTTTCAGAATCGGCTGCCTGATTCAGTGCTTCTCTATGTTAAGTTTACTTCAACATATCTTGGATACCTGGATTTTCTATTGGTATACCAGAGAGGATGGATGCCCTGAGTCTGTAAAAATGGAAAGATAACTTGTATCATGTTTAAGCAACTGAACCTGTGTAAATTTGGTGATTACACCTTACCAATGGCGATTCATTTCCAGTGGAAAAATGTTTGCATTTGGATTGGCTATCTCTTTGAACTAATGGGTAAGGTGCAAAAGGGGCATAGCTGAACCAAAAGTGTGTGATTTTTATCTGTGTAAAAGTTGGTGAAAGTGGCTTGTGCGAACTAGAGCAATTATGAAGCCTTTCAGTGTTGCCAACTCTAACCATTTTGTCACTGGTGTTTTCTTAAGGGCCAGTTCATGGAGTCATGTGATCACATGAGACTCTGAACTTTCATTTAAAAAAACAAAAGAAAGTTTTTAGTCCTCAAGGGTGCAGAAAAAGCTTGTAAACATCATAACATTTTTAACTAGAAACAAAATAAAAACCCAATCTATTTATTTTTAAATGCTCACATTTTAGGGGGCGGGATCTGACTCAAAATAAATTTTGAATTCCTTGAATTGGCAACTCATCTTACATTCCCTTGCAGATGTGGTGTACAGGGACTTCACACAACAAGAACATCAAACAGTTAAATACTTGGCACATAGACCATGGGAAGTACAATCTGTTTACCTTTGATATTATATGGAGGA
Organism: Apalone spinifera; assembly: GCA_030068395.1. Taxonomy (NCBI): domain Eukaryota; kingdom Metazoa; phylum Chordata; order Testudines; family Trionychidae; genus Apalone; species Apalone spinifera. The sequence goes on from CM057845.1 coordinate 257,664,568, forward strand.
TCACAGTCCCAGAACATGTTTGCATGTGCACAATGTGTGAAAGCCAATAAGGAATTGTGCAGATGGGAGAGAAGAGAAAGGAGCAAAGCAGCCGAGTGGATTACTAGCTGGTAGAGCAAGAACCCTTGACATCCAAGTACCAGTATTGAGAAAGGAATTGTTTTCAGGCTAATTAGAGAGTATACACTAGCATGCACTCTAGGGAACTTTACAACAACTGAAATTTCTGAGTGAGAGCTTTTGCATATGGGCATTTTCCTCTGCAGATTTATTCAGCATTTGCTTTTGGAGCTGCTTATGTCTATTTTTGCAGACGCTAGTGCACTTCCTTTTTTCCCTTGTGCTACTCCCCAAATTCCCCAAGCGGCTCTAACAATACCAGCAGCTCAGGGATTACAATACCCTTGCAAGCTGCTGTTTGAGAGTTGATGGAATAACCAGTGAGATAACTGCAGTACTCACCACATATATACAATCCTTAATCAACAATAGTGACTATAATTAAGGTTGAAAGCAAGCTGCATTATTAACTCTGGGTGAAATCCTGGGCCCAGCAGAGGCAACGACAAAACTTTCATTGAATCAAATTGATTCAAATTAGAAATAAGGCACACATGTTTATCCGTGAGGGATATTAACTATTCGAACAAACAGCCAAGGGGTGGATTCTCCATTTTTCGAAGTCTTGAAATCAAGGATGCCTTGCTGGAATATGTTTTGGTCAAACACAAGCCACTGGGCTCAATATAAGGAGTAAATGCAAGAAATTATATTGCCTGTGCTATAAAGAAGATCCTTAAAAACCTATGAATCAATAACTTCAGTGTGCCAGCTCTTCACCCTCTATTTAGCTCTTCTGAAATTTTGCATCTGAGAAGTGGCTTAGCTTGACAATTGCAACATTTCCTCTGGAGGAAGAGAATTTTTCTGTATAATATGAAAAATTAAAACGAATTGTTTTAGTTGCAAATCATGCAACTATTACTCTGATTTGAAGTTTAATTAACAGTGCTACATACCAAATTGTTATATTTTTTCTAATAGTTTGATTTTTTTGTGGCTGCTTGTAGTTTAGTCAGTAGAAGGAAACTCCTATTCTCTGTGGCAGTAATAGAAGTTTTTTTTTCATCTCATGTAATAAATACTAGTGTTTTGGGAGCCAAAATGGTGAAGGTTTGCAAATGTGAGGGTTAGCTGCTGATTCTTATTAGCAATAAATCTACTGGAGGATGTTATCTAAGCCCTGGTCTACACTAGGGAGTTATTTTGGAATAACCAGCCCGTTATTTCAAAATAACAAGCAGAGTATCCACACTACCCAGCTTGTTATTTTGAAATAATGGGCTGGTTATTTCAAAATCTGTACTGCTGCTTTCCTTGGGGAATGACGCTTATTTCGAAATTGTTATTTTGAAATAGCGTTAGTGAGGATGATCTGGTGCTGCTACTTCAAAATAATTGGCATCCAGGGTCCTCTCACAGCTGCACTTGTGCCCGCTCTGGCCACACCTGCCAGCTCCACTGCTCCCCTTCTTCTGCGGAGCTTTTAAAGAAGAAGGCTGCAGGAAAAGGGTTTGTGACATGAGGTCAGCCTTGACAGACCAGTGCCACACTGCACCATCTAAGGAGCAATGTCAGACCCCAGCACTCCCTATGAGCTCCCTATGGTTGCCAGAACTCCCTCAATACTCTCGCTTGCAAGTGGCCAAGGATGTAAGGGTATGTCTGCACTTGCCCCCTACTACGGACTAGGGAGGCGAATGAAGCATACCGAAGTTGCTAATGAAGCACGGGATTTAAATAGCCCGCGCTTGATTAGCATATTAGCGGCCAGTTGCCATTTTAGAATGCCGGTCGCCTGATTTTACTTCCCATGTGTAGATGTCGTGCAATGAGGAGTAACAGTTAATTCGAGGGAAGGGTTTTGGATCGGATTACCGCGTCTACACGCTGCAAGTTAAATTGGGCGATCGGCATTTTAAAATGGTGACCGGCCACAAATATGCTAATCAAGCGCGGGATATATAAATCCCACACTTCATTAGCAACTTCAGTATGCTTCATTCGCCTCCCTAGTCCGAACTAGGGACCAGTGTAGACATATCCTAAGAGAGCACCAGCCTGGACTGGTGCAGATATCCTGGGTCTTATCGAGGTCAGGGGTTGGGAGACCAACCTCCAGGATCTCCACACCAATAAAGGAATGCTGACATGTATGTCAGATGGCCTCCAGCCTGGCCAAAAAAGGACACACGTGGACCCTTGACTAGGTCCACATGAAAATAAAGACATCCCAGCAGGCCTACATTAAGGTCAGGGAGAAGAGTGGACACTCTGGGGTGGCACCTTACATATGCCTCTACTATGACCAGCTCAATGCCATCCCGGGGGGGGACGACAATCACCTCCCCCCTCACTGTCATCCTTGAATCTGGCCAGGGCATGCTTGTCATCAGCCTACACAAGTGAAGAGTTGTGGAGGAGGACCAGGATGAGGACAAGGACAAGAAAGAGCAGGGAAGCCAGGCAGCAATGACCAGAAGCCAAGAGCTGCTGCTCATCCTGGAGCCAGTCTCCCCCTACGAGGACGTCTCCCACGTGTCGGATGAATCTGGGGAAGGCACTTCATGTGAGTTCTATAACTTTCCCTATATACACATGGGGGCAAGTGGTGGATGGCAAAGGGCTGCATGCTCCTTGCTCTGTCTACTCAGCTAGTGGTGGGGGGTGGGGCGGAGTGTCACACAACAGCCTGTGCATGTGGGTGCACATAAAGCACCAGTCTGGAGCACTCAGCCCCATGACACTCTTACTCAGGAACCCCTCAGTCCTTTTAACAAGGTTCCTGGAGAGGCCTGCCTTACTGTAGCCTCCGTGGTGGGACACCTTTCTACCACTAGTCACCACTAAGGAGGCTGGGGTTGTGGAACCACACAGCAGTACTGCACATTGAGCAGGGTCATGCCTCTACTCAGTCAGCATTCATTCCTGGTCAAGCGTGGTGATGCAAAAGAGCCTGTTCCCCTGTATGGGAACCTGCTTGGGGGAGAAAAAGGAGGGGATCCCAGGACTACCCTCTTCAACAAGTGGCCTCTGCAGCTCACATACACCTCCCCCAACCACCATCCTCTCCAGCGGGCAGGGAAGGAAGTTCTCTCTCTGCATGCCACCACCAGTGTCAGAACCAGAATGTGCAGGACACAGAAGGAGGCCGAGCCATTCCCTCTTCCATTCCCACCCACAGGCTTTTTGCCTGGCCAGCACCTTCCCATGCCTGCTTGTCCCTGGGCCTTGGGTGTAGAGATGCTCCCTCGGGACATCTGTACCCCTGCAGGACAGTGCCCACTGTCTAGGCAGCAGATGGCCTTGCTGAAAACATATTGCCATAGTTTGAACCAACACCTTCGGCGTCAGCTCAGAGATTAGGGCTAGGCTTCATACACAGTGTCGCCTGGGATGACTTCCTTTGTAACTTTTCTTTATTGTTGGGCCAGCTGCGAGCATGGTGCACTACCTTCTATGCCAGGGGTGGGGAACCTCAGGCCTGGGAGCCTGAGGCTCAACACTGGGGAGCCCACGCTGATGTTCCAGCCACCCACCTGCAGGTCTGGAGCACACAAAATCTACTAGCATGGGCCCCCCTTGACTCTGGGGTATGAGGGTAGTATGGGAAGTACCTTTCTCCTTCTGCCAGGAGCTTCTCACTTGTGTGTGTCCCCTGACAGATTTTTCTGTGTGTTGGTGACCCCTGACCCCTAAAAGTTTCTCACCCCTGTCCCACGCCATCCTCCCAACTCTGCAGGATCCATCAGAAGAAGAGAACCTGGAAAGACCTGCTGCATGAGCAGATTGACCTGCTGCATGAGCAGAAGGTCCCTCATCCAGGGCCTTGACAAGGAGCACCAGGAGTGAGCTGCTGACTGGGAGGAGTGGCCGGCTGAGCAGGAGCACCAGAAGGCTGTCTGGGACCAGCTGGTGAGCCAGCATGAGGCCATGTGTTCCTACCTCACCTTGGTAATGGAGTGCATGGCCTCATGCATGAAGTGGGCCACTAGCCTCCCCTGCCCCTTCTCCTGTCCCCTCCCCAGCTTCTCCTCCTAGCCTTCTCCCAGGGACTGCTGGGGACCCCGAGCATGGGATGGTGGGACTTTGAGGGCAGCCGAAGCCTCCTGATCTGACTGAGGAAGGCACCACTCCCATCCCCCTCCCTGAGCCCCCCTCATTCCTCCTCCCGCATTCCAGGTTCTTTCCCCAGTCATTCCCATTGTATATTCCCCAAATAAACAGCTTTGTTTTTAAAGGCTTTTTTATTTGCTCTGCATAGGAGGGAGAAGGTGAGAAGGAAGGGCAGGGGAAGGGAAAAGTGGGGTAGGAAAGGCACACAGGGAGAATGCAGGGACCCCTTCTGGAGAGGCCAGAGGAAGAGTCTCACAGCTGGCCTTGGCTGAAACTCTCCCTCAAGTCCTCCCAGATGAGCACAGCCCCTTGATGTGTTCATTGAATTCAGCTGGTGTCAGGCTGTTCATAAGCCCTGGCCAGCCATTCAGATTCTGCCCTCTATCCTGGCAGGAAAGTTTACCCATTTCTTTTGCATAGGTTATGGAGAACACTACGAAGGGGAAGTTTTGCTCATTGAGGTCCAGGTGAGTGAGCAGATTTCTGAACCTCCCCTTCAAGTGGCCAAACGCACACTCCACCACCATGAGGTACCTGCTAAGTCTGGCACTGAAGTTTTCTGTGGTGGGGTTTAGGCTGCCTTTGTAGGGCTTCATAAGCCAAGGGAGCAAGGGGTAGGCTGCATCGTGTAAGATGCAGATGGAGCACATCCACCTCCCCAAATCTGATGGTATGGTTGAGGAAAAATGCGCTGGCATGCATCTTTTGGAAGAGACAGGGGTTCCAGAAAATATGGGCAGTGTGTGCCTTTCCTGACTAGCCAATGTTAATTTCAGTGAAGTATCTCTTGTAGTCCATGGGCACTTGCAGCACCATTGAGAAGTACCCCTTCCTATTAATATAGTCTGAGGCATAGTGGTCAGAGGCAGGATGGGGATGTGAATGCCATCTCTGCTCCACCACAGTTATGGAAGCTTATGACAGCAAAGCCATCGACGATGGTGTCAATATTGCCAAGACTGGTGGTCCTCCATAGCGAGATGTTGTTGATGGCCTTGGCTACCTGCAGGAACATGGCTCCAACTATGGATTTCCCCATGCTGAATTGGTTCCTGACAGATTGGTAGCTGTCCGGTATGGCGAGCGTTCACAGGGCGATGGCAACGTGCTTCTGCAGGGGGATGGTGGGTCGCAGTCGGGTGTCCTGTGGGCAGGGGCAAGCCATTCATAGAACTCTAGAAAGGTGGCCTTCCGCATGCAGAAGTTCTAGAGCCACTGCTGGTCATTCCATATCTGAACGATGAAGAGGCTCTAAATCCAAGGCAGGCTCCAATTGGTGGGGACACGCTATTTCAAAATAATGTTGAGCTATTTTGATGGTCCCCCATACTGTGGACATGCTATTTCAATTTTGTTACTTTGGGAGTTATTTTTTCTATTTTAATTATTTATAAATTATTTCCGAGTGTAGACATGCCCTCAGTTTTTCTTTTTCTAACTAACATTGGAGTCCAGTGGCTTAGGCGGGGAAATCTCTGCCTTCCCAAACCACCAGCCTGGCCACACCCACACTCCGCCATCAGAGCACCTACTATAGGTGTTTTGGGGGTGGAGTGTTGCCATCCCCACACCTCCTGGCCTCCCCTAGTGCTTCTGAAGCTGTGCTGAATGCATACTCCCCTTCTCTCTTTTCCCCTCCCTAGTGCTCTGGGGAAGCTGGGGAGCACTCAGTGCACTGCCCACTTCCTCCCCTCCCCATGGGACAATTATTTAAGATGGTTTTTTTTAGATACAGGTAATTAAAGCTATATACTTGTAGCACCCACAGGTGGAACCAAACCTAGGACCTCTGGAGCTTAGCGTATGAGCCTTTGAAGCTTGAGTAAAAGGCCAGTTCGCTCTCAGCTAAGGCTGTAGAGCAGACTCAGTATCTCTCTCTGGGTGTGTCTAAACTACACCCCTTTGTCCCCAAAAATGAGGAGTTCAGGATCTTTCGAAATGGGGTGTTTCTGTCAAAAATGCCCTGTATAAACTGCCTTTTTTTTTTAAAAAAGCCCCGTTTCAAAAAAAAGCGGCGGCTGCCATTGTACAAATGAAGTGCAGGATATTTAAATCCCGGCTTCATTTGCACTTTTGATGTGTCTAATTTACATCCCTCTGCCGACAGAGGGGTGTAGTTTAGATGTAGCCTCTCTCTAATTGGTCTAAGTACCACTACATGGGACAGCGAACCATACCCTGTAGGTGTGTAGGTTACATATGCAATTACTGAGTAGACACTATATAGACGCTCCATGGTTAGGTTTGAAACTAGGTTTTACTTTTATTAATATTGTTTATTAATTATTTTAACATCTAGTTAGCCTGCTAGATGCTGTACAGTAAATAAATAGAAGGCAGATATTTAACCTAAAATGCTTGCATTCTTAATTTTATAAATTCAGTGTTCTTTCTCATTATAATTATGAATAGCCAAACCTCTTTATTGTGATTACTTTCTGGGTGCATCAAAATATTTTCCTGTACATCTATATAGCTATATAATATATACACACCCACCCATATAAAGCATATAAAGTGCATAGTGACATTTCATGTACAAGTAAAGTTAATCCCATGTGTGAGAGTTTGCAGAATTGGGGCCTTAGTTTATACACACGTTTTAAGCAAATGCAGCCTTTAACAGGTTCTTGTGATACCAATATATCTTAGCTATAAGTTTTACAGTGTTCTGAGTTTTGGTGAAAAAGACTCATTTCATTTTTAGCAAAAAAAAAAAAAAGAAAGAAAGAATAGTGCTCTGCATATTTATGAATAAGCAATCAATAATTAAGATGAAAACACTGCTTAACTGTTCATATGCTTCCCTCTTCGGGTAAAACAATAAAACTAAATGTTGCAAGATAGCAAAAGTCAGAGTTTGCTGAAGGTCAGTAAATGTGCTGTAGGCGCTGATATTGATAGACACATCTGTGCAAAGGGCATACTGCCACCAAAAACCACCTGTAAAATCATGCACAGTGCAAAGGGGAATGTGTATAATCATAACGGCTGTGTCTAGACTGGCCCCCTTTCCGGAAAAGGCATGCAAAGGAGGCCAGTC
>CM057845.1:257671886-257695824 GCA_030068395.1 Apalone spinifera
AAGGAACACAGAGAACTCTACAAAAATGGGTATTTATCTCTATTTTACTGATGGGGAAAGTGAGGCAAAAGAGAGTAAACAGTGATTTTCCTGTAATTTAACAAATGTATTTTCAGTATTTTTGAGGGGTTTCATTCTAGATTCCATTTGTGTTCCATTTGTGTTCATTCAAAGTTGTAGTCCTGTGGCACCTTAGCCCTGGTTTACATTAGGGCTTTATTTCGAAATAACCGCCCTTAGGTCGAATTTATAAGTGGAGCATCCACACTACCAAGCTTGTTATTTTGAAATAATGGGCTGCTTATTTTGAAATCTGTACTTCTGCTTTTCTCAGGGTACATCTACATTACAGAGGAAGCTCAAAGCTGCCGCTGTCGATCTTTCAGGATTTGAATTACCGTTCTAGTTAAGTTAGCTAATTCAAAGTGAGTGGGGCACTCCGGTCAATGCTGGTAACCCTGCTTTCATGAGGAGTAAGGGAAGTCGAAGGAAGAGTGTTCTTCCTTCGACTTCCTGCAGTGCAGACTGCTTTGAAAGCCAAGTTAAGTTACTTCAACTTCATCTATGCAATTAATGTAGCTGATGTTGCAGATCTTAATTTGACTTTGTCTCATAGTGTAGACATACCCTAAGGCTGCGTCTAGATTGGCATGATTTTCCAGAAATGCTTTTACTGGAAAAGTTTTCCGTTAAAAGCATTTTTGGAACAGAGCATCTAGATTGGCACGGACGCTTTTCCAGAAAAAAGCCCCGATCGCCATTTTTGCGATAGGGGCTTTTTTGCGGAAAACAAATCTCAGCTGTCTACACTGGCCCTTTTGTGCAAAAGCTTTGCGCAAAAGGGGCTTTTGCCCGAACGGGAGCAGAATAGTATTTCTGCAAGAAGCACTGATTTCTTAAGTAGGAAGTCAGTGCTTTTGCGGAAATTCAAGCGGCCAGTGTAGACAGCTGGCAAGTTTTTCCGGAAAAGCAGCTGATTTTCCAGAAAAATTGGCCAGTCTAGACACAACCTAAGAGTCCTGTTATAATGTGATACTGAGAACTGCTAAATCCAATTTCTCCTTTTGTTTTCTTTTTCTTTTTCTTGGGTGTGTTATATTCAGAACACTATCATATACACTCTTCAGCATCTTTTTTCCATTCTAATTTTCTACTGTCTGCACTTAATATTACAGATACACACACTCTCACACACACAACTGTCAAATTAATGTTAAGGTTGCAAAGTCAAACACTCAAAAATCAAGAAATGCCAGAATTGAAGTTGCTTGTCTTGTGCAGCCTTAATTTGGTCTCCTTGCTCATGTGCAATGCTCTAGTCTCAGATTACTGATACTATTTTTTTTACAAAGGACTCATAGCACATTCAGAGCACAGGATGGATGGTGTTCACTGAGTGAGCAGCTATTCAATATTTCGTTTTATCCTTGTTTTTCAGTTAGTGGCCCCAGGTCTTATTTACTGCATACCATTTAAACTCTGCTCTGAATATGGAATTATTATTTTCTCATGGATTGTTTTATGGTACTTTTTCAATGCTTCATAAATATTAATTTATTTTCACAACGCCATGAGGAGAGGGGCTGGTATTGTCCTCCTTATACAAAATTTCTGGAACAAAAAAATGATCTACAAAGCCTGAGTATAGAAGGGCTCCTTAAAATGTGATCCAAAAAAGCCAGCATGCTAGGCAGGGAGCACCCAAAGCTAGCTGATGGGAGATGTTGACAAAAGAGATGAGTCCTGGAGATACTCATCTAACCTTAGACCCCAAGGAGGCATTCGTCTCTGCTAGCAAACCACAGCTGGGATCCCTCCGTTGGAATCAAGCAATGTAAGTGAGTAAGCTATTTCTTCTGAGAATGAGGTAGGCAGGAACAAAACTCCACACATACCTGCTGGACGAGAAAGTGTTCCCCCCCCCTTTAACTTTAGGCCACTGGTGAGAGCACACATCTGGGATGTGGTAGACCCATGGCCAATTTTCCCTGCTGCCTGGTGGGAAGAAATGATTGGACCAAAGTTATCCCACATCTTAGCTGCATGGTCTAGCCACTGAGCTAAGGGATGTCCTGATAAAGGTCTCCTTCTATATCTCCTTCCTCTTGGATAAATAAAGAATAATTGGAGCACAGGAATTGGCCCATATATCTCCCATGTCCTAGGTGGGTGCCCTAGCCTACAGGCTTAAGAAACACTTCCACCCACCTTCTCTCTGACCCTCTAATTAAGTATTTATTCAAAGTGGAACAGCTTCAACAGGAGAAATTGAGATGGCCCCACAGAAGAACCACTCAGATGCCTCTTCAAATCTGTCCTTCCTGTCAGGAAAAGATGGGACTTGAATGCAAGTGGCTACTTCCCAAAGCAAGTGCTCTAACTAATGGGCTAAGGTGGAGAACGTCACAGTCTCCGCTTTGTCTAGCCAGATTTGGAATGGGACCTGATTTGACAGACAGCCTGCGAGTGCACCTCTGCCTAGCTCCTGCATTGCACTAGAACAGAGGTCGGTAACAAGCAGCCAGTGGGCTGGACACATTTCATCAGGATTAGTCCCTGGCAGGCTGCCAGACACTGTATTTACCTGAGCATCCTGCAGCTCCAGTTAGAGAGCCCTGCAGCTTCCAGTGGCCAGGGTTTGCCTTTCCCGGCCAATCGGCGCTTCCGAAAATGGCATGGTCTGGGTCACTGTTCCCCACAGCTCCCATTGCTCAGAAATGGCAAACTGCAGCCAATGGCAGCTGTGAGTGGTGGTGCCTGAAGAGGCTTAGGTAAAAAAGCTCCTGGCAACCCTTCAGGAGCTAATCCTGATGAACCTCATCCAGCCCGGTGGGCTATTTATTGTCCACTCACACACATTGTGTCTACTCAGAGGCAAAATGTTAGGCAACTTTTACAGTGGAACTTTTACAGTAAAAATGTAGGTCCCAAGTGATTTTTAGTACTAATGGCTGAGGAAGCCGTCAGATGGTGTTTTGTGGGCCACAGAAGTGATTAAAACTGTGGCTTGGGCACCTTAGTCAGTTGTTTAGGTAACTTTGTTGTTCTTGGGCATAGATATGAAGGGCATAACAAATATTCACTGATTTCAGGTGCCCAATTTGTGGGTCGAATCTGATTTTTTCTGAGCACTTAGCATTATATAGTACTTTATATGTTCAAAACGTAGCTTCCATTGGGTTTAGCTGCTGCTATGCATGCTCAGGACGTCTCCAAATCAGGCCCAACCAGCTCCCCTGATAACACAGGGAACGTGAGACAGTTCATAATATAGTCCTTTGTGAATGTGCATTGCCTTGAGTTGGTCCTTTTGGGAAGAAAAATACTATAAAAACATACTAACAAAAACAAGCAGCAGCATTTAAAAGCTTTTTGAACAATAATTTCCTCCCTGCTTCCCTCATCCCTGTTGCACTCACAGATTCTTTTTATATCAAAAGGCAAAATATTCCATTATGAGCCATTAGCATTATTTTATAAATACACCCTAATAGCAGTTGGCATTCTAAGTGCATTTGCCACACATCAGTATCCTACTGAAAGCACAGCAGCCAGCCAGAGATATAGGAGCACCATAAGAATAGCCAGCGGGTCTTGTCCTCTCTTCGTGCCTCTCAGTATTCCTATTTTGCATTGTATCTGTGATCCAGGTCCCATCCCAGCAGCACCTATTAGATCCTTATCTTGCCAAGAAGGTGTGCAATTGTTTCACTTCTGCAGCAGCTTGCTCACTAATATCCCTTCAAGATGACATGTGCTCTCAGTTTAAAGGGGGAGCAGTGTGCCTCAATAGTTTGCAAGATCGGCTTGCACTTTGATTGGGCCTTACCCATTCTCTAAGTACCAAAGCCTTTGGTCTCTCTGTACTGTGAGTTTGAGGCAATGTACCATGTGGAGTGGCTGCTGAATGTGGAGCAGGCTGAGCAGTCCCAGCAAGAACATCTGCCTTCTGTTGTTACAAGAGGAAGCTGACTTTGTTTGCCCCTGGCCAGTATTGCTATGGCAGTGACTTGTGTGTGGGTGACATTTTCTCTACAACAGTGTTAGTCCTGGTGTTTTATTCTCCCCTTCAGGCCCACCAGTGGGGGGAGAAGCAAAAGGGGCAACTATCCTGGAACCCATTGATTTAAAAGGGATTCCCAGCTGCTGCTGCTACTGCGACACTGTGGGCTGGCTTGGGGGCCATGGTGTGGTGTGGCACAATGTGGTCTGGATGGCACTGAACATTGGCTGACCCCAGCTCCCGCCCCTTGTACGCTAGGCCCTCCCCTCTTCAGGAGCATGGAATTGCTCCCTCACCTTGCCCAGGGCCCTGGCGAGTCTATTGGCTCCACTCCTCCTCTTACTCAAAATGGCTGGAGGGATTTTCCTCAGTTTTCTTCTCTAAGACACATAAATTATTTTAAGAGATGGCATGGCAATTCCCAGCCATAAAAATGAATAGATCAGAGATAGCGATGTGTGAGGAAAGTGTGGCTTCTCCCTACAGTAGAGGAAAAAGGTCTCTCTCAGCAAGAGAGTTGCCAAACCAAGAGGTCTACTGATTTTTCTCCCTTTATTTGCAGGTCATGGCATGTTCCTCTATAGTATGAGAAACTTCAGTTCCGCAGCAGCCCAGTTCAAAGAAAACAATAGGTTGTGGCTTTCTGCAGCCAGTCCCTTCCAAATAAACCATTAAATGGTTAATAAATCAGTCTGTCCTTTCTGAATAATTTGTCTTCTGGCATCACTGTTTAGAACACTCTTTACCGTAAGAACGTCTAATCTGAGTCTCAGGAAGAACTTATTTCTCCCTCCACAGAGGCATGTGTACTAAAAGCCAAGCTTCATTGTTTTTACCTGCAGAGATGAAATTCAACCTTGCTTGCTGACTTCCTGCTCTTCTCTGCTCTTCTCCACTCTCCAGGTGCATGGTTTACACAACTAATAAGAAAGAGGTTAGCACAGAGGTTGTTTTATCTTTACTAAAACAGGTGTAACCAGCTTCTGCTACAATGTATCATAAATGACAATAATGTCAAAAAAAGAGACAAAGGAGGGTGAGGCAATGGACCAACACTTCATACAATAAAGTAAAAAAAAGTTTAATATGGACTTCTGTTTTCAACAGTCCTTTCTATTATTCCTGTCAATAATCACAAAGGGCAGGTTTACACAGCAGGGTTAAAGCTATGCAACTTGAGCTATGTCAATTGCATAACTTAAGTTGAAATAGCTTATTTCGGCTTTTGGTGCTGTCTACACAGCAGGAAGTCCAAGAAAGAGAACTATTCCTCCAACTTCCTTTACTCCTCATAAAATGAGGGTGACAGGAGTCAGTGTAAGAAGTCCTCCAACTTGACTTTATTTCAAAATAAATGCTGGCAGTGTAGACACACACTATGTTATTTCGGAATAACATCCGTTATTCCGAAATAACACTGTTATGTAGACATACCCTAATAGTCTAATGTCAGGCTTAACTATCTGTGGTTCATAAGTGCTGACTCTGTGATTTCTCAGAAGGTCAAGCACCTACTGAAAAATATAGGGGGTGTTCTGCACCCACGAGTCTCAGCATGGGTGGCCAGAGTAAGAGTCTTGGGGAAACGTTGGGTGTGGTGACCCTCCCTTTAGTAACACAACAGTCTACAACCTTTGGAGTGCTATCAGTGAGAGTTCCTGAGAAGTTAGAAAGCCAGACACACCCAGCCAAAGCACTGTCTAGAGACCCTGCTCCCACTCGGCCTTTTCCCCCTATGGCTCCACCCACACTATGCCTCTTTCTGTGCCCACACTGCCTCTTCTCCCAAGGCCACGTCTTCCTTTGTGCCACGTCTTCCTATCCCTGTTGTGGGTGTTCCCTCGGAAGTCCCATCTTCACTCCACCTCCAAAGCACCCTCCAGCAAAAACAAAAGTCAATGCCTGTGCCATGATTTCCTTTAAAGCACATTGTACCAAACATCTTTAGTATCCAGAAAATAGGCTGGATAGACATACCTCAATATTTTACTGAGCAGTTAGATCAATTCTTCCTAAATGCCTGAGGATGACACATCCATGGATAATACATGAATGCATTAGATGAACTTGCATGGATGGAACTCAGACAACTGATGTTCTGGCTTTGAAGTGATCATGTTGCCTATTGATGATGCATACCACTGACATTCTTAAGAATATTTTTTCACTAACTGAATTTCTATTTAATGTTCACTGAATCAACTTCAGAAGCGAGGTCAGTCGTAAGTCTGCTTCACTGTGACCTTCAATGACTTGAATAATATATAAGTGAGCCTTGCTCAGGACTTAAATGATAATTTAGTAAGCTCAATCACTAATTTTCTTAAAAGAGCATGTGAAGAATATTTCATTCTGGAATGCTGCTGGTCGAGATGAGATTTATAGATGTATAGGTGTGTAATTCAGTTTGGGGACTGAACCCCTGGAATTTGATGGGGGGGGGGTTCTGTTAAAGACTCAATGAAATGTACACAAAAAATCTCCATAGCCTTCTCCTCCCTTTTATGTTAAATATTATGTGGTAACCACTGATATCAGCACTGATAGCCACTAATTTCAGCACATGGAGGACAGATGTTTCTTCATACTACAGTTGTTGTTTTTTTAAATATTGTTATTTCAAATTAATGAAGGCCCTCAGAGATTTGGGCCCCAAGTCAGCAAATTATTTATTTAACATGTGCTTGAGCACATACCTATTCATTTTAAGGAGAGGCTGAAGTTCCATTGATTTCACTGGGTAGTCCATGGGATTGTTTGCAAGGACAGTACCTAAATAAACAAGACCAATGAAAAGCAGGGGAAAGGGATATAACATACATATAATGTTAAAGCAGGGGGGGGGACCTTTTTTGGGTCAGGAACCACTGACGCACAGAAAAATCAATTGGGGGCCACACACAAGTAAGAAAAAATCAGAACCCCCTCACTGTGGCCCCCAACTAAGAAGGTAAAGCTATTCATCACATTCCCTTCACACAGCAAACCATGGTACACCCACATCTTGAATACTGCATACAGATGAGGTGCCTCATCTCAAAAAAGATATATTGGCATTGGAAAATGTTCAGAAAGGGGTAACAAAATTGATTACAGGTCTGGAATGGGTCCCGTATGAAGAGAGATTAAAAAGACTTGGACTTATCATCTTAGAAAAGAGGAGACTAAGAGGGAATATGACTGTAAAATCATGACTGGTATGGAAAAAGTGAATAAAGAAAAGTTTTTACTTATTTCCACAATATAAGAACTAGGGGTCACCAAATGAAATTAATAGGCAGCAGGTTTAAAAGAAACAAAAGGAAGTTTTTCTTCACTCAGCGCACAGTCAACCTGTGGAACTCCTTGCCAGAGGATATGATGAAGGCTAGGACTTTAACAGGGTTCAAAAAAGAGCTAGATAGATTCATGGAGGTTAGGTCCATCAATGGCTATTAGCCAGGATGGGTAGGAATGGTGTCCCTAGCCTCTGTTTGTCTGGATATGGTGACAGGAGAGGGATCACATGAGGATTACCTGTTGTGTTCACTCCCTCTGGAGCATCTGCTATTGGCCACTGTTGGATGACAGGATACTTGGCTAGATGGACCGTTGATCTGACCCAGTATGGCCATTCTTACGTTCTTATGCAACAGGCCCCATCCTTGTAGATTTTGTGTGCTCTAGCCCCATGGTAGAGCAGTGGGGGAGCTGAAGTGTCAGCATGGGTTCCCCAATCCTGGCAGGGCCCTGAGCTTTGGGGCCCGAATCCAGGCAAGCCAGCGATCACATCCAGCCTCCAGGCCTGAGGTTTCCTTGCATTAAAGGTACCAGCCTTTAATGCATTAAAGGTATCAACCATCATGTTAGTTCTGCACTGGGATTTGTGATTTCTTACTTGCATTTTCTATTTTCAGAAGGGAGTAGAGGAGGTGGGATCTTAAGAATATAGGTGACAAGAAAAAGAGAGGGAAGGAATGATAATAGTATTCCATAAATACATAGATAAGAAGATTGTAAAATGGGAGAGAAGAGAGGAAAAAATAGAAGGGCTTGGCAGGCAAGAGGAGTGAGGATGTAGAGGAGCGACCAGCGAGGTTAGGGGAGCAGTGGACTGAAACTAGTAACATTCTAATTCTCTTTCCATATAAAATCTGTATATTAGTATGTTACTTGCCTCAGTCTACTGCTCCCCTCACCTCCGAATCCCTCTTCTGCAGCCTTATTCTTCCTGCCCACCAAGCCCCCCTATTTTTCCTCTCTCCTCTCCCATTTTTATGCATGTCCTTATTCCATGCTATCATTCCTTCCCTTCCTTTCTGTGTTCCACCTCCTCATATTATTAGCATTCCACCTCCTCATCTGTCCTCTCCCTTGAAATGAAAGTTTCATTTTCCAGGCTCTTCCTGCACAACCCCCTTTGCTCTGAACCAAATGCAAGAACCAAACCCACGGCTGTGTGTTCATGTTAAACAGAAAAGATCACATCCTTGGCTGGTGTAAGTCAATGGAGTTGTGTTGATTTATGTCAGTTGAGGATCTGGCCCAACTGTTTTATTAACAATTATCTAACATAAAACAACTTAGACGGAAATACATAAAACTAGAATTTTACCCAGCATTGCCTGGGTCCTTAACTCAGTCAATTTTTGTTTTGGGGGGAATAAAATAAAAATGTGTATGCTTCATTTAAATCATTGCTCTGGGGAGGAGTTCAGTGTGCAGGCAGCCCCAGAGAGAGGACTATTCCAGCCCTCTCTCACCACAGCAGCTTCAGGCCAGGTGAGAAGCATCACTGCAGCTCCAACAAGCATAGATGGGGGAGGGGTGCATGTCCCTGTCTTTAGGGAGATCCAGGTTTGTCTGTCCTCTGCACTCCCCAGGCAGAGTGAGGAATGCAGCAAACTGTGCACTTTCCCCTCACTCAATTATGAAGGGGAGCAGCCAGCAATGTTCCCATACAAATTGGGTGTGGGAGCTTCAGCCCCCAACCTTCCTAAAGGGCACTCTGCAGGTAGAAGATTTAGGCTGTATCAGCCCTGGTGCACAGAGGGGGCATGCCCCTAACCCCTTTCAACTGCCTGATGATTCTGTCTCTTTTCTGCATGGTTTTCAGGGAAGCAATCCCATTCCAGGCACATCACAACCAAACCCTTGCCTTACTTTAAGTTATGATAAGAGGAAGCTACATACCAAATTCAGTGGTCCAAGCTCTTATTATTTATGAGGGGTTCTTTAACAAACAGACACACAGACTCTCTCATATATATAGTAGATTAAACTTCAATCTGTAACAAAACTATATGATAAAAATGAACAGAAGACACATCACATGTATTAACAAAGATTTTACAAATGAGTTTATTTTTAAATGTGTCTTAAGCAGAAAATCCATTATACCTTTGGCCATTATTCTTGCTTCTGAAAATATTTTCTTCCTGAAAGAGAAAAGTATAAGAACAGCTAAACTATAGATTGAGAACAATGTGTTGGGGACATGTAAAAGGTAGAAGCAATGTTGTAAACTTGTATAATGATCAACATGGAGGGAAATAACATGTCTGCTGAAGGCAGTTTTATATAAATACTGTTTTTCTTTAAGGGTTGATCCTATATTATTCAAGCCAATGAAGTTTTTATTTGACTTAAATAGGGGTGCAGAAGAAAGCACTTAGAGATTATCTGTAGTAGATCCATTCTAGGAGTGGTAGGTTGATAAAGAAGATAAGGAAGTGGCCTTTTTCAAGTGCCTCCTGCATGCTGTTGAACAGCGCATGCAGGCAGGCAGGCAGACAGGGTTACCACCAGAGGATAAGTAAGGTGAGGCAGCATGGCCTCTTATAGCTATTTGAGTGACTCATGAAAACACTGGTAACTACTGATAAAGACCATTTGTGTCCCACAGAATCTATGCCTGATGCAAAATTAAAGGTATAGGCAAATATCCCAATATGGATTATATTTTGACATTTTTTTCCTGACCAATAAATGTATTTTTTCTTAAAATGAAGGACTTTGCCACATTGGGTCTTTTCTTTAATAATCATAGGAAAAAGCTAGTGGTGGTGAATATTAGTATAGGAACCTGAACAAGTAGGTTGTGTCTACACTGCACCCATAGCTCAAAATAAGGTATGCAATTAGAGATACATAAATTACATAGCTTATTTTGAGTGTATTTTGAAATAGCTTATTTCATAATTTGGTGCTGTCTACACAGCACCAAATTTAAAAATAAATCACTATTCTGAAGCGTCTTTTACGCCTCGTGGAACGAGGTTTACAGGGATGTCGGAATAGCGCACCTGTTATTTCAAAAGATATTTCAAAATAACAGACACACTGTCAAGATGTGGAATAACTATTTCAGGATGTCCCAAAATAGCGCTGCTGTGTAGACGTACCGGTTTAATTGAAACTCTGGCTTGGATCAAAGTCCTACTAATATATTCTCCAGCAGTACTCAAAGCAGGTACTTCTATGGGAATTTCATAAGTGAAGTTCCCTGATGGCCATGAACAATTTAAGCTAGGGTTAAACCTGAAGCATGAGTGTTTCCTTTTTATTTGTCTAGTGCTGAATTTTTCCAATCTAACTGTAGATATTTGTAGATTATAATGTCAGAAGAGGGACTTCGTTTCACAGAATCACAACAAGTAATTCCTGTCAAGCCCACAACTTGTGTTTGAGCTATATAATAACTCTTTAAAAGCATCCAGCCTTAATTAGCTACTTCAAGAGGCAGAATCTACCACATCCTCAGGTAAACTGCACCAATAGGTAATTAACCTGACAGCTGAAAAATATTTACACTTTATATCTAGTCTGCATTTATCTAGTTTCAGTTCCCAACCATTTTTTTGTTGGTAGATGTTTGCTAAATTAAAGAGTCCTCTGTCAGAAATCTTTTCATTACATAGATGCTTGTAGACGATGACCAAGTCAACCTTTAACTTTCTTTCATAAACTAAATAAACTTAACTTTGTTAGTAAAACAGATTTTCTAGGCCATTAATCATTCTTATAGCTTTCTTTTGAACCTATTCCCATCTGTCAGCACCCTTTCTAATGGATCAGTACCAGAACTTGACATGTTATTTCAGTCTCATTCATTTAACCATTTGAAAGCATGCTTAATTAATATGTGCCTGAGCCTCTGATGCTGTAAACAGGCAGAGCTTCATCCAAGTGGAGTTATATCTATTTATGATAGCTCAGAATCTGGCCTATTAGTTTTTATTTATTATAAGTTCTTCTCTGAAGTAATAAATTGCTGTTCACAAAGTGATTTTGTTATGTGAGAAATAGAATACGTGGTGTACTGTTTTTAAAATATCACCACAATTCATTTTTAAAATGAATTTTTAGACCTCCAAGATTTACATGTTTTTAACTTGCTCTATATATCGAATTTTAACTATACAATTTAATTTATGGAAGTATTTTTTTAATTAAAAAGATACTTTTAATTAAAAAGATACTTTAATTTTTAAAATTAAAAATAAACAACATCTTACTTGTGTTTAAGTGTGCTCTCTTTGACTTAGGCTGCAGACATTAATAAAGTATTTTATTTGTGTTGCTGTTACAGTTTCACGAAACTTGATCCATCAACTTGCTGAATGGATGAATGATTTGTGTAAAAGCAAACACCTCAGGAAAAAGAAAAGTTGTTTGCCTACATGTGTAAATTGGTGGTGATGCAGAGTAATTCTCTAATTTGTACACACATCTTGCATGTGTACTGTTTTCCAAACCACAGTGTGAGGGATCAAGAGACTTTCACAACAATGTAATCCACTTAAAGTAAAGCAAGTTGGTTTATGATGAGTTTATGTTAGTCATTAACCATTCAATTAACAAGTATATTGAAAAGATATTGAGCCAGATCCTTTGCTGGAGTGAATCAGCATATTGCTATTGACATCAGTGGAGATACTTCAATTGACAGCATCTGAGTATCCGGTCCATTTAGTTTACATGTACTGTATAAAATTATTCAAAACCTTAAGTGCATGTGGTATTTAATGATTAGCAAAATCAGACACTTTCACAGTGATGTTCATGTGTTTTGTATCACTGGCTTCCATCCCTCATGCAAGATAAACTATGTAAAGTTCATTTATCATGCAGTGAAAGTACAAATCTGTGAATGTTGCTTACGGAATAGTAATATGTTTGAATGCAGCCATTCTCTAATCAAACAGTCAAGAAACCCTGGGGGGAAAATTAGATTGAATATTTTCCGTTTTTAACTGTTTTTGTACATGTTTCTCAATGGATATTGCAGGAGAATGGGAGGTCCTGGAAAGTATGCTTATTGAAAACATTATTACAAATGTTTTTTAAAAGCCACAGATATCAAGAGAGGAGATATAATGTGAAAATTATTCTGGTCTGCTTTTGTGGCTGAATTTCTTGTTGCCACAGTTGAGTCACAATAAATTGAGATTGTTGAACCCATTTCTGATTCATGGGCTTTGTCATAATATTTGCTATTCAAACTTGTTGATCAGGGAGAAAAATCTGTATTTCTATAGATATTCACTTCATTTTGTCAAATAATCAGAAATTAATTTTATACATTCACAAAGCCTCAACAATGAGGTACATTTGGAATATTCCTATCTGACTTGCTGTCATGGCATCAGCCTATAACTTTTAGTACTGTCAAAATATCCTTTGAGAGAAATTAAACTAGAATAATGTCATCCATTCAAATGCATACCTTTTAAACAGATAACTCCATTCTTACAGGATGGATGTTTAATCCCATTCATATTGTGACTGAAGTCCCTGCATTTCAATTTTTGCTTTAGTGATTTTATTCTTGGGAAGCCACTTAAATGGTTTTAATGTTTCTTTAGGTGATTCCTCTTCTGGATTTATGATCAAAATTTCCTCAAGACATATATTGTTGGCTCTGTTCTGTGATAAGAGGCAGAGTTATTCTTAGGTTCTCAGCCAGATCTCCTTATATATGGATATTCTGAGTGCTCCATTCTATATCAGTGTTCTTCCACTTACTTGGTAAAATAAGTCCTTCTAAAAATGTAATTAAATTAGAATAGTTTAATATTTTCTTCATCTCTCCTGATTCTCATCTCTCGCGCACACACACACGTTCCATGAAGGTAGGCCAATTTAGAACAGCTTAAAAAATAGCCCCAAACCCTTTCAAGTTACTTAAGCTATGTTTAAAAACAAGAGTCCTAGACCTTTACTAAAGGAAGGTCCCTATCTTACAGCAGAAGAAACAAATTCCAGCCTCACAAGTTTTTTCTTCAATCCAGGAGTAAAAGAGCTATGGGAAACATTTATCCCTACCTCAGCTTTCTGTTCTAGGGGAGAGGTGAAGAAAGAAGTGGCTGTGATGACTTGCTTTTCTTGGAGGAGGTAGGATTAAGAAGATCATGAAGTAACAGAGAAAGGAGATCTGACCCATGAGGAGCAACAGTTTACAATATGTGCACTGAGAGAAGGTTTAGGCTTTGAGAAGCTTCCTCTTTTCAGTAAGTAGGAGTCAGTCTATGAGAGGCCCACCTTCCTCTCCTTAAGTGGTCAGTAAGGTAAGGATTCTCATGGATGAGGGAAGTATTCACGCAGAGAAAGCTCATCTGCAGAACTGTGTGAAGCATGGAGTAGGTCACCTCTGAGATTATCTCATGGACCAAAGGGAACATCTGAGGGATCTCACAGGGGATGCTTGCAAGAGGGTCAGTACTGCAACACACTGGATGTTAAGGAGAAGACTACACAGGAGATGTTGGTGTCACTGTGATAGTGTAGGAGTGCCCAAGAAAAGTATAAGTTAGGTACCCTCTATATAAGAGTAAGAACCTTCAATAGCCACTCAACAACTCTCCTCTTGACAATTTGTAATGGAGGTCAATTTGCAACATTCATGATATCATTTGGAACCATAAATATGTAGAAAGGCACAACTAGGAGTAACTTTTAGGAAGTTAAACTTAAAAAACAACGAATAGTTTAGCAGCACCATAAAGACTAACAAAACATGTGGATGGTATCATGAGCTTCCGTGGGTACAACCCACTTCTTTGTTGTTTTTTAAAGTTTTTCCAGCAACAGACTAACTTGTCTACCCCTCTGAAGTTTTAGGAAGTTAGCCATCTGCTGATGAACTGATATCTATATTTTGTAGTTTGGTGAATTTGGGAGATGATTTGCCTGTATTTCCTTCCCTTTCTATAGACAAACTCAAGCACTGAAGAGAATCGGGTTTTTTTAAACTAATATAAGGATTATGTAGCTCTCTGCAGACACAGTGAAAAGTTTTGTTGTTGCTGCTGCTGTTGCTCCATATGATGCAAAATTCATTCATTTTCAGGTTCATGATGGTAAGTAGAGGACTCAGACAGGAGACCAAATATAAGATTTCAGTGCATCACTTTCCAAAAGCACATCAATATAACTTTCTATTTGACCACAAATACACCACTATATATAAATACCTAGATTGATATGTATGATTTGCATTACAGTAGCACTGTAGTGAGTCAGCGTGGCCTCCTGCTGACCCAGATGAAGAAACTTCCCCAAGGAGCCCTTGGTAAGCGGTGCCAGAACCACCGAGCCCAACCCACAGGAAACAGGAAATCAGGGCTGTGGGTATAAGAAGAGGAGCTTCAAGCTCAGTTAGAGCTTAGCTGCTGAGCAGAGCAGAGGCTCTTCCCCAGCCCTAGAGGGAGGATTGGGTTGGGCTGCCTGGGCCTCTGCCAGGCCCTGAGCACTGGCCTAGCCCACCACAGCCGCCGCCGGACCTAGATAACTGGGCAAGGTTGTGGAAGCTGGTGCCCAAACCCACAGATTTACCCGGAGCCCCAAGACCATTGCTAGGCCCAGATAAGTGCGCTGGACTGCCTGGACCTTTACCAGTTGTCATGGCCATAAGGGATGGTTAGCAGCCTGGGGACTAAGGAGTTAACTATGTCCCTGTACCTAGCCAAGTATCTGCTCAGCCAATAGAAATGAAGGTAGGGATTTCAAACTTGAGACAAAGAAATTTTGGGGTTTTTCCCTCTTTTGTCTCTGGGCCAGTTTGCTCTCTAGATATTGAGGGAGACAGAAGACATGTCTCTCTCCAAGAAAGAGAGTCTTCATAATGTGTAAGTAGGGTAAAGTATAGATAAATCCATCAGGTTTTATTGTTTTCTCTTTTGGGAATTTGGATCTGATGTCTGTGCTGTTAGAAAGGGGTTTTCCTCTCTTTTGCAACTAAGTCCTGAGCCCATGGGGTTTCCCCGAGTATATTAATTGGTGACTTTTTCCATCTAGTCATTATGCTTGCAACTGTAGTATAGTTTTCATAATAAAAGTTCCTTCTTTTTTTTTAATTAACTTGGTATTGGTTCATTTCTGTGTCCTGGAAAATCAGTCGGTGGGATCTGCATGCCTCTGACGAGGGGACAGCAATCACAGACTGCAATTTGTATTTTCTCTTCTCTTTTTCAATTTCTTTGGAGAAAAGAGCTTGGGGTGCCCTGCAGTTGGTTTCAAGTGTCCACCCCTGTTTGTGGGTTCAAAAGTACTTGATGGTGGCAGCAGATTCCCCAAAATCCGGGTATTAGGATTTTGGGGGGAGTTTTTGTACCAAAGCCTGTAAAGATCATGTTTTAGGGTTGCTTTTGCGGGCCCCCAGTTCTGCATTCATCATGCCAGAGTGGGGAATCAGCCTTGACACCAGTGCAGAACCCACAGCCTATGGACATGCTGCCGATGCCTCCATCTCCAGCCAACACGGAGGAGCAGTGCCTGAGCCAGTTAGACCCCCATGGGGAACAGGGAAGTGGCCCAGGGACTGCCGACCCCGGGACAGTTGAGGAAATGGAGGTCAGCTGGGCAGTGTGTTCTGGCTCAGATCCCTGCTTACCCACAAACCCAGACGGTGGGTTGCAGCCTTGATCCCCGTTGACCCAGTGGCAGTAGCGCTGCCACTGTTAGGGCCCTGGGCTAGGATGCAGTAGAGTGGGTGGGCCTGCATCCCCCCGCCACCTCTTCCCTTGGGTGGCAGGTTCCCCCTGTAGGGAAAGAAGCCCCTGTGCTTGTCGGCTCTCCACCAGCAAAGAGACCCGACCCCAGCTTGGCCTGCAGAAAGGCCTGTGCCTTTGAACCTTTTTATTGTTTCACTGATTAATTGTTTATTTGCTGCCGTGCCTTGGCCCAGGACCTGGCTCATAAACTGCCGGATAGTTTAACAGTTTAACTGCTTAACTGTTTACTTGCTGCCACACCCCGAACAAGGGCATGCCACCTAGATTGGTGCCTGGTCAGGCCTGAGGCCCCAACTCTGGGGCTTGTTGTGCGTCAGCGTGGCCTTCTGATGACATGAACTACTACAAGCACCCAATAATAATAAGAGTCAGATTTTCATTTTCCTGCATGTTATAAAAACACCAGTTAAAAAGGTCCTTACTCCCATGAGTTTGTAGTCTAATCCTCTGGTTCCTCAAAGCACATTAAGCATATGCTTAAATGTGTTGAAGTCAAGTATATGCTTAAGTGTATAGCTAAATCAGGGACTAAATTTGCACATCCTTTAATGCAGTACTCCCCACTTCCATTCAAGGACTGTTTTTCCTACTCCTCAAACTATTACAGAATGCATCGCTAACTCTAATTGTGAGGTCTCACTGGTTTACACTGGTATAACTTCACTGACTTCATGCTCTAGGCCTGATTTGTACTGGTGGTATCAAGAGATTCAGTCTCCAAGGCATCCAATGACACTGTCCCATTGTACTTAAAATTAATATAATATAATTTAAATTTAACATCATATACATAATTTCCCAATGGCCAGATGGCCCCCCAAAGCTAACATATGTCACCTCACTAATTCACTACTTCACATAATATTTGTGACATGACCATTTGCTTCATTGGAAATAATTATGATGTCAAAAATAGAGAATAAAGTTTTGAAGTGGGAATATGTAGCAGGATAAAGTAATCTCTTAAGAAAACACAGATCCCATTTTCACACATATTCTTAGTAAAAAAAAAAAAAGATAAAGCTTTGATTTAGGAAAACTCCACTGTTCAGAAAGAGCACTTAAGCATGTGCTTAACTTGAAACTTGCACCTAAATCCTACTGATGTCAAAGTTTAAGTACACATTTAAAGTAGTCATCTTTTAAAGAAGCACAGACCTTTTAAGAAGGGATAAAAAAAAGAGGACACATATGATACAAAGGAGGAAATGTTTGTATTGAATGTTTGTTTTTCATATGTCCCATTGTATATTGTTCTCTTTTCGATCCACTTTCAGGGGATAAATCTAGAAAGTTGTCTCAAATTAGGATTATATACAATGCTCTACAAGCTTGTCATAGAGCATACACATCCTATGGAAATTTTTATGGGTGTTATGAAAGAAATGGAACTAATGTCCTTTGGAAAGAAAAATAAATATACTTTTAAATTGTCCACATTTAACTTTTGCTCATGCTACATACTTTTGCATTTGTTCACTGTTTAATAAACAGATATGAAAAAGAAAAGGAAATGCAAGTTGCTTATTGAATAGCATGGGAATATCTCCCTTTTTAATCTAAATCTTTTCTGATAAAGTGTTTTTTTTAAGTGGCTGATTAATCTATTTTTTTTTTGTGTCTGTTCAGCTTTCGGCCAGTGGATACTTTTTGTTCTTTTTATGTGCCCATTTCAGTGTTTGATATTCTAAGCCATATCATTAGAGAATTATAACATGCAAATAATGGAAAAGAGTTTTTAAGTGGAATTACTTGACAGATATATAGAGGAGACTATCAACTACTGACACATGATGGGTCTAAAATCCAAATGGTTGATTGGGATGGACACATTCCATGGTCATAAAGAGTCTTCCAGGCTTTGTGATATCACCTATATGGTCTTTGCTCATGAAAGCTTATGCTCAAATAAATCTGTTAGTCTCTGATATCACCTGTTACATTTGGTGTTTGAAAATGTAATAGACTTCTACTGATAGCAACTTCTCTTGACTTTGGAGACATACTTCCTGCATCAGCCTAAGTGGGAAATGACTGGCCACAGCACTGCACTGGGCAGGAGATTTAATTACAGATTGCTGGTCAAAGACTGGTATATACAGATTGCTGAGATGACAACATGCATGTTGCTATATATGAATTGAAGAACAAGGAATATTTGTCTAACCTGACTCTGAAAATACAAGTTCCCTGGTGGGTTAACTGAATCTTAGAAGCATCATATGGTTAGATTTTGGCCCCCTCCCAACATTTACTCTTCTCCTTAAAGAATATTTAACTTTCTCATTCATGTCTCCCATATTCTGCATTCAGCTTTTATACGGTATATTAATTTTCTCCTTCGTTAGTCCCTAAACTCTCAACTCCAGGTAATATATTGCTATCTCAATGCATTTCACCCTTGGTAATATAGGACCAATAGTTGTGTCTCAGACAACCTTTCTCACGTGCCCACCCACATTCAATCTCTCACCAAAGAATAACACAGAGAATAACACTTTATATTGCTCTATCTTTATCAGGTAAACTGTACTGCTTACTACTGTATGCTGCAGGCTGACAAACAAGAGGAACTGGGTTTATAAAATGTTTACAATCACTTTACAGCATATCCAGGACAGTTATTTTCTTGCACTAATGTATTCTTTTTATGTGCATCAGCTATTCTAATTTTGTTTTACTGTATCTTTTACTTTTCTCTTATGGCATAATGTGAGCTGGGCATTGTCTTGCAATAAAGAGTGAGTGTGCAAAAGAGTAATGTATAAACAGTATAAGGAAATATTTCAGAGTTAAGGCAGAGAAACAAAATGAGACGGAGCAGTTCAGAAGGATTTAATGGCTCTGTAGGCACTTCATCCTGTATCATTTGAAAGCAATAGGAGCATTGCCACATACTTCAATAGGAATAGAATCAAGCCTCAGTTCAGTTCGGGTATGTTATTCCTAGTCACTCTCATGTTGCTATGTATATATGCCCACTTTTCAAAGATTCATTTACTCAATCGCTATATTGATGGTCCTAATTATTCTTCATCCTTTTGTTACTTGTTGGAGAGAGGGTTTTTTTTTTAATAGCTTAGCTATTATTCAGTCTTCATTTATTTAAACTCTTCCTGTTTTATGCTAGTGTTTATTCCCTCTTAATACAGTTATATAATCATTATGACCCTTAACTCCCTCATATCTTATAATGAAGAGTGGAAGATATGCTTCACTAGTTCACTAGTTCAATCTCAGGGTAAACTGGGTGAAATTCTATATGTCATGTCACTTGGGAGGTTGGGCTAGATGATCTAATGATTTGTTCTGGCCACAAGCTCTATGAGATACTGATATGCTCAATTCAGGAACAGAGTGATTGGGGAAGTTGGTATTTTCAATGGAAGTCAAGTTAAGCAGGCTCAGTGAGGAGTATCAGGCTTTGTCTACCCAGCAGCATTATTTTGGAATAATGTTATTCTGAAATAACAAAGAGCATGTCTACACCGTGAGCCATTATTTCGAAATAATGTCGAGCTGGAGGACTTCTCACTCTGACTCCCGTAACCCTCATTTCATGAGGAGTAAGGAAAGTTGAAGGAAGAGTGTTCTTCCTTCAACTTCCTGCTGTATGAACAGTGCCAAAAGCCGAATTAATCTATTTCAACTTCAGTTATGCAATTGATGTAGCTCAAGTTGTCATAGCTTAACTCGAGTTTTGCCCTGACATGTAGATGTACCCTGAAAGAGCAAGTAGGAGCCAAAGGGCCAGGGATTGAGTAAGAGAAGTAATGGGGAACCAGAAAGCAGGGAACAGTAATAAGGAGTCAGGGGAGAGAAGGAACAGGGAAGATACTGGAGTGAATCCAAGGTGTAGGATAGAAGCAGTCAGTTTGAAGAGCTGGATGGGAGCTTTAGACATAGAGTTGGTGTGTGGTGAAATCCTGAACATGTGGAAGATGTGGGAAGAAACTGGCAGTGAAATAACACGTTAAGTGGAAGCTGGGTAAGTGAACATGTGGACATCAAGAACCACCAAGACAAGGAGCACCAATGTGGGAAGTGCACCGCATGACCAGGCACTGTTGCAATAGCTTGCTGACCAACACAGGAAGTCTGAACAGATGGCGGAGAACGTGGCCATCAGCAGAAACATTGTTCTCACTGGCAAGAGGGGAAGGGTACGCAGAAACCACAACTCCTCTGTTGGCTTTGTAGTCTGGACATGTGTTATCTCAAAGCTGCAAATCCTTTCATTTAAGTAACTCCAATGAACCTCTAAAGGGACATATTGGAACAAATGTGTTAATTTATCTTTATTTTGGCCAGTTTGAGACTGAATATCTCTGTAATCATGGTCAAGTCACGCAACCTCAGTTGTAAATATTGTCCATAATACTTGGCTTTTGTGCAGAGGGCTTGAGGGTAAATTGATGTTTGTCAAATACTTCAGGGTTCTTCACATGAAACTATAAAGAAATTTTAGCTCCTCATATCTGTGTGTGCAGGGAGCCAACTGAAAGAGGATATGTACAAACCCTATTTATTCTTTCAAGAGGAAAGAGCATGCTGAGCTGGAGCTAGATGATAATGCTGGGAAACTTAAGGTTAATTCAAGTCACAAACTCCAAACTCTCCCAGACCTGTAGAAAGAGAGAATGCATACAGCAATGCTTCTCAAATGTGTATTGTGATTCACCAGTAGGAAGCTGCCAACTTACAGCACATTCAGTTCCAGTATTATCACCACATCTCTATATGACTTAGCACCTTTCTGTTTTCTTCCCTGAAGCTACCTGTTCTGTGAGTAGCTCTTTTGCTACCCTACAGATGTTGAGATGTATGTTCTTGTTATGGTCTTATAGATTCTGAGCCTGAACTATACCACAGACTCTAATGGAGTTATTTCTCCTTCCTGTTGGCAAAACCAAAAACTTAGTCAGAGCCTCTATTTTTCTTTTCGTTTTTAATCTGTGGGAATGTCTATAGCTACTATAAAGACTCAGCAGAAAAGGGGAAAATCACTGTAGGCACACAGTAAATTGGGAAGCGTGAACACGTAATACAGCTTCAGTTCAGGATGACTTGTATTGTAAAAGACATGAATGGGTCTAGATTAATTGGTACATTCAATACTTTGCACTACACTACTGACACAAAGCAACCATAACTCTGGTAAGTTAAAGCTCCTGAGTTTTTTCCCCCATATCCCTTACTGATAAACAATATTATTTTGTTTCATCTGCATCTGTTTGCATTTCAGAATGTACACATAGTAGTCTGAGCCACAGCACATAGCTGATGCTCCACTTAGATCTTTCATGAATCCAGGTACACATTATGAGCATCCAGTTGAATTCTGTAGAGCCTGACATTTTCAATACATTTACCAGTCCATATGCATGCTTTGTTAATTGAACTCATGAGTGTTTTGCTAATGACCCTGAAAATCTGCATCTACAAAAACCTTCCATTCCCTTGAGTCATAAAAGCTACTATACATCCTGCATATTATTATAAAACCCCAAATTGTATTTGTACTCAACAGAAACATTTATGAAGAGACAAAAAGTCTTATTCTGATCTTGTTAACAGAAGCTCAAGTGTATAAGGCTCAGGGATAGCCACCAAAGCCCTAAAAAACAGATCTTTGAACAGCTGTTTTCCTTAATATAAAAATGAGGTGCTTTCTGAAGCCTTTCATCCCGGGCTCCAATGTCAAGACTAAAAAGAAGTTCTGGGTCTCATTGAAAATCCTGAGAATCTCCCTTTCCACTAGTGAAAAAAGCTCTAGTTTCTATCTCTGATTGGATGGACTTCTGTTGTAATGTTCTATATAGACAAGCTGTCACTGGAGAAGCGACTGAATCTGCCCAGCCAAGCCTGGAAATACCATGGTATAGGACAGGAAAAGGAAACACCCTACAAATGAAAGGCCAGTATCCACATAAAGCATATCATTGAACAGTCTTGGTTTCATCTAGTATCCAGCACCAGCAACCAGAATCTAAAAATTCAAGAATTATTCTTCTCTAACACATGCATTTTATATAAGAATTATGCTTAAATGCAATTATAAGTGCATGGTACAAGCATTGTTATGTAATTCTGTGATGTTACATGTTACCTTAGATAAATCATATTAGAAGCATATTGCACATTGCTCACAGTCCAGGTCTCATCTACGAGTCCAACCTGTATACCTTTATCATTTCATTAAGCCACTCAGTTTACCATCACTATACAGTTAATCCGATGGTAACTAATATATTTTATGATGCAGGAAGGAGAAAAAAGACCATATACAACCTCTGCTGCACCTCTAAAAACCAGAACCCTCTGGTCTTCCAACATCAGTGGTCCTTCTGGACCAATGAGGGGAGGGCTGGATGAAGGGGGTGGGATGCGGGCAGCAGGGGTCCAGAAATGACCTCCCCTGGTCTGGAAAAATCCCTCATCCAGACCCAGTCAGGTTCCGAGAGCACTGGATGAGGGATGTCCAACATGTAGCATTAAATATGGTGCCTAAAGTATCAGTAACCCTGATGAGATGTAGCCTGCATTTAGCAAAGAGTGCATGTGGATTACATCTCTATAAACATAGGATTATTGCAGAGTAAAGGTCAACAGATTAGAGATGTAATTTAATCAGCATATTATGTAAATGAACACAAATGAAATATACCATCCAACTGTTACGATCAGTAAAGCATGAACTCTATTAACAAAGTGTTTGAGCATTGGGCTTCTCAAATATGCATCTAAAATCAGTAAAGTTCTAAAAATATTCAGCTTTACTGGATGGTTCAATGAAACAGGTAAGGAGATCAGAGAAGTGTGTTAAATGACCAACACTTATTTGACAGTTCTGTTATTCTCAAATGCAGTGCAGACTGATCAGTAAAATCAGGATAAAAAAGCCACCCTACTACTACCCTGTCACGTTACTGATTCAGTAACGTGACACACCCCTACAGATGAAGCCTTCTTGGAAGCCAGTGCGAATATCAATTAACAAACAGTAGGAATCTGACTACTTGAAACATACAAATCAAACAGGTGGAATTTATAGGCCTTAAGAATTGCAGTACACAGCTCAGACAGTACATCTCCTTCCATCTCTTTATCTGGCCCCAAAGAACTTCAACATAGGTATCAAGTCTCAGAGAAGTAGTTGTGTTAGTCTGTATCTGCAAAACCAGTGAGGAGTCCTGTGTCTTAAAGGCTAACATATTTATTTGGACATAACTTTTCATGAGCAAAAACCAGATCTGACAAAGTGGTTTTATCCACAATACCTTATGCCCAAATAAATCTGCTACGGCATGTCTACCCAACAGGGCTATTTTGCGATAATGGAAGTATCCTGTGTCTTTTGAACACGGCCACTATTTTGAGATAGGTCTCAAAATAATGGATGCGCTATTTTGGCATTTCTCTAACCCTCGAACCACGAGGGTTAAGGGATGTCTTGAAATAGCACGTTATTTTGAAAGTTGGTTCTGTGTAGACGTGCCGCATTTCGAAATACGCTATTTCAAAATTATATCGAAATAAGATATGCAATTGGCATAGAGCAAATTACATATCTTATTTTGAGTTTAGGGTGCTATGTAGATGCACCCCTAGTCTTTAAGGCTACATCTAGACAGCGGGGCTATTTTGGGATACTGGAAGTATCGGGCATGCTATTCCTGCGTCCCTGTAACCTCATTCCACAAGGGTAAAGGGATGTTTCGGAATAGCACTTTATTTCAAAATGACCTTAAAATAAGCTACGCAATTTGCGTAGTGCAAATTATTTTGCTTATTTTGAGCAAAGGGTGCTGTGTAGACACACCCTACGGTGCATGGGTCTTTAATCTCCTCCCTTCGTCATAGTCTCCATCTTTCCTTCTATCTCCTTTGCTTCTAAATACCTACTGTTGTACAGCATTCAAAGATTTCCCACCAGATCCCT
>CM057845.1:257695834-257714735 GCA_030068395.1 Apalone spinifera
CGAAAAGCTTACAACCTAAACAAAGACAAAAGGTAGCCAAAAAGTAGTAGTAGTATTCCCTTCTTATCTTTATCCTCTCATTCCCTAACTTTCTTCTGTCTCCTTTCCAACATGCCCTTCACCAGTAAAACAATTATACAGTAAGCGAATGACAGCTTTTGAATTACAGTCCATACACCATACCCATCTGGACTTTGAAGACTGTGTAGACTGAGAAATTACAAAATGACTGCAGCAATACTTGGAATCCTTGGCTAGATACAATGGCCAATGTATCTTGGAATCCTTGGCTAGATACAATGGAAATTGTTCTTTACACTGTTCGACAAAATATTGTTTTTTGGTAACCTGAACATGTATGATGCTAAAGAATTAAAAACAAATAGAAACTAATTCAGATGTAGTCAACCAAAGTAGCTACCAGTTTCTTTATATTGCCACCTTTTTTCCTCCTGTATCCTTCATATCACTCCATATTTTTTATCTTCACATGTGATGCATATGCCTAATCAACATCTTACATATTAAGCTGCATCGAAGAATTAGATAGACTTGATTCCCTTCTATCTGATTCCTGTTGGGAATTAGAACAGCGTGAAGAATGCCCTGAAACATGTCAACAGCTGGAGATCACTGAGCTGTAGGGGTATATGCTAAACTCACTTTGGCTGTGTCTAGACTACACCTCTCTGTCAACAGAAAGATGTAGATTAGGCACATCAAAATTGTTAATGAAGTGGGGATTTAAATATCCCGCATGTCATTAGCATAAACATGGCCACTGCTTTTTTCAAAATGGAGCTTTTTCGAAAAAAAACAGCAGTCTAGATGCAGATCTTTCGAAAATACACCCCTTTTTTGAAAGATCCCTTATCCCTCATAAAATGAGGTTTGCAGGATATTAAAATCCATGCTTCATTAGCAATTTCGACATGCCTAATTTACATTTCTCTGTCAACAGAGAGGTGTAGTCTAGACACAGCCTGGGACCAGATATGATGCCAAAGCTGCTCTGATGGTTCATTGCCACCCACTGATTTCCCATTTGCAGTGACTGTCCTCCACTGGCTGGCTAAGTAGGCTGTAGAGCACCTTTACACTGGAAAGGATGCAATTCTCTCCAAATGGACTGGAGTGTTAGGGCCATGTACCATAGCTCTTTGAGGTACAGAGGATCTCTCATTTTAATGCAAGGACTGGAGCTATACAGCCAGTATACAGCTAGCTAAGTTCAATGCAGCTTAAACTCAAATACAATATACTTCATCTGCATAAATAAAACATAAATATGTGCAACACTTCAGCTGAAAAATTATATAGCTCAGTGAAATATTGCACACAATTCAGCAAGTGATGGACTGCTTAAATTTAGACACATAAATCCATGTTAATAGAGCTGACCGGAGGACAATTCTGTTTCTTTGCAGTTTTTGAGACTTTGAAATTTATTATCATTCTATTTTGGCAAAAAACAAAATAAAATTCATTTTTTTCCACACAAAAAACAAAAAGCCCAACAGAATTATGTGCGGGTAGCTTGGTGGTTAGGGCTCTTACCTTTAATGCGGGAGCCCCTGATTCAAGTTCCTGTTCTGCTCCACTTATAGTGGAGTTTACAATTGCCCGGCCCTCTGAATCAGGCAGAGAAGGGACTTAAAGCTAGATGTTAGAACTAGTGTTCTAACCACCAGTGATGCGGGAACATTTTTAAGAGAGGGGCCACTGACATCCCCTCTTACCCTGTCCTGCCCCCTAGCTGAGGGTGGGAGCAAAGCCCTGGAGTGAAGGGCAGCAGCTGGAACTCAGGCCACAAGACTGGTAGCAGCCCTCTGTCCCCCATCAGTGCACTGGGGACAAAGCAGAGTCCCCAAGTGCACAGGTCTGGCAGCTGGGATCTCAGGCCTGAAGCCAGCAGCAGAGACTTGGCACGGAGGACCAGCAGCATAATCCTGAGAGAGCAGGGCAACAGCTGGAATCTTGGATGCAAAGCCAGCAGCAGAGCCCACAGAATGCAGAGTCAGATGGGAACCTGGACACTAGACTGGGAGCCTCAGTGAGCTGCAGCATTCCTTGGACCCCTAGATCCTGTGCCTATGATATCCATCAGACACTACAGCAGGGCTACTCAACTTTGGAAGACCTGGGGGCCACAATGATACTCACAGCACATGCCTAGGGCTGCAACTTAAGTATGGTTGCATATATATATGCAAATATATTCAAATAGCTTCTTTCACACTGATGGGCATGAATACAATGTACTTCTCACAATGCCCCAGTGCTCCCGGCACCTCCTCCCTGGGGGCTAGAAATGCAGGGGCGGGCGTCCATATAGGCGAACTAGGTCGTCGCCTAGGGTGCCAAGTTAAATGGGTCAACAAATGGCGGCGCAATATCATTGAGGGGTTTGGAGGTGGGGGCGCCGATTGCATGGTTCGCCTAAGGCGCCTGTTGCTGGCTGCTAGTCTAGGGCCGCCCCTGTAGAAATGCCAGCACTCTGTACCCGTCTGTTGCAGCCAGCCCGTCTGCTTGTGTCTTTCTTTGCTCACCCTGCCTGGGAGATGCCTCGCTGTTGTGGAGTGTGTTCCCAGTGGAGGCCATGTTCAAAGGATCCCACTGGCAGGACTCATGTTGAGCCCCATGTAAACCCAAACCTCACCACAGGCTGCAAACAAATGGGCTGCAGGCCAACCCATGGGCCTCATGTTGAGTAGCCTTGCTCTACAGCATAAGAAACAGTCTCTCTTTCTTGCTCTCTCTCTCTCTCTCTCTCTCTCTCTGTCTCAAAGAAAGCCCTTTTCAGTTAAGTCTTAGTCAAAATCAAAACATCCATCCCTGCAAAATGTGTTGGCTTCATTGAAACAACATTTTCCAATGAAATATGAACATGTCCTAACTTGCTCTAATACTTAGGCATCAAAATCAACATTTAGATACCTAACTTTAAGCACTCAGTGTAAAAACAGGCTCATGATTGTTAAGTATTGGGGGTTTTTAGTGACGAAAGGCCACATGATAGTTTTACATAAGTGAACCATTTTATCTGTGTAAAAACCAGAAACATGTTACAATTGTTGGGTTTTTTTAAAGAATAAAAGCATTGAAATTTCATTATTCCCTCCTCTAGTTTCTGTTTCTTTGTTTCCACATGATCAGAACAATACTTTACAAGTAAACAGTTTGTGACAATGAAATAATGTTTCCTATACTTAATGTAACCCATACTTAATGCTCACATGTGTTTCTTTGGTTGCATAGGCTTGTGTCTGTGTTAAACTGACAAGATGCTTCCTCATACATTTTCAGAAATGTGGACTGGGCCAAAGATGCTAGACAATGATAGATTTAGATTGTCATCTTGCATAGTTCTTTTAAGTGTTGTCTGTACACAAACGTCTTTCCTTTGTAATAGCACTGAGATGCTAACGCCGCATGCCTCTTTATATTAGATCTCACCTACTGCTACTGATGTGTCAACAATATTTGAACAGTGAAGAAAAGCAAAGACTTCACAGTATGCTGGCAGCTAGTAAGACAATATGCAATGCAGTGGACACATGGAACCAATTAGACCTATTTCTGGAACCAAAAATATATGTAACAGAAAATTATTGTCAGTGGAAATTCTGTTTACAGGCAATCCAGTTCTGGATAGTGCTAACAGACTTGAGAGGGTCAAGTCAAAATGCCTAGTATGCTTACCCAATGATAGATAATCAAACATAAAGTGTGACTCTGCCTAGTTAACAACAAAGTATCATATTGCTTCATGAAGAGTAACGGAGAGTAAAGGGAAACAAACTATAATGAGGAAGCATCCAGTCTGGAATCTATGCAACCAAATAAACATATCTGAGCATTAAATTAGGAGGTTAGGGACATTACTTAATCGTCTAAAAAATGATGTCTTTTCCTGTTTTGTTTTCCTGCAGAATACTAAATGTTGTGTAAAATATAGTGAGAATTAATTTGGTTTCAACAGCCTCACATAGCTCCGAATAGAGCAGCAACTAGTTATTTCTATACTTCCCACTCCAAAGTAGCTGCTGTTCACTTTAATATGAAATTCATGGCATTATTTACCATTTATAAAACCCTTATAGCTGTTCAAAGCAGATCCAAATGACACAATGATAAACGTTCTGGCAGCTGTCTGGTGTGTAGTGGAATTCCACTGACACTACTTGTGGAGCTCAACTGGTGTAAGCAAAGGTGGGGAATTTAAAGAAAATATATGTGCTGAATAAGGAACACAAAGGTGATATCTATGTGCCTGTGCAGCTGTATAAACTATGGGACATTGTTTATTATTTATTATTAGAATATACATCCATTCAAACAGTACTTGGAAAATTAACCACTCAAAACACCAGTTAACGTGACTTTGACTGAAGGAAAAAAACTTGAGACATGATTTAATATCCATCAGAGTGTGCTACCCATCCTAGACCAAACAGTTAGGTTCAAATTGATTTAACTGGCTGATAATGGGATTTATCATTAGAAGAAGCTGAAATCCAAGGGTACTTGTCAGTTAGTCCTCTATTTTACTTACCACTGCTTATGAATAGATTATCTAAAATGGGTATGAAAAATCAAACTAGCAATAGATGCTTGTGAGTTGGCCCAAGGGCTACTCACCATGCTGCTGTTTTAAACACAAACGTTTAGTCTCAAACAATCTTGGGGCATGGCTACACAGTAGGGCTAAACTCAAAATAAGCTACACAACTTGAGGTACACTAATTGCACAGCTTATGTCGAAATAGCTTATTTCAACTTTTGGTGCTACCTATACAGCACTTATTTCGATGTAGAGCACTCTTCCTTTGACTTCCCTTGCTCTTAGTACACTAAAGGTTGCAGGAGGTGGAGTAAGAAGTCCTCCAGTTCAACATTATTTTGACATTATGTCGAAATATCTGCTTGTAATATAGACATGGGCTATGTTATTTTGGAATAATGTCAGTTATTCTGAAATAATGCTGCTTTAATGGGGGCCACTCCAAAATTTTGGTAAATGGTCAAGTGGTCTAGGGCCACACGTCCGTGGAGGGGGCATGGGGTCTGGGACAGCAGGTGTGGTATAGAAGGGAGCTTGGGATAAAGGATTGGGGTGTAGGAGGGAGTGTGGGGTTTGAGGGATAGTTTGGGTGAAGGAGGGGGTTATGATCTGGGCCAGGGACTTGGGAGGCAGGGTTCAGGAGGGGTTTTGGGTACAGGAGAGGATTGCAATCCTTCCCACTGTGGTATTATCCACCCATTTTTTAAGCATTAATTCTATTCTATTATCCAGATCTTTAATGAAAATAGGTAATAATATCTGGCTCAGGACAGACTATTATTTAAGTATGGGTTTTTTCAATCAGCTATGAATCCACCATCATACCTTCCTATGCTTTATGAAAACTGGCTTATCAATATGAATGCACATAAATCAAAGAGGCTTTATGTAAAACAGGTCAGTGTAACATTATTTTAAAGTTACAATCCATTGACCCTGTATACCATATTTTTGTGCATGTATCACTCTTCTATGTAAAGTTAGAAATATATGATCTGCTTTAATTCTAAATGTGCTAATGAGGGCCATTAATGATACTTTAGGAACTTAATGGCTCAATACTCAGATGAACAATCTATGAATGGTTTTATTTTTCCTGTAAGACCAAATAATTTTCCTGTGCTTGATCCTAGAAAGACATGTGATCATATCACCTGGTACTGGAATCCATCTTGAATCTGGTACTTTTCCATGGGGAGGGGGACACTGAACAAAATGTTCCCATTCTAGTGGAGAGTTTATTTAAGGAATGGAAAGCAATCAGATCTTTGTCTTCGGCTGGCTTTTGAAATTGTCCCTCTACCATAAGAGGATACATATGAGGACTTGAAAATAAAGAAAATAAAGAAAGGGTGAAGGCAAAGCTACTGGGCCCAAGTCAGAAAAGATCAGCTCTGGCCCAAGATAAAAACAACTGTTTAGGATAAGAATTTGCATATATCGAGTTTCTCTGTGTATTAGAATTAGCTGGCATCGTTTGTTTATTTTCACTTAGTAACCTATTTTGATCTGTCTGTTTTCACTTGCAGTCACTTAAATCCTGCTTTGTATATTTAATAAAAACATTGTTGTTTATTATCAAGCCCAGTATAAATAATTGTTACCTGAGTGGAGGGGGAGAGCAACCACTGTGCATATTTCTCTTTCATTGATTAAGTGGGCAGACATCTTTGTGAGCTTTCGCTGTGTAAAATTTTACACAGGGTAAGATGGATATATTTGGGGGTTTGCTTTCCTGAGTATAGTCAAAAGCCTTATAGCTAAGTCTTCCCAGAGCTGAACTGGTTCAATGTCTCTGTTGCTCTACTAGGGGCATTCACCCCAACTCTGTGCCTTGGATGAGCGCGACTAGAGCTTCTAGCCCAGCAGGAAAGAGTGGTAGGGAGCCCCAGAGGGCAGGAAGGCAGACATTAGTGGCTTGATCAGCATGCCAAGGGACATCCTCAAAGGGATTTCTGTGATCCAACCTGTCACACATATCTAATAGTAATTTCATCTAGACCACATTTCTCTAGGAGGTTTATAAAAATGTCATGTGAGACTGTGTCAAAAGCCTTATTAAAATCAAGATATATTGTGTCTACATCTTCCCTCCTAACCTTTACTCTAGTAATACTGTCAAAGAAAGAAATTAAGGTGGTTCTCATTATTACTTATTGACAAATCTGTGCTGGTTCTTATTTATCACCCTGTTATCATTTCCAAGGTTTCATAGTAATTATTTGATGATTTGTTTCGCTAGCTCCCCAGGAACTGAAAATAGCTTCTGAAAGAGCCTCTCATTGCAGTCTCCTTTGTCAGGTGACCACTCTCAGTTGGTACCTGGTGGTGATCCATTGCTTAGTTACAAGCTCACATGGAAGAGCAAGTTGCCCAGGGCATAATCCAGCTCATTGTCCAAGAGTGCTTCTCTCTGAAATGGGACTCAAAGTGCTCCATCAAATTGTAAATGCACATCAACAGAGTCCACATGGACAGTTAGGCCACAGCCATCTAGTGTGGGGGAAATTCACACACCAGCTTGCCCTAACATAATTGTTCACACAGAGGAGCCCAAAGAGTGTGCCAGAAAAGATGTGATGAGGAAGTGGATGTGACAGGGCATCTGCCCCGCATTGGCCCTTTACGGGTTAACACCCAACTCTGGGAGAGGGCTGGAGTGGAGGAGACAGCAGCTGAGGCAGAGACAGCCAATTAGGGCCCAGCTGGGGGCAATATAAAATAAGGGCTCCTGGAGGGAAGGACATAGACTCATTTTTGCTCCAGCTGTGGAGCAGGAGGGACCTAGATGCCAGGGAAGCTAGAGAATTCCTGACTTACTGAAGGGCTGGGGAAAGGCAGGCAGAAATGGGGAGCTCTGGTCAGGCAAGCTCCCAGGCTGCATGGCCTGAAGCAAGACCAGGGAGTACTAGGGCTGCAGGAGGGCATCCAGGGTAGGAAAAGGCATCAGGTTCACACCCCTTTGCCAAAAATGAGTGGCCATTTAAGACTGCAGTTTTCCCCTTGTGGCAGCAGCTAGATAGGTCACTAAGGCAAGGTGGAGGTAGGGGGTTGAGGGTTCCCAGAAGGGGAGGACCCCAATGTATGGGGGGGGCACTGCACCAGCACAGTACCCAGAGGAGAGGATGTCATGGTCTGGAAAGAATGTGGGTCCTAACACAAAGGTGGAGGAAGAGTAGATAACAGGGGGTGAGACACCAGCTGAATGGGGTCCAGAGTGTCCAGAGCTGAAAAACTAACTCCCAGAGTGTCCAGAAGGAGGCGCTCATGGTGATGAGTCATGCCATGTTACAGAAGGTGGAGAGTGTGAGCAGTAGCAGTCCACCCCTGATACAAGGGGACTAGTATGGACTGGGTAAACTGTGACAAAAGAGACTAAATTGTGGACAGCAGGGATAATTGACTCCAGGTATGCAGAAGTCTTTTTTGCAGAGGGCTCATGTGCAGTCTTTGGTTAGACTCCTGTGTCAGAGCCCCAGTGAAAAAGGACTGGCCACCAGCAGAAAAGATTTGAGAGCCTGCTGCAGGAATTTGGGGAGAGCCATCAGAGGCAGTGTGAGAGACAGTGGGCCCTTCAAAAACAGTGAGACCTGGTAAGACGCCTGCTGATAGAGTACGGGAACAGCCATCCAGGGCAGTGTAAGGAGCCCAGGGTCAGGAGGCTGACAAATGAGTTGAGGACTTGCTTGCTACATGTGGTGGTGGTTGTGGAGACCTGTGGAGAGTGTTTCACTACTGGAATGGGGTCAGAAAGCCACACTCAAACATGAGAAAGGGGCAAGGGCCTGCCAGAATTCCCTATGGGCAGAGAGCCAGAGAGGAGAAGATATGTTGGGCCTATGGGAAGCAGGTGCATCTTTGGAGAAGTTGCCCTGACCCACCATGTACCCTGGGCCCAGGGTAGCCCAGAGAGGGCAGAACCCAAGGAGGAGCAAGGGATGCTCAAGGCCAGGAAGAGGTGAGAGACCTGTTTCTTGTGCCAGCAGTGGGGTTGTATTAAGGGGCAGAGGAGCCTAACGACCCAGGAAGGTCACAAACTGGTAGGGCCTATGTTGTGCTAATGATTATAAATGGATGGGAGGTAGATGAAAGGGGGACTCTAATGGAGGTCATACCAGGATAGCGAGACAAACACCGCAGTGGTGGAATGAACTACTGTGTGGACCCAGATCATGAAGGTAGAGAATCCAGAGGAGTCTGGCTTGCATGTGCAGTTGGCAGTAGAGGAGAAGGCCTGGGGTATGGAAGAGGCCTATAGCGTGGTTGTGGCCCAGAGGTACAGGGACGCGATTGCAGAGAATAGCCACCTTAATGAAAAGTTGAGGGAAATGGAGAAGTGAGGGGCTGTAGAGGGGCACTGGCGAGTAGTGAAGGCTATGAAATCTTCCTACCTCCAGGAGGGGTGTGTGGTGGGGCATCTGCCCTGCACTGACCCTTTAAAAAGGTTAAAACCCAGCCCTGGGAGAGAGCTAGAGCAGTGGAGCCAGCAGTTTAAGCAAAGATAGCCAATTAGGGCCCAGCTGAGGGCAGTGAAGCAAAGGTTCCTGGAGGGGAGGAGACACTCAGACTCAATCCTAGCTGTGGAGCAAGAGGGAATTAGCTGCCTGGGAAACTAGCTAGAGGATTCCTGACATACAGCAGGGCTGGGGAAAGGCAGGTAGAGCTCTGGCCAGGCAAGTTCCCAGTCTGCAATGTCTGAAGCAAGGCCTGAGAGTACTAGGGCTGTAGGAGGTCAGTCAGGGTAGGCAAAGGCAGCAGGTCCACACCACCTTGCCAATGATGAGTGGCCATTACAGACTGCAGTTTGCCCCTGTGGCAGCAGCTAGATGATGACTAGCAGTAAATTCACTGAGGCAAGATGGGCATACGAGATTTCCTGAAGGGGGGGACCCCATAGTGTGGAGAACCTCAGGGTGTGGTGGCAGTGTGGCAGGGCAGTGCTCAGAGGGGAGGACAACACGGTCTAGGAGGGACATGGGTCCTAACACAAAGGTGGAAGAAGAATACGTAATAGCTGGTAAGACACCAGCTGAAAGGGGGTGATCCAGAGTTGCGCCATGTTATAGTGACACCCCAGACTTCTGAACACAAATTCAGGAATACCTCCATGCCTCTAGAAAATGGATAGAGAAGGCTGAGAAGATGCAAGAGTGAACTTCCTGTGGATTGATTTGCCATTTAGTGTACTCCTCATACTACTTCTAGAGAATTATTCCATTCCTCCATGCCCTTTGTCATTGAATCTCAATTGACATGTATGTCTTCAATATTTCAATCCCTACAAAGCATTAATGCCTGCTATTGTAAATGGTCCTTGAATTTTATCATTTTTTTATATTTTTTTGGTTTTGAGATATGCACAACAGAACAAAATATGTTACATGGACTCTCTCCATTGCCATAAAAGACCCTATTCAGGATATTTACCGATTTGTTTAAGTACAGAGTGGTACATACGAAGCTTGGGGATGGACTGTTCCTCAGAGACATACTAATCTGAAGCAGCCCAACACACAGAGGCTCTTTGGATTCTCAGTCCATTCAACAGCTTTT
Source organism: Apalone spinifera (assembly GCA_030068395.1). Taxonomy (NCBI): domain Eukaryota; kingdom Metazoa; phylum Chordata; order Testudines; family Trionychidae; genus Apalone; species Apalone spinifera. Next base: position 257,705,952 of record CM057845.1, read on the forward strand.
GGCCCTGTCTCCTCCTTGTCTCCTTTGTGGTTCTGAGCTCTTACAATGAGGCAGCGATCTCTGTATTTAAATATAGGAGCTGCATATGTGATAGGTCCTAGAGCAGGCCAGACAAGGATTGGGGCAAGTTCTTCTGTGCTTCTCCCCACTAACCCACCCACGGACACCTTCCCAGAGCTGGTCCATACAGATTGTGTCCTATGGAATGTTCCTTTGTAGCACCAAATCAAGTTGGCTTTTTAAACTACCATATTGCTTTGCCAGTTGCAGTTCAGCTATTGTCCGCTGTCACCCACAGAACTTTTTCCAGCATTCCTGTGTTACGATTCGCTCTCCTTCACTGTGCGTTGGTCCCCTCCTCTTCCACCAAATGTATTCTCTTGCATTTCTCTCATTTGGATCTAGTTTTATTTCCTGCATCAGATGTTCTCAAAGCAGCTCTGGCCACTCTGAACTCTATTCACCAATTAGTATAAATTGTTAGCTGTGCACTCATTTAGGCTTTGGACCATGAAGTCAGCCCCAGACAAGAGAATTCAGGGACAGAAAGAAAAGGAATGGAATGCAGAGAGATGAATTGGCAATGTAGTCTTGCATCAGCTGACTAAGGATCCAGTTGATGCAGTTTAGGTGCATATTAGCAGTATAGAACATAAGCTCTTTACTTTGTCTGAGACATATCAGTTTTTCTAGGAAAAGGGGAAAGGCTAAGTAGAAGCACTAAAGCAACATACATTGGGGAAACCAAATGAAGGGAATACAGACTCTGAAGGGAAAGGAACCTCTTAGAGGGATAAATTGAAGAAGAAAATGGCTTAGGGCAATATGTTGGCAAATAAACTTTTTCAGGGACTGAGGACAGAAAGAAAGTTCCTCTCTCCCTGGCTCCCTATGTAGCGTTTAGGAAGAATGAAGGAAATACTCAGCTAGAGCAAATCAGTTTAGAATTGGTTCATGTCAATTGTGTAAATGAATTGTTGAGCTGGATGAAGGATCCTTGTGCTACCACCACAATTCAATGCTATCACCAGAACCTTCGGTGTAATCACCTCCTAATATTATATGTAAACATTATTTTTAAAGTGCAAGCCATCCACAAACAAAGCAACAATATATATTGTTCTGTTTTTTATTATTTGTTCCTTTGAGAAATTGACTTATACATGAAGCCTCCACAACCAAAAACAAAAAACAAAACAAACAACCTCCCACCCCCCAAAAAAACCTGGGAGGAGGGGACTCCTTAAATGTATTAAATCAGCCTCAAATTGAACAATTCTTTTGAGGTCACAATTTTGCACACACAAACAATAGGGAGTGTATCTGCATATACTAGTTAACAATGCCAGTGTCTACAGTTTTGTGAAAATATAAAATTTAGGTGCAATTATTTGCAGGAGAAAAATTGTAGTGTCAAAAATCAATGTCATCTCTGAAAATCTGATTAAAAACCTTTTTAAAACTCACATTAGGATTAAATAGAATTCAAAGACAGATCAAGCAAAATTCAGGCTTTCATAGGGAAGAAGAGGCACATAGTACCAGTTTTGAACCTGGAATGCTCCATAGTGCAATTTTAAGATGCACAATGCCTACTGCATGAATCAGCCATCATGAATGAATCCTATTATGAAAAGTGCCTTTAGATAAATGGCTGCACTGAATGTTAAAGAGGGGCTGAGACATAATATGCCAAGGCAAACAAGGTGTGCTCATTATGAGGAAAAGTGCTGAACATTCTAGAGTGTGAGCCTCCTAAAAGGTTCGGAATTCACTATCTTATTCTCTATCTTCCTATTTATTACCCATCTGTCTTGACAAGCCACAGTATCAAGTCAGCATAATTAATGAAATGGTTCCAGAAAACCATTTGCAAGGATAAAGTTTGTATCTAGTTAATGAATTTGTCACTGAAGCCCATTTGTACAGAAGAGAGAGCATAAATTCCAACTCCCTCACATTTTCAAAGGCTTTCAGAACAAAAGGCAGGGAAACAATAGGATAAAGCCAGAGTGTTACTCCATATTTCTCCAATACAAATGAAAAGGCTCTAAATCCAAAAACGGCTAACTGGTTCATTGAAATAAATAGAAACAGTGGGATTTGTGCATCTGAAAATTAAAAATGTGTCATTTGGAGTTAGATAATGATTCTGAGTTCTACTGTGAACATTGAGAATACTGCATGGAAACTCAGTTTTGCATGTGCAACTATTCTGTATGCAAACCCCATATGTAAACAAGTTCTGTCCAGTTTGATCATGATACTGTGTCTAAGGGCCTGGCCAATGATTTTGAAAAAAATCATGAGATGAGTCTTAGTAGGAAGAGCAGAAAAGTAAGAGCGTACCTGCAACCTGAGCCAAGTATGTAGTAGTGCTTTTGGAATTCTGCAGTTTTATTGTGTCTCCAAATGCAACAACTGAGGAATTTCAACAGGAGTGATAAGGGCTCCTAATGAAAGCAGCCATCCCTGATTTGCTCAATGTTTCTGCCTTGTTTGAGAATCTCCTTGCTCTCCGGTAGTTTTGATAGAATGCACCTATTTCTCCTCCTGCACCTACACCTCAATCTGTTTCTGGCCCCGCCTCTATCTGGTGCAGCTCCTGCTCAAGTAATGGACACCTGCCCTATTGTCCTGACATTTGGTTTCTTATATCGTCTCACCGATTTTATTTTTCTAGATCTCATACTTCTTCATCCTTCTGTCCTGGTATACACTAGGGAGTTATTTCAAAATAACTCTCCTTATTTCAAAATAACAAGCAGAAAGTCCACATTACCAAACTTGTTATTTCAAAATAACGGGCTGGTTATTTCAAAATCTGTACTCCTGCTTTCCACAGGGAATAATGCTTATTTCAAAATAGTTATTTTGAAATAGCTCAGTGTGGATGCTCCACTGCCGCTATTTCAAAATAACTGCTCCCCAGAGTCATTTAATTACTCCTCAGTGCTTCCTGGGGCTCTAAGTGGAGGTTGTGTGTCTACATTAAAGAAGCCTGACTCAGACTAATTTCAAGCTTCCCAGTAGTGAGGACACACTATTTTGAAATAGTTATTTTGGGAGTTATTATTTCAAAATAAATTATATTGAAATAATTTCCTAGTGTAGATATTCCCTCTGTGTCTATTAGAAAGGAAGCTACTATGTTCTGGGGCACATACAGAATTTAGTAGGGCTAAAACAAATAGGGTTTTTAGTAATGTAATGAGTTCTGATAGAAATTATCCTGAAAAGGTATAGAATTTAACAGGGAATCATACCCTTGCAATGCTTTTTAAACATTCTAAAGATATTCTGAATTATATTCTACTATAGACAATGAGTAGTCCTGTGGCACCTTAAAGACTACAAAAATATAGTCTTTAAGGTGCCCCAGGACTTACTCTTTTTAAAGTTACAGACTAACATGGCTACCCCTCTGAGACTAAATTCTATTGTGTACTTCAAAAAAGTATAGAAACAAAATAATTTCCTATTAAATTGTAGAGTACTTTTTAATAAAGTTAGAGCCAGGTATATATTTCCATCATGGATTGTTTTATTGAGCCTATAATTCTCAGTGCTGCATGTACTCCAGTAAAGTTATAATCACTGGAGATATATCTGCTTCTCTTACTGTTTAAGGTTCATTGCCATGGCCAGATGCAATGCATTTAGATTTTAGACCTGCTGTCCCCGGAGCTGTATTTTATAGCTGTTAGTCAACAGACCAGACTGAGCAGAAACTTGTATAGCAATCACCATTTAGCAAAGGCTACCTATCTATTGTACATAGGAGAGTGTAGTATTTTCTAGGCATAGTGACAGAAATAATGACGACCATTGTACTATACTTTGGAGCTTGGTTGCTACTTGTTTTCTTCTTTCTTTTTAAAGAGTCTAGGAATGTTCTTTATCTTTTACCCTCTGTCATTTCTTTTATCTCTTCTACAAAAAAAAAAAAAGAATACATAAAAACAGCAAAAACTTCCACTAACCAGAACAATAGTCCACAATCCAATGAGATCCTGCTATCTATAAAAAGTGGTACAATATAACCACTATCTACAGCAGTAGCATATCTTATCTTCCTACATCCTCTTCTAACTAAACAAAGAATATTCAGAAATGTCTTCTCACACTCTTAAGAAAAGCAACAACAGAATCAAATAACTACTTTAAGTGTACTTGACAAAAATTAGAAGCAAAAGTTTGTTTAAAAAAAAAGGTGTCACAAAAACAAAAATTTAGGGACGTGCCCAAATTCATCACTTTATTTGTGATATTTCTAACAGTTTCAGGTTAATTATGCCACTTTATTGGATGCAGGAGAGATCCCCATATTTGCTCTTTTCCCCCATCCTTCCTCTTCTCTGCCTATACCACTTACAAGTAACAGGCCAAGAGTCAAGCAACAAGAGACTGAAATCCACTTATGGATGAAGTCAGCAAAGCTGAAATTATGAAGGGCATAGCAGAAGTGTAATACTCCTCTATGATCAAGAAATATTATTCTTAGGGTATAGATATTTTAAACTGTGTGCACAACGAGTGATTTGTACTGCAGGAAAATAAGAAATACTTGAGAAATTTCAAAATATGACAAGAGCACTTCTGAAAAATATTACATTGTGTTTTTGATATAATCTTTTAGAGTTTCATTCTCTAATAATTTTTTTTAGGTAAACTCTAATGGCTGGATCCTGATAAACATGGGTATTGTTAGAGTAAGGGACATAGTAAAACATGCCATGAGTTACAGATGTCACCACTGATTGTGCGTACCTTTAAAGATGCATAAATAAGAAAATAAGGTCCTAAATATATCCTGGCATTAAATCTTAATTTAGAGAGGTTATTATTTTTAACTGATAAAATTGGGCTACAGAAGGATGGATGTTAAGGAGCTCTCCAAAAGCAACCGTAGAACAATAGAGAATCTAACTTAGTATAATGGAAAATATACAGAAACAGAAGGTCACTGGGGCCATTGAGATATGCTTCATGTAGTGATTGAATTCAGGCAAATTATTTATATTATCCTTCATACCATGGTGTATCAAGCATTTCTACCATACTATACCCATGCAGGTGTTGTACATTACCCATGATACTTGCTGTTTCTGGTCCCACTGCTCCCTCTCTGCCACAACACACAAGCGTCTAGCCTTGAAGCAAGCAATTTCATCTATTGAAAGATTGAAAACCACTCCATGGAGTAGTCTACAAAGCTGATATCTTAAAGGTGACAGCAGAAGAATGGTACCACAAAACTACTCCACTCTTAGATCAAAGGTTATGAAGCTCATATGAGTGGTGTACCACTAGCTCTTTCACATTGTGGATCTTCCTGTAGTTGGCAGAATTAGTAAAGAGGTAGTCTGTGCTTTTGTGTAAATCAGTTTCATGTATATAGCTGGCAACTCAACATTGAGCAACTGCTGTGTTTTCGGTGGTTAGCACTGACCTTGAGGTGTAACTGGACCTCTGAGTCTCATTTCTTAAAAGTAGTATCAGATAGAGAGTCTCTTCAGAAAGTGGCCAAAGACAGAAACTGTCGCTGGAGCCTGCGCAAACCCAGCAGGGGTTTAGAAGCACACTGTTCCAGTGTATTGTTCCAAACACAAATGTTCGGTGTATCTACAAATGGCAGCTCAGCTAGCACTGTGACACCTAGCTTCATTTTTTCCTTATTTTATACACCTGAGTATACACTTATTGATTGCACTGATGGTAATGCCCCAGTCCAGTAAATTACTCAATCATGCACTCAACTGTATGCATATATATTCAATGAGATGATTCACATCCTGAAATGCATAACTAATTTGCTGGGTTAGAGCATAAATAAAGGGAGAATAGGATTCTTTTATTTTCTTTAGTCTTCTTAATATTGGTTTGTCCTCAATTTACAGGTACAGGTTGAACCTCTGTAGTCCTCCACCCTTAAGAACTTACCGGTGCCAAACCAGAGAATTGGCTGAACCATGGGAGATCAATGTAGTAGCAGAATTACCAACACTTCCACTGCTTACTGGGCTCTTATAAGACATTTAGGGGTAAATTAGAGCTAAATAACAGAACAGCACACTGAAAGCCAGGACATGGTTCTGTAAACAAACTTTATGGGACTGCAGAAAACTAGGCTACAACCATGATAAGTGGACATCCAGCTAACTAAAATCATGCTGGACCAAAGATTTTGCCAGATAAAAGAGTGCCGGATTAAAGAGGTTCAACATGTACAATTAAACTTATCCACATGGAGACATTTTGAATTTAATCTAGTTTTACTGCTCTTTACTGGAGAGAATAATGTTTGAATTAATTGTCAATTTGATCATGAAATCAAAACTGGTTCAGTTGTCATTCACTTATCCATTTCAATATGGTTGTTTCCATCATCAAGTTACCCAATGCCAGATCAACTATATTTTGTTAACTATATTTCTGTGATAGAAAAGTTAATGAATGGCTCCTGGAAATCTTTCTGTGAAAATTTAATATAATCTATTTTTGACTCATGACTGATGTCAATTATCAGGGGAGGAATTGACTTAAATTCAAAAGTACTGAACATCTTAATGACTTTTTTTTTAATTTCACAAGATCTCCTTTACATGTAGCATTGAAGAAGATGTCACTTTTGAAAGAATCAATTCAGTTGTATTTCCAATGTATTACAATAGTATATGCCATAGATTTTGAAGCTGTTTAATTGGTTTAAAACATTTTTCTGTACTAATGTACAGTAAAGTGTCAGTAAACTTCAACACAGTAGGCCTGATTCTCAGTTAACGCTATTGTTACTTTATTAACTTTATGGGAGTTATTATTGCTTTATACCAGGTGGGATGAGACACGGAGACATTCTCTATCATGTATCCAACTGAGGAAAATACCCTCTATACACATCTCGAAGAAGATCAGTTGGATCGCTCACTAAGAGTCTAAGGTAGTGTTCTGGCCCATTTTGAGAAAGCTGCTAATGGACCACTCTGCTTTGTTTATCTAAAGGCTGTTTAGCCATGGAGCCTCACAGTTCCCATTGGCTCCAGTTTGCTGTTTCCAGCCAAGGGGAGCTACAGGAAGAGGTGGCCCTGACCATGCTGCTTCCCATGGCCCCGTTTGGTTGGAAACAGTTGAACGGGGCCCAACAGAAACCACGAGGCTCCATGGATATGCAGTCTTTAGATAAACAAAGTGGAGTGGCCCGTTAGCAGCTGGTCTAAAGACATTGAGAGACACAAATGAAGGACAGATCATAGATTCTTCAAGAGCATAAGTAACAGAAAGTAGAATTCCTAGCTAAGCACAATTGTTGGCATTCATTACAAAAGCTTTCATTATGATCTTCAGTGTACTGCACAGGACTCAACCACAGTTTAAGGTTGCTTAGAAATAGGTGCTTTTAAACATTTTGAAAAATCCCAAGTACGATTAGCTACTAATCAAGAAAAGTCTCCTTTATGAATGTCTGTGGCAATGAATAACTCCTAGAGAAATCTTTTCCCTTCTTTTTCAATTTAACATTTTATGCTAGGGTGTCAATAGTACAAAATATTTCAGAAATACTACAACTGGTGCAAATTTTATTGCATTATTTCAATTTTAATATTCTTTTCCCCCAGGTTTCTGTTAAATAGCTGACCTTTACTTTTGCATGACCTTTAAGTTTGCACCCAAAATTAACAGAATATGGAAGATGATATTTTTATGAACATAAATGATGGAAATGCTGAGGAATCTCGGTACCTGATTTGCGGTTATGAATTCCCTCAATGAGCTAAGCCTGCAATTGATTGTGGATGCCAAATCAGAGGCTGCTATAAAAACTTTGGCCTTATGGGTGAACTACATGAAGAGAGCTTTGCAATCAGAAGAAAAAGAATGAAAACATTGCAACCGGTTGAATACCATTTAAACCTATAGTATTCAATTCAGGATGTCACATTACCAGAAAGATATTGATAAATTGGAATGAGTTTACAAGAGAGCAGGAAAAAATAATCACTGGAGAGACTGATTTGTAAGTCACGATTAAAAGAAATAAATCTGTGCAGTTTGACAAGTGTTGTCTATGACTGTATTAATAATTGTTTGTGTTCTCTTGGGCCCTTTAGGCATAGCTATACATTGGGGGCAAAGTGGAGGTACCCCATTGCAGGAGAAGTCCCAGGAACGATTTTTGCATCAAGGTGCCACATTTCCTTTCCGCTGCACAGAGGGGTTGTGCAAGGGTGTCCCATAGTGTTTCCCACTCAGTGCTTCCTCCTTATACCTCCATAAGAGTAATGGACGTCCCCAATGTTGCACAGATGGAGTAGTTCCTGATGTCCTCCATAGATAGGGACTGAAACCATGATAGGTCCTTACACTTGACCTACTTCTCTTGAGCACCTATGCAAAGGCCAATCAGTAAACACCAAAGGGGTATTGTTTAGTGTGATAACCAGAGGTCTAACTAAATGTTATGAAACTAAGGAAAGGAAAAAAAATACTGAATATCAGGGAAATCTTTGTCATACTGAGGAGTAATAAGCCTGTGGACTAGTCTCCCTGAGGGCAAGCCCCATACTTGGAATTTATGAACGTAAAGGCCAGTCCAGCACTCAGAGTGGTGGACTGGATAATCCAATAATCTCATCCATCTCCAACTTCTATGTCATAGAAGACTATGAGGAGTCCTGTGGCACCTTATAGACTAGTATAACAAAAGAAGGGAAGTTCATAGAATCATAGAACCATAGATCTGGAAGAGACCCCAGAAGGTCATCAAGTCCAGCCCCCTGCTCTAGG
>CM057845.1:257714835-257740321 GCA_030068395.1 Apalone spinifera
CACAAACACAAGCTCAGCACACAGCAAGAAAGCCCCAAAGACAACACACTCTTCCCTCAAGAGTCCTGTATCTGCTTCTCTTTTACCTGAGAACTCCCTCTCTAAACTCCCTGTTAGCACTCACCTGTTCGCAAGCTCGCAAGTTATTTATTGAGTGTAGGACCAATGTTAATGAGGCCAGTTTTAATGAGGCCAATGTGGCTCACTCACAGAAGACTATGTAGGATATTGTAGAATCATAGATAGTAGAACCAGATGAAGAATCAAGATGTCATCAAGTCCAGAGTCCTGCACTCATGACAGGATCAAGCACCATATACACCATCTCTAACAGATGTTTATTTGATCTAGTCTTTGAAATCGCCAATAATAAAAATTCCACAATATCCTTAGGCAATTTGTTCCACTGGTAAACCACCCTGACAGTGGAGTGTTTCATAATGTCCAGCCTAAACCTTCCTTGCTGCAATTTAAGCTTCATTACTTTGTCATGTTCAGCTTTATCTCTACTTCTTGGAAAATCTATGCCAGGAGCTATATCAGGCATAGATGAATCAGCAACTTCCGTCAGATAAGTATCAGAGGGGTAGCCATGTTAGTCTGAATCTGCATAAACAACAAGAAGTCCTGTGGCACCTTATAGACTAATAGATTTACTGGAGCATAAGCTTTCATGGGCAAAGACCCACTTCATCAGATGCATGTAATAGAAATTGGGAAATTGGGAATTTCCACTACATGCATCTGACAAAGTGGGTCTTTGCCCATGAAAGCTTATGCTCCAGTAAGTCTGTTAGTCTATATGGTGCCACAGGACTTCTCGTTGTTCCCTCAGATACCCACTCAAGGATGATGACCATCCTTATGCATCTGACCATCTCTTTTGCTTCTTCTCCTTCTAAGGCCACATCTAGTGCTGCCTCAGTAGCAATTGCCTTCTCTTGTGTAGAAAAAAGAAAGTGGGGAAAATCCCCCAAACTCTCTTGTACAACCCCACCTCTTACATAGAACCCTGTTGTTAGCTGTTTACTATGCCAGTGTTCGCTAATGACTGGGTTTCAGCCTATCCAAACAAGGTCAACAACACCTCTCCTCACTGAAAAAAAATCATAACTGTGCCTTATGAGCACAACATTACAAATCTCTTCTTCAGCCAAACTCCCACAAAAGCCCAGCTGTTAGTTGTACTTGTGTCACATTTGTGTGAAAGGAAAAGCACTGGATATGAACTGTTGTGGTCTAGAGGAGTAATTTTCAATTGAGTTGATACATCAGGGGGTTAGATTGCTAACTAAATTATTAATGTTGGCTGAGCTATCATTGAGAATCCCATTGGATATAAAATTCAACTAGCAAATGGCTAAGGATATTGTGTTAAGAATACATAGTTCTGTATTGATATAAAAGTAACCCCCCAAGAAAAGTGGATGATTACAATTAATTTATCCTCTCTGGGACCTTATCCAAAGTCCCCTGGAGTTGAGTGCTTCAATTGACTTCAGAGGGCTTAGGATCAGTTCCACAGTTTATTACCACTTGTCAAATTTCAAAAGCCTATGTTGTCCATTCATTTATGCCCTCTTGCAAACCGTCTTTATTTTATTTTTGTTTATTTTAAATTTATTGTTTATCTTCAAATGTAGGTGAATGAAATTATAAATATACAAAGTGTGATGTAAGAAAAAACACTTTCCTATTCCACTGTCTGTAGTAAACAATTGCCTTTAAAAGGGATCACAACGTGGGCTCAGGTCTCCTTAAGGAGCTGTTATTTAAACAGTAGTCTATAGCGTTGATAAAAGGTTAGCATCAAAGACTGATCTCCCCTGTCAGTTTAAAACATTCAGCTGATTTACTCATTCACTTTTATTGTTCTGTTAACAGAAAAGAACTGCAAGGAATATTCAGGCATGGAAAACTGAAGAGAAACTATTTGCAATGATAATTCTGAAAATCATGTACAGTAAACTTGAGATTGTCATGTAAGCTTAGCTTCCCTGGTTAGGCCTCTTCTGTCAATACAGAGTTCTTTCAAACCTTGCCTTCTCTAAACCTTTGTGCTGGGCTTCCCTGGCTGCTCAAAAGGTTACCCTGCAAAGGGGAAAAGTCCCTTCATCTTGCTGAAGTGAGTCTCATGTAAAACTGTCAAAGCAGTTGGCATATATGTAAGAAGCTCTGGGATAAATTTAGAAAAAAAGGTTCTGTGTGGATGAAAGGTAATTTTCACTACTTCGCAACTTAAAAAAATCCTTCATAAATCTTTTAGTTTATGAATATTTGGAGCAGAGCCTGTTACTTATTATGCAGCTAGCACAATGGAGCCCTGGTCTGACTGACGTCTAGGAACTATCACAATGCGATAAATAATAAATTCCATGTTGTACCTTTTAATTTTGGTACACTGTTGTTTTGCTTCTGATTTAAGACAATGGTTCAGATTCTGATACCGGACATTGGTGGAAAGTCACTGACTACAGTAGAGTTACTCCAGATTTACACTGTTGTAATTGAGATTAGAAACCAGCTCAATTTGAGGATAGTTGTTAAGGACCTTACTTGTACACATAATAATTTAACTATAGCCAACAGAATTCTCAACTTATAATTTAGATATTTTAGAAACATGTATTTCAGTGGTGGCCAGTGGTCAAAATATGTGGCAGAGACAGTAATTAGAAAAAGTTGCACCAAAAAAAAAAATGCAGATCCATTCTACTCACCCATCCATTCACCTACACGAAAGTATTTCTGATCTCCCAATTAAAATCACCCAAGCAATTAAACAATTTGGGTTCTGTCCCTAAACCCAATGAATAAATTCAGCCTCAACAGTTATTATTGTATTCCCTACTCCTTAAATGATTAAATAGCCCATTTCTGTTCTGCTTCCTACCCCCCAACTGCGTCACAAAGCTATTTTTACTAACTCTCTCTCCTTCACATCATAGGCCTTGTTCTCTGCCTCCGCTTTCTCCCACTTAGGGCTTATCTAGACTACATGGAACGGTCGAAAGAACAGCTTTCAAAAGTGAAAGTAGTTTAGACGTGGCTTTTTCAGCGACCCCCCCCCCATCGAAAAGCTGCGTAAAACTTATTTTTTGAGGAAGAGCGGTTTTTCGACAAAGGGGAGGGGATTCATCGAAAAAGCCATGTCTAAACTACTTTCACTTTCAAAAACTGCGCTTTGGAAACTGCGATCGAAAGTGAGATCCTCTTTTGACTGTTCCGTGTAGTCTAGATAAGCCCTTAGGTTCCTGGAGCTACTTCTGAGGTAGAACTGGAATTAAGCACTGAGATTGTATCAATGCATAGACTATGTGGATCTCCAAAGAATGCTGGAAAATGAATGTGTGAGCAAGCTCTGATTTCAGTACTGCTCTGTACCTTCAATGGAGGAAGTTGTCTTAAGTGTTAAGAGCTAGTAGGCTCACTTGCCCTTCCATCCCTGAACACCACTCAGTGTTGCTGTGGCTGCACTAAAATCAAGACACTATCTGCCTCTTCTCTCCTTCCGGCATATTCCAACATGAATCTCACCACTGGGCTGCAGTAGAGGAGGGAAAATGAAAGGCATTAGAAAAGACCTTTTTTTCTTTTAAAAGAAAGAAGAAGGATTTAATTGGTGGACAATAGCCCCATTAATGAGGAGGACAGGGTGGGGAGAAGGTCTGCTATATTACATTAGGTCTGTACCACTCAGAGATTCCTCCAGCATGGAGGGATCCTCACAGTTTTGACTAATCGCCTTCAAAGACCCTTTATATGGCCAGCATGGCACAAAGGGTTATGGGAGTGGTTCCATACCCATTATCATTTTTATTCTTTTCTATATCTTTTCCAATTTTAATACATACTTTTTTGGGTTGAGGAGACATGCAGTTTCCAAGGTGTGGGCATGACATGGATTTACGCAATGGCATTATGATATTTTGTATTTTATTATCTATCCCTTTCCTAATGGTTCCTGGCATTATGCTAACTTTCTTGGCTGCTGGTCCACACTGAGCAGAAATTTTCAGAGAAGTATCTGCCATGACTTCCAGGTGTCTTTCTTAAGTGGTAAAAGCTAATTTTTACCCAATCATTTTTTATTAATAATTTGGATAATGTCTTCCAATGTACATTAAATTGAATTTGCCATTTTGTTGTCCAATCAAGTAGTGAGATTACTTTACAAATTTTAACAGTCTACTACAGACTTAATTATATTGAATAATTTTGTGTCATCTGCAAACTTTTCTGCTCCAGTCATGATTTCTTTTATAAGAACTGTGCTGTTGACTCTTCCTCAATATATCATGTTCAACTACGGGTCTAGTAATTCTGTCCTTTACTATTGTTTCAACTATTTTGAATGATACTGAAGTCTTGCTTACCATTCTACGAATGTCAGGATTGCCTCTTGACTCTTTTAAAAAAATTGATGTTAGTTAGCTATCATCCTGTGATCTAGTACAGATGCTGATTTAAGTGATTGCTTACATACCACAGTTAGTAGTTATGCAATTTTATATTTAAGTTCTGTCAGAACTCTTGGGTGAATGCCATCTGGTCCTGGTGACTTATTACCATTTATTTTATGCTTGTTCTAAAATCTCATCTTCTGACACCTCAATCAGAACAGTTCTTCAGATCTGTCACCTAAAAAGAATGACTCAAGTGTAGACAATCTCCCCCGTATCCTCAGAAAAAAAAAAAGAAAAAGAAAAGAAAAGAATTATTTTAGTTTCTCTGCAATGCTTTGTCTCCCTTTAGGGCTCCTTTAGCTTCTTAATTGTCCATTGGCTCCACTGTTTATTTGGCATGTTTTCGGCTTCAGATGTAAATGAAAAAAGAATGCTGTTAGCTTTTGTGTCCTTAGTTAGCTGCTCTTCAAACTTTCTTGACCTTCCTTATTATACTTTTTAAATGGACATACCATAGTTTGTGTTCCTTTCTGTTTTTCTCAATAGGATATGATTTCCAACTTTTAAAAGTGCCTTTTTGTACCTGACAACCTCTGTTACTTCTCTGTTTAATCACAATCATATTTTTTGGTGTCTTACTGGTTCTTGTTGTTGTTGGTTTTTTTATTTGCTGCTGTTGTGGTTCATTATTTGGATTATACATTTAGTCTGAGTCTTTTAAGTGGTCTCCATGAAATATGTATGCATTTCACTCTTCTGATTGTTCCATTAATTTCTGTTAAACTAGCTTCCTCATTTTTGTGTAGCTCCCCCATTTGAATATAATTCTATTATGCTGTGTTTCTTTGTCATTTCCCCCTTACAAGAATGTTAAATTTAATTATACTGTGGTCACTAATACCAAGCTGTTCATCTATATTCACCACTTAGATCAGATTCTATGCCACTTATGACTAAATTAAGAATTGACTCTCCCCTTTTTAATTCCAGAACAAGCTGCTTCTTGAAGCAGTCATTTATGGTGTCAAAACATTTTATTGCTGCCTCCCTTCCTGAGCTTACATATACTTAGTAAATACAAGGATATCCTCATTCCACCAAGTTTCCATGATGCCTGTTATATCGCTATTCTCATTTTTTGACAGATACAGTACTACAGGGTTGAACCTCTCTAGTCTGGCACACTTGAGACCTGACCAGTGCTGAACCAGAGAAATTATTGAACCATAGGAGGTCAATCTTGTCTAGCAGCATTACCAACATTTCCACTACTTACTGGGCTCTTAGAACACATTAGGGGTCAATTAGAGCTAAATAACAGCACAAACACTGAGAGCTAGGACTGGTGGCTGTAAACTTTATGGGATTGCAGGAAACTTGGCCAGACTCACGATAAGTGGACATTGGGCTAAATAAAATCGTGCCAGACCATGGATGTTGCTGAACTGGAGAGTGACAGACTAGAGTTTCAACCTGCACACATATCTTAGTATTTAGATTTTAGCATTTATTTATAATCACACGTACATTTTCTCAATAATCAGTTGCTTGCCTTCATGTGTTGTATGTAAATGAGACTCCTTTGAGTTTGACTGTTCCTTTCTAGCTCCTGCTTGCACTTTAGCAGAATATACATTTCCCCTTTAATAAATTAATTCAAAGCATGTTATCATACCTGGCAGCTTTCATCATACCTGGCAGCTTTCCCTCTCTATTTCTAGATTTCTATTTTCATATTTAAAAATAATATGACTTTTTCTAAAACTGAGTATTTCATATTCCCTTCTGTCTTGTAGAAACTTCTCATTTATAATTTAGTTATATAGAAGCATAGCCCTGTCCAGTTCTAATATTCTCAGGATTAATTTGTGTGTTCATTCAAAAGGTCATAAAATCTAAAGGAGATGATTACAATATGGTAACCCTAAACTCTATATCTACAGGGTTACTTGTTAGAAGAATGATAACTTGCTGTGTGCTCTTGTAGTAAAATAGTCAAAAGATAGATAGTCAACACTAGAACTGTCTGAACACTCTAATTTTCACATCAGGAACTAGATTCAAGGAAAACAGAATTTCACTTGCATACCAAAGCAAATTTTTAATGTGAAATTTCCCCTGTACTTTGTCATATGTAGAATGCAATTTCCTTCAAAATTAATATGATATGATATGATATGATATTAATCTTCCTAATATGCTATTTGAATATACCTTGATCTGATTAAATAACGAATATGTGCGTGAGCTGAGAATGTCTAAGTACATGCATAACTTTCCTTTCAGGCTCTTTCACTAAATACAACAATTTCCAAAAATGTTACTCCTGTCTCTTATTTCTGTACCTTCTTGTAAGGAATCACTGTGTTTGGAGCTGTTTGATCAAGCCAAAATAAGGGAAAGGCAACAAAGAAATGTGCATCCAAGTGCGATGCCTCTGTTCAAACTGATAACATGGTTTTGTTTATTATTTCTTGTTTATGGGCCAATACAGATCAGTGGCCATGCAAAGCTTTAAAGGTTGAGCTGTGGTTGACAAATACCATAAAGAAATAAAGATGGGTCTGTCTGTATTAAAGATAGTAGATATTCAGCTAATCTCTATATTATTTAGGGCAATCATTTATATAGAAACACATTTTGCCAGTGCTGTTTTTAAAAAGTTGTCTGGGTCTGTTTTATTCATTCATTTTACAATCTCAGCAGCTTTGTTTAGGACATTCCTTTTCCTGTCATAAGGGCATCCACTTTTTTAGCTTCTCTTATTAATCTTTAATACAATATTTACCATTGAAAGCAGAAAATATTCCTAATTTGGATATGATAACCAAGGTAATATACACTACTCAGAGTGACATGTAAATAGTGGAATATACAATTATAGTTATACAACCTTGTTGTTTTTACGTACAGAGCCTTTAACAAATTTATCCATTACTTCCTTCACCTGATTCACTGTAACCTTGATACAAGTTATAGGACTTCATGCATTTTTCCTACATTAAAACTCAATCAGTTGTCTGTATTTCAGAAACTCTCCCATTTAGTTCTTAAGCCTCTATACT
Source organism: Apalone spinifera (assembly GCA_030068395.1). Lineage (NCBI taxonomy): Eukaryota > Metazoa > Chordata > Testudines > Trionychidae > Apalone > Apalone spinifera. The sequence goes on from CM057845.1 coordinate 257,722,307, forward strand.
TTATCATAAGACTTTTTTTTAAAATCACTTCCTTTTACTGAATTGCACAAATAATGACCTAGATTTTTTTCTTTTAAAATTTATTTCCAAGATTTTCAAATTCATATAATAAAAAAAATATTCTATTAGGACTGGTCTACACTAAAGGAGAAAGTCGACTTAAAATAAGCAACTCCAGCTATATTAATTATGTAACTGGAGTCGATATATCTTAAATCGCACTTTCGCGCCATCCACCAGCAGGAGATTTGACAGGAGCACATGCTCAATCTCCTGTAGACTCCCCTTACTCCTCATGAGGAGCAGGAATACTGGTTCCGACAGGAGCGCCCTCTCAGTTTGAATTAGCGAGCCTTCACTAGACCCGCTAATTCATACCCTGGAAGATCGACTGCAACACATTGATCTTCTCCATAGTGTCAACAAGCCCTGAGACAGCAAGGTTTATACAGAAAAAAATACTGCAACATGATTACCAATACGCCACAAAAGAAGCATACAGGGAGTGCAACAGAACAAAGTTATATATAATACAGTCAACATAGGTTGATATATCCTTCCACAGAGGTATCATTGTTTAATTGACTGGCTACCTAGTGTATCTTCTTATTAGAAACAACTGCAAGGTGGTGCCTTGTTAAGTAGAAAATAATGCTTTATATAAATGTGTGCAATAAGCTTTCTTTCTGAGACTTTCTTGTAAGAAGTTTAGTCTATTTAGATTAGTAAAGCAATATGCTTGATTTACAATGTCAATTAATTTGATCTTTTTAGCAGAACATTAAGTCAAATGTTGAAATTGCACTTTCAATTTCTCTTTGTGTTCATTAGTAAAACAATGGACTATGAGATTGTAATGGGTATTTAGATTAGCAACTCTATTTAGTCTATTAAATAACTGCTTTGTCCCAATAAGGTAAAGAGGTTCCGTGTAAGGCTTGTACCCCACATATCTCCTAATGTCTCACTGTCTCAATAAGTCAACCATTTCCTTTTTCAACTCATTATATTTTGTTTTCTCCCATGCATATTCTTAAAAATTACTAAATGTCATAATGATCAACTAATTTATCCAGGCCAGAACTTTTTTGATTTTAAGTAACTAACCAACCATAATCCTCGATAAAAGACTCTCAGTGTACTCAGTAGATGTGTACTGGCATCCATAGGTGGCAGGTATAAGAGGCAAGGGGAGCAATGCCTTCCCTGGGTATTAGTGGTCAACCTTTCCCCCCTCCTATCTTTATTCTGAAGGTTCCTGCAGACTCCCATAATAGGCTGTTGCAACCTGGCGAATTTTTGCTCCAGAGACGATCTAGCAACTGAAAAGTGAAAAGGCTTCCAGCTTGCCAGACCTATTAGCATAACACTAAACCTATGAGACATTAATTAATTAATTGCTAACGAAGCCATGTGTACAGGACCTTAGTTTAAGATTGTTTAAAATATTTCATTAGTTTGTTGCTAAAGATTATAAAATCACATCTCTAAAAAATCCCTATATAAGTTTCTAGATGCACAATGTGAGTATTCAGCTTTAGCATTAAAAGCTTGGATCTTCAGACACATATTTTTTTAAATAAATTCTTTGAAAGACAACCCTTATTTAAATTCACATTTTCATTTTAATGACTATAGTACAAAAGCCTGCTTCCAAAGTCTTCCTGTCCTATCTGTCAATCCCTGTTGTAATTTTTCTTTTTAGCCCACCCCACCCTTGTTGAAGAGAGCCCTTAAAGTAGTGGTCCCCAACCTTTTTAAGCATGAGATCACTTTTTGAATTTAAGTGCAATACAATATCTACCTCAAACCCAAACACTCTTTTCCCTGACTTCTTTGTGCCCCTTCTGAGGCTCCGCCCCCTTCTCACTCCATCCTTCCTCCCTCACTTCACCAGGCAGGGGCAGAGGTTGAGGTGCAGGCTCTGATCTTGGATTAAGAGATTTAGTGTGCAAGAGGGGCCCTGAGCTGAACTTGGGGCAGGCAGTTGGGATGCCCAAGGAGGTTCTAGGTCTGGGCTCTGGGAGGGCATTTGGTGCTCAGGGCTAGGGCAGGGGCTTGATGTGCAGGAAGAGGTATATGACTGGGGTAGGAGTTCGGGATGTGGGCTCCAGCTAGGTACTTCTTATCTCAGGTAGCTCCTGGTGGTGGTGCAGGGGGGCTAAGTCAGGCTCACACTGCCCTGGCCCATTCCCTAAAGCAGCCAGCAAACTCCATCCCAAGTCCTGTTGTGTCCCTTCTTTGCTCTGTGGAGATAGGATACAGAGTGGGAGAGGGGGCATCTTGGCATGAGCCCTCACCCTCCCCTACCCAGAGGCTTCTGAGAGGACAGCTCCAAGGCAAAGGGCAGGAGATGCACCACAGTCTGCGGGGAGCAGCTGAAGTGCCAGCACTTGATAGCCTCTTGGCCAAACCAATCAGGATCACCTCTCAGAGACTCCAAGATCTACCAGCAGATCCCGATCTACTGGTTGGTGACCACTGCCTTAAAGGGAACAACATACTTTTCTTCCAGAAAGCTGGACAAATGAATTTCCCTTTCTTTATTTCTGACTATTTTATGAACTAGTTTTAGAGAACTCTCCATCAAAATCAGTAGTAAGATATAAAATTCTTTGTTATGCCCAAAATCTTTGGAAACATATTTTTAACATAAACATATGTCACAAAAATGCTTTTATTTTCTAAAAGCAATGGACTTTGTTATGAACATACTGAGCATCTCTGACTGATTAATTTAAAATAACATCTTTGTTTCAGTGTGTTAAATATGTAGTAATCTGGAATGGTTACTTTATGAAGACTTAAGAGTAGATTTAAAATATAAAATCAGCTTAGAAATACTGATGAAGAAAATGTAAAACAGAGAAGAGTTGCATCATGTATTCTCTAATATTTAATTCAGCAGGACAGCTAACCAGCCCTTACTAAAAGTTTTTGCAAATACATCTCTGACAAACTTCAGAGTATATCAAAAACCCATGACTAACATTTTTTTTATTCCCAAATTTGGTGCTTTTAATTAGGTACCTCCTGCATGTCCAGTCTTCATAAGTCATGCAGTGGAAAATATGATCCATTTTCTTTAGAAATCAATTTTAGAAGAGTGATTTTTTTTCAAATGTCATTTGCTACATTTCAGTTCAGAGATTTGGCTAGAAGGGATAAGCAGGGAGGGGGAGAGAAGAGAAGAGGGAGACAGTGGGAAGTGGGTGAGGCCTGGGTGGAGCAAACGTGGAGTATGGGTGGAGTCACAGACTGAGGAGCTGGCCTTCCCAAACAGCAGCTTCAACCGCCACCACCACCACCACTGTTGCCACAGATAAGAAATTGGTCTGCTTATATACTAGCTAATTCATAACTCTCTCTTCAGATAAACTAATTTTTTCCTAAAGTGCAAGACATATCACCAAAGATTACAAAGCTTGCGCTACAGTTTGGCACCACCGGTACTTCAGTCCCAGTCTTGAAAAGAATGCACCATGAAAAACATCTATTCCCTTACAGGCTGTGTCTATACTGCAAGGCTTTTACTCAAGAGGAGATGCAAATGGAGCACTCATTTCCATATGTCGTGTTCGCATTTGCATTTCTCTTCAGATCCTTTTTGCGCAAGAGGTTTTTGTGCAAAGAGCTGTGGAGATGGCTCCTTTTTGCACAAAAGGGGGGGGAGGATTGCACAAAAAGGAGCCATCTCCACAGCTCTTTTGTGCACAAAAACCTCTTGCGCAAAAGGGATCCGAGGAGGAAATGCAAATGCAAGAGCGACATATGCAAATGAGTGCTGCATTTGCATTTCCTCTTGAGGAAAAGCCTTGCAGTATAGATGTAGCCACAGAGTCCCAGTGAAATCAGTGGGACTCCATACAGGCATTAAGGTCCACCCAGATGGTTCATTCTGAAGGATGAAAAGACCAGTTGTGCTGCCTGTCTATGCAGACTTGAATTCAACCATGTTGGCCTAAAGTTGTTAAGGCTTTAAACAGTGTTGTTAGTCTGACTGTCTTACATCTTTGAAGCTATGCAACAGGCTTATGAGTACATGATTAGAACCAAAAGGAATGTTTCAGTCCAAACTTTTTTTCTGCCAAAAATGTGGATCGGTGTGTAACAGGATTCCCATGATACAATTTGTACTGCAGGAACACTGAGCCCTCCAAACAGGGCTGTCTCTCACACTGTGATGTGGATGTTAAGCAACAAGCCTCAGAGAGGCATTGAATTTGCAACAAGGATGGGCAGCCTAGGCTAGTGAGTGGGTCACAGGAATGGTCTTCCTTCATCTCAGTGAACCACAAGATTGTCCGAACCAAGATGATTTCCCAGGATGGTATAGTTTTGGTAACTGTGCCTGAATAAATAGAATTTGCAGGGTATGCTAATTGAACTATAGGAGTGCTTTGATTGAATGCAGAGAAAGCACATGACTCTCCCGGTCACTACTGCGTGCAATCAGAACATACCTCACTTTACATGCACTTGCTTTTACATGCATTTCACTTTAGTAATCCTGGTGGGAAAAAAAAAGTACATAAACAGAAACCTGTAGAATCTGGTAACCCTGCACAGGGGCAATGGTTAACAATATATCTTGCAAGCCACCCACAGAAACCCCACACATAGAACCTCTGCCTTACACAGACATCCACAATCAGGACAATCCCAGCTGAATTATGTGATTGAACTCCCAGCCACTCATGAATCAACTACCATGATGCTCCAGACACTTCCCCACAACACTCCAGCCTTGCAGACTAGAAATGTATCGACATGCTCTAATCAGAAGCTTCACCAGTGTTAAGTTAATTACTTAGTTTGCCACTTCTTTACAGGAAAGTGGACATGAACTGGCCTTTGTAACCTCTGCTGAGGTTTCACAGGCACTTCTACCAAAGCACTGTTTTACATAAAATATAACGGATTTATTAACCACAGAAAAACAGATTTTAAGTGATTATAAGCAGCAGGCATAGAAATCAGAGATGATTCCCCAAGAAATAAAACAAAAATACAGCGTAAATTCTATTTTTAACACACTAAGCAGGATTTGAATCAAGTAATGTTTCATCCTGACAGATGGTTAAAGTTCTTTATAAGACAGGTTGGGACTACATTCCAGACTGGGACCAAACTTCCCCAGTTCAAGGTCTTAGGTTTCCAGACATGGTTCCTGCGGTTGAGATGGGGAGAGATAAGGGGAAAGAAAAGCCAAGAATATTGTCACTGTCTCTGTTTTTATACCTTTTCTCTCTTTTGTGTGCTAATTTTCTCTCAGAAGTCTCTGGGATAATGGATTGTTTTCTTGATGGGCCATTAATGCTACCTGGGACCTCCTTTGTTGCAGCTGAAATGCTGGTTGTGGATGTTCCAATCATATAGCATATGTCAGTAGCACACAGAGCAATACTTCATAACTTCAAATACAATGATAGCTCATACAGCCCAACAGAATATTATTGTTAAAATAGTAACACACAAGGTTTGCTATGTGCAAAATTTATAATCATATCACAGTGGTGAAGATTGAGGGTTCCAGGTTGCTAGTGTGAGGTGCAGCGTGCCACACACTGACCTTCCAGTGTTTTATGAATTCATGTTGATTTTTGCCAAATTGTTTCAGTTGAAAAGTTTGAAAAAAAATTGAATATTTTGATTTGAACTTTCTGAAAAAATGCTGTAATTTTTTTCATTGAAAATGACCTTTTGTTTCTAAAAGTATTTATTTTTCATATTAATGTAAAACAATCCTTGAAATGAAATGTTTAAAAGTTGAAAAAATGTGCAAACAAAATATATTTTTTCTGTACAAACGATGAATGAAAAATTTGTTATTTGCTCAGCTCCACAAATGATTTCATGTAGCATGATTATTACTATTAAAATAATGATTGTATGGATATATCACTTCTACATGATTTTTTTTTTCATACAGAAAAGAGACTTGGAGGTTTAGGAATGGTTTTTATCAAGTGGGGATTTATTTTCATACTATTTATATTAATATTCAAATTTTTGTCCCCCAAATTCAAGGCAAACGTTATTATGAATATTAGTCTCATGGACAGCTCTACCAATTAACAGTTATTTGCATATATTTTAATTTCTTTTCTATTATGTCTGGAAAAATGAATCCGTGGATTAGGAAAATAAACATTCTTCATTTTGTTAGATAAGATGCAAAGTGAAAGAAAAATATTGTATTTCCTGTCTTGTGTTCTAAACTGTAATAATAATCTTTTACCTCTCACTACATATTCATTATTACTGTATTACTTTTGTTGGCAATGATTTGTGCTATATGATCTTATTTATCCATTTATGCACATGCAACATTTAAATTTCTCCAACCTTACTACAGTTTTGCTATTTAACTTTTTTTTTTATTGCTTTAAAGGGCTTTCTGTATTTTCTTTTATAGTTTTACTTATCCGCTGCCTAAATCCCAATGGCTTCTGTATTTCATGACATGCTACGGTAAGATAAGTTGTGCTATGTTGGTTTTTTTTCATAAAGATGATTCAGGAAAATAATTGATTTCTGCAACTTTATTCAGGTAAGGTCAATTTTTTGCAAGAAAGATTTTAAATAGATTCATAGAGTCCAAGGCCAGAAAGAAACATTGTGGCCACCTAGTCTGACCTGTATAACCCAGGCCATGGAACTTCTCCAAAATAATTATTAGAACATAGGCTTTAGAAAAAAAATCAATCTTGAATTAAAAATACCAGATATAAGGAATCCACCACAATCCTTGACAAATTGTTCCAATTACCCTCACTGTTAAAAAATGTACACCGTATTTCTAGTCTGAATTTGTCTAACTTTACCTTCTAGCCACACAATCACATTAGACATTTTTCTGCTAGTTTGAAGAATGGTTATCAAATATTTATCCCTCATGTAGATATGTATAGATTGCAATTAAGTCACTAATTAACTTTCTATTTGTTAAGCTAAGTAGATGGAGTCAGTGAACTCTGGCACTATAAGGCAGGTTTTCTAAGTCTCTCATCATTCTCGTGGCTCTTCTCTGGACTGTCTCCAATTTATCAACCTCCTTCTTGAACTGTGGACACTAGAACAGGTCACAGTATTCCATCCTTGATTGCACCAGTGCCAAATATGGAGGTAAAATGACCTCTCTGCCTCTACTCAAGATTCCCCTCTTTATGCAGTCAAAGAGTGAATTAACCCTTTTGCCCAGAGCATCTCACTGGGAACTCGTGTTCAACTGATTAGCCACCACAACCCCCAAATCTTTTTTTAAAACTACTGCTCAACATACCTCACCATCTACTTATGCTCTACACTCTTTGTTAGTAAGTGTACAATTTATATTTTGCGATAATGAAAGTCATATTATTTTCTTATGATTAAAAGACACATATGGGATCTTTTTCTGGGGGATAAGTCAACATGCTGCATTTATTGATAATATAACAAAGTGGCATATGCATTCACACACACACATACATACACACACATCCTGCTGATGTGACAGTTACCAGTCTGTTGCTCGACCCAATCTATTGGCCATATAAGTTGAGTATGAGGGAGGAGCTGGGTTCTTGACAGTCCAGACTGATGCTCCATGGTCATAGCAAGACGGAACCCGAAGAACCATACAAGACATCCCCTCCTTTATAGGATTTTCCTTCCATGCGAGTCTCTGCATTTTGCCTTGTGAGGCCTTAATCAGTCATTTATTATCACAATCAGTTTTTCTGTGGCATATGTTTATCTAGAGGTTGTTCTCTCAGTCATCTGATATCAATGTGCTGATGACCCCTTTTGGGTGTTGTCTTCCAGCTAAAGTTGTTATCATTCCCTATCAAGGGGTGCCTGCCACTAACTTCAGGGTTTGTCAATTTGTCCTGGTCCAATCTCCATCTTCAAAGTGCTTTAGTTGATAATTATTTGGTGCTTCTGAGTCTCTGGCCCCTCTTCTGACCATCTGGGCATCCAGTGGCCTTCACACTCATCTCTCCTAAAACATTCTCTCTCTCATTCACACAAACAACACATTTACACAATTGCAGCATAGAACAATGGGGTACTTTTAGTCACTTTAACAAAGTTACAAAGTCTTTCAACATTAACCTTTTTTCTATCTATTGCAAGGTTTATCTAATGCTGACATCACTATGTATTACAATATTCCATCCCTTTGCTTTAACATCAGAACATGCTAACATCAAACAGAGCTGGAAATAAGTTAACAAAGCTGCCTGGCCTGTCTGAGGCCTACATCTTGTATTTAAGTTTAATCCAAACTTTATACTATAACATACATTCATTATAACTAACTAAATTATCACCCACAAAATTACAAGGCTACAATTTGTTGCTCCCAGCTTACCAAGTGATCTAGATTGCTTTTCCCTGACATGTCCTCTTAATTATTTACTATTCTAACAATTTTTGTGTCACCAGAAAACTTTGTTGGTGATCATTTTGTATTTTCTTCCTTGACATTGATAAACAGAGTTATATAGTATAGGACCAAGAACTAGTCCCTGTGGGATGTCATAAAAAACATATACATTCAGTGATGATTTCCCATTTACTGTTGCATTTTGAAACCTATCAGTTGGCCAGTTTTTAGTCCATTTCATGAGTGCTGTCTTCCTTCCATCCCTCTGGAACTTACCTAGAAAAGGTGATATGCCCTCAAACTGTATTAGCATTGCAGAATAGCCTTCACCAGTGAAGTCAGCTATGGCTGAACAGCTCTGTGTGTGGGGGTCTGTGTCTGCATGTGTTTCTGAGAGAAAAAGAGAGAGGTTATGTGTACAGCTGCTTTTCCGACAAAACTTGAGGAATGACCACACTGCAATTGTGTTCTTCTGCAAGAAAATTAAAAAAACAGAGGGGTTTTTCCGGCATTGGTAATCCTCATTTTATGAGGAAGAAGCCTTTTTGCAAAAGAGGTATTTTACAAAAAGGTGTGTGTGGACGGGGAAGAAGGAGTTCTTTTGTAAGTAGAGGAAAGAGGAAAAAGCACAGGTGCCCTGGTGGCCATTCCGTCCATAGCAATCACAGCTTACATGCAAGAGAGTGTCCATTCAGTCTGGACACTTTCTTTTGAAAAAGCAGATTGCTTTTTCGATGCACTTTTGCAATGTGGACGCTCTCTTTTGGAAGAAGTTTTTTCAGAAGATCTCTTCTGAAAAAAGTGTCTTCCAAAAGAAGCCTGTAGTCTAGACATAGCCAGAGAAAGAGAGAGAGAGAATCCAGAAGATGCAGCGCTAGGGATATGGGAAAGGGAACCCATGCAAGAAGGGCATATGGCACTCAAAGAGAAGGTAGAGTGTTTGGTGGCATACCTACTAGCTTTTCTGTAGACCCTCCAGTGGGTCCATTGAGATGAACTTTTTTCTAGAGTTGAAATCTCCCAAATGAGTTTTCATCTGTGATACCTAGAGGATGCAGGAGAAGAGTGCACATGGATGGGGATCGGGAAAGACAAAACAAAAGGATTACAGTTCTACCTAGGCCTCTCTGATCTCAGACACGCCAGCCTCTGCAATCTGAGGGTCAGATTGCTCCCTAGCAGTCTCTGCCTATATTCCCGTTAACTAGCTCATTGTACTGAGAGATTGCCTGTATCTTTAAATCTTTCTGAGGCTTTGACAGCAGGAAGGAGTGGGGGAACTTAGTCCTGGAGAAACCTGCTTAGCAAACCCAGGAGGGGGTCTAGCTAGTGTATCATAGCAAATGTTTAGGTGTTATTGTAGCAACTTTTATCATCTTACTACCTTTCTTTCTGCCTAGTACATACGTGCAGCTAACCCCTTCTTGAAATAACCCTCTCTACATTCACAGTAAACAACACGGTAACAAACAGATGGAAAATAAAATATTACAGTCAGCCCAATATCATTGACAAATGTAATTTTAAAAAAAAGACAAAACCTTTGCAAAGTTCCCCTGAAGAAAAATAAAATGAAAAACTCATTTATTTGTTGTAAATTAATCATACTGTAGCAGTGTTTTCTGTTTAAACAAATTAATATACAGTTTCTGTTGTAAAATAAACAATTTATTTTTGAAAGTGCTGCTAGAGCATACTGGTATTTAGCTAAGAATTTAAAAAATAATCCCACTTCAGAATATAATCTGTTATTGGCTGTTGACATGAGAATATGTAGTAATTTTCATCTGACAGTCTCAAAATCCTTGAGAAAAGCAATGTTCTCTCCCCCTCCCTACCCTCCCGCCCATCCCTATTCTACCAAAGGGGGGAAAAATAAACCATGGTGAGTTACAATGGTTTCTCAAGATCACATAAGTATTTTCGGAGCAGCCAGCGTTGCCTACTGTCATGATTTTGTCATGATAATTATTGTTTTACTTAAAGTCCGAGCTCCTAGAGTCAGATGGATATGAGATTTTTTCAGCCTTCATTCATAAAGAAAAACTAAGATGCTAACCCTCATGGATGTGGAGACAGTCTCAAATGTGACCCCTGTGTATGCTAAAGCTCAAAAAGCTGAAGGCAAATAAAAAGAAAACCAAATCCTTTATTTGCTTTTACTTTCATGATTTTAAAGCCCATCTCATGGTTTTTGATGAGCCTCGCTCATGATTTTTGAACATTTGGGGTTGGCAATATTGAACCACAAAAATGGCCTTTGACTTCTCCCTTGAAGTAGGATGTATCAGTTTCATTGTGGCCAAGTGGGAAACATTATCAGTGGGACAAACTACTTTTTTTGTTTAAAATGAAAAAGACAGAAACTTCAAAGGCATTTACTGCATTATTATGAAATAAGGATGAGTGTGAGGTGAGGAACTTAAAATTTGCCAGCCAATTAATTTGTTACACGCACATGTTTTCACACAGCTTATTGTTTTCACTTAGTAGATCTCCTTAGAACTAAATTCAATTCTCACAGTTATTCTGGAATTACATCATTGTAACTCTCATGCCTCTGGATTTACTGCAGTAGCAGAGTAAGATTTAGCCCTCAGTTTGTAATTCAGGTTTGGGGATGTTTTGGCAGTTAGGTTTATTGGACTGACAGTGGGGCTGCTATTATCATGTGCAGCACCTGCAGTTTGACCTTTTAGTCAGCTGAGTCCTAGTCAGAAAAGACCTCTGACATGTTACCAGGATGCCAAGTAACTGTCCTCAAACGAAGGCCAGGAGTTAGACCAAATATTTTCTCAGCAGAACTCAGCAAAGCCACTAGAGCATACAACACTCTCCACACATCATTTCCCCCAAAACAAGAAAGAAATAGTGAAAGTAAAAGAGGAAGGAATAATATCAGAAATTCCTCCTGTAATCATTATAAAGGCAGAGCTCCCATTAAAATTAAGTGTGAGTCAGCCAGTTCATGCTTTTTTTTTTTTTTTTTTTTTTTTGAGTGCGTGCATCAGGAACTTTTCCTTTCTTCAGGAATCCATAAACTTACCACTGACAAAATAACAATAACAATTCTCTTTCTCATAATACCTACTTAAAAACCAAGGCTGCCAAGCAATTAAAAATTAATTGTGATTAATCATGCATTTGAAAGTATGATTAATCGCACGATTAATCACGCTAATAAACAACAATAGAATATCATTTATTTAAATATTTTGGATGTCTTCTACATTTTCAAATATGTTGATTTAAATTACCACACAAAATATGAAGTGTAGTGCTCACTTTATATTTATTTTTATATAAAAAATATTTGTCCCGTTAAAAAGATTCATACAAAAATAGGATTTTTCAATTCACCTCATACAAACAGTGTAGTGCAATCTTTTCATCATGAAAGTTGAACTTACAGATGTAGAATTATGCATTAAAAAATAGAACAATATAAAATGGGGGGGAGGGAAAGGGGAACCTCTGGCCTGCAGACCACATGCAGGCCAGAGGTTCTTCATGGTTAGCCTTTTTCATGCTGGAAGGGCATAACATGTGGAGTTCTACAGGTATTAGTTTTGGGACCAGTTCTGTTCAATATATTCATCAGCGATTTAGATGAGGGCATAAAGTTTGCAGATAAAGTTTGCAAGACAGAAGAAGTAATTCTTCCACTCTACTATTAAATTGAAGCAAGGGAGCTTTAGGTTGGACATAAGGAAAAACTTCCTGTCAGAATGGTTAAACTCTGGAATAAATCACCTAAATAGGTTATGGAATCTCCCTCATTGGAGATATATAAGAGCAGATTAAACAAACATCTGTCAGGGTTGATCTAGAAGGTGCTTGGTTCTGCCATGAGGGAAGGGAACTGGACTCGATGAACTCATAAGGTCCCTTCCAGTTCTAGTATTCTATGATTTGCAGGGTATGAGATGCTTTATTTGCCTGAGCATCTGCAGGCAGAACTGCTTGCTGCTCCTAGTGGCTGCAGTTGACCATTCTCAGCCAATGAGATTTGTGGGATATGGCATGTGCTGGGCCACTACTTCCCATAGCTCCCATTGCCAAGAACAGCAAGCCTTTGGCTATGAGCCCCAGTGCCTGCAGACAATCAGGTAAACAAAGCATCTCATGCCCTGCAGTGGCGAACCGTGAGGATCCACATGTGGCCCAAGAACCAGAGGTTCCATACCACTTATGTAAAACTTTAGAACCTACAAGTCAACTCAGTCCTATTTCTTGTTCAGCCAATTGCTCAGACAAACAAATTTGTTTACATTTGCAGGAAATAATGCAAACTGATTCTTGTTTACAATTTCACTTGAAATTGAGAACAGGCATTCATGTGGCACTGTTGTAGCTGGTGTCTCAAGACATTTAAACACTGGAATAAATTGCCTAGGGTGGTTGTGGAATCTCCATCTCTGGAGATATTTTAAAGTAGGTTAGATAAATGTCTATCGAGGATGGTCTAAACAGTACTGGGTCCTGCCATGAGGGCAGGGGACTGGACTCAATGACCTCTTGAGGTCCCTTCCAGTCTTAGTATTCTAGGATTCTATGTGTGAGATGTCCTAAGGATTCACATGTCCATTCATACGTCGACCATTCCACAGGCTATGTGTCTATTCTGGTAGATGTTCCTTGATAATGGTCCAAAGCAGTGTGGACCAATGCATGTTTATTTTCATCATCTGAATCGGATTCCACAAGCAAAAGTTTGAGTTTCTTTTCTGGTGCTTCAGATGCTGCAGTTTCTGCATCAGAGTGTTGCTCTTTGAAGAGTTCTGAAACAACGCCTTGTCCTCCTTAGATTTTGGAAGGCATGTGAGATTCTTAAACTTTTGGTTGAGTGCTGTATCTGTCTTTAGAAATCTCACATTTGTACCTTCTTTTTATTTTGTCAATTCAGCAGTGAATGTGTTCTTAAAACAAACATGTGCTGAGTCCTCGCCTGAAACTGCTATGACATGAAATATATGGCAGACTGAGGGTAAAACAGGGCAGGAGACATATAATTATCCCACAAAGAATTCAGTCACAAATTTAGTTACCTGATTATATTTTAATGGAGTCATCAACATTGAAGTATGTCTTCTGGAATGGTCACAGAAGCACGAAGGGGCATACAAATATTTAGCATATGCAGCACATAAATACCTACAGTATTGACTACAAAAGTGTCATGCAAAGACCTTTCAGGTGACATTGTAAATAGGAAGGGGGCAGCATTACCTCCCATTAATGTAAACTAAATTTGGTTCTCTAAGCAACTATCCAAATAAGCAGGACTGAATAAACTTGAAGGCTCCAAAGTTTTATATTATTTTGTTTCTGAGTACTTTTATGTTTAAAAAAAAATCTGCTTTTGGAAGTTGCACTTTCACGATAAAGAGATTGCACTGCAGTACTTGTAGGTGAATTTAAAATGCCATTTCTTTTGTTCATCATTTTACAGTGCAAATATTTGTAATAAAATAATATTATAAAGTGATAGCTGTACTCCATGTATTATGCTGCAATTTAAATCAATATATTTGAAAACATAGATAAGCGCCCAAAATATTTAATACATTTCAATTAGTATTCTATTTTTAAGAGTGCAATTAAAACTTCAATTAGTTGTGATTAATTTTTCACATGAGTCACTGTGATTTACAACGCTATTAAAAACATAAACCTTGGCCATCCCAGAAGAAAGCACTCTCAAAATTCTAATTTAGTTTAAAGCTGATTAAGGACAGATATTAGGCAAACTCCAAGCCCCCAAAACTGTTCTGACAAAGGCAGTTTATAAAACAGCTGTAGGTTATTTGCAAACTAGTTCTATTGCAGGTTATCTTGGTCTTTTTTGAACACTGTGAGGAACTTTTCCAGTAGTCTTGAGAACATAAAAACATAAGAACGTACCATACTGGGTCAGACCAAAGGTCCATCTAGCCTCATATCCTGTTTTCCAACAATGGACAATTCCAGGTGCTCCAGAGAGAATGAAGACAACAGGTAATCATCAAGTGATTTTTTCCGTCAGCCATTCCAAGCTTCTGGCTAGGGAGGCTAGCCAGAGGAGGCTAGGGACGCCTTCTCTGCCCATTCTTGCTAATAGCCATGGATGGGCCTCTCCTCAATGAATTTATCTAGTTCTTTTTTCAACCCTGTATGTCTTCACAATATCCTCTGGCAAGGACTTTCATAGGTTGATGGTGCATTATGTGAAGAAATACTTCCTTTTCCTTTTGTTTGTTTTAACCTGCTGCTTATTCATTTCATTTGGTGACCTCCTAAATCTTGCGTTATGAGAAAGATTAAAAAGCACTTCTTTATTTATTTTCTCTAAATCAGTCATGAATTTTCCAAGCTGAAATGCCCCGGTCTTATTAATCTCTCCTCATATAGAAGCCATTCTATGCCCCTAATAATTTTTGTTGCCCTTTTCTGAACCTTTCCCAAATCCGATATATCTTTTTTTGAGCGAGGGTGATCACATCTTCATGCAGTGTTCAAGATGTGGACATACCAAGGATTTATACAGAGGCAATATGATATTATCTCATTATCTATCTCTTTGTTAAGGATTCCCAAAATTGTTTTTACTTTTTTGACTGCTGCTGCACATTGAGTGGATGTTTTCATCCACATTGACTCCTATATCTCTTTCTTGAGTGTTAACTGTTAATTTATACCCCAGTATTATATATTTATACTTGGGATTGCATTTTCCAATGTGCATTACTTTGTATTCATCAACATTCTATTTCATCTGCCATTTTCTTGCCCAATCACCCAGTTTTGAGAGATCCTTTGGCACTATGCCTGGGACTTAACTATCTTGAGTAGGTTTGCCACCGCACTGTTTACCCATGTTTTCCAGATCATTTATAAATATGTTGAATAATTCTGGTCCTAGAACAGACCCCGATGGTGCAAGATGAGAGAAGCCGTTCCAAGTAGCCAGCACCAGTCAGGAAGTTTGAAGCTGCACCCCCTAGGGGGAGGAGCTATATGGAGATCAGCAGTGGCACCCAGAAAGATGACATTCTCGTCTTATTCCAGTATCTACTTTAATACTTAAGTTCCTTGCTATTCTTGATAAATAGCCCTTAAAACTTTATGTAAGGAAATTCTCAAAACTGCAGTAAAAGAGAAATTAGGTTCCTCTACCTGAGCATATGAATTCTATTTTTTCCCTTAGCTTTGACTGTTGAAATGTACATTAAAACACAACCTTAGTACAATTATTTCAAATTCATCTGAAAATAAAACTAACAGGATTTAGCTTTTTTATGTGCAGGCTTGGAGATATCAACAGAGGTGGCTTCAAATGGAAAGGCCCTTTCTTTCTGATTTGTACGGAAGTATCCTGGGAGAAACGAAGAGGGACTGATTTTTGTTGGCTACAGCCTAGCGGTTGGTTACAGTGCTTATAGTTACTGGCTTTTTTAAACTGGATTAAGTATTTTGATGTCTTAAATTACTTTTCATAGCTTAATTTCCACAAAAGCTTATATCCCTAATGCAGCTTGTTTTGTAAGGCTAGTTTTACATGTTGGAACAAAGAAAACTACACCTGAAAAAGGAGACGGATTGACTTTTCAGAAAATAAAATCCTGAGGTCAGTTTGCATAGAATTTTATACATGAAACAAATCAAAATGTGCATACAACATTGAATATGAAAAGAAAAACAAATATTTTCTCTGAAAACAACTCTTCATCAAGCTAAGCTGCATAAAACTAAACCAATACATTTGGGCTTGTGGTGAGGGTTGATGTAGGAGGGCAAGAGGGGATATGTGCCCCCAAAGCCATAAGTGAAAGGTGAAAGGGGTCGTCCCATGCCCTACACTCACCAGCAGCAGCAGCGGGGAGAAGTGGTCCCTAGCTACAGGCACAGGACTGCCCTTTGCACTCACTGGTGGGAAGGGGAGCAATGCAGGAGCCAGGAAGCAGAGCCAGGAAGCAGAGTGAGCTAGGACTATGTAACTCCTCTTCCCCTCACCACTGCCGGTGAGTGTGGGGGGTCCTGACCCCTGCTGCTGGCGCCAGACCCCTGCTAATGCTCCAGGTCTCATTGCACAGGAGAGGATTTGGGGAAAGAGACGGGGCAGTGACAGAGAAGGGGAGAGGAGGGACCAGGAAAATGCAGGGAAGGGGTGAAGCAGGGGTGGGGGTGAGAAGGGCCGGGACTGGATAGGGCTTAGGTTGGAGATCCATCCTTTGGACAAGGGTAGCACAAAGAAGAGTTTCATGGAGGGGAGCAGTCATTTGATTAGTGCTCACTCCTATGTCCCTCATCAGCAATTACCTGGCATGTAATCTGTATTTTAAAATCTCTTATTGATTCTAAATAACAGTAGATTCCCTGTGGGGGGACTCAGCTAGTGCATATCCACCTGACTTGCCATGTTGTCAGTGGGTCCTTCTTAACTCATTCTATATTGGACAAGGCCTGTGTAGCACTGTTGTGGTCTTCGACACAATCCAAACTTCAGGGGTGGTGCAGATCAAAAAATGACAAATATAGCTGAGAAGTGCCCACTAACCAAATTCAGCAGTGGGGCCCAAGAGCTCCACTTGTCCACTAAGAATGTTATTGCTTTGCTCAGCAAATACATATATAAATAAATAACCAAACAAAAAACAAACAAACAAACAAACAAATAAATAGCCTGTTCTGACCTCCACAGTTCTGACCTCCACAGTTCTCTTATGTTCTCAAATGGCTTCGTACTGCCTCATGCCCTCCATCTCCAGTATTAATAAAAGTAGCTCTTTAGTAGAATGATGGTGGAGTGGAGGACTTTTCAGCAGGTCAGTATGTATTGTGAGAGAGAAACAATACAATGGGTACAGGTCTGGTACAGTTTGGCTATTTATGCTGAATTTCTAGTATAGCGATAAAATACCTAAACCTCCCGTTACTTTTATTCTCCTCCACTAAGAAGCTGAGTTCTAAGCCCTGAAACTCTCTCCTGAATACACAAAAGGACTTAAGTGTTACAAAGTTCAGCACTGTCTCTGGAGTAACTTTTAGGCCCCCCCCCCAAATTACTAGAACAATTCTCTGATCTGCAAAGCCTCAGTTAAGTGGTAAGGCTCCTTTTACAACAGATAAGGACAGGGAGGCTCTTAAGACTGAGATCCAGAAATGCCAGCACACTAGATGGGGAGCTGTCTCAGCAGCGCTATGTAACCCAGACTTAAGACACTTATTTCTGCATGCAATCCACGCTTGGAGGACTTTTTCTGGCATCGGATGGCTTAGGTGCCTAAGTCACTTATGAGAATGAGGGAGGCATCTGCCTCGCTCCCTGCATAAGAGATGGTGGTGCTCATCTTACAGTTTTTACAGCTGTTAGAGCACTCATCAGGCATGTGAAAGACCCCAGTGCTCTTTCCTTCTCAAGCAGTGTGAGACCTTAATTCACATTCTGTCAAGTGCATGCTCTAACTGACAGGCTATGGGATAGTCTTATGTGGGGCTTCCACAATCTATCCCATTGATGCTATTCTACTGCATATAAATCGTTAGTCACTGTGGGCATGTCTGCAAAAGGAAGTTATTTCAAAATAACTTATCTCAAATAACACTGTTCTACAATTGTTTAGAAGTCGTCTGCTTCAGAGATAAAATGTGCTATTTATTAT
>CM057845.1:257757192-257778259 GCA_030068395.1 Apalone spinifera
AGCCTTAACTTCGGTTCAGGGTCCACTCAATGTGGACATGCTATTTTGAAATAGTAAAACGCTATTTCAGAATAGGTTTTGTGTATAGGTCATTAATTCGAATTAGCTTAATTAACTATTTCGAATTAAGTTAACTCAAATTAACGCTGTAGTGTAGATGTACCCTTAGTCTTTAAGATGCCACAGGACTCCTTATTGTTTTTATAGATGCAGACTAACATGGCTACCCCTCTGAGACTTGAACAAATTATTGAATGCTAAATATCTGGCATAGAAGATAACAGTTTGAACTTAGTCAGGTTTTTCATGTAAATTATCCCTGTCTACATGGAACTTTGACTGTGAGACTCTAATTGGACAATGATTTCGTCTGTGGGAGTGGCATTTCAGTAATGAGACAGTTAACGAGAAAAAGAAGATAGGTACCAACTGGTAGGTTGGTGTTAGTTTGCTTTTGGTATCTCTTTTTTATTTATACCAATATTAGGACAGATCCTTAGCTAGTGAAAATCAACATAGTGACATCAAGACTGGTGACATTCTTCGCTGTGTCCTGGGCAATGTGAGGGGGCCTTGAGATGAAGTGGTGGGACTAAGGACAGCCAGCCCTTAGCC
Organism: Apalone spinifera; assembly: GCA_030068395.1. Classification (NCBI taxonomy): domain Eukaryota; kingdom Metazoa; phylum Chordata; order Testudines; family Trionychidae; genus Apalone; species Apalone spinifera. The sequence continues at coordinate 257,757,808 of CM057845.1, forward strand.
CCACCCAGACTGCACCATCTGGGACTCTGGCAAGGATATAAAAGGCCTGGGGTTCCAGCTACTGCTGCTGCTGTGGTAGTGGTGGTGGTGGCCTGGGCCCTTTTAATTTATTCACCACCAGGACAATTGAACCCTTTGCACTCCTCTGTCAGTGGCCCTGAGTGCTGTTGACTTCAATAGAGCTACTCGTCAGCTAGTGCGGCAAGGAGTCCTGTGGCACCTTATAGACTAACCGAAGTGTTGGAGCATAAGCTTTCGTGGGCCCACAGGATTCCTCGCTGCTTTTGCAGGATTCAGACTAATACGGCTACCCCTCTGATACTCTTCAACTAGTGTACATCAGATCTCCCACTGTGCCTTTTCCATTGCATACACATGCACTGTGTAGTGGCTCTGTCATCAGACTTAGACGCAGGCCCTTCTGCCTCACTTTATCACACAGTAAGCAATCAATAAGCAGGCTAGGGGGCTGGCCCTCTTGTCAGGGTGGAGAAACACACAGTCTACTGATCAGCAGACAGTAACCTACTATATAAAGGTTGGCCCTCAGGATGAGGCAGACCAGCAGTCTTTAGCTGCAGCCTTCAGGTAGGAGCAGGCAACCAACAGTCTGAGGCTCTGGCCCTCTGGGCAGGGCTGAGCACAATGACATAGGCAAAGTACAGACTTTCTGACTCAGGGTGAGTAGGTTGCCACCCTGAAAAGGTGGGGGGGGAGGGTCATGCTAGTGTGTTGGGAGACCCAGGCACAGACTATTCCACTGGGTCCCAACCCAGGGTCTTAACAAAGAATGGGTAGCCCTGCCCCTGGGTCAGCAGCTGATTCATTTTCTGGGCACACAACCAGAGTAATGTCTGGATCTCCTATGCTACTTCCTACTTGCCCTTCCTTGGCATGGCTCTATAGTTTATGGATCCTGTCTCTTTTGGTTAAATGTGGATGGTTGTCCCAGCAACTTCTCTCTACAGTCGGTTTCCTGCAGGGGCACGTCACTGCACATCTCAGTCCAGAGTTCAGCAGTGAGGTAGAGACATCTGTCTCCTTTAATGGCCCCAACCCAATTGAGGTGCAGGGCACCTCACACATCCTATTTCATCATTCCACTTCTTGCTTGGGGGTATGGCTAGCAGGGCTCCACCCACCAGGATCTGGTGAACTGAGGTAAATAGCAGAGTTCAGGGATCTCTTCTGGGACTTGTGCTGTTCAACATACTCACAACGGATCTCGCAAAAGGGGTAAACAGTGAGATGGCACAGTTTTTTAATCATAATATAATACTCGAGATAGTTAGGTTGAAAGCAGACTACCAAAGAGTTACTAAAGGTCTCTAGCACATTGAAGTGCCTGGGCAACAATATGGCAGTTAATGTTGATAAATGCAAAGTAATGCACATTGGAAAACATAATCCCAACTAAATATTTGAAATTATGGACTCAAAATTAGCTCTCATCATTCAAGAAAGAGATATTAGAGTAACAATGAATTGTTCTCTGAAAATAACTGTTAAGTGTATGGTAGAAGTAAAAAAAAAAGAGCTAACAATGATAGAGACCATTAAGAAAGGGATAGATAAAATATCATAATGCCACTACATAAATTTATGATATGCCCACACCTTGAATACTGTGTTCAATTCTGGTTGCTTCATCTCAAAAGAAATACATTAGAATTGGGGGAAATACAAGGAAGGACAACACAAATGAATAGGGTTATGAAACATCTGCCATATAAGGAGAGATTAGGAAGATTAGGTCTCTTCCACTTTGTAAAGACAGCTGAGGGGAGATATGTTCAAAATCTGTAAAATTGTGAATGCTGTGTGGAAAGAGAATAAGGGAATATTATTTACCCTTCACATAACACGTAGCCAGAGATCAATCTGTAGTAAGTTGAGGGTCAGTAACATGGAGTCAGCAGGCCTAAATGGAGGCCTGTACCATGAAAACAGCAACAGGCCTTGCAATCTAGTGAGCAAGACTTTGGTACAGTAACAGGAGCCAAGAAAGAGGCCCTATTGATAACTGTGTAATTGTATAAGTTAGATCAAGCATGGAAGGACACAGGGAGGCACTGGGTACAAACTGTAAGCCAAAAGGGAGTAACGGAACATCTTAAGAAATGTCTTGGTACAAAGACTCCCTAAAAACTAATGCACATACTGACCTAGGTTCAGGACCAGGTCGGAATTGACAGCATGAAGGATAGTAAGTAAGCCCCCCTTCCATAAGGTGAGGGGTGGTATCTAAGCAACAGGGGGTGATAACCTGGTACGTAAAGAAATGATGTAAATTGTTTGCATCTGTCTATAAAAGGACACCACAAAAGGTGTTCTCCGGCCGACCTTGGGGGGAGGGGCGCATTAGGCGCCTGAATGGCAGGTGTCATTGCCTGAACTTACAGAACGCACAGTAGCTTAACTTTGACTAACTGCTGTTAATATCTGTTATATGGCAATAGGCCTGCCTGGTGTTGGTACCTTGTCAATGCGGGCCATAGTGCCCAGTGGTGTAACATTGTACTGATCTCTGTTACCAACTGGTAGAGCTTCGCATTTGACAATAAACCTGCTCGACTGATTTCAAACCTTGCCTGCATCTGTCGTTTCCGGAGCCTCTTAGAGATCTCTTGTGTTGACCCAAGTGCACGGGGTCTAACACTCTAGATAAAGGGAGTACCGATTGTTACGCACGCAGCTGAAAGTTTATTATCACTGACGGAGTAGAGGTCCTGTCAGGAGCGCGCCAGGACGACCCTGACCAGACAACGCTGACACTGACAGTCCAAACCACCGAAGGTACCGAGGTACGAAAACACCGAGGTACGACACAACCAATTAAATTCATAGGAAGAAGTTTTAAACAAACAAGGAAATGCTTCTCCACACAACACATGATGAACCTGTGAAACTCCTTGTTAGGGGATGTTACGAAGATCAAAAGCATAACTGGATTAAAAAAAACCCCTTAGATATGTTCATGGAGGACAGGTCCATTAATGGCTATTAGCCAGGATAGTCAGAGATTCTTTCCAGTGCTCTGGAGATTTGACTGTCAGAAGCTAAGACTTGATGATGGGGGGCAGATGACTTGATAAAGTTCTGTGTTCTGTTCACTGCCTCTGAAGCATCTAGCAAGGACCACTGTCAGAAGACACGATACTAGACAGATGGACCATTGGTCAGACTCGGTATGACTAGTCTTAATGTTCTTATATAGTCTTGTGTAGTCAATGGAGGGGAGGGGGTTAAGTTGCCCATGGAATACAGGGTTGGGCCACAAGTTTTGGAACAAAACTGATGAAACAGAAGAATTAACACTTAAGCATATGAGTGGAATGGATATTTATACTACTGATATCAAACTTGGATAATTAGGAGCAATATCAGTTTTTGATGGTGAGAAAACCTCAGAAATTTAGACTCTGGCACTTTATAGTGTCTGAAAGCTTTGATACTTATGTGTATCTTATCTGGGAGTCTAACATCTGTGAAACTGGGCTGAAAATCAGTGAAAACAGGCTGTAAGAAGCTTCCAATAGTTCAGCTACTACTTCTAGGCAGTAATCTCTGTCAGGTTACATATGGAAACTGGAAGAGAAATCACGAAAGCTCATGATACCAGCTATATGTTTTGTTAGTCTATAAAGTGCTACCTGACTATTTGTTGTTTTTTAAGTTTATCCTGTTCAGACTAAATCTCGGCTACCCCCGGAAGCATATTTATGTAGACATTTTTGTACCTCAAATAGATTTAAGCCAACCTAGATTCTAAAAGTATGCAAATGTTAAAGAAATTATATTTTACCTCAAGTGGTTCACTGATTCCAAAAGATAGCACTTCTGAGAATTATACTGTGGTATTATAATCAGTTTTTGGCTTGAATTGTAACAATAGTACACCAACTTCTCTCTTCTAACACTGGACATTCTGGGAACTGACATAAAACTCAGTCTTCTAATAATCGGTATGAACACAGAGTAAGTTCTTTGGGAAATGAAAGTGAATCAATCATTAATATTGTGTCTAATAGTTTATTTATGTTTAGTTATAAGTAATGTTTTAACTAGGGAATATTTTAATACACAATGTTTAATAAACATGCTTCACTTAGTTCTGTAGAATATCCAGATCACAAAATCTCTGGCTTTTATGAAGCACTTAACAAAATAAATGAGGAAAATGTTTTGCAATAATCAATATCTAGTAATAAAAATGTGTGAAATAGTTTCTCTATTTATCCTTCAAAGATCACAAAGTCCAAAACTTTTCTATTAATTCTTGTTAAAAGAAACAAGGTTTTAGCACTGGAGAGCTGATTGGCTGATTAACTCTATAATGCAATTTTCAGAAATAAAGTCCTGTGAACATAATTTCTCTCTCTCTCTTTTATTAGATTGTTAAATGCCAGTACCTAAGTATGTTCTCTAGAGATGAAATCCTGTCTCAACTGAATTCAGTAGGACTTTGGCCTTGGACATTAGTGGATTCTGGATTTCATGCTAGGTGTTTCAGCTCCAGAGAATTTCCAGACAGCCCACTACTGCACCATTTCAAATGTATATCCCATTGCTCATTATGCAAAGACCTACAGACTCATTGAAATGATTACTTCAGCCTGCTTGCATTTTTGGGACAGAACCAGATCTTTCAGTCACTTGCAGCAGGAATTCTTTACTAATTCTTCATTGATATCCACATAGCTGTATTTCTGTATCTGAGCAGAGCACAAAGGGACTCTGTATCGCATCAGAAATTTGCCCACACGAATCACAGTATCTAACTGTGGACTTAGGGTTGCAAATTCTAAAAAGTTGTGCTGTTTTAAATATGTCAGTCTAGTTAACATAGTACAACTCCTCAAAATAGGGCATTGTAATGAAAGTACCTGATAGTGGCATAGTTTATCCCCTTTCCTGGGATTATCATCTGTTTTATCACACAAATCCATCCCTCTCGCTCCATTGCTTGCTCTCCCCTAATCTCACTCACTCTCACCAGGATGGGGCAGAGGGTTGGGGTTCAGGAGAGGATGCAGGGTGATGCTCTAGCAGGGGATTCAGGGATGGGGCAGGAGGTTGGGCTGCATGAGGGGCTGAGGGAAGGAGTTTGGTGCAAGAGGAGACTCAGAGCTGGGGCAGGGTTTGGGCTGTGGGAGAAGATGAGCGGTGCTGGTTCTATGAGGGGGCTCAGAGTTGAGGCAGTGGGTTGGGATGCAGAAGTGTGTTTCAGCTGGGCAGAGCGTACCTTGGCAGCTGCCAATAAGCAGCACAGTAAGGCTCAGGCAGGCTCTCTACCTTCCTCACCACTTCCAAAAGTGACCAGCAAGTCTCTGCAGCCCATGGGGATGCATGTGGCTCCATGCAGTGGTCCTCACTAGGGCACCGCCCCACACCTCCCATTGGCCAATGTTCCCCATTCTTTGCTTATAGGTGCAGCAGAGATAGTGCTCAGAGTGGGGACAGTACATAGTGACCTCAGGGCCTGCAGGGAGCCTGCTTTATCCTCACTGCAGCATCAGACTTTTAGTGGCCAAAAATCTCTGAGACTGTCTGCAGTATTCTGTGAGAGAGAGCACCTAATTCTCAGAAACTCCTAGCAAATTTCTACCCTTTTCCATTTGGGAATAAACTGTATCAGAATAATGCACCTTTATAAGGGTATAACTGGATCAACACTAGAGGTTGTACTGGTACAGCTACTCTAGTATGTTTGCTGAGGAGATAATGAAATCCTGGTGCAGTAGTGTTGACAGTTTAACTGCCACTGATTTCTGCATACTTTGGTAGCTTAGTTAGGAAGTTGATCCTTGTAACTGATGAGGGATCAGAGATTGCAGGATACAAAAACCGAGCACAGCTGAACCTTTCAAGTATTTGTGAATAATCACATTAACATAAATATTTAGGCATGTTCTGAAAAGATTTGTAATGTTATTTCTAAACAAATATTATGTTGCACAAGTAATGTTTCCTAAAACCCTTAGAGCAGGATTTAGTAGCTATTCAAACAAAGATGAGAGTCTCAATGCAGACATGATTATGCAGACTTCTAGATTCACAACATTGTAGGAGCATATTGCTGATTTTAAAGACATTTTTCTCTGAACTCCTTTCGTACATTGTTATATTATGCAGACTCTATTAATGTGAATTTAATACAGATGAAAGTTGCCAGCTGCACAACCCTAGAGACGCAGAACAGATCCCCAGCTGGTGTGAACTGGCACAGCTCCATTCATTGCAAAGGAGCAAAGCTGGCTTTACACTAGCTCTGACTCCCGATTCTCTATTAATGCTCAGAACAGGCTGTGGCACTGAAAACTTCTGCAAAGCACTCAGCACCTAATCATCTCCAGGGGCAGGAAAGTAATTGACCTATCAGTCTTTTCCCCTATCCCTCTCCAATTTCTATCTTGCATCCCTTTTCTCCTCTTATAACACAAGTGCTAACACCTCTTCTAGTGCTGCAGAGCTTTTGGTACTGGTGTGATTCCTCCTCTCTGCTGCTGTCTTGTCTCTTCTCCCAACTCCTTCCCTATGTGTGAAAATATGTATCACAACATGCTGCATGCTGGTGCAAGGAGAAAGAACATAATTTATAGGTAACGAGGCAAGAGCAAACATAGATGTCTGGCCTGAAAACATCAGAGGTTCACTCCCAGAGTAGCTCTCAAAAGAGAGATTGCTGTAAATTATAATTACCCTTTATCAACAAAGGTGTGTCACTGTAAATTCTTGTCATCTGATTACAGCTGCAGATGGCCTGTCCCTGCAGGGATGTAGGGGTATAAAGGCCTATGTTTCTTTGGCCTAAGGAGACACAGACCTGATTCACTTCCTTGATTTCTCTGCTGAGATTACTAACAAGGGTGCCAATACAGTCATTTTGTTTGATGTGGACACTAGCTCACTAGATAATAGACTGAGACCATCAGCTAATTCTCTATGAATCACTGAGCAGACTTCAGGTGTTCTGAATGTTGCTTTACATTCACTGTGGAATGTCTAAATATTTGCAGAGTATTATCTACACATAGCTCCTTTGTGTATCAAGTGATGCACAGAGGAATAACTTGCCTATTGAAATAGCACCTTGTATTCTTACTGAGAGAGCGCTGCAAACCAAACCTGACTTTCTTACACTCCCTCAGGGTGAAGCAACTGTTTTGAATAAACAAAAGGTACCAGAGCTTCATTACTTCTTTACTTGAGATTTTAGGCATATAATAGCTATGGGTATGTCTACACTACAGCGTTATTTCAAAATATCTGATTTTGAAATAGTTATTTAAAAATACCATATTTCGAAATAACGCATCTACACACAAAATGCATTTCGAAATAGCGTTTTTCAATTTCAAAATAGTATGTCCACACTGATAGGACGCTGAATTGCATTTAAGGCCGTCCGGAGCCGGTTCTGACAGGGCATCAGCTCAGGAGTTACCTTGTGTGGCTGCTGCCTGAGGCTATCTGAGACCTGTGCTTAAAGGGACCCCCCGGACAGCCAGTTCTAAGGTTTCCCTGCTTGCTTGCCTACCTCACTGAGGGACAGCAAAGCATTTTTTTCTCTGTGTGCTCTGGTTGCCCTCACTCAGGACACCACAGCACTCTGCAGTATGGAGCCAGAGCAGCCCCTGGGCAGTCTGGTGCTTCTCCTGGATGTGTTGCTGCGAACCTGGCAGCACATTCTGAGAGCAGTAACAGTCTCCCTGGTGTGCCCCACTGGGGGCGTGTGCTTCATTCCTCCCTCACGTCCTTCCACTTACCCCTCCCTAACCCCCTGCCTGCTCTACAATAAAAGACACATGTATTCATTATAGCAAAGCCTCTTTATTGAACAAAACTGGGGTTGGGAGGGGATGAAACTGAGGTGAAACTGGGGAAAGAAGGTGGGAGAGGGGAGGGGGAAACCTGGGAGGAGGGAGCTGGCAGGGGGAGGTAAGGGGATGAAGGGGGAGGAGAAGCTCAGGGCTCAGTTGGGGGTCTCACTGGCCCAATTGTCTCCCGGCACCATGGGTGTGGTGGCCTTGGTGGGAAAGAAGAAGCAGGAGGGGGAGAAGGAGTGGAAGGAGGAGCGGTAGCTGGGGAGGCAGCAAGGGCTGGAGCAGCAGGAGGCAGCAAGCTCTGCCCCAGGGTCGATGACCACCTGGGGGGCACTGACTGTCCTTCCCCCCAGGATGTGGTCCATGGCATCAAAATGGGGCAGGAGTCTGGGTCTGCCCCTGGTTGGGAGCTGCCCCCTGTGGCTCTGGCATATGCCTGCCACAGCTCCTTTATTTTCATGCAAACCTGCTCCTGGGTTTGCATGTGGCCTTTGGTGGCAAGGCTGGCAGCCATCTGCCTGAAGATGGTCATGTTCCTCCATTTAGTGCAGAGATCATGGATGTTGGAGGCATCCCCCCCAAAACTGAATTAGGTCCCTTATTGCCGCACTGGACCAGGCAGGCTCCCACCTTTTCCAGCCCCTGGCAGGCTCCTGGGAGCTGGAAGACTGGTTCTGGGGAGTGGTGGAGGGCTGGCTGTGACTGGCTGCCTGACTCATGCTGGGGCCACTGGGTCAGGTGCAGCAACTGCTGGCTTTGGGCTGGCAGGCTTGGAGCTGGCACAGGCACTGTGGTCAGAGTCTACCCCTTTAAGGGCTCCGGGGAGAGGGAAAGGGAGAGGAGTTTTCATGGTTGTGCCCAGAGTGGCCACCAGGGCACCCTGGGAAAGGCTGGAGGTCCCCTATTTCAAAATAAGCATCTACACAGCGCTTATTTCGAAATAGCAATTTCGTAACTGGTGCTATTCCTCATGGAATGAGGTTTACCAATTTTGAATTAAGCCCTCCACTATTTCGATTTAATTTCAAAATAGCAGTTTGGCTGTGTAGACGCTGGTAAAGTTATTTTGAAATAACAGATGTTATTTCGAAATAACTTTTCTATGTAGACATACCCTATTTTAGTTCATCATTACATTTTTTTTATGAACTGTGGACATCTGCACTGATTCTGACTATGCACCTGGTGGTGACTGGTGATGAAAAGGGAGATGAAAAATGTCCTCAGAAGGTGCTATCATGATCACCTAATTTCCCTAATGTATAAGGCATACATTAAATCTATGATTGGACACTTTCATGGGATACCCAAATTAATGTGCACCTCACCACGAGGATTCTGTCTGTGCCTGCCACTGGCCAGCTCCTAGATTTCACCACCCATGGACAGCACCAGCACTTCCATCTCCATCTACTCCTGCTCCACCATCTCCTTGCAGATTAACAATGGATACATTCCATCCTCCTGACCCACCAACCATCTCTCTAAAGTGTCCAACCCCTACTGGGGGTTCTGCTGAGCATCACAATATTCACAGACCCACCTCTCCCAGAGAACTAGTTCACACCAGTTTTCTAGTTTCACCTCAATTTAACACATGGCCCTTAAATTATGTTGATAGTGAAAACAGAAGCAAGTTTATTTATCAAAGAAAAGAAATTGAAGAAGGAGCAGGTAGAATTAATAGAAACAAAATGGCAACACATACAACAAAGCCCTAATGTGTCTGGTAGAGTCTAAACTTAACTAACAAGTTCTTCCTGTTACAGACTGGCTTGGCTAACCCTTTGAAACTTATCTACCAAATGTCCTCTTCACCTGCCCTCTCAATTTTTTTCCTCCCTCCCCCCTTCCCTTATTTATTCTTGGTTCTGGACCTCCAACACTCCAGTCATCTGAAGAAGTGGGCTCTAATGCTCGTGATACCATCTACATGTTTTGTTAGTCTTTAAAGTGCTACCAGACTTTTTGTTGTTTTTTTAAGTTTTTCATGTTACAGACTAACTCAGCTACCCATCTGAAACTTAAGAGTCCCTCTTGTTAGTTGCTGTATATCATAAGTCCTTCTTGCAGCATTTTTTCAATTGGAAGCACTGAAACCCTCCTTTCATAAAACCAAGTCTTTTGGCATCTTGTCTTCTCAGATAAAGGATGCCAGGGCATCTCTCTGTATCCCTATATTTATTAGACATGTCCCTTGTTCTTCATTTGTAAACAGGGTTCCCACCCCGCTGTTCACCTGTTCCTATAAATGTCTTCTCCTGAAATCCCTCAGATCACTTTAATATCATTTGACTCCGAATGCAAATAGCTTTCCATTGTAAAGTAGACAGAGTTCTTCTAGAGAAAAGAGTGTATCCTATTTTTTGTCTGGTGGAATCTGTTTTAAGGCATGCTGTCTCTGAGGGTATGTCTAGACTACAGGCTTTTGTCGACAGAAGTTTTGTCGACAGATATTGTCGACAAAGCTTCTGTCGACAAAGAGCGTCTAGACTACATCCAGTTCTGTCGACAAAGCAAACCGCTTTGTCAACATGACAGTGTGGATGCAAAACACAGTGTAGATGCATTAATGCCTTCTGTTGACAGAACTCTGTCGACAAAAGGCGTTATTCCTCATAGAACGAGGTTTACAGCCATCGACAAAACTGCTGAGTTCTGTCGACAGAACTCAGCAGCAGTGTAAACTCAGGTATAGTTTTGTGGACAAAACGCTGTAGTCTAGACACACCCTGAGTGACTTGACCTTAACCTTAAGGCTTTAAGAACATAATTTCCAGTATGTATCTCTTTACATGCCATCTGCATATACATTTCACACAAAGTATGATGACCAGTGTGACAAGGGCTTTGAGAAGAGACCATGCTTAGTGACGTTCTTTTGTGGAACTAACATGTAAATAGCGTATCCAGCAGATGCCTGTAACTTTTATAAACCCCTGTACTCTCTGCCAGCTGGCGCTAAGAGATCCTTGGGCCACACACATGGTATATTAAAGAACACTGGCTGAGGTAACTTGCACATGACTTTGTCATGCATATGTAAAGTCCCAAACTCAGGCTGAGAAAGTCTAAGCATGACATTGTTAATTTCACAACATATACCATTTCTCTGTGTGTGTCTACATTACATATATATATATATACTCTGTATGGAGCAACATAATCTAGTGGCTAAGGCACTGGACATGGAGCCATCTCTGTTTCGGTTGGTATTTCTATGCTTCAGCTAGCTTGGCTTGTGCTGGAGCACTAAAAATAGCAGTGTGGATGATCCAGCTCAGGCAGCAGTTTGGGCTGTCAAGCCCATGCAGACCCCTAGGTCTGAGCTTGGATGGCTAGTCCAAGCTGCTTCCCAACCTCTATCTGCTATTTTTAGCATGCTGGCTCCAACCTGTCTCCCTGAGCTGGGAGGCTAGCTGTGTAGAACTACCTTAACTTGCTGCATGACTTTGGGCAAGTCATTTAATCTCTCTGCTTCTGTTCCCACACAAATCCTAACTTGTCTATTTATCACATACACATTTTGGGCCAAAGGCCTGACTCTCTCACTTTGTGTGTGCATGCAATGTATAAAAAATGGTGCCACAATCTCATTTCTAGTTGCTACTATAAAGCAAATAATAATTGTAATAGTTTGCAGCAGGTATGGGGAACTTCCAGCCTACTGGAACTTCCAGTTCATTTGGGTTAGCTGCTAACAACCCATTTTGTCTACCTAAATGTCCACAGGCCTGGCCACTTTCAACTCCCAGTGGCCACAGCTCACCATTCCTTGCCAATGGGAATTATGGGAAGTGCTGTGGGCCAGGTCACCACTTCTTGCAGCTCCCATTGGTCAGGAAGGATGAACTGTGGCCTCTGGGAGCTGCAGGTCTCTGTGCCTGTGAGAGCTCAGATAAACAGCGTCTGGAGGCTCACAAGCGGCTAACCCTGACAAACCAGGTGCAGCCAGGGTGCCGGAGGTTCCCCAAACCTACTATATAGAATGCCCAGGATAATATACACAAATGTGTACATGTGTACATTTATATAAATGCTATCTAAAAATTTTAAAGATATATCTGACTAGCATAGCAGAGATGGCATGTATCAAAAATTTATAAAGATTGGTGTCCTTTTCTCTATCTGGAGTTATATCTCTTAGCCAATACATATATATTAGCCACAGAACACACCATATTAATGTTGTATTATGTCCAGCCTGTGGGGAGTTATGCTAACACTTTTGCTCACTTATGTCAAGAGGTATAAATCACACAAAATATAGCTTTTTTGCATTAGCAAATATAAAACCTGCCAAAGGCAAGATACATGAATGTTTTGCCTCGGTACAAACTTGAGGAAGTGTCTTTAGGCCTCTTGGTACCTGGGATGTGGTAACAAAAAGATATGGAAAGGTTCAGAGCAGCAAGTTAAGCAACAGACACAAACTGGTGCGCTGGATCTTAAATGTTGTATAAAGTGCTTTAGCTTGTAAAGGACCCTATTATAAAGGGAAGTAATTTAGAGGGTGTTTCTCTGCAGCATACCTACTGTGAAAAATGAACATATGGTGAAATAAAAATTATTTCCCAGAATGTGGAATATGAATGCCTCTTTTTAATATTGTACTGTTTGGCCTTTAGGCAATACATTGGCTAACGTTGGTTCATAGGTCTCTTGAACATTTTTTAGTGTCAAACCATAAGTGTAGTTAATCAATTGGATATACATTTTAATTAACATCTCTGAGAAGTATTTTTCAAATCTGCAGAACAGCCTTTTTCTCTCCCCTATACTGAGCCTTCAGATTCATATTGATGTGTTTGAGAACTGTTAGCGGGGAGCTTTTCTTTTCTATTATTATGTTTTGGTATCAATAAAAGCCAAAGAAGGATTATTTGTTCTTTTTTTCATGTTCAGTATGTACAGGTTGAACCCTGGGGACTTGACCAGAGAATTTCCTGGACTATGGGATGTCAATATTGTCTAACAGCATTTCCAACACTTCCACTGCTTACTGGGCTGTTAGAAGACATTTAGGGGTAAATGAGAGCTAAATAACAGCACAGAACACTGAGAGCCAGGACTGGTGGCTATAAACAAATTTTATGGGACAATGGGAAACTTGTCCACATCCATGATAAGTGGACATCCAGCTAACCAAAATCATGCCAGACCACAGATGTTGCCAGACCAGAGAGTGCTGGACTAGAGAAGTTCAACCTGTAATATTATTTTTGCATATGGATTTATTCGAGATGATACAAATCAAATCCCCAAAAAGGAAAACATGCTGCCTGAATTTCAGTGTCCACGCTGCTGTTTTTAGTTTGTTAGCTTGAGTCTCACAAGCACAAATCTTTCTACTGGGCTGGGAGGTTTTCCCCGACTGAAGTATAGATGTACCCAAAGTTGATTACTTTGCAGAGAGAAAAGTGAGTTCTAAGGCAGTGTAAATCTGGGTGAATGTCCATCCCTTGGTATTCAGCCTTGTGATTTCTGAAACTAGTCAAATTTAATTTTCCTAATATTTTGTATTTTCCTAATAGATGCAATATTGTCATCCATACCCAATCCTACTAGGTTAAAATTCCGATAAAGGCAGCAGTAATGAAACTTTGAAATATTCTAATGCTGTTCATTAAATTAAATTATGCCAGGGTGTTTTAAAAGCCCCATTTAATTAAGTTTCATAGCACACAGATTCTATTATATTTTTGTGAGGTAGGTATTGTCATATTGTCACTATGTAAGGGATGGACAATACTTTGTAATTGAGACTCTGAGGAACTTTTAGCCCTGGTTCTCAAAGTTTAACCAAACATTACAAATAAAAAAAGAATTATACCTTGAATTAGACAGGTGATGTTTGGTGCCATTTGACACTCAGTTAATAGTTTCTTACTTAGATTTTCATTATCTATGCATAGGTTTAGTGGAACAGTTGCCAACTCTTGTTTGGAAGATGGAATTCATTACCTACAGTGGCTTACTTGTATTGTTTTAGAGCTTTGGGCCTGAATTTTCCACAGCCTACAGCTGTACACTGATTCCCATGTTACCCTTTACAAATGTAATTTTAAGGAATTACTTTAAAAGCCTTGGGAATCCCCTGAGTCATTCTAGCCTGGTTTAATTCTTTCCCTATATTGTACCTTTCATAACAGTGTACCCCATAGCAGTAAACAAAATCTAATCAATAAAATCCACTGAAATTTGACCTCTTCCTCACCTTTAGACGTGATTTAAAAAAAATACTAAACAGAAAGGCGAATGCAATTTTGTGTGTTCCTTAATGGTTGGCTTAGATTGTTGTGTATGTGTGTAATATGTTAACAGTGCAACAGGTCTTTGATTGTACACCATATATAAAAGTGGAACAATGTAATCAGAAATGTACAGTTGGTTTTCATTTACTACTTGAATGTTCATGAAAGCGAGAGGCTGATAACTGGATAGAGCCAGGCAACATGCAAGTTTTCCCCAATGCAGTTTTACCACTACACGACAGTCTGGTCAAGCAACAGCTCTGCTTAAACATGAGCAGAGGCTATCATATGTAGGAAGAAAATGCATAGTGAATTTATGGTGTGGACAAACATTCATGAAGGAGATGGGACCACAATAACATTCATTCACTCATTCATTTTAACCAAAGTGAGAATACTTAGGATAGGATTCACAAAGTGATTTCAGAACTGCAACACTGAATTCAAAACCTTCTGTTAGGTTCCCAGGCTCTCTGTAAAATGCATAGAGAGCTGAGAACCTAAAAATGGGATTCACAGAAGCTAGAAAATTGAGTGGGGAGCTGCCTAAGCTAGACAATAGGAAATGATGAGGAGAGGGATATGGCCTAAGACCCATCTCTCAAAGGACTTAGGGGTCTGTATGGGGACTCTCAGCCAGGAATCCTCCCCTTCAAGTTGAATACCAACCCCCAAATCTGGCAACAGGATGGGGCAAAGGATGCAGTTGAACCAGGGCCTGGTAATTCAAAAGGGACTGAGGCACCAGCCATTGCCACTCCTGCTACTGTAGGATCAGTGCTTGCTGAAGGCCTGGACCCTTTGAATCACTTCTGGAAAACAACACAGAGCACTCTGGGTGACTCTCAGAGTTGGCTAGTGGGTCGGGTCCAGTGCAATGTGCTCCAGGCAGTGCCGAGAGCGGGCCGCCTCCAGTCTTGCTCCTTCCAGGAACACGAAGCTGCCTCCCCACCTTACCCAGAGGCTCAGCAGATCTATTGGCTTCCCTTCCTACCCTAGTTCTGTCCTTTTTCAAGGAAAAAAAACCAAAACAAACAAAACAAAACAAAACAAAAAACAGGGCAGAAGTTGTGGTGCTCTCCTTAAAACTTTTAGCCCAATGATTAGTTCACTTATCCAGAATGTGGGTCCCCCTATTCAAATCACCCCTTCTGCCAAATTTGGAGAAAAAAATTGAACTTCTTCCCTCCCAACAGTTTAGGAGGAGCTCTTGAACAAATGGACACACAGACAGACAGACAGATCCACATTTGTAGAATATATAGTAAGACAAAAATCACAATATTACAGGTGGGGAAAAATTTGCAAAAAGTAAATTGTAATAAAAAAATAAATTCTAACCCTGATTCTTTCCAGAGCCTGACCTTAGCCTTAGCTTTAGTTTAAACATAATCTAGGTCTGCTCCTATTCTGAGGTCTGGTCTAAATGTAAAACTTATGTTGTCATGGCTATGTCAGCCGAGGGGGCGAAAATTACATTCCCTAGATACATAATAACTGGGCTGAAAAAAACACATATTGTAGGTGCACCTATGTTGACAGGAAAGTGTTTCTGTCAGAATAGCCAAGGCAATGTTTACTGGCAGCAAATCTCTTTCTGTAGGTATATGCTGCCTCAACCCTAGAGGCTATGACAGCATAGGGTCTCTAGTGTAGACATAGCCTTAGGTTCCTTGGTCCATGTTCAATTAAAATTCTTCCCTCTGTCATCTTTAACTTTGCTATTTGAAAATAAGCAGCATCAGAAACACTGTTTACATGAAGGCCCTGAAATGTTCTTTACAATTTCAAATTACAACAGGCACTTTCCATTCAATTGCTACTGGGAGTTATCTTGCAAAAGGGACACAGGTTTTTGATACTGGATTCATTAGAGTGCAAAGAAGGGATTGCAAGTCAGGGTCTCCCCCCCCCTTCTTCTTTTGTATTAGCTTAAATAATCAAAGAAAGTCTTTTACTGTTTAATTTTTAAACAGTCTTTAATTTTTAAGCATAAAAAACTCTCTTCCAATAGCTAAACCAGCATAAAAGCTAAATGGAAATTGGTTTTACAGTATCTTTCATATGAAGCCAAAGTTGCAGGCATTTTGCAGGCGAGTGACATAATTTGTAAGGCAACTTCCACAGTCAGAAATGCCAATTGTAAATAAACACTTCATTTTGAAATACAATTCAAAGACAATACATGGTAATGTTTTTCTCCATATGAACCTTCAGATTGCTATGCTGTGAAAAATGGGCCTAGTTTTCTTCAGTTCATATTTTTCAGTTCAACACTGACTTCAGATTCATTGGGCCTGTGTTTTATTACAGTATCCTGCAGCTCTCTACCTCATATAGAGCAGTAGATGCTTTTAGAGCTGTTCTGTGTTTCACCTATAAGTTTGGGAGCAGGATTGTACCCTTTAGGTCCAATTCTGAAGTCTTCAGTACAAATTGGCTTTATTAAAGAATAAGTTACATGAAAAAGTCACTTGCAACGCCCCCATAACCTTGCACAGAATTGATTTTCATCAACATTAATTACTCACCGGTTAATGGGACTCTTAGCTGATACCTTCTGGGGTTGAGTAAATCCCAAATGGAGTGAAGAAAAGAGGGAGGATCTGGCACAAAACTCAGAGTGTACTTAGTCATCAATGCAACATTTTAAAAAATTTCAATAAAGGCAGACACTAATATGGCAAATAACATATGCAGACACCGATCTTGGCATCGTTACAAGGGTAATTCTTTTAACTCTTCTAATTTCTCCAGTCTGCTAGGCACTTGAATACTTTCCTTTTATATTGGGGATACACAGTCTCTTGTATTCTTCAGAGCTAATGGGCTGAATCTTAAAGTCCTTACTCTGCCCTTATTCCTGCTGACTATTAGGAGAATTTTGCATGAGAAATGTCTCAGTAATGAAATCAAGATTTGAACCTCAATGTTTAATTCTGGTGGATGTCTCAACCAGCTCTAGGTTGGTTTAGGACCTGGTCCTAAACACATTTGTTAGTATCGAAGAAATATTGTATTAACTGAATGTGTGAATTGTGAGTAAGGTCCTCAGAGCAAGCAGTTAAGTAACATAAAGCCAAATCACTGCTGTTTCACTCATTACAAAAACAATTCTCCATTAAAACTGATATTTATATAAATACAGCTTGCAAATAAGGAAGTGTTCAACTTTCATGTGGATACCTTCTGCAGACAGATCGCGCTTAAGTTTGCCACCATTGTTTTTGATATTTCTATATGCCAGATTATTTTGCCTTCAATTTACATTTTAAGAAGTGACTATAGAGATTTTGAGTTCTCCAACGTTTAACAGAGTCTGGTTTTTCAGTTGTGTTGTAAGTCCCATTAATAAGTGGATTAAGCTGTCTGAAGCTGGGGTCCCAAAATATGAGGCACTCAATATTTGGAAATTGAGGCCCCTGTTTATAGTTAGGAGTCATAGTCCAAACACCAGTTAGACTCCTCTACTTTGCTCATATAGTGCAAACTATTTTGAAGTTCACTCCCTTCTCCTACTATTCGAAGCAATAGTTCAGCCAAGCTTTCAAATATATTAATTTGTATTTTCCCCACAAATCTCCTGCATGCCTATGCAACCATTTTTACAGACAGAGTGGTAGAAAGTTTTAATTTCTATGAAGTATCTGCAAAGAGTTTAATATCACTAGCACCAAGGGCACCTCGCTCTTTCTTCATATTCAGTTTTAATTTGAAATTCATATCACCGAACCCACAATGACCAACTTTTGGCCTTTGTGAAGCTGAGCCTCACAGTCTTCCCTCATCCAATCATGTCCTCTCTACTCTCTAGTGCTCTTGTCAAGGTGCTCCGCTGGTGTGTTAGATACAATTAAAATATAAAAGCAATATAACCCCTCATGCCTCAAGATGAGAGTCAACAGCTGATTGGTGAAAGTTACAAAGAAGGGCCAGTTAGTCCTTAATTGTTTGTTACAGGATTTAGCACCTTTACACATCACTGTCTGGGACAGGATATGAGTCTAGACAAACCATTACTTTGCCCGTCAAACAGAGTGTGAAATTTCCCTTATTTTCAACTTCAATAATTCCTTTCTGAGCCCATTAGGTACTGATGAAGAGTCACAGATATGTAGCTTAATTATTTATTTCCATGACTCTTCACCACTACCTTAGGAAAGAGGGGTAAGTCAGTGACTTTGTGTGGGTTTTCATTGCTGCTGTTGTGCCAGTCATAAGAAGGCAGCACCTGTGAAAGCATGGTTTTTGAAATTAGACATGCAAAAGAAACACCTATTAATCATCTTTCTTATCTCTTGCCAAAGAAGAATTAATTTCGCATGGGAGAGGGTCACATGCTTCATTCCTTCTGCAGGCTAAGGGCAGTGCATGCACTCGGGGCTTCTCAGATGCCCTGCCCCCCAAAATCTTCCTGTGTTCCACCCTCTCATTGTCTACTTCAGAGACATCCTCTGACACTTCCTTCCTCATGCCTAGGGGCTCTGCTTGCCTTGCATCCCTCTCTCCATCACTTGTTAGGGGTTTTACATTCTCTCACGTTCCCTTCTCCATATATCATTGTCCCTCAT
The DNA here is from genome assembly GCA_030068395.1 of Apalone spinifera. Lineage (NCBI taxonomy): Eukaryota > Metazoa > Chordata > Testudines > Trionychidae > Apalone > Apalone spinifera. The sequence goes on from CM057845.1 coordinate 257,776,459, forward strand.
TCTCCATATTCCAGACAATACTTTGGGGAAATTCTTTGAGAACTGAATTAGGACTTGACAATCTGTGCATCAACTTTAATGAACTTAAGATCAAGACATAACTGCTATAACTTGTGAGTTTAAATTGCTTTTGTGTGATAATTTCACCATCTATTTATTATTAATCTCTAAAAAAAATCATAGAGTTGATATAATATAGAGATCAGTAACAGACACAAATTGGGAAAAAAAGCCCAGCCAGGACATGGTAGGTCCCCAACTGGAGTCAGGTTTATTTACACCTGTTGAGGATCCTAGCTGAAAATATAATCTTACAATGTTTTACAGGGCAGTTACATAAAATTTCACTTTCTGATTTTCACATCCATAAAGTTTAGTCACTGAGTCCTGGAAGCAAAAATCCGTACAAGAGTCAAGGGCTGATCTTTGTGGGAAACAGCTGAATGCTGAAAAGTGCCAGCTGAAAAAATTGGAAAAGACGCCTCTGCCAGTGCAATAAAACTGAGACGCTTTCTGTTTTTCAAAGCAAGTCACCGGGTTGTTGAGAATGAGAAGTTAAGGTAGATTGCACATTCTGATTAATGGTGTGCACACTTCACAAGATTGAAAGGTTCACATAGGCATGCAAATGTCTGGACTCTTTTCCAAAGTATATCTGACTGATTCAAATGCATGAGACTCCTTCATGTGGCTTCATAATGTGCCTCACACGTATACTGTGCATGCAGCTTTCTATCTGCTGATGTGTATCTGTCTACTTATTTGGCCCCATCATTATAGGATTTGAGCTACTCCTAGACATTAGTGAACATGTTTTCTCAGCTATTCCATGGGATAAGGAAATATAATTATCTTCTTTTTTAGATGGGGACTATGGCACAGAGAGGCTAATTGACTTGCCCAGAGTCACATAGGAAGTCTGTGGCACAGCCAGTACTTGAAGCTAAATCTCATGAGTCCCAGTCCAGGGCCTTTGCCACAAGATCTTCTTCTGACAGTTTTTTCTCACTATTAAGGAAGGAAGACAAGGGTGACCATAATAGCTTCACTATATCCTTCCCAAGTTCTCTCAAAACTGTCTTCCCTTTTATATGGAAGCTGAAAGGCCAACTTGTCTTTCTGATGTACCAGGTAGGTAAGATGGGGACAAGTAATCCTTCCAGTCAGAGTTTACCAGAAGTTGTAGTGCATTCTACATCACTGAAAATGTTTTAAATCAAGATGGAATATTTTGTTAAAAGATATACTCTAGAAATTATTTTAGAGAAGTTCTGTGGTAATCAGTGCCATTGTAAGAAAAAGGCTCTTGATTTGAGAGGAAAGAAATCCTCATTTTTTTCAAAACTTCAGAAAGGTTTGTTTTTTCTCTTATTTTATCCCCCGGCATGCACTTTTCTCTAGAATTCATGCAGTCCTGATGGTTAAATTAGGTTTCTGGGAAAGCTCTCTCTGTCCGTGAAGTATGAAGTTTAGTAATAGTATAGCCATTTGTGCCCCTCTAGTTTATATTACCTTATAGGCACCAATGAGACGATCGAGCTATAAAAGGAGCAATCAAGGATGATAAAGCCATTGCAGAGAAACTAAATGATTCCTTTGTTTCAGTCTTCACGGCTGAGGACGTTGGGGAGATTCCCAAATCTGCACCGTCCTTTGTGGGTGATGAATCTGAGGAATTGTCCCGGATTGAAGTGTCATTAGAGGAGGTTTTGGAACAAATAGAAAAACTTCATGTTAAAAAGTCTCCGGGACGGATGGCATTCATCCAAGGGTTCTAAAAGAACTCAAATGGGAAATTGCT
>CM057845.1:257787161-257806104 GCA_030068395.1 Apalone spinifera
CCTATGATCAGACACTACTAAAAGCTAATTATCAATGGGCCCAATTGGGGCTCTAGGGGAACCAATTTTGAGATATAACCAATCCAGTGATTTAAGATAGGTAATCGGGAGTATCCGTGGAAAATGTGTTTTTATGGTCAGGTGCTACAAAAAGCTAATTATCAGTGGGCCCAATTGGGGCTCTGGAGGAACCAGGGGAAATTATTTAGAGATATAATCAATCCAGTTATTTAAGTTAGAAAATCAATAGTATCCATGCCAAATTTGGTGTTTCTAGCTCTTACTGTTTTGAGATCTTCCATTTCGGAGATCTGTTGGAATTATCAGTGGGCCCAATTGGGGTTCTGGGGGAACTGGGGAAACCAATTTTGAGATATAACCAGTTATTTAAGTTCAGAAATCAGTAGCATCCATGTCACATTTGGTGTTTCTAGCTCTTACTGTTTGGGAGATCTTCTATTCTATAGATCTTTTGGAGTCATCCGTGGGCCCAATTGGAGCTCTGGGAGAACCAGGGAAACCAATTTCAAGATATAACCAATCCATTTATTTAAGTTAGGAAATCAGTACTACTCGTGCAAAATTTGGTGTTTCTAGCTCTTACCGTTTCGGAGATCTTTCGGGACAAACAAACAAACTTACATTCAAACAAACAAACAAACAAACAAACTTTCAGAAATATTTTTAAGATAAAAATGTTGTAACACCTTCACCTAACATGCTCACTTGCTGGGACAGATCATGCATATTAGTTGATTTAGTGCTAGATTTTAACGTAAGGCACAGCTTTGAGCAAGGAGAGCTGTGTTAGGTAGACCACTCTGGAAAACACTGTGGCTCAGCTGCATCCCTGAATTGGAGGCACAAATCTTGACTTGGTTTGGCTCTAGGATGGTGTGGGGGGACGGACAAAGGGGTGGGGATGGAGCTAGCCTTTCCCAGTTGGACATTCATCTGCTACCCATGTCTGGGAAGCAGTCAACAGGCATGTGGCGCTCATCCAATTCTGCAACCCTCTTGAACCTCCTTACTCCTCTAAACAGATATGTAATACAGTTGCAGTGTAGCTTTTACAAAGACACATTGTATTTGAAGTTCAGTTCCAATGCTTTTCTCCCTCAGGAGAGTGCCAGCTCACAGCCAACCATGCTTTAAGTCAACAACAGCACAGATTTTCTTTAGAGCATGTCAGTACTGATTAACTGGCCAGAGGGATCATTCTTGAAGGACAGGAGACATCCTCTGAACACAGGGTTGAGCATATGGTCTCCTTAGCTTTTAGCCTATGTCAATGTAAAGAACTCATGATCGGGAGATAAGAGACCAAATCAGTATTAATAAACTATCAGACTGGCAATGCATATAAATGGATACACAGATTATTTTTCCTTAACTGATAATTTTATTTCTTATGGTTTCTGACTGCATATCGAAGGGACAATTTTAATAAAACTGATCCCTATTCAAGGATAGCTAGTTAGGGTAGATTTCTGGAAAGACTGGCTGCCTAGCAGAATTGATAACTCTGATGAGCGTGAAGTCAATGAGAATATGTTTCCCTATTAGGCTGATCAAGGTAATGCTTATCTCTGTGGCACTTGTATGATAATGAATCTAGAAAAGACATACTATAATGCTGACATAATTAACTTATTCCTTACTGCAAAGAACATTTTTTAGCCTTTCATTACCCTATCTAGTACCTGAATTAGACTGGGTGAAACATACTTCTAAGAAAAATTCAGTATGGTAGTTATAGTCCAAACAATACCTTTCCCCCCAGAACAACATAGGAGTTCAGGATCTGTTATTACCTGAGCTATATAACTATAAAAACACCAGCCATATTATGTAGACATGTAGCAACTCTATATAAAAGGTTTCAAGTCTTTTTCTGTAGGGATACAGTCTACATGGCTTATAGATTCATAATTTTTAAGACCAGATGGGTCCATTAAAATCACTGACTCACATAAGTCATGAAATTTCACCCAGTGGTTCTTGAATATAGCCCAGTATTTTGTTGCACTAGTATATCATTTAGAAAGACATCCAATATTAATTTAAAGACTAAAATGTTGAAAAATATGCCACATTTTTTAATCATGCTTAAAATTACCCTCACTCTTACAGAGTTGCATCTCTCTTTTTAAAAAATTCTCTTTCCAGAGAAAATTTTATTCCAAAGTCTGATTGTGGTGGCTGAGCTGTTTGTTATGTGCACTTTTAAAAATGGCTGGTACTTTACATTTGGAAGAAAACTTTTTTTCCTTCCATTGCTTATCTCAAAAGCAGCTTGGACCAGGAACTTCAAATTTATTGCATTAACTAAGCCTCAAGGTGAACTGTGCTTAGGAGTATATCTTAGGTGGATAATTTAAAAGTTACTTGCTAAGGCAAAAAATTAACTTCTGGGTGCTCTGCAAAATCACTACAAAGATAATAGCTTTAATGAGGAGTTCTCTACAGCCTGCGGGATTTGTAAATTCGGTGCTTACATTCATTTCAGGTCATGAACGCATATATGCCAATTGTTACTGTCTAGCAAGGACAAATCCATATTATTCCATTTCTTTTTTCCCACTCTGCCCCTACTACAAGTTTTCCCAAAAGTGTATATTAACAAAGATTTAAAAGCTGTGTCACTGTCCCCAAATTTCCCCATTTATAATGGTCAAATATTAGCATGTGCAAAGTATGAAAGTCACAAACTCCATGTATCCTGGTTCTGAAACTTAAAAACATCTATTACAGTCTCTGACTCACCAACATTCATAAACATTTGTGTTAAATTCAGTGGAACTAATCACATTTTTAAAGTTTTGTAGGTGCTTATGCACTATGCTGGTTAGACCTCATAGATATTTTTCCATGGATTCAAGTTACAAAATAAAAGCCCACAAGATGTACTTTATCTACATAAGAATCATAGAAGTTGCTATGGATCAGAACAATAGTTTATCTGAGAGTGGACAATATCAAATATTTCAGAGACACATAACTCTTAATGGAATAATTTGCCTATGTGCAGTTTGTTCCTGTATGTAGGCAGCTGAATTTTGACACATGTCCTGAAGCATAAATCCTATCCCTTTTAAATGCTTATCTTGTTTAATTTCGAATGCTTATCCTGTTTAATGTAGATTTTTTTAGGATTCATACAAAACTCTAATCCTTTTTAAAATCCTCCTCAAGGTTAGGGTTCCTAGTCTTTTCCTCCTGCTGAATACGTTTCTTATCTAGACTTCCAGCAATTCAGGGCAGGGACTATGTATTTTGTACAGTGAGTTCACTGCTGGTTCTTAATAAGCCAATACTTAATAACAATAGATTCAGATCAGAACTAGAACTTGAAATATGCCTCTCTTCATAAACTTTGGGGATGTTCAGATTTAAATTCTGACCCATAGAGCACAGCTCAGAGCCTCCTCTATAAAAGATCAAACAGGAACACTGAGGGGCCAAACAAGGATTTTGGGAAGTCCTTCTCTGAGTTTGGCCTATTTGAAAGTTTTAATACTAATTTTAGGATCTACTAGCATGAATCCCCTGCACCTTTGTGGAACTCAAGAAAATGCAATTATGTGTGGCTTCAGGACACTGTGGGTACATCTACGCTGCACAGTTATTTTGGAATAAGCTGTTCCGGAATAGTTATTCTGAAATAGCTTATTTTAAAATAGCACATCACTTCAGGGAAGCCTTAAAATTAGTCTGAGGCAGGCTTTCCTAATGTGCTATCTCAATTCAGAGGCCTAGGAGGAATAACTTAGACTGGCCCTGGTGAGGGCTATTTTGAAATAGCAGCAGTGGAGCATCTACACACGCCTTATTTTGAAATAGCTATTTTGGAATAAGTGTTATTCTTTGTATAATGAGGTTTACAGAGGTCAGAATAAGCCATCCATTATTTCAAAATTATTTCGAAATAACAGAATTGCTGTGTAGATGCTCGCATAGTTATTTCGGAATAACAGCCATTATTCTGAAATAACTTTACTGTAGACACACGCTGTGTGAATAGATCCCAATGGTGGAACAGGGTCAAGTAGTTGAAATACAGAAACTGCATAAAATAAGTACACAAAGATAAGTTTTAATCAGCCTTATGTAAAATGCAACTTGGCCATGTGCTGAATTAAAGAGAATCCTGGATATTTATATATGAGGACATAAATGTGCTGTTCTGAGATTTTTTTTTTTTTGTTAATTTTTTCTTTCTCATGTGTAGGCATTAGGCACCTTTAAAAAAAACAAGACAGGTTTTTAAAGTCTCAGTTTTGCTTAGTATTAAGAACACTCTCTAATTATGTAGCTCATAAACCATTTGTCTTCTCAGAAATTGATGGCCAATCCATTTATTTTTGAATCTGATTTTTCCCCTGAAGACTATCAGATGATTTACAACACAGCAGTGTGTCTTACTCTAATAAATTAAGGCAGCTTTTGTTGACTTTCATGGGTCTGTTTTTTCCCCCTTCTTTTTAATTAAAACATTTACACAGGAAAATTTACTGACACACAGAGTGGTTTCTGACAGTTTCTGTGCAAACCCTTTTAAATTATTTATGTTCCTAATAGGGGGATAAGTCATAAAAAGTGAGTGAAGCCCTACTATCCTCATTAATTGTAAATCTCCTTACATATTTTTCCTGTACAACTGGTATTAAGAAAAAGTCAAATTTGAAAATATTTACACCCAATAGGAAAAAACTCAGCAAAGTGAAAATATTCAGATATCCCATTTATTCACTTAAATGGGGGGAATTATTTCTGTTAAAATCCAGCCATGTATGTAAGTATCTAAATGGGAGATGCTGGGTGCAGTTATCTTTGGAGAATCTGTTCCTGAGAGACCCTGGGAATCTAAACTGCCATTCTGTCTATTACACATTCCTTTGGGTTTTTCATTACTGCAAAAGTTCCTGAGTAGTAAACAACCTTACTGTTATATACTCATTAGTACAGATCATAAAGTATTGATATGAAGACCAGCAGTTAGCCTGAATAGATACAATGCTCACAGTTTTGGCTGTTAAATAACTTTAACAAGACAGATAGTATTGAGAGTGTCCCTTTCATGAGCACCTCTGCCTGACATTTCAACATCCCAATTACAGACAGAGATAACTGGTGGAACAAAATTATGCTGCTCTTCACTCTTAGGGGTCTACACTTATCCAAAGACTGACGCTCTAGAGCAGTGGGCCCCAACCCTTTTGGGTGGCGGGCGCCGCGCGGGGCTGCCAGGCTGCCTGGGGGCGGGGCCACACATGTGCCGTGCGCCCCAGTGCGGGGCCACACATGCACCGTGCGCCCAGGGGCGGGGCTGCACATGTGCCACACTCCCAGGGGCGATGCTAGGTGGGCACACATAAATGCCCTGGCGGGACCACTGATCTAGAGATTGATTTCCCAGGATTTGATTTAGTGGGTCTAGTAAGAAGCTGCTAAATTGACCACTAATGGCATCACCCATCGACCACAGTACTCCCCCCAGGATAAGAAGACAAGAAGAGTAAGGGGAGTTGATGGGAGAGTTTCTTCTGTTGACCTCCTGCAGCACGGACTCCGCAGAAATTTGACTTAAGATATGTCAATTCAACTACGCTATTCCCATAGCAGGAGTTGCCTATCTTAGGTTGACTTTCTTGCTTAGTGTACACCTGGCCTCAGCTGCATCCCACATGAGCAACTCTATGCATGGATACTACCTCTTCACTGTTTCTACTGATTTGAATTCTTCATCTTTAATTTTACAAATTAAGGATGTTTTAAGTTAGAACTGAGCACCAACACCGCCATGGATGGTGTACTGATCAAACACACACAAGCCAGTTAAAAGAAATCGTTTGGAAACGTATTATATTTTTTTCTTGGAGTTTAAGGACTGAATTTTAAACTGCAATAGCACTAGCAGGGGTTAATGTAATGAGAAGATAAAAGTATGAAATTTTGGAGATAAGTAGAATCGATTCAGCCTAGAAAGTTCAGTCATATATATAACCTTTTTCATTAGGGATAACATCTTGATTGACCTATGTCTGCTCTAGCAACACTCACTGATAGTACTATTCCATACATAATCTAATGTAAAACAATTCGCATCCGAGTTGCCAAGCCCCCCAAAATTGATAAAAGTTTATTAATTATTATTATTATTATTATAAACTTTTATCAATTTTGGGGGGCTTGGCAACTTGGATGCTAATTATATGTAATTTTTTAAAAAACATGATAGATCCTTCCCCACACTTCTCCTTGCCAGTGTTCTGAATTCCCTATTTTAGGCTTCATCAAATAACTCCACACCATTTCAAGTGTTGTCACAGTTTTTCCTATTGTGGAAGAAAACAAGTCCTCACTCTTAGTTTGTAAGCAACAAGTCAGAGGCAGGTTATTCAAGCAATTGCAAGGGAAGACTGTGGTTGGACAGGGGGTCCCCCTTCCTTAGGCAGATCTTCAAAGTACAAGCAGTAAAAGACAAGTATATTTACCTTCCCGTTACATACAGCAACGGCTAACGGTTATCTATTTATTTATACAAACTCTTTCCAGACGCTTCCTTATCTCAAGGTTCCTGCTTAAGTCAGCATTCCATCCTTATCTTCTAAAGAGAGACGGGGCAGCACTTCTTACAACTCTCATGTGGTTAGGGTTAGGGTTAGCTTGTCTTTTGCTCCACTTCTAACAAACCTGAGATAGCTATGCACAAATCCCCTTTTTCCCTTTTCCTGCTTCCACACTATTAACAGACAGCCATTCTCATGGAAGAGTTGAACAATAACACTTATGGCAACAATTGGCGAACAAGCCTCAAAAGGTTGGAGGTTTAATTTTGCATTATCCCTCTCTGAATTATGGGTGCATATGTAGCTTTCTTAGCTTCCCATATAAAACATCTTCTTGCTATCTCTTCTACTTTGTGAAGGACGTTCAAAAGAAAAATCTCTCTCAAGGCTTGCTTTGAGTGGATATTGTCATTATCAGCCCCTTTTGATGGTGACAGAACCTTGTAGTTCCCCATTCTCTCCTTAAGAATTACAGTTGGCTCTGAAGAGGATTTTATTTTTCATTGGGAATGGATCAGATAACTCCGAATGGCAGGTATTACCACATTTTTCTTTGGCAGGATACCCCTCTGCCACCACAGTCTTTACTGTCACTTACCATTTCAAATTTGCAAGAGCTGAATGCAATAGTACACCGATATATTCACAGGAACAATGTATACACATTGTCATTGAATTATTTTTTTTAGTCCAGCTGCATTGTCCCTTGCTGTCATCGTAGTTATGAGAAAATGTTTTTGAATAAGCAAAGAGAGAAATGAATAGGTCTACCTGTGGCACTTTCCCCCCTTTCTTTGAGCATCCACCCATTTTGGTTCATAAGGTTTATTACAGGCTAAGAGGGATTTTTGGGGAGGCGGGGGAGCGGGTGAGTGAAAAATCATATTGAGACCTCTAACTCCACATATTCAAATAAATCCAGATTTATTCCTGGGAAGCTGAGAAACCGTAATCACCTGTGAAAAAAGATATCTGAGGTATCTGGTTCTTGTATTCACTTGCTAGACTCCATTTCACTTCTTTCTTGCAGAAATTAGGGAGTGTTGGTTACTGAAGCCTGAAGCTGATATTAGTAGCCCACACGTTACATTGTTCAATGACTCTCTAGATCGGTGGTTTTCACATTTTCTTCTCATGACTCAGTTTAAGAAAATTGTTGATGTCCTTCACCCAATATCTTTTAACTTGAGTGCGGGCTTCAGGGTGGGGCTGAGGATGAGTTTTGCAGCAGGGGGCTCCGGGCAATGCCTATCTTCACCTGGTTTGAGGATTACACTGGGCCTGAGGCTTGAGAAAGGCTTCCAGGCACTTGCCTAATGCAGCAGGACACATGCTTGTAGGCAGAAATGTACATAGGGGACTTTTACAGTGAAGTTTAGGCATCCACAGGATTATGTGGCATCTGACCAGAGGTTTTGTGGACTTCAGTGACACCTAAATCTGGAGTTTAGGGTGCCCAAGCCCCTTTGTGCATATGGATCTTAGATACTAAAGAGATAAACGTTATAGCAAATCCTAAGACAGACAGGCAGATGGAGTGAGATAGAAAGGATAGAAATAATACATAGAAATTGCACCCAAACAAAACGCTACATCTAAATCTATCCAAGCATGGGCGAAGTTTGGCTCCAGTATCAGATTAGAATTTGGATGTAGATGTGGAGCTGAACTTTTCAGTTGAAGCCCACATTTAACAATGATAATTAGTAAAAAGTCATCAGTTATGCCGTTATGTGCAATACAACATCCATCTTTTAATGAAGCATCTGAACACAATCAGTACACAGCCACATTTGAGGACTGCATTTCCCAAACATACAAAAATCATCTCTCATGCAGGAAAGATGAGAGAGACCGAAAAATTAAGCTTCTCCCTCTGGAAAAAAAAGTAATGAGCATTGGGGAGCAAATCTATGTTTTTCCTCCATCCTTAGTATGGTAATTGACAATTTTAGAAAAAAAGTTCTAATTTAATCTGAACTTCCTTCTGTTCCAAGTCTATATTAATATCACACAATTCTGGTATCTCATTCTTATGAAAATATTTTTAAGAAGAAAAGAAAATGCCAAATAATTGTTTTTAGGATGAAATGTATCTGTATGGCTGACAACAACTGTAAAGGGAATGGATCCAATTTTGTCAACAATTTTACAATTTCTATTCATGAATAACTTATACTCCATTTATACTCGATTTCTGTGTAAGTTCCACTGGAAAGTTATACAACACACTTTTTGCATATAAATTGCATTAAATAGGAACAGACGGGCCAGAGTTGAAATACCTGATACTTGGAGTTACCCCAAATATTCATGAGTAACCTGATGGATTCATCTGGCACCTGAAAAATGGAGTCAGGAGTTTTGTATCAGGCTAATGACCCCCAATGCATTTTGTTGAACCAGGCATTGCTGCCTTAGCATTCAGCACCTGTCTTAGCCTGAAAGAATCATAAGCAGAACCCAGAGAAAGCAGAGTTTAAGGAAAAGAGAGGGGAAAAGCATGTTATTTCTTAATTGTGCTATGGACTTCTATAATGGATCTGTCTTTGTGTAAGCGTATGTTGCAGGAGGAATTAAGAGACTTCCAACTAAGAGGTCAATCACTAGTTCCGCATGCACACATGCCCCTGGATGCCAGCCATAGGGTCTGATTCACCACTTCACTTTCCCAGCTTGATCCTGGTGTAATTCCACTGAAGACTGTAGTATCATAATGGTATAAAACTGGTTGCCACCAATCCGGTTGCTCCTCCACCTTCTTCTGTGAGCAGACTCCAAGTCTCTCAGTTCCTGGATCCCTGAGATCATTTAAGCTATTCAGAGGTTGAATGGAGTCCAGCTGCTGTCCCAGTGTTGAGGTCCCTGGGCCTGCTGTTAGAGCTCAGATCTTTTGTTACAGGTGTGACTGCCTTCTGCTTTATAGTTTAACTCTTCCTGGAGCCTTACAGTAGTTATGAAGCTTTTAACATATACAGAGACACCTTATTGCTGTTTTACTGTTTTACTTGATCATACATAAGTAGAGGAGACTACAAATCATCCAAACCAATAAATAATACTCATGATTCCCTGCCTCAGTTTCCTGAAAATGCCAGGGCATTCTTTGGACTAGGGTTAGTGTCCTTTGTGTTTTCCAGAGTCCTGCTTCTGTATGTGGCTTATGAGCTCTAACATGGAGCTATCTTCCAGTTGGGTCAGCTTGCTTTCTTTTCCCTTCACCAGTTTGACCCTTTTTTGCATCCTCTGTTTTGGTGTGGCACTCTATTTAAATCACACTTCCACACATGGCTTTCTTTATTCTGTCCTTCGGGCAATTTTCCACTGCTCTCCCTTTTCCCCCTCCCTTCAGAAGGCCAAACTAAAACTGGTTTTCTAACAATGTAGCTTCTTTTTAAGATAATGTTTGTGATCAAAGCACCAGCATGAATGTTAAATATTACCCATTAGACATCATTTGATATCTTTCTGCTGCAGGTCAGCAAAGATAGCTCTACTTACATATAAGACCTAATAATAATTCAATATGCATAATAATAATTCATAATATCATCCAGAACTTACAGATTTGTACATTTCCCAGACAAGAAGAAGAGCTCTAGATAATCTCAAACACTCATCTCTTTCACCAACAGAAGTGGGTCCAATAAAAGATATTACCTCACATGTCCTATCCCTCTAAGTTTGTACAGAGAGATTTCCAAAACATCACATTAGTGTTACTGAAAATTGAATCTGATCTATAGTCAGATCCTGTATTAATTAGTAAATAATTATATCTGTTACAAGCCCATCAATGACAGTATAATTAAACCTGAAACACCTGCTGGAAAATGATTTTCCAACGCAGGGAACTTTTCTGACTTATAATTTCCAGTGGCATAAAGAATTTTCCTTAATAGTTCATCAGTATTTCACCACAGAGTACAGATCACTTAGTTTGTTATAGTGCCCAAAGTTTGCTAGTATAAAGACAAAAGCCTGCAACATAACTAGACAATATTAAGATGTTTATTATATTAACACTCAAAATAAGGAAGATTATTGGTTCTGTCTAATTAGTGATATGAGTTATGGCGGGGAAGAATTGGCGTAAGGGGAATAAGCAGAAATTCAAAACTTATTATTACTATATGATGTAAGCAGGGTCTGAATGAATGCTTCCATTGCAGCCAGCTGGAACGGGAAGGAAAACCTGAGTATGATTATGTAAATACAGTTCACTCAGTTTGCTTAGGCCTGCTAGATATTCAACTGTTAAAATTTGGCTGTTGTGGGGTCACAAACTGTGTTAACATGAAATGCAGGAAATGTAAGATATGGGCACCAATGCTTGAAGTTATATAGTGTTTAACTCGGTTCAAAGGAGAGACCCTGTAAGTATAAATACACTTGGATGGACAGAGGCTCCTCTTCCAGAGCCCTATAGATTAAGCAGGGGAGGAAGGTAACTCAGCAGGCTGCATGCCCTCCAGGTATGAGCTGTAAAACTGGTTCAGCCTGTTTCTCCCCACTGTTTCAATGATCAAATTAAAGAAAGGCTCCATAAGAAGACTCTTTTGTATGTAAATTTACTCAAGTGGATGCTAGAATCTCTTGTGGCTGGTCTGTGCCTTGGGCTGAGAGCTGAAATCACTAGGTTTGGCCCAGAGCCAAATCCACCGTAAGCCAGTAGAAGATGTGGTGAGCAGCCAGCAGGGTGGCAAGGGAGAGGAGTGAGGAGCAACTAGCAGAGCTGCAGCAGTGAGGAGGCCCAATAAAGAGGTGTGGTGAGCAGCCAGGAAAGCAGAGGCAGCAAGGGGTGACAAATGGCCAGCAGAGAGGTGCCAGAGAGCAGCAAGCTGGTGAATGGCGAGTGACTAGCGGAGTGGGTGAAATGCCTCCTACCTCACCACACTCAGGATGGGAGGTGAACTCTGCAGAGGCACCTCTGAACTCTGGTCTGCCCTGACCAAGGGCAGTGACTGTGAGTGGGGTGCAGAGAAAGGTTGGGCATATGAAGGGGACATTTACATTCTGGACTTGAGAACCTGAGAGGGAAAGGCCATTTCCCAGGCTACTTGAGCTGGGACTCATGGTATTAGTTATGAACTTTGTGGTGTTTTCCCAAAGTAATGCTGTGTTACTTCTCTCCCCTTGTATTAAAGTTTCTTTCTCACACTCAGACTCTGTGCATGTGAGTGGGGAAGCATTGCCTCCCAGAGGTGCCCAGGGTGTGTGTGAATTTCCCAGGTTACTGGGTGGGGCTCGAGCCAGTTCTGAGATGGATGGATGGAGAGGAACTCCTAGATATTGAACACAGTCCTGGGTGCTGCTGGTGCTACCTGACAGAATGGTTATATGTTGTTTCTTCATAGCATTTAATTGTATTAACTACATCAAACTAGTCAGCATCCATTGATTAATTGTTTAATTAGAACTTTAGGGAAACCATGTATCTGGCTTCTTCTTTGTGGCAATAATCGATGTTTGTTAGTGTAATCCATAGTTACATATTAAACCTGTCTGCCATTTTTTTCCTAGCCTCCATTAGTGTTACTCAATCATGCATCACCTATGATTACTTAAAAGAACCTGCAGCTTTAATTAGCTCTCTTAGTAGGTAAAAATAAACATCTGAATCTCATATGACTATCTTTTTCTCTCTCAAACAATATCAGCTTAAATATGTATGAAAAAAACCCCATCACTGTCATATAGTGTGTATGTCTGTAAAAAGAGAAGCAGCTGTCTTGGGAAGCTGGATTGCATTTCACATCTATATGGATATTTAATCTTTGATTTAGAATGATTTCATGCTAAAAAGAGACAATTTCTGGTCATGAAGTCAGGTTAAATGTCAGAACCCTGTGGTTTTGAGAGGGAAGTCACAATGGGTCTAGACCTCTGCTTACACAGGAGAGTGGTAAGGGGGGAGGGTGGGAGGAAGGAGGATGACAAGGGAAGGGATGAAGGGGATGTCAGATTCTAGCTCACTGTTCCTGAGGACAAGCGAAGCCCAGAGGCCAATTAGAGCTGCAGCTCTAAATTATACCAACAGAGAGAACTGGCATAGTCAAGCAGAATTATATTCATGAGGCAAGAGCATATCCCCGTCCTGATTTTTCCCTCAAGCCAAGAAATGAGGCAGGGATGGAGGATGGAAGACTGAGGCCAGCAGATGGATGGTGGCACAGATGTTCCAGCAGGGATTTCCTGTATGCCAGGGGAATTGTCTGCTGATGATTTTCAGCCTGATAACATACAGACCCATTTATGCCACCTGAACGGTGTAAATGGACATAACCAGATTTCAAAATCTGGTCCAGTCCACATCTACTGAGAATTTTTGGTATTCTAATTGAGCCAATCTGAAAGGAACAATGTCAAGGCCACTGGCCAAGAGAACTCACTAGATTTGTTAGGTGTTGTCTGTATACAGCGTTTAACTCAGGTTGTGATTTTGAAACTATTTAGTTAAAGCAAAGTATATCAGTTTAAACAGACATAAGAATAGCCACATAACTTTCTCCCCTGATTTCAATACATTGGTTTAAAATCACACCACTAGTTAAACCAGGGCTGCAGAAAAGGTGTATTTCAATTCAGTGTCATATGGTTAGGAACTAGTTTCAGATAAATCAAAATAAGCCACACTCAAGCCATAAGAAGAGGTTTGGACACAGTTTCACTAAATTGATTTAACTAAACTCATCGAAGGTTTTGTGTAAACCATGTCTTAGGGTGCGTCTACACAGCACCCTAAATTCAAAATAAGATGCACAATTTGCGCCACACAAATAGCATATCTTATTTTGATTTTATTTCTAAATAGGCTATTTTGAAATTTGGGGAAATCTACACAGCATCAAATTTTGAAATAAAGCTCTATTTTGAGCCATCCCTTATCCCTCGTGCAATGAGGCGATATAGCGCCTCCATTGTTTTGAAAAATGTTTTGGAATAACAGGCGTATTCCTTGGATGCGGAATAGCTATTTCAGGATAGCTCTGGTAACCCCAAATAGCCTTGCAGTGTAGATGTACTCTTAGTTTCATGAGCTTGCATCCTTCACATTGGTCCTCCCGTCTGTCTTTTCCAGACCAGAGGAGCGTGATTTTGATAACATTTTTTGCTTGTATGAGGTCAACAGAGAAAAGAGCCAGGTCAAAACTGGTACAGACCAGGGAAGTAAAATTACTGTGGACTGAGCTGAATCAGAGAGATGTAAATTTTCAGTACCATGTGGAGGGAAATACCTTTTGCTTTCTCCTCTTGCCCAGCTGCCAGGGTCTCCCCCTTCCTCCAGGGGCTAACACTCCTCCAGAGGAGACAAAAGGAGAAGGCAAAAGACAGCAGAAATAAACCAGCAGCTCTGAACTGTTTTGCTCCTTTTTTTCCACTCCCTCCCTGAAATAAATGGATGGCTGTTCCCACCCCACCCCTCATTTGTTGAGGCTACTGTGTTAGTACTGGAATCAGACAAAAAGTGAGGCATTATGTGCTTTGTTCATTGGATTCATATATGACCTTGTAGCCATAGAGAATTTTTTTTTAAAACGGTGTTTGGACAGGGGTTACTCTGGGGAGATCTAGGGTTAGGAATGTAGCTCTTCTTTAGGACTGCAAGTCGAATTTTCTTACTTAGAGAAATGATTGGTGGAAAATAGTGGGGGTTTTCAAGGGCCATATCCTTTCACTCATCTTTAATTAGATTGTATGGATTTAAATTGAGTTTAGGCAGGAAGATAAATTGGCCTTTTGCAGCCAGACACAAGGAATCATCTTTTATTTAAAAACAAGCAACTACAGTCATCTAGAATAATGGTGTAAATCACTGCAGCAGTAAAATTAAGATATACTATTTTGGCCCCATTACTGGAGAATTCTGTGTCACTGTTAATAAGGACTGGAACAACTGTCAAGTTATTTTCCATTTCTACTTGCTTTGGGGGCCTTTACTGCTTCTTAATATGTGAGAGAAAACAAATTGCATTTGAAAAGCTTTACCTATGGAGGTATGGAAATAAAGCACTTTAGAGCTGCTAGCATGAATGACAAGGTTTTCTTCCAAGAAAAAAGAAACACAAGAGGCTTCAAAAGAAATAGATAGATTTCACAGGGCATCTGTTTAGCCAGCTCTAGTTAAAAATGGCATTCAGCTGTAAAATATCAATATGTCAAGTACATTACTAATATAATTTTTCTGACAGCATAACATATTGTGATAATATGATCCTTCTCCCTTTCTCTCAGCCCCACTTAACTGCCTTTCTTATTCTGAGATCCCACTGTTGCTAAAAAATGAAAATCTCTTTGCCAGCACCTAAGCCAACTGGCATCTCTACAAGACCTGTAGTCACAAGACATGTAGATAAAATCTTGATATCAGATATTGTGTGGTATATCTACTATTCCTAGGCACCCTACTCAAGGCATTGGTAAGTTCGGAATGTATATGCTACCAATTCCTAAAACAGTAACAGGGATTTAAAAATAATATTATTTAACAAAGGTACAAGAGGGGAATCTGAAAATACTTCTGAATCACATATTACAAACTTTCATGTGTAACTCTATAAAATACCTTATTCCCGTCAGTGGACCATTACTCTATACTGTTTTCATTATTGACACTTCTGTCTTCTCTGCTCGCTGTGAGTGCATCTACACTGCACTGTTCCTTAAAGATAACTAGCATTATTTCAAAATAACAATGCGAGCATCTACACAGCCATTCCAATATTTGAAAATAATTTCAAAAGAATGGATGGCTTATTCTGAAATCTGTAAACATCATTCTAGCCAGAATAATAGAATAGAGGACACTCCACTACTGCTATTTCGAAATAGCCCCTTCTAACCAGGCCCATTCTAAGTTATTCCCCCCCCAGATCCTCTTCGGGTTCTAAATCAAGAGAGCATGTCTACATTAGGGAAGGCTGCCTTGGACTAATTTTGAGGGCTTCCCTGCAGTGTAGACATGCTATTTTGAAATAAGCTATTTTGGAATAACTGTTCCAGAATAGCTTATTTTGAAATAGCTGTGCAGTGTAGATGTATCCTGAATTAGAAAGAGGGAACCTAAGATGTGAGGTGTGGTGGTGTAAGGGGCCTGGTGAAATTTCATAGGCCTGATTTAAAGTTGGGCCTTGCTGTTATAAAGCAAAGTTAGCAAGAGTCAAGGTATAACCAAAAGTCAGGCCTGATCACTAAATATACCTATTCGCAGATTCACAGAACTCAGCAAGAACAATACTGGCATAAAAAAAAACCCCACCACTTTTAGGGCACATCTTCACTCACTGCACCAGAGAATGACATTCTGGTGTTTGATTTAGGGGGTGTAGTATAGACCCATAAATCGAATGCTGAGAGCAGCTCTGGCTGGCGAGCCAGGGAAGCTGATGGGAGCAAATGCTTCCCCGGTGTGGATGGCACCAAGATGGGCTTAATGTAAGCCACCTCTAGCTACATATTCTATGTAGCTGGAGTTACATACCTTAAACCAATCTTCCAGGTCTAGTGCAGACATGGTCTTAAGATCTAAGTATTCACATAAACACACTCTGGCAAGATAGTGCCAGAACACCCTAATACCATGATATGGAGTAAGCATACTCTCCAAAGATCATACAAGGACACATTGACCCCATACTGAAGGAACTGACTGAGAAAATATCTGAGGCAATAGCAACAATCTTTGACAAATTATGGAATATGGGAGAAATTCCAGAAGACTAGAAAAGGGCAAATACAGTGACAATCTATAACAAAGGAAATAAGGACAACCAAGGGAATTACAGACCAGTCAGATTAATTTCTGCACCCAGAAAGATAATGGAGCAAATAATTAAGCAATCAATTTGCAAACATCTAGAAGATAAGAAGGTGATTAATAACAGTCAGCAGAAATTTGTCAAGAATAAATCCTGTCACATCAACCTGATACCTTTCTTTGACAGAGTAACAAGACTTGTGGATACAGAGGAAGTGATAGGGGTGGTAAATTTTTACTTTAGGCATAATTGTTATTCTGTCTTCCTACATGCTTCATCCACTTCTTGGGCAGCTCCAGTTCTCCACAGCAGAGTGGGAATTAGCATACATTGTTGCAATCACCCCCTTGCCCTGATTTCTGCTGGCACACTAGAGTGGTATGAATATACTCACTCTTGGTACATGCATTCAATGTCAGATATCTCAATCTCTACTCTTTCTTCGTCTTCTCTTCTGCTTCTCTTTCCCTTAGTTCTGTGCTACTTTGTGACATACGTTCAAATTGAGCATTTCCTTGACTACCTCTGCATGACTAGTACTCAAGGGATTAATATTCCAGGCCATACTCACACTGATTTCATTGACAGGATTGCTTTACAAAGAACCTCAATACAGACTTTAGAGTCCAGTTTAGTCAGACTGATATGTGCCTGCCTATGTAAATGTTGGGGCAATTCACTGATGAGGGTGTGTCTAAACTGCACCCTCTGTTGGCAGAGGGATGTAAATTAGACACATCAAAAGTGCAAATGAAGCGGGGATTTAAATATCCCGTGCTTCATTTGCATAACGGCGACTACCACTTTTTTTCAAAACGGGGCTTTTTGAAAAAATCCAGCAGCTTAGATGGGGCATTTTTGACAGAAATGCCCCATTTCAAAAGATCCTGTACTCCTCAAAAAATGAGGAGGGATATTTAAATCCCTGCTTCATTTGCACTTTTGATACGTCTAATTTACATCCCTATGCCGACAAAGGGGTGTAATTTAGACGTAGTATGAGTAGTAGATCTCACTTTGAGTATCACTGGAAGAATTTGGCCTTAACTTTGTGCTATATGCATTACCGTTGCAATACTCATCACGGGAATTGCATCATGAGATATACTCACAAACAACTGAACTCGGAAACATTAAACTTTTTATGACATTTCATTTCTCTTTTGTCATTAAAAGCACATTTCAGAAATAGAATGTTGACATGTCTTGTGATTGTATCACAAGTCCCATATTTGTTGGTTTTCTCAAAGACCAGCTTCTGGAAACTGGGAATGACATGAAAGCATCAGCTTTCATTCAAAAAGAGAGTGAGAGAGATTCTAACCCTTATTGTTTCAGAGGAAAACATTAATATATGATTTGAACACTCCCAGAATCTAAAAGCAAATAAAAAGAACTAAACATTGTTTTTAAGGAGGTTTTTATTTTGCTAGAGGCTTTATTCTTGATTTTGGAATGTGTGGGACTGGCTATATTGGAAATAGACTTATCTTAATTATCTCATTGACTCTATAAATTGCTTAAGCTTCACTCCTGTGATTTCTGCATTATTCAGTCCTCTTGGTTAGAAATCAGATACTTCCATAGTTAATTCTAAACCATCGATCATGCTTTACATAGTTTCTCATGCTAACTTTAACTCTTTTTCAGTGGATGATTTCCCCTTAAAAATATTAAATCATTAAAATAATATCCTATGGTGGTTTAAAAGAGATAAGATGCTCATTTCAAAATCTAATAATTAAAAGTGACCTCAAATGAATTAAAAATAAAAGCATTCTGTAACAGCATATCCTGATAATTGTGCATTTGACTTGGTTTTCTGAAACCTTATAAAACCTTATAAAATTCAACTTTATTAGTTTCAGAGGAGTAAGCATATTAGTCCGTAACTGAAAAAATTTAAAACATAACGAATGGTCCTGTATCACCTTAGATACTAACAAAAATATATACGATATCATGAGCACGACCTACTTCTTCAGATGAAAGCTTTATTAGTTGTTTCTCATAATATTTCACAAAAGACTAAACTTGGAAACATTAAACTTTCTATGACATTTTATTTCTCTTTTATTCTTAAAATGCATATTTCAGAAACAGAATGTTGATATGTCTTGTGATTTTATCAAAAGTCCCATCTTTGCTGGGTTTTTTGAAGATCAACTATTGTAGTTTGATAATTACATCAGAGCATCCTAGAAAAATCCTAGACAAATATTGAATCAATAAAAATTGTTATATATTTTTATATATAAAATATATTGATCACATAAATACTGCACCAGTATTTAATGACAGGAGCGTGTTTCTGTGTGAACTGAAACAAAATGTGGATTTAACATTAGATCCTGTTCACTATAACATATATGCCAAAATCTTTCCATTTCAAAAACTTAAACGCAGAATCCAACAACAAGATAAAGTGCTTCTTTTTTATGTAAGAGGAAGCTTTTGTAACCAAAGCTGGAAAAAAAAAGAATATTTAGGATCTGTGACAGTACCAAATATCCATCAGAGAGTATGATATATATGGGTTAGATTCAACTGTGGATCTGAAAAAGCTAAAAGGATGTTGCGAGTCATTCAGAAATGGATAGATAACACTGCTCT
>CM057845.1:257810490-257820937 GCA_030068395.1 Apalone spinifera
ATGAGGTCCACAATCTCTGCACTAGACCAGGCAGGCGCCCACCTCTTGCGGCTCCGGTCAGGCTCCTGTGAGCTGCCAGCTTGGTCCTGGGAAGAGGTGGAGGGCTGGGTGGCAGCAGGTGGCTGGCTCAGCTTGTGCCAGGTGCAGGGTCTGCTGGCTGGATGCTGGCAGGCTTGCAACTGGCACAAGCACTGTAGCCAGACCGTGCCCCTTTAAGGGCTCCAGGGCCGGGACAGGGGCAGAAGAGTTTCCCTGGTTTGGCCCAGGGCAACCTGGGAAGGGCTAGCCTCCAGCTAGTTCAAATTAAGTGGCTACATAGCCCTTAATTCGAACTACTTAATTCGAATTAGGCTTTACTCCTCATAGAATGAGGTTTTCCCAGTTCGAATTAAGCGCTCCGCTATTTCAAATTAAATTGAGAATAGCAGTTTGCATGTACAGCCGCTATGAAAGTTAATTCGAACTAATGGCTGTTAGTTCGAATTAACTTTGTAGTGTAGACATACCCTAACTTATTAAATAAATAAGTGAAAATGTGTTAAAATCACATTTTTCATGAGAAAAAAATGGTGTTTCTTACCATGGTATTATTCAATACTTTGATTCTTCCTATATTTTTTTGAATGAGGATCAGGATTTCTGACCATTTACCAGAATATTTCTCCTCTTATACTTTTTTCTCTGATGACTGGGAACTGATCTACCTGCAGGAGAATGATCTGCAAAGCTAATCATTCTTTTCATGAACCAGTTTTTATCCTACTTTTAAGTCATTCATGGTAGTAAGACTAATGATACAGGTAGGAATGCCTAAAGGAAAGGCTCATGGTTTTGAAAAGCAAATGACATCTCTTTCCACCCAAAGGGAAATAGCTTAGCCTTTATAGGCTCTATTATTAACCACTGCTTAAGTAAACATGCTTCTGTTAGAAAGAAATGCTAGCATCATCTCCACCAAGTCACTGTGGAATCAGAAAGCTTGGAATGCTAAGAGGAAGAAAAAAATTAGATTTTAGCCAATCTGGTATTTTAAAACTTATTTCATGTGTAAGGAAATGTTTGCAGCTGTATGGAAATGCATTTTGTACCCTTGACCAATTATTAAGTTTTCATTTAGGAAATAAACTGTGAATGCTGAAAGTAGCGTGACAATTGTATGTGCATATTATATTGAACATTTCGTAATGTGCTTGAAAGCTGCAGTAAATACAGTATTGATTTTGAGCAACTGTATTTCATTCAGGTATTACTTAATGTAATGTGATGCTTGCCAATATCAGATTATAGCTGGAGCTGAAGTGAACTGTCCAAAGGTAATTTAGGTAGTGACAAAAAAGACTACCTCACCCACCATGTATCACTTCTTCCTAGAATTATAGAATCAAAGAGCTGTAGGAGACCTCAGGAGATCATCTAGTCCAGCCCCCTGCCCAAGGCAGGACCAATCCCAAGTAAATCAACCCAGCCAGAGCTTTGTCAAGCCAAGACTTAAAAACTTCTAGGGATGGAGATTCCACTACCTTCCTAGGTAACCCATTCCAGTACTTCACCAACCTCCTAGTGAAATAGCTTTTCCTAATATTCAACCTGGACTGCTCCCTCTGTAACTTGAGACGATTGCTCCTTGTTCTGCCATCCATCACTACTGAGAACAGCCTTTCTCCATCCTCTTTGGAACCTCCCTTCAGGAAGCTGAAGGCTGCTATCAAATCCCCTCTCATTCTTCTCTTCTGCAGACTAAATAAGTCCAAATCCCTCAGCCTCTCCTCAGAGGCCATGTGCTCCAGCATCCTAATCGTTTTGGTTGCCCTCTGCAGGTCACTCTCTAATGTATCCACATCCTTTCTGTAGTGGGGGCCCCAGAACTGGAAGCAATACTCAAGATGTTGTCTCACCAGTTCTGAATAAAGAGGAATTCTTACTTGTCTAGATCTGCTGGCAATGCTCCTCCTAATGCAACCTAATATTTCATTCACCTTCGCAGCTATAAGGACACACTGTTGACTCATATTCAGCTTCTCATCCACTGTAATTCCCAGTACCTTTCTGCCAAACTGCTACTTGGTCAGTCGGTCCCCATCCTGTAAAAATGCTTGGTATTCTTCCGTCCCAAGTGCAGGACTCTGAACTCGTCCTTGTTGAACCTTATCAGATTTCTTTTGGCCCAATTCTCTAATCTGTCTAAGTTACTCTGGACCCTATCCCTGCCCTCCAGCGTATCTACCTCCCCACTACTTTAGTGTCTTCCACAAACTTTCTGAGAGTGCAATCCATCCCCTCCTGCAGGTCATTAATAAAGATGTTGAACAAAACCAGCCCTAAAAACTGATCCTTGGGACACTCCACGGCTACGTCTAGATTGCATCCCTCTGTCCAGAGAGGGATGCAAATCAAGCACTTCGGAAGTCCAAATGAGCCCAGGATTTAAATATCCCGGGCTTCATGTGCATACTCACGTTCTGATGCTATGTGCATCAGGCTCAGTGTCAAAAGTGAAAGTAAAGTGTAGCCATGGCTCTGTCTAGAGAGGGGAGCTTTTTCAGCAGCTCCTGTACTCCTCAAAAAATGACTTTTGGACACCATCTTTTGAAAAAGCAGATTAATTTTTCGATATGCTTTGGCACTGTGGACGCTCTCTTTTTTTTGTAGCTCTCTCCTGGAAAAGTTTCTTCCGAAAGAAGCCTGCAGTCTAGATGTAGCCTCTGAGTGGTACAACAGTGCAATCTTCCTGTCCCATCTCTAAACATGAAGTTTCGAATGGGACGACACTTAAATGTATTTATTCTGAGTGCCAATTTTGTCTCATCAGTTCTATTGGCTCACACCCTCCAAAGAGTGGATATCTTTATCTTTTCTTTCTTTGTGGCAGAATTGTAACTGTGGTAACAAAAATATACACCAGCATTTGATAAACAAACCCATGGAGACGTATTAGCATACTGATATTTCTGTACAACAGATCTTCAAAGTACCTTGCCATGCAATGCAACTCTTTAGTTAAAAATCTGATAAAGAGAAAATATGATGATACACCAGTGCATTCTTCTTCTTCTACTAGTACTTCTACTTCTTCTTCATGCCTCTGCTGCTTAGGGCAGCAATGAAGTTCTTCTACTTCTATTTGTTTCTGGCAAGACTTTCAGTGGTTTCCCAGTTGTGCTCCAGCCAGGGGTTTTTCAGCCAGGCTTCCGCAGTTTTTTTGCCATGTTGGTTTTTGGCAGCCTCATCATTTTCACTTGACTTCAGGTGTCCATCTTATTGCTACTTTGGTGGTGGAATTAGTTTCTGACTGAATCATATGGATAATTCATCTCCAATGTCTCCTAGCAATGATGGTTGCCACATCCTCTTGGCTGTACTGTGCCAATGGATCTTGGTATAGCTCAAAGGTGGACAATAATTTTTCAGGGAGGGGGGTGCTCCAAGATTTTGGTAAGAGATCAAGGGGCACACTTTTCTATGGAGGGGATGTGAGGTATGGGATGGACGTTCAGTGCATAAGTGAGGGAACTGGGGTGCAGGAGAGAGTGTTGGATCCAAGAGGTAGTTGGGTGAAGGAACAGGTTGTGAGCTGGGTCAAGGGATTGGGATGCAGGGTTTAGGAGGAGTAGGAGAAGATTCTGACCTGGGGAAGGGATGCATACGGGGGTGCAGAAGGTTTGGGTCATGACCTGGATCAGGGATTAGTATGCAGCAGGAGGTGCAAGGTCAGGAAGGAGGTATGGGTTGAAGAGAGGATTCTGGCTCCCGGAAGGAGTTTGTGGTGACATACAGGGTCTGGGAGGGAGTTGTGACTTGCACCTCCTCCCGGTAGTAGGGGATGGTGAGTTGGGGCAGGGAGTTTGGGTGTGGGGGTTGGCAGATACAGGTTTTGGCTGGAAGGTGCTTACCTAGACAGTTTGTGGTCAGCAGTCCAGTGGAACCTTCAGGAAAGGTTCTTACCTGCCACAGCCCCAGACACTCAAAGTGGCTGGCTTCTGGAGCATTGCCCAAACCCTCCAGCACAATCTCGCAGTTTACATTGGTCAGAAACTGGCCAATGGGAGCTGTGATGATTGTGCTCTGGGTGAGGGCAGCATGAAGTCTCCCCCTTGCACATGGGACATGGCACATGGCCCCAGCATCCAGCCCCTTTGAGTGGCATATGGCTGTGGTAGGCAGGGAGCCTGCCTGAGGGCTCTGATAGTCCGTGGGCCAGATCCAAAGGGTTGGCAAGCTGGATCCAGCCTCTGGACCATATTTTGCTTGCCCTTGGTTTAGATTGTTTTCACTGGGCCATGTTGTTTGGAATGAAGACAGTTTGTATATGCCATACTTCCCTCATTCCCCAGCAATCAAGTCCATAAAATATTGTTGAAAATAAATAGCTCTGATAGCTCTTGAGTTTGGTTTCAATGTTGTATTTTGATCATGTCCAGACAAAATTTAACTTCCTAACGGGGTTCCTGGCTTTACTGATTTTGGTTCAGATGTCCTGGCTTATTCCACCATCCAGGCTGATGGTGCTGCCCAAGTTTGTGAGTGTTTCTGCATTGATGAAAATGTAATCCTCTATCTATGCTAGGGATGTTGAGGCAATATTAAAGGTCATGCTGTTTGTCTTATTGTAGTTAATCTTCAGTCCAATTTTCTGGCTGAATGCATTGAGTCAAGTTGTTTTCTCTTGTATATTGTGTTGGATATGTGATAGGAGAGTGAAATCATCTGTGAAGTCCAAGTCTTCAAGGGAGGAAAAGTTTATTCATTTACATGCCTCTTGGCATGTCTTCTGTTGTATGCTGCATTATTCAGTCAATGGCAAAGTTGAAGAGGATTTAATACAAAACACACCCCGACTTAATTCCCGTGTTGACTTCAAAACAGGACTCGCTGTCATATAAAGTTGAAGTAGAAGCTTCTGATGAAGTTGATTAGATTGGAAGGGATTCCACATATCTGTAGAATGTGTCACAGGCTGCTCCTATGAATGCTATCAAATGCTTTCTCAAAGTGTATGGAATTTATGTAGAGTTGCCATTGACATTCTGTGAGAACCCGGCTCTCCCTCTGCATCCAATCAAAGTGCTGCTAATGGTTCAATTGGCACACCCTGCAAATTCTAGGTACACACGCACAATTATCAAAACTACTCTATCCCAAGAGACAAACTTGGTTACGACAATCTTACAGTCTTCTGAGATATAGGAGGGCCTCTCAGATGGCCCACTCACTAGCCTTAGTTGACCATCACTGGTTTTATTAGAATTTGTGTGGGGCATGGACCTTGTGCTGACTCTCTTCTAGAACAGTTTGGGAAATGATTTTACTGCTGCCACCATCTCTCTGCATGCATGCTTTTCCCTCCTTAATTTTTGTTTGTATTTTGAGGTATTTTGCGGCGCACATGCAAATGTCAATTAAAATGGCCCTTTTCAGTGAAAATGCCCATTTAATTGAAAAATCAATTTTCCATTGGGAAAAAATTGAGCGGTTTTTTTTAGTTCAACATTATGGTGACTTTCAGCATTTGTGCCTAGAATATGTAATATCTATAAAATATTCATCCATTCATTATATTCACCTTATAATGCTGTAAAATTTTATTCTATTCTATTTAAAAAAAAATCCAGTCAGAGAGAGGAACATAGTTTTATGCTGTAGACAAGTACAATAACACATTTTTGTGAACAGGACGATATTGATTTTTTTTATTATTTTTTATTTACAGTCTGAATGGTAGTGATGTGTTTGTGCAATTACAGTTAGTTCTGTCAATGTTTTCATCATAAACCGTGCTTTTCGGGGATTTATAACTGGGCTACAAGATTGCTGCAGGCTTAGACTTGGCAAGGAGTATAGTGTCTCAGCAAAGGAGTGACATTCTTTTTCGCTTTTTTTGGTAAACAATCACTGGAGATATTTTCAACAGTAAGATAATGCATGTGTATAGTGTCCTCACCCTAAAAATCCCCTGGTACTTTATAGTTTAATTCTAACAAAACTCTTTACTCATTACTGGGTATCACCTACCACCCCATGTCCCCATTGTCCCCAGAAGAATGAGCTTCTTTAGGCTACCCTGGGATAGGCAGAGATCCCGATTAACATTCTATTGTCTTCAGAATGACTCAGGAAAGGAAGTGACAAGCTCCGGTCAGAGTGATGAGAGAAAGATAGAGGAGAGAAGACACAATTCTGGTGTACGAATGGGAGTTGAAGGACTGAGACAGACGTCTGTATGTTGGCAATGGAATGAGGTCAAGGTAGCAGGCAGCATAAGACCTAGGATAAGGTGGCTGCATGACTAGCAGACAGACTGCACAGGTAAGCAGGCTGTGGCAGCAGGAGCAGCGGCCTGTGGGCAGGAGACCTGAACCACTCAGTATGTCTGTTTGATAGAAGATACCATAGATGGGTCCCCACTGAAGACAGTCAATAAAGAGGACACCACCCTTGATGCTACCACTTATGGATCAGTACATGATTGCTATCCAAGAGAAGGTTGCACTAGAGAGTGTAACCCAGGACAAATCTAACATCCTATTCCCCTGGACATCAATGGGAGTTCCTTTGGTATCTTCCCAGAATTTTCCACTGAACCTCTTCCTCTATCTTGGATTCTCATATTGCACTGATTAGCAGAGTAGCAAGTTATATTCACAGTAGCATCTATCCGCAATTTAATTTAGTATTTGTCAATCACTATTCAATGATTTTTTGAGGGATTATTCCTTGTTGAGAACATAAAATTGATTCTACATCATAATAATAAAAAAGAATAATTTCTCCCATATGTATGCATAAAAAGAAAAGAAAAAAAACACCCCAACACTCCTCCCAACTTTGGAAAAAAATTCCACATTTGTTTTAATACTCCCTGACCTGCTATTGAAATCCAGGCAGCTTCCTGTATGTACTCACATTGATTATTCAAAAAATGGGATTATTCATCCCATTTTAGCATTATATTTTCTTTCTCCCTAAACTTAAAATAGAGCACTGAACTCTAATAAACCTAATTTTCTTTAGTTTTTAAGGGAATTTCCTTTTCTGCATTTGTTGTGAATGTTAAACCCATTCCTCCTTCTAGCCTTTGTGGGGCTCATACCAGATTTGTTTTATTCTCTTACCCAGCAGCTGTTTTAGATGCTCTTTTTTTTTTTTTGCCTTTCAGTAATGTCACCATCACCATCAGATTCTAAGGGACACAGTTCAAACTGTCAGTAAGCATTAACATTGAACACAATCCTTAAAACTTGCAATATTTCAGTTGCATTTGGTTAATTTTCATGTAATTCTCTAGCTGTGTGTCGTAAAAGCAAATAAAGTAGATATCACAGTTGAGTGCAATAGCTGCAGCAGAGAACTTATCTTTCTAGTAACTGTACAGATAGACGGTATAGCCGTGATTCATACTGGTGAGCAATGAAATCAATGGCTACTCATAAACTCACCAGCATGACAAAGGGTTGCAAAATCCAACCCTATATTTTCACAGCACCTGGAGAAATGGAGCCTATATTGTGATACAATAATAAAAATAATGATAACAATAATACAAGGTATTATTGTTATCATTATTTTTATTATTGTAGAATGAGATAAATATGTGTATTTTTCACATACTTAGTTATAACTACATGCCTTATTATGGTAGATATTTACATTGTCAAGGAGATTAATTAGATTCACATAATATATCAGGGCAATGGACAAGGTAGCCTTGCAGATTTCCTTTTTCCTTTTGCTAACATTTTTAGTTACAGTGAAAACATAATTCCTCATAATGGTGTAAAGTGCTAACATCTGCATACAAAAGGAAAGAATACTTAGGCCTTGTCTACACTATGAGATTAAGTTGAATTTATTAGGGTCGATTTTTAGCACCCAATTTCTAGCACCCAATTGTACATGTCCTCGCTGCACAATAATTTGACATAGTTTGAAGTAGCAAATTCTAAGAAAGGTGGCTACTGTCAAATTTGGGAGAGATGCACTGTGGATAGCTATCCCATAGGTCCTGCCACCCCTTTGCATTCTAGGTTATGCTCCCAGGCACCTAATAGAACCAAAACTGTTCAGAAGGTGGTTCTGGGTACATGTCATCAGTGCCCCACAATGCACTCACCAGCTCCCTGTTCCCCTGCTTGAAAGCAACAGCAAATCGTATTTTTGTGCCCTTTTTCTCCTTGTTTATCCATGAAGATGCCATAGCAGGATAGCATGGAACTCCTTCAGTAGCAAAATATTATGGCAATCATATCAACCTGGTGTGCCTTATACTGGAGTATATCCAGAGCATCTCCAGGGCCCACTGGAATGAGGAAAAAAACTTGGGAAGCCATGAACATACTTTTCTGTGAAGCACTTGAGTTGAGCATCTGGCAAATGCTGATGGTATTCAATCCTCTAGACAGGGTAAAATGCCAGTTCTGGTGCCATGTGGCAAGTGCAAACTGGTGGGACTGCATAGTGATGCAGCTATGGGACGATCATCAGTGTCTGTAAAACTTTTGCATGCATAAGGCCACTTTCAGGGAAGTTTGCAAATTGCTTTTCCGCCACCCTGGAGCACAGGAATAACAGAATGAGAACCACTGTGACAGTTGAGAAGTGAGCGGCAATAGCTCTGAAGAAGTTTGCCACACCAGACAGCTACTAGTCAGTTGGGAATCAATTTAGAGTGAGGAAATCTACTGTGGAGGCTGTTGTGATCCAAGTAGCCAAGTCAATCAACATCCCTCTGTTATGAAAGGTAATGACTATGGGGAATATTTAGGCTTTGCCATGATGGGGTTCCCTAACTGTGGCGAGGTGATAGATGGAACACACATCCCCATCTTGGCATCTGACCACTTTGCCAAAGCGTATATAAACTGCAAGGGATTCTTCTTGATGATGCTGCAGGCACTGGTGGCCCACACGGGCTGTTTCACTGACATCATTGTGGAAGAATAGAGAAAGGTGCATGAGACACACATCTTTAGGAACTCCTGTCTTTTCAAAAAATTGCAAGCTGTAACTTTCTTACCAAAATGGAAAATTAACATCAGGGCGGTTGAAATGCCAACAGTAATTCTTGGATACCCAGCTACTCCTTGCTCCCTTAGCTCATGGAGCCATACAGAGACAGCCTGGACTGCAGTAAGGAGTAGTTCAGCTACAAGCCGAGCAAGTGTAGAATGGTGGTAGAATGTTCTTTTAGGCATTTAAAGGTACAGTTTTGCAGACTACTGAGTAGGTTAGACCTCAGTGAAAACAACATTCCCATTATTGTGGCAGCCTGATATGTGCTCTGTGATATCTGTGACAGTAAGGGGGAAGTTATATGGCAGGGGGAAGGAGGGTTTGAGGCTCAGAGCTTAGCTGGTAATTATGAGCAGCCAGTCACCAGGGCAAGAAGGAGAACACAGTGAGGGGCACTGCAAATTAGAGAGGCTTTGAAAAACAGCATTATGAATGGACAGACAGTGATATGAGAATTATGCATGTTACTCTTAATGAGGTGCTCCTGCATTAAATGTGCTTGCCTGAAAGCTCCCCTCCCCCTTCAACACAGGCAATAAAGAGATGTTGTTAAGAAATCAGGCATTTTTATTGAAGGGAACACAGCAGGGATAAAAAAGGAATTCAGGCTTGAGCTTCAGGAGGGCATGATTACACATGTGAGAAGGACAGCCTTTTGCTCTTGATGCATCCGTTGGGGATGAGTATGAAGCAGCACTTGACCTCCCCCAATCTATATTTTAGGGCCTCTGGGAGAGGAGGCAATGTAACACCATTGAGGAAGGAATGTTGGTCCAAAAGGGCTGGAGGGGGTGCCTGTGCATGTAGCTGTCCTAGAAGGCTGCCATGTGGCCCATCATATCTGCCATGACCACCAAGACTTTCTCCTGGTTCTTTACTTTGCATTCCCTGCCTGCTCTCCTGTCCTCACACTCTGCAGCAGCATATTCCTCCACTCACTTAATTGCTCCCTGTCCATGTGGGTGGATTGAATTTGCTCCTGGAACCTGTATGTTTTCACCTTTGGATTTGTGCCAGCTGGAAAGCAGGTGGAGCCGGGGAAGCGTGCAGCACGATCGCTTCTGCACCCACTCTAATAAAAAGCAAAAGGCTGACTTTCCAGGAGATACATTGTCAAGCATAAAAACATATTCTCTTAGCAGAAGAGGAAGATCTGTCTAAAGACAATAGGGATGTGTTATGTACAGGGCCACAATTCCGTGCCCACAGGTAAAATGCAAAGATCTTACGGGAACCGCTAGACTCAGTTTGGTGGCTGGCATAGTAAGGGAGAAACCAGGGCTTGAGCCTGCAAGGTAGAGAGGGTCCACGCATGACAGCAGGGCACAACAGGGGCTTACTCAGTGACCTGTGTTTGGCACCCCCAGTGTTGGAAGAATGCAATTTTTCTTCCCCGCAGGAGCATGTTGTTAAGGAACGGTGGGGGGGGGGGGGGGGGGGG
>CM057845.1:257820975-257838601 GCA_030068395.1 Apalone spinifera
GGCAGAGCAGGGGCTGACGCTGGGCTTCTTTGGAGA
Source organism: Apalone spinifera (assembly GCA_030068395.1). Taxonomy (NCBI): domain Eukaryota; kingdom Metazoa; phylum Chordata; order Testudines; family Trionychidae; genus Apalone; species Apalone spinifera. Next base: position 257,821,012 of record CM057845.1, read on the forward strand.
TGAACAAACAGAGGTTTACAGGAGGGGCATCAGATAACAGCTTCCTCTGCTTCATGCAGGTTGCCATGTGTGATATCAGTCTTCTCTGAATGATAGGGAGTGGATGCTGACTGAATGTGGCCAGAAACTGGAGCGTGGCATGGAGAACGGAATAAGGCAGGCCTCCACAGAAACCTTGTGAGAAGGATTAAAGAGTTATTCTATGAGACTTTTATGGAGCTGGGCGGGAGAATTCCCACTCAGTCTCCAGACATGTTAACAAGCTGTTCTGAGGCACCCCGACTGTGTAGGTTCAGTGGCCACCACAGGTCACACCCAAATGCCTTAAGCAATTTGAAGCACAATAAAAAATGTGAAATCACTAGAAGTGCCCTCCCCAATATCAGGGCCTGGCTGTGAGACATCCTGGGAGGAGGGGATTGTCCTCCACAGTTATTGAAAGGTCCTGGCACTCAGTGAGATTGGCTGCCCTGTTCTCCTCCTGACATTTTTCTCTTCTTCTTCCTCATCCATACTGCTGCCTGAGGAGTGTCTTGGGAGGGTGTAGAAATAGATGGGCATGAGTTACAAAGTTCCCATTTGTTTTTCGGTGAACCCAAAATTTGGTGTTAAAAGTGGGGTTTTAATTTGGGTTCATCTCTAGCTATAATTCAACTGATGTCAACAGCCTATATTTCAGCTATAATTGGAACCAGACAAAGGCAGTATCTGAGATCCTAATAATGCATTCTAAACCTGCCTGGAGAATACTATGTTCAGTGGTGTTGAATGCCACAGAGCAATTTAGAGACCAGATGTGCAAAGGAACCTGAGTCAGCTGCATTCCATAGATGATTGTACACTGTCAGTAGAGCCACCTCTGTTCTGTGAGGTATTCTGAAACCTGAATGAATTTGTTCAGATAGGCTGAATTGAATTAAATGAGTTTATAATTGAGTCTGAATTATTTTTTGAAGCGCTGTGCCTTAGAGAGAGAGCATACTGTACATCTGAGACAGGATGAAATGTCGACATATACTCAGCTGATGAGGAGAGTTTCTTCAAAACAGGTGTTACTGAATGTTCTTTAAAATTTGCTGAAACATTTCCATGTTGTAATTAGGAGACTAAGTTGATATACAGTCTGCTCTCAAGTTGAGAGCTTATTCATGAAATAATAAAATTGCAAAAGTTTTGCATGAGTACACTGACGGAACTGGTCTTTCTGGATTTAGAAATCTTCTCCTAGTCTGAAAAGGAGTTGCAGAATTTAAGCTATTAATCCCTGATTCCGCAGGGTGTGTAAGTACTTTTCTAGTTTTAAGCCCATTAATAGACCCCATGAATTCTATGTGGCTGCTCATATGCTTAAAGTTACATACATTCCTATGTAACTTACTGAATCAGAACCTGAGTTTTCAGTAGAAAGTCACTTTGGATATAATAAGGGTATTGTGGTATCTGAACATGACCAGCCCCATATGAGAAAAATTATATTGAATCTCATCATGCGATTATAAATTGCTTCTACATTTTTAGAACCCTGGGAGCTGGAGCATACTTAAAAGAATAGCAAGATACTGCCTGAAATATAATTAGCAGATGGTCACTGTCATCTATAATGTGTGGTATTTGCAACATTTTCAATTTGTAGGACTGATACCAGAGAAAAGAGCCAGGATCATACATGCATCATCTTGTAATTGAGGATTCTATGTGCTAATGGCATAGAAGACATTTTGACTTGTGAGATATTGTGGATAGCCAAATAAATGAAATAGGGAGGGCTTCTAAATGTGGATGCCAAAGAATTGCACAGCCATTTTCTAAATTTGCCTAAATGGAAATGTCAGACAGATTTATTTGCCATTGTGCCTTTAAAATAGTAGGTCAGGAAAACAAATGGCAAGTTTGCACTCTTTTTAAAACTATGTTATTTGAAATTAAATCAAACAGAATATAATACAAAGAAAAAGAGTAATGCACTTCTTATGAATCATCATCTTTTTAATACAGCCAAGCTATTTTAACATTTAAAAATAATAAGATAGTAGTAACTTGCTACCAGCTGGTTAATTACAGGGAAAAACAAACAAAACTCGATATGTTATTTTCCATCACTGCATCTAGTTTATAACTATAACTGTTGGTGATTAAACTTTGGCATAATTTGAATCACTGAACACTAACCAACGCCCACTTCCAGCGAGGAACAGTATTCAGAAAGTGTTATTTAATTATTACCTATTTTATAATGGAAAATGAACCCATGTAATCAAAGAAGATGTGTGATGGACTGATGAGATCTCCCACTCCCAAGATGCCGACAGTGTATATGGTGGCTGAAATGTACACCTTGAGTTTGCTTTCACCAGCATACTGGTCATATGTAAGAATGGACAAACAACAGTTTTAAAATGGTGAAAATTGAGGAATGGTGATGATTTCTTGCAGATATATATATATATATATATATATTTATTTACAGGGCTCAACAAACCGCTGTTTCTACTTGCCTGTGGCGAGTAGATTTCAGCCAGGTGCTCCATGCGCCCCATTCACTGGCGCTGCGCGCATGCGCAGTGCAGGGCTGGCGAGTAGCTCTCGCCACAGTTTGTCGAGCCCTGTATATATATAAATGTATATATATACAGGGCTCGACAAATAATACAATCTACTCGCCCGTGGTGAGTAGATTGCAACCCGGAAGAGCGCAGATCGCCAGACTGCATGGCTGGTGAGCGGGGCTCACCGCAGTTCAGCGAGCCCTGTATATATATAAAGCCTGCCCAGCAAAGGTATTACAAATAGTCAAGTTATATTGCTGTCTAGTGAGTCATCATTCACTCATAGCAGTTTTGTGTGTGTGTGTGTGTGTGTGTAGCGTTTCAAACTTCTAATAATGCTCTCTTTATCTTTCAGAGTTAGAGTGTCACCTACCAATCATACCTTTTATTTTTGGGTGTAGCTATGGCATATATAATCTCTGTCCATTATAGTAGTGAGTGGCTATGTCATCTGGCTGGCTATTGAGCACATAGTTTCTAATTTTTCCCCTTTGCTATTGGATAGAAGGTTAAATGGTGATTGTACATGTAACAATCAACTAATCTGAGGAAATGACTTGGAAGTTTTTCTGCATTATTGTTACTCAACCAGTCTTCATACAAAGAAAAAAAAACCCTATAGAAACAAACCCCCAGGGCACTTAGTTACATAACTGTATGAAAAATCTATTATTTTAAATACCTTTATGCTTATTTCTCACACATATTTACATTCATCCATTCACTGAGCCTTTACCATGTCTACAAACATTGTGTACAATCCAACTTAACCCACCCTTGAAAATTTAAGGGCTGTGACATTTGGATTTAGAGTCTAGATATAGAGTCAACATGGCAGAGTCAACATTAGATCAAAAGCTGGCAAACTGACAGGTCTCAAATAGTAATTGTAAATTGACAAGTGGATATGTTTCTAGTGGGGTGTCACAGAAACTGATTCTTTTCCTTGCATTCCTTAATCAATGTTCTGGATGGAAAAAACATAAAACCATTACTGAGAAATTTGAAGGTGACACACAGATTTGTGGTGTGGTTTAAAAAAAGGGAACAGATCATTTATACAGCTTATTGGGGACAAGCAATGGTATGTATTTCAATATGGCCTATTGTAAAGTTGTATATCTGGATACAAAAAATGTGAGCCACACTTGCAGGATGGGGAACATTATCCCTGGGGACCAACAACTCTGGGAAAGGTCATGACATATGTAACTCCATGAGCTCCTTGTGTGAGGTTGTGAATAAAATGATCCATGGAATCACAACACGATCCATGGATGTATATATGGGGATATCATAATAAGTTCCAACAGCTGGAAGTTGAAGCCAGGAAAATTCTGAAAAGAAATAAGATGCAAATTTTAAAGAATGAAGGTAATAAATAATGGTTGGAAACCTTACCCAGGGTTGTGGCATATTTGCAGTCAAATAAAAGATATAAGATACTCTCTAGTTCAACTGTAGCTACAAGACTTGAATCGGGAATTAATTCAAGGAAGTCTTATGGCCTGTTTTATGCAGGAAGTCAGACTCCTTGATGATCACAATGGTCCCTTCGTGCCTTAAATGGTGGTAGAGTTCTTCCAGATGATGGTTCCTTCCCCCGTCCTAGACTGCCCCAGCAAAAAAGCCTCCTCTCTTGCATTAAAATAGCTTGAGCTACCAGATTTCAGTTGCACTGTGATCCTGTGTGCAGAGCCAGGCCTAGCCCTATGGGACGGAAGCCACTGCTGCGGAGCGAGTGCAAGGCAAGCTCATCTCCTGCCCCTCCCCCCATCTGCATTAGGAGAGATGTCACAACCCATGCTACCACAGATTATGGGTGGTCCCCTCGACTACAGTGTAGTTCACTCTTTATCTCAGGATTCTATCCCTGCCCCAAATCAAAGCAGATATGGATAAGGTATACTTTCATAGGATGGACTCTACAATGTACTAGGCTGACTAGTTCATGGGGAAAATTATGCTCCCATTAGAGTCAATCATAAAATTTCACATGAATGCACAGTTCTCTTCTTGAGTGCAGCATTAAATATATGCCCAAATACCACTATGTACATAGTGGAGATTCTCCTTTGGTTCGAGTGATAATAAGCATGATAAGTGCTTCTGTTTATGCTGTCACTGTTCTGTATACTTGATGACAGTTGTGTGTGTATGTGCCTAATGAGAGAGAAATATTTTTAAACATCATTATTAACTATTTGTATTATGGTAGTGCCCAGAAATCCCAACTGGAACTGATGGGCATTGTGCTGTGCATAGTACAGATAAAGCAATCTGAACTTGTTAGGATAAGAAATTCACAATTAAGGTACCCAAACAACCTTAATTCTACCCCACTCTGACATAATGATGGTGAATATATGAAAAGAATTTAATGTGTCTTTAAAATCAGTTTAATCTGGGAACACAAATGCTAGAATATCTTAATTGTAACTCTATCGTCACTGCATGACATCATTACAGACCCAGAGTTAAGTTGTTTGAATATCTTATCTGTAAATTTCCTACATTAACTATAACTTTCCTTGATTTATTACTCTCAGTTTTGGGGTAATTAAGTTACTGATTCATACTCTGAATCTTAACTTCATTTGAATGTAGATTATCTGGGGATTAATGTTATATACAACTAATGCCCATAGATCCTAACTGAGACCAAGGCAATATTTTACAAAATATAATAAGAAACAGTCTTTCCCCTAAAGAATTTACAGTCTATCAAACTATATATATATATATATATATATATATATTCACCTATACTCCTGTACAGGGAGATTTTGACAAACAAGTAAAAGGCCAGGGACTACTACCAATAGTGAAATATTGATTATAATAATTGTTACTAATAGCAGCTAAAACTAGCATGGCTTTATGTAGGCCCGGGCAGTTTAGCATGACTAAACCAAAGGAGCAGGAGGTTTGGATGACCACAAAGGAAGCCTCTTGCTTAACCTTTGCCTGTTCCAGCACCCCTGCCTGATGAAATCTCTGTTGGCTGTGCAGAGGTCTGTGTTTTAGGAGAAAAACACGACACTTATTTATATTTGCCACTCATATGTGACTGTTAGGGTCTCCAGGTAGGCAGATTTTGGAGGAACACATCTGGCTAATTAGTAATCTGCAGAAACCTCTTCCTTTGCTTTTGAAACTGCTTAACTAACAATATTTCTTGATTTGACCTGTTATAGTCTACTAAAGTGGATAAATAAGCAGGAAGAAGTTTGGACTCTTGGGGAGCTCTTCATGAACATAGTTTGGGTTCCCCGATGACAACTGAAAGACAGGCCAAACAGAAGGTTGCTGCTGTACCACTTGAGAGCCACAACAAACTTTGGTGATGATTGAGGGTTGGGGCATTTTATGAACCTGTTGCAGATGTGTGTAATGGTTGAGACTAAGTAAAGTTATCTTTAAAGTAGTGGTGGGGAGCCTCCAGCCCACACATATGATTTGCCAAGGTTAAACACTGGTGGGCTGCTAGATATTTTGTTAACTTGACAGTCTGCCGGTATGTCCACTCACAGTTCTCATTGGCTGTCATTTATCCTCCCTGGCTAATGGCAGCTGCTCCCACAACTCCCATTGACCAGGAATGGTGAACCTCAGCTTCCGGGACCTGAGAGGTTCCATGCCTGCAGATGCTCATGTAAACATACCATCTAGCTGCCTGCCAGTCACTAACCCTGATGAACTACATTTGGCCAGCATGCCAGAGATTTTCCACTTCTTCTTTAAAGTGAGAGCATTCTTGTATCATTTGTGCCTGCTATCTATTGATTGGATGACTCTGTCTCCATTGAGTTGTCTCCTGACACAGCGTAAAGTTACCACAAGCCATGGATATCACTCCCACCAACCGAGGTACAGAGACATGAAAGTGACTTGTCTAAGGTTCCAGAATAAGTGAGTGATAAAGCCATACCCAGAAATCTCATCTCCTGAGTTCTAGTCTACTGCCCTACCAACTCAACCTGCTACATGTCATTTTTTTTCATGTTGTTTCTACTTTCATTTCTGGAGACATGCAGTAAGATTTTTTTAAAAATAGGCACAAAAACTCAAGTCGTAAAACTGTAATCAAACCTGATTAGTTAGCTGAGTGCCAACTACTTTACATGGTAACAACCATATAATGGGAGAGCAATTATGTGATTAGGTTTTTCTTCTAAGCTAAAGAGTTATCAAGAGATCTAAAACTGTGGATTATGTAGTAATTATTACTGGAGTAATTCAGCATCTTTATATAGTCTCACAGAGTGACATTAATTACATTACTATGTATTTATTTTTATAGTTATATAATATTAAGGATTATACTTTTTTTAGATTCCCAATCTAAAACTTTCAATGATTCTGTTTTTACCATTTTCTTTCTCATATGTGATAATAATGGACAAAACCTGAAATCCTTTCTCAGGTCTTATCTTTTGTTTTGGCAAAATGGTCACTGGCTTTTGTGAATGTTTTGTGGACTGGGGGAAACGGGGAGGGAGGACCAAACCTGAGTATAGACAGCAGGATTCAGCCATATAAAAATTATTAGCTTTTATTTTTATCATTGTGTAAGTTCATTGTGGATCTCTTCAAAAACTGGATGAAAATAGGTGTTTGCACAAGAGAATGTTACAAAAATATATGGCTGGATTGTTAAAAACAAGCTTAGCTCTAATGTCAATGCCTAAATGAAGTTTGGCTTTCAAAAATTGTCACTTCTTTCACAAATCTAAGTGGGAGCTAAGTTCTTTTCAAAAGCTAGCCACTTGTTTACATGTCTAAATGGGAACTGTTGGGTTCTCAGCTTTTTACAAAGTATAGCTCAGAGTGTACATTTATTTAAAAGGCCCAAATATTTTGCCTCGTTTCTGATCAAGAGTGATCTCAAGAAAACCACTTTTCCCCTTTGTGTTTAGTGCCAAATGAAAACTCCAACTGGTGTTCACTCAATGGATGATACATTAGGCTGAAAGTTCCCTGGAGTTCTGAATTCAAACTTCTACCTCCTTATTTTATAAATAGCAGAAGATTGCTCTTTTGGGTCAATATGGGAATGAATCCAGTACAGTAAAGTACTAGTCATAATACGCAATTCTACTTTCATTCCCATTCTATGCCATCAAAGTTGTTGACATTCAGAGTTTCATTAGAAAATACTGAGCAAACACTCATGAATTTTATTGACAGAATGGGAAAGCAATTTATCCTTTAGCAATGCAGTAGTAGCACATCACAGACTCAAGTAGAAAACCACACAATTTTTATGGAAAATATGCTTTCGTCCTATGTAAATACCTTCCATGAAATGTAAAATAGCTATGATATTGAGTAGTAACTTTTTTTTGAACCAGCAAAACAAAATAATATCACAATTTTTAAATAGCATGGCAGTTTCAAGGCCAAGAGTAACCACGGTCTCATACAAAAATAAATACAATGACAAGATTCATAGATTTTATGGCCAGACAGAATCATTCTGATCATCTAGTATGATCTCCTGTGTAAAAGAAACTTAAGAATTTTACCCACTAAATAAAATCCTAGGGCAAAATGAGGTAAACCAGCAAAGCTGAATGACTTCAATGGAGCTACAACTACGTTAGGTCTTGTCTATCACTTTGATCAGTCCATCAGCCTTCACAGACAATGTGCTGATCACAGCACATTCATGTTGTTCTAAGCATCCACTGGACGTTCAATCTATAGCACATGGCAGCTCCAAACTCCCAAGTTTAAGTGATCCATCAGCCTCCCTTTATGTCTAGACTACAAGTCTCTTTCAAAAGAAGCTTTTTCAAAAGTGCTCTTTCAAAAATGCCTCTTTCGAAAGAGACTGTCTAGACAGCCACAAGGGTTTCAAAACAGTGATCCACTTTTTCGAAAGAGAGCATCCAGGCAATCTGGACACTCTCTTTCGAAAAACCCCTGTTTGCATTCAAGAATGCCTTTTTTTTCAAAAGAGCTCTTTCGAAAAAAGGAGTTCTTCCTGGTAAAAATAGGTTTACCAATTTTGAAAAAACCCCATGTTTTTTCTATTTAATTTCGAAAGAACACGAAGGCAGTCTAGATGCAGGTGAAGTTTTTTCAAAAAAAGGTCCCTTTTTTTGAAAAAAATCAATAGTTTAGACACACCCCAATGAGCAAGGGAAGACAGGCTCATGCCACCTCACCCAGGTGGAACTTGCATTTTTAATCATTTTTAGGTTGATTTTAATTTTCATCTATCAGAATTTTGTAGATATAGTACCAGAGTTAAAAAGTATATGAGCATTTTAATGTGTGCTGAGTATGTTGATGACAACATATATATGTGCTAAGTCTTATTATCCTACATCCTTCCAGCATCAGGTCAGAAGTTCCATATGTCTGTAATGCAGTGTTTCCTTCACAACCATTATTCTGAAGGTTTCTGTCCTTAATGTGTGATTCAGTGGCTGGAGATTTGATAATGACATCCATCCTTGCTTTTTGGAGATGAATGCTTTAAGGCAGACTGGGGAATATTTTTCTTTTGATCAGAACATTTAAGATTTTTTTCCTGAGGAGAAAAGGTTGTTATAAATAAGCTAAAGGTATTAGACTTATAGAAATGTACTCCACATCTGAGACATATAGTACAGACCCATGTACAAGTCTTCTCAGACAGCTACATAGCGATATAATATCCATTTTGGATAGAGAGATAAGGTCACTCTGACAGAGTTTGAATATTGTTTAAGGGGAAAGTAATCAGCTTGTCAGTAAACTGCATTTCAGAAAAGGAGGGCGATAGTGGTACATGCCATTATCTAGAGAGAAGTGTCATGGTGAGGAGGAGTATTTAATCTATATAGGATTTGGGGCATATCAGAGTGGGATATGTTTGTTTTAGGACAATACCAAAGTACAGAATATGTCGTCTGATTCCCATGCCTCAAACCAATGACAAGGAATCGAGGAAGGTGTATTGTCTTTGTGTTCGTCTCATCCTCTGTCCGTAGTGGAGCTATGAATCACCAAGCACAATGCTAATTTTATCTTGGTAGCCAAGCAGACCATAATTCCAGTTCCTGGTTTGCCCTGTTCATAGGTTTTTCAGCATGGCTCCAGATGTAATTAACTGACAGGAAAAGGGAAATGACAGAAAGAAGGTGAAAGGGCTGAACAGATAGGGCATATGTACACTAGGAAATAATTTCAAAATAAGTAAATTCAAAATAATAACTCCTGAAATAACAACATCGAAATAATGTGTACCTGCTACGGGGAGCATCAAAATTGCTCAGAATTATTTTGAAATAGTACATCCACGCAGATGGAGTCTGCCTCAGACTTAGAACCCTTGGAAGCACTCCAGGGAGAACACCAGGAGGATGGACACGTCCGGTGGCTGCTTGGTCAGGCAAGCTGAGACATGTGCTTTCAGGGGCTCCTCCCTATGGCTCCATCTCACACGTCACTTCTCCACTGCCTTCCCCATCACAGGACAAAAAATGGATGCAGTGTTCTCTAATTGCCCTTGTGGATGCCACAGCACTCACAGCAAGGAGCCAGAGCTCCTGCAAAGCAGTTCCAGGCTCATGTGCCTTGTGCTGCATCTCATGGCATAGCACTTCCACACTACCCGCATGCTGCATTAGCAGGACAAGGATCAGCCCAGACTGCAGACCCTCGTCACCCAGAACCTGGTGCTTCTGCTACTGCAAATATCCCTCAATCCCCTAGACACCATTGAACGCCGCTTCTGATGGCAGAAGACCAGTTCAGACTAGTGGGACCACATCATCCTGCAGATATTGGAAAACCAGCATTGGCTCCAGAACTTCTGCATGTGGAAGGCAACCTTCATGGAGTTCTGTGATGGCTTACCCCTTTCCTCAAGTGACAGGACAGCCCGACTGAGATCTGCCATTCTCATGCAGAAGAGCCTGATCATTGCTCTGTGGAGGCTCACCATGCTGGACAGCTACCGCTTGTTGGGAACCAGTTCGGCATGGAAAAATCCACAGTTGGGGTCATGCTCACACAAGTAGCGGACACCATCAACCACATGCTGCTATGGAGGGTCGGCATTCTGGGCAACAGGCACCACTATGGATGGTTTTGCCGCCATGGGCTTCCCCAACTGCCAGGGGAGCATAGAGGGCACTCATATCCCCATCCTGGCCCCCGACCACCATGCCTTGGACTACATCAACAGAAAGGGGTACTTCTCCATGGTGGTGTAGGTTCTTATGGATCACAACGGACACTTCACTCACATTAACATTGGCTGTTTGGGGAAGGTGCATTGCACCCACATCTTCCAGAACTCCTGCTTGTTCTGAAAAATTCATGCTGGCACCTTTTTCCCTACCTGCCACATCAGAGTCGGGGAGGAGGACAAGACCATTATCATCCTGGGTGATGCATCTGACCCCTCACTTCCCTGGCTCATGAAGCCCTTACGGGCAGCCTGGACCCCACCATGGGGAACTTCAATGCCAGGCTCAGCAGGTGCTGCATAGTTGTCAAATGTGTGTTCAGCTATTTAAAGGGGAGACTTCCCTGCCAAGCTGGGGGGCAGAGGCTGAATGGCTGGCAACGGCATTCAAGCAGCTAGACAGCAGTGCCATTTAGAGAACACATCAAGGGGCTGTGCTCATCAGGGACGCCTTGAGAGAGAGTTTCATCCAAGTTTCATCCAGCTGTGAGACTGTCCCCCATGCCTCGCCGCAAGGAGCCCTGCATTACCTCTGTCTGACTTTCTTTCCCCACCCTTCCCAGCTCCTTCTCTCCCTTTTTACCTTTCCCTCTCTCCTGCAAAACTGGACTGTTTATTGAGGTATATACAACAGGGGAGTGACTGGGGAAAAAAGCTAGAATGAGGGAGGGGAGAGCTGTGCAGATAGTGTGAGAGATGGGGGGATTCACCAACCTTGCAGCTAGCCCAGCTGTGAAGAAAAGTTACTACGGTAGTTATACCAGGAGACACTATGTATGAAGCTTAGCCCTAATCTCTGAGCCAACACTGAAAGATTCAGTTCAGATGATGGTGATGTGCTTCGAACAAGGCCATATGTTGCCAAGACACCAGGCACTTTCCTGCAGCAGCACAGAAGTCCCAGGAGAGCCTCTATACCCCCACGGCCTGGGGACAAGCTGGTATGGGAAGGTGCCAGCCAGGCCAGAAGCCTGTGGCTGGAAGGGGGGACGGAGCATCTCGGCTTCCTTCTGTGTCCCACACATGCCAAGTCCAGCACTGGTGGCGTCCCGCAGAGAGAGAACTTCTATCTCTGCCCAGTGGAGGGTGAGGGGGGTTGCATGAGGTGTGTGCAAGCGGCAGAGGCTGCTTGACAGAAAGAGTGCTACTGGGTTTTCCTCCTCTTCCTCCCTTTGGTAGGGTCCCATGTGTGGGATCAATGTCCTTATCCTGTGCTTGATGGGGAGCAGATGCTGCCTAACTGTGGACATGACCCTGTGCCATGTGCAGCACTACTGCGTGGTTCCATGACCCCAGTATACCTAGTAGTGGCTTGTTGTGGAAAAGTTCCCCACCACAGAGGCTGGAGTAAGGCAGGCCTGTGCAAGAACCTTGTGAGAAGGATTGAGAATTCCTGTGTGAGAGTGTCATGCAGCTGAGTGCTCTGGACTGGCATTCCATGTGCACCCACACACACAGGCTGTTGTGAAGCCCCCAAGATGAGTAGGCTGAGCAAGGATGATGCAGCCTCTTGCAGTCCATTGGCTGCCCCCTGGTGTATCTAGGGAAAGTTATAGAACTCATGTGAAGTGCCTTCCTAGGAATTGTCCCAGGCCTGGGACACATCTTGGGGGAGAGGGGGATTGGATCCATGGTGAGGAGCGCATCCTGACTGATAGACATGGTGTCCTAGCTGGCCTCTTCCTCTTTCTCCTACTTCTTCTTGTCAGCAACCCCACCTTCATGGAGGCTGATGCTGGGCATGCTGTGGCCAGACTCGATGACAATGAGGGGGGAGGTGACTGGCTGCCTTCCCAGTATGTCATCCAGCTGGTTGTAATAGCTGTACATGTGCACTGCTGCCCTGGACTGTCCACTCTGCTCCCTGGCTTTGTGACAGGCCTGCCAGAGCCCTTAATCTTCATCCAGAACTCATAGAGGGTCCTGGCATGGCCAGGTGGGTGATTATCCAGCTGTAGAATTGGCATTCCTTTTTCTGGTGTGGAGATACTGGACGTTGGTCTCCTCCCCTCACACCTCGATGTGGTCCAGGATCTCCACACCATGCATTAGGATCAAATATTGTTTTTTTCCCCACAGATTACAGAATGTCTATATAGAAATGAACTGTTGCATCCTTGTTTGTTTGTTTTTACAGGGAGAATGGAGAATTCTGTTTGTGATCCATTAGTCAAAAACCTTTGATTTTCATCTCTGGTTTCTCTTCATATCGTATAAATCTTTCACCTTCTACAGTAAAACCCCTGGCATGACCAGGGTTACTGGTGTAAAACAGTAAATGACATTAGACATAGTCCGGCATCCAATAGTCCGGCACTCCTGATAATCCGGCATCAAAATGGCAAGAACCTAGTGAGTGAGCTTCGGCAAAAAATGAGTCACAAGGTAACAGCGGCAGCAGCTAAACTGAGCAAAAAGGGTAAAAAAGGCTTAAAAAAAACTAAAACATTACAGTATATTGTATACAGTATGTACAATAAAAAGGGTTAAGAACACTTTATATACAGTATATATATAACCAGCTTATAGTACCTCCTGATAGTCTGGCATATCTGATAATCCGGCACCACCTAGGTTACATAGGTTCCAGATTATCGGAAGTCTACTGTACTGAAGATTTCCTTGGTATGTTACTTCAGAATGTCTTAACTGGCATCTATTAAAATTTCAGAACCTTTATTAGAGGTTTTAAATGTTAAAACCTCATGGTTTTAAATTTTATGGACAAGAGAGATAAATCTTAGATTTCATGTGTATCTTCTCCATTCCATGCAGCAGGAATGGGTCTTAAGGCCTAGGCCATAGTGGTGAAGACTTTGCTAATATAAAGCAAAGTGAAGCTGTGAGCAAGAGTCAGGCTCTGTTAACAGAATCTGGCATGACCAGGGTTACTGGTGTAAAACAGTAAATGGCATTAGACATAGGATGGAAGCACATTCAAAAGCAGTTGTGACAGAACATCTAGTGAAGAAACATCTTGGTACTAACACACTCCACACAAAAATAGCCTTACAGATCCAGGTTTGGCACAGAGTCTTTTGACAGCCTGATATGCAAATTGTGCTCTGCAATTTGCATACCTTTTTCTGATCGTTTTTTCGGAAGAAGCTTTTCTGAAATTTGGCCTATCTACACTGGGCCAAATTTCGGAAAAACTTCCTCTTTGAGAAGATCCCTTCTTCCTTGTGAAACGAGGAAGACAGGGCTTCCGAAAGAGGGTGTCTGCTCTTCCACAAAAAATGTCAGAAGAGCAGACACATTCCCTGGATGTGGTGAAGTTTTTCTGGGATACCTATGGTATCCCAGAAAAACTCCCTAGTCTGGATATAGCCATAGTGACTGAACCCCTATGTACAAGGAAATGGATGGATATAGGTACATCAGAGGTTGGCAACCTGATATGTCGGGAGAGATGTGTAACTTAATTGTACTTATGTGTAAAAATACACCCAAGGGATTTGTCTTTGTCTGACCTAGATGGCTGGGGCCCATCCCATGTTACTGGCTGAGTCATGGGCACACATTCTTAGTCTACCTGTAAACATCTGATCTCAGGAAGCTATTATGGTGCTTCATTTACAATAAACCTAGCCTGGTGTCTTCAATCCTTATCTGATTTTGTGGTCCTTGGGGACTGTTGTGGTGTCTAATATATAAACTACACCGAGCTAATATAATATACAGAAGGAGCATGCAAACGCAGCCAAATGACTATCATCGTTGGACAGAAAAAAAGATACCTGTCAGGACTTAAGACATCACACCAGTGACTTCTGGCCTGAGTATCAGCATCCGTGTCTCCTCTCCCATGGGGCTAGAGCATGGCATACACTGGGGCTGAGTCATGGGCACACATTCTTAGTCTACAATCTTGCGCAAAAGCAGGAGCTTTTGCACAAAAACTTGCTGCCTGTCTACACTGGCTGAGAGTTCTTGCGCAAGAATACTGACATTCTACTGTAAAAATCAGGGCTTCTTGCGCAAGAACTCTGATGCTCCTGCTCAGGAATAAGCCCTCTTGCTCAACTGTTCTTGCACAAGAGGCCAGTGTAGACAGGCAACATGAATTTCTTGCGCAAGAAAGCCCTATGGTTAAAATGGCCATCAGAGCTTTCTTGCGCAAGAGAGCATCTACACTGGCATGGATGCTCTTGCGCAAAAGAACATGCCAGTGTAGACGCTCTCTTTTGGAAGAGTTTTTGCAGAAGAACTCTTCCGCAAAAGAGTTTTTGGGCAAGATCATGCCAGTGTAGACATAGCCGGGGTGAATGAGGGGTGTTGGTCTTTTTTTTTCCTTCCCACCTTGGGAGCATTAACAGCATTGAGGGTTTTTTATTGTTGTTTTGCTTCTCACTAGGGAGCAGGAGAGTAATGTTGTAGTTGTTGTTGGGTATTTTTGTTTGTGCATTACCTGCACAATTGATTACTCTGTGGGTCAGTGACCTCTGATAAAAAAAAAGGTTCCCCACACCTGTCATAGAGAATTATTTTAAAAGGATAAAACATTTGAAGTGTGGAACATATGTTTTTCTATTAGGCTGGCCTCAGTAAATACTTCTGCATTAAGTCCAAATAAAAGAATGAAGGATACAATAGATGCTATATGGAGCTTACTTTGTATCAGTATATCTGCTAAAGTCAGGCGTGGAGTAGATAACCAGTAAAGCTGGAATCAATAAAATGATGGAGGAATGAGAATATTGATGAAATAATACTGGAGAAATAAGGAAAAGTATGATATGGCAGTGGAAAACATTTGGTATGAGAGAGTTTATTTCATGCATTCAATTTTATTTATATATTCTAATCCATTTGTAAATTGTCTAAAACCCTAGGTGTCAGAAACACAAAATACATCAAACTATAACAAACTAAAAGTATTTATCAATATGGGGAATTACTAATTTATCTTTAAAACTAGATCCATTTTTTTATTTCAACAGAGTTAAATAGAAAGCATAAATAAGGGAAAAGAATATTATTAAGGGACCGTTCTGTGATATGAGGACGTTTTTAAATTAAATAACAAGTGTAGTTTGGTTCACAGAAATGTAAGGGAAGTATATCCGTCTTCAAATACGTTAAATAATGGAAAACTCAGGAAGAGGAAAAGAAGTGTTAATGGTGATGCAAAGATTCAAATAAAAAGTCTGGAGATAAAACTAAGCAAGGAAAAATTAGGCTGTGCCTGGAGAACATTTCCTAGTAATAAAGTCCACAAAATTGGGGAACAATATTCTGACAGAAGAGATTAAATCCATTCAAACAAAAGGTAGGCATACACAGTGCAGGGAATATTTCTATATTGAATTGTTCTAGATTGTGCAACAGGTCATTTCTATCTAGACATTCTGTAATCTGTGGGGGGAAAAAAACAATATTTGATCATAGTGCATAGCTGTCATGCGACATTTATTAAAATAATATTCACGATGCAATAAAGATTTGAGAAGTCGCCTGTGCACATGTGACTTCAATAAGATTCCTGAAGGCTTATTTACTTGAGAAATTGCTTGGAGCTGGAGGGTCTCAATTTTCCTAAATACATTTATTTAATGGGGTCAGGATTTCACCCAACATATTATCTCATGAATAGTACAAATAGTAAGTAAGTGTATAATAAATACAGCCTTAGTTATGGTACATTGGTGTGAATCCCTATTCTGTTCAATTCATATATGTATATGTATGAGAGAGACACACGCACACTGTTGGAAGATTCTCTCAAGTGGCAAGATTCTCTCAAGTGGCAAAGAACATGGTTTTAAATAAAGACAAAAAAAAGGCTAAAAAAGTCATATGTTTTATACAAATGCTGTATAACAAATATACAGGCATACAAATAGCTATCATTTGAAGTTTGTGTCTTCCCTGACTAGCGTAAATTGGGAACCATTGAAGTTATTCTTATTTTCACTATATATAAACAATGTATTGTCCCATCCATACATCCTACATGTGCAGTAAATGTCAATTAAATATAGAGTTTACATATATAACAAATATATACTGTACTATGGAAACATTTACTGTGAATTTTGTTTCTGATGTAGCAGAGACGAGGTGGGAGCATAAAAATAAATAGGTGACCAGCTACTTTTGTGATGAAATATTAAAGTGCATAAAAATAGTTCCACTTTTTAACCTTCACGTGGAAATTTTAATGCAAAAATATATGAATAATGCAAGAACTAAAGAATACATATATTAATTAATCTTAAAATTAAGAGACATTGCCACTGCTAAAGAACATTGTCAAATGATAATAGTCTCCTGCTATCAAGTATTGTAAACACTGAGATGAAGCCAAGACATTTATTTTCAGAATTATTGATCTTATGACAACATTCTATTACGATGACTTTATTTCTATTATAGAAAATGAGAGATGTAGATTTAATAACTTTATGTGATGGATGTTGATGCAGTAAATTGACAGAGGCTCACTGTATTATCATTAACCTATGGCATTTGGATTGGCTTCAACTCAGAGAACAGACGGATTGTGTGTTTCAGACATTCAGAGACCAATTAACCAGGAAAAGTATAGGTTTCCCCTTAAATATATCACTTATTTTTATTTATTATTTCAGTTTGGTGAATTCTGAAGTCAAAATTCCTGTAGAGGTAAGCAACCGCTTTCAGGCTCTCTCTATAGGCACTGCGGTGGAGAATGCTCTGTCAGGGACCTCTCAGGGAAGAAATCAGAAAGGAACACCATCTACCGGAAGGCATGGGATGCGCGGTCCTAGAGATGTGGGATCCACAACCACCATCCCCAAAGGAAGATGGGTGGTAGCGGTCGGAGACTCCCTCCTAAGAAGGACTGAGTCATCCATCTGCCGTCCAGACCTGCAAT
>CM057845.1:257838701-257862657 GCA_030068395.1 Apalone spinifera
TGTGCTGCTTACCAGGAGCTCACATTCAGGATGTGACCGAGAGTCTTCTGAAAGGGATTAAACCTTCACGTCGCTACCCCTTCTTCCTTCTCCATATAGGAATTAACAATATGGCCAAGAATGACCTTAAGCAGGTCACAGCAGATTATGTAGTGCTGGAAAGAAGGATCAAGGAATTTGAAACGCAAGTGGTGTTCTCATCAGTCCTTCAGGTTGAAGGAAAAGGTCTGGGTAGAGATCGTCGAATTGAGGAAGAAAATGCGTGGTTGCACGGGTGGTGTCAGAGAGTTGGTTTCTTCGACCATGGGACTCTGTTCTGGGCACAAGGATTGTTAGGAAGAGATGGGATCCACCTAACCAAGAGAGGAAAGAGCATCTTCGCTGGCAGACTTGAAAACCTAGTAAGGTGGGCTTTAAACTAGGTTCATTGGGGGATGGTGACCAAAGCCCTGAGGTAAGTGAGAAAGTTGGACACTGGGAAGAATCACAAGGAGGAATGAGCAACAAAGGAGGACCCTTGATTCAGATGCAGAAGGCAGGGAGATCAACTGGTTATCTAAGGTGTTGGTACACCAATGCAGGAAGCCTGAGAAACAAACAGGAAGAATTGGAAGCCCTGGCCAAATTAAAGAGCTATGATTTGATTGGAATAACAGAGACTTGGTGGGATGACTCACATGACTGAAGCACTGTCATGGAAGAGTATAAACAGTTTAGGAAGAACAGGCGGGGGAGAAAAGGAGGAAGAGTTGCATTTTATGTAAGAGAGCAGTATGATTGCTTGGCGCTTCAGTACTTACAGGGAAAAAAGACTGTGGAGAGTCTATGGGTTAAATTTAGAGGTGGAAGCAACAGGGCTGATGTTGTGGTTGGTGACTGCCGGATCAGGTGGATGAAGTAGAAGAGGCTTTCTTTGGACAACTGAGAGAAGCTTCCAGATCACAGGCCCTGGTTCTCATGGGTGACTTTAATCACCCTGACATCTGTTGGGAGACCAATACAGCAGTACACAGACAATCCAGGAAGTTTTTGGAGAATGTTTGGGATAACTTCTTGGTACAAGTGCTGAAAGAACTGACCAGGGGCCATGCACAGCTTGACCTGCTGCTCACAAACAGGGAGGAACTAGTAGGGGAAGTAGAGGTGGGTAACAACCTGGGAAGCAGTGATCATGAGATTTCAGGATCCTGACCAAAGGAAGAAAGGAGAGTAGCAAAATACACACCCTGGACTTCAGAAGAGCAGATTCTGACTCCCTCAGAGAACTGATAGCGGGATCCCTTGGGATACTTACATGAAGGGGAAAGGAGTCCAGGAGAGCGGGCAGTATTTTAAAGAAGACTTATTAAAGGCACAGGAAGAAACCATACCGATGCGCAGCAAGAAAAGCGAATATGGTAGGCGACCAGATTGGCTTACCAGGGACATCCGTGATGAACTTAAACACAAAAAGGAAGCTTACAAGAAGTGGAAACTTGGACTGATGACTAGGGAGGAGTATAAATATATTGCTTGAGAATGCAGGGCAGTTATCAGGAAGGCAAAAGCGCAATAGGAATGGCAGCTGGCAAGGGATGTGAAAGGTAACAAGAAAAGTTTCTACAGGCATCATATATATAGTAGCCCAATGTCTGTGACTCTGTAACGCTGAAATGCTGGCTGTTCCCTCTGGGCGGTGCTGTTGCCTTCGTCTCACGCCGTGGCTCTTGGCTGACTTCTGCGCTGCTCAGCAGGGCCGCCGCGGGGGAGCAAGCGGCGCAAGAGGCCGTTTGGGTGCCGCAGTCCCGATGCAAACCCTCAGCAAGTTAGCAGATGACACTAAGCTAGGGGGAGAGGTAGATACGCTGGAGGGCAGAGATAGGGTCCAGAGTGACCTGGACAGATTAGAGGATTGGGCCAAAAGAAATCTGATGAGGTTCAACAAGGACAAGTGCAGAATCCTGCACTTGAGATGGAAGAATCTCAAACATTCTTACAGGCTGGGGACTGAATGGCTAAGTAGCAGTTCAGCAGAAAAGGACCTGGGGATTACAGTGGATGAGAAGCTGGATATGAGTCAACAGTGTACCTTTGTAGCCAAGAAGGCTTATGGCATATTAGGGTGCATTAGGAGGAGCATTGCCAACAGATCTAGAGAAGTGATTATTCACCTTTATTCGGCTCTGGTGAGGCCACATCTGGAATATTGTGTCCAGTTCTGGACCCCCCCCACTATAGAAAGGATGTGGATGCATTGGAGAGGGTTCAGCGGAGGGCGACCAATATTATTAGGGGGCTGGTGCGCATGACTTATGAGGAGAGACTGAGGGATTTGGGTTTGTTTAGTCTGCAGAAGAGAAGAGTAAGGGGGGATTTGATAGCAGCTTCAACTTTCTGAAGGGAGGTTCCAAAGAGAATGAAGAAAGGCTGTTCACAGTAGTGACGGATGGCAGAACAAGGAGCAATGGTCTCAAGTTACAGTGGGGGAGGTCTAGGTTGGCTATTAGGAAAAAGTTATTTCACTAGGAGGGGTGGTAAAGCCCTGGAATGGGTTACCTAGGGAGGTGGTGGAATCTCCATTCCTAGAGGTGTTTAAGTCTTGGCTTGACAAAGCCCTGGCTGGGTTGATTTAGTTGGGATTGGTCCTGCCTTGGGCAGGGGGCTGGACTAGATGACCTCCTGAGATTTCTAACAGCACTTTGATTCTATTATATAGATTAAGTAGCTATTTTATTTAAAATTCCCTAAGCCTTTAAGAGCTGTTCAGATTGCTAGTCACAGTGGGTACGTCTACACTGCACATTTGTTTTGGAATAAACCATCTGTTATTTCAAATTTATTTCAAAATAATGGAATTACTGTGTAGACTCTCGCATTGTTATTTCGAAATAACATCAGTTATTGCAAAATAACTGTGCAGTGTAGACTCACCCAGTATGTAATAGAGAGCAGACACTGCTGGGATGCTATCCTCACCTACAAATGAGGATTCTATCCTCACCTGGAGTGGAGGGTGGCAAATAAGGTGGGAATGGGTGTAAGCCCAATTCCACCTCCGACCCCTCAGAATGTCAGTCTATCCTTCTCATTCATAATTTGCACTCTGAACTGTTGCTATATCAACACAGGGCAGATTGTGAGCTGATACTTTAACCTTATTTAATATGCTCTGGGACAAAATGTCCTCCACTTAGACATGTATAACACTCATTGCCTTCAAAGGGAGTTGCATTCACATAATAAGAAGCAGGATTTCTTTTCTGGCAGCCATATGCATTAGTAACAACTGTCCAATCCCTTAGATGAATAATAACTTATTTTTTGTCAAGGTCCAGATTTTTTCGTTAAGGTAAAGTCAACTTGCAGATTCCAGAGAAAATAATAAAAATAATAACGATAATGATAATAAATAAATAAATAGATGCTGAGGTACATTCAAAATCATTTGTTGGTTTAAATTTGGTCTATGGTATGCCTATTGATTACCTCTGCACTAGATTGCAGAGATATTATTGAGGACAAAATGTGGCGAAATTGTTTGGTACTGATATCATTTATAATCTAAAATGTTCATTAGCAATTTTCTTTACATGATATAAATATGTGAACATTCAGAAAGGATAATTATATTCCATAATATTTGACATATAGATACCACATACATTTGAATGGGCATTAATGAGACTGAAGCTAGACTAAGGTTACCAACCCTCTCAGTTTCACCTGGTGTCTTCTGAAATCAGACTTAATCTCCCGGAGTCTACTGAAACCAAATCAGGTGATTTTAGGTTGCTAAAAATCCAGTGGCACAGTGTGGCTAAGGCTGACTGCACACTGCTCCCCTTGGCTCCATGCTGTTCCCAGAAACAGCCAGCACCTCTCTGCAGCCCCTGGGGGAATAAGGAGTCTCCACATGCTGCCCCAAGGAACTTTCACTCGTTCCTATTAGCCAGGAACTGCAGCTAATGGAAGCTGTAGGGTGTGTGGAGACACCTCCCCCAGGTGCCACAGGGAAGTGCTACTGGGAAGAGTATGGAGTCAAAACAGGCAGGGAGCCTCCCTTAGTCCCAATGTACCACCACCTGGAAGTTGCATGAGGTAAGAGTCACCTGGCTGAAGCCCACATCCCCACCCACTCCTGCACCCCAAACATCTGCCCAATCCTAAGCCCTCTCCTGTGCCTGAACTTCCTCCTGCAGCCTGTGCCTTGCACCCACTCCTTCACCCCTACCCTGCCCCAGGCTCAGTCTTCAGTCACTTCCCACACTTCAAACCTTCAGCCCAACCCCAAAGCTTACACACCTTCCTGAATCTCAGTGCTCTGCCCTAGCCTGGTGAAGAAGAGTGAGGGTGGGCGAGAGTGAGCTACATAATTTATGTAACTTTATTTGAGCATCTTAATTCAACCTTCTGCTGCAGCAGTGTAGACCAGGCCTAAATGATTTGCCAAGGTCACTTATGAAATCTGTGATAGAACAAGGAATATAACTTGTATTTCCTGAGTCTTCACTCCCTCTTGTAAACTAAAGCCATCAATTCTCTTCAGAGGTGTTGGTGGAGAGGACACCAACATCACTGATTTAGAGAGTTATGCTGCTATGGAATTTCACTGTTGTAAATCCCTGATAGCATCTATGGCTTCTGGCAAGAAGAAGACACTATTTTTTTCCGGTGTGGATTTCTGTATGATTATCCCTGCCTTGGTGACGCCATATGATAGTATTGTAAAGGATGCATCTATATTGAACCATAATTTGAAATAAGATACACAAATTAAGCTTCACAAATTGTTTATCTTATTTTGATGCTATTTCGAAATAGCGCCAAATTTCAAAATAAAGCTCTATTCTGAAACGTCCTTTACTCCCCGCAGAATGAGCTGTACAGGCACGTTGGAATAGCAAACCCAAAACGGACTTTCTGTGAAGACACAGGATAGCTATTTCAGGATACTCTGGTATCCCAAAAAAGCACTGCAGTGTAGATGTTGCCTATGAGGGCTCTTCAGGTCTTGTGGAAGCATAAGTGATTGAACTGGGTAGCAGCCTGCTTTTTCTACAGTGTTTTTGTGGAAATGCATCGTACAGGCTTTTGATTACTAACATTTCACATAGCTTATATAAACACTCTTAACATGTTCATTTTGACCTTTAAAGCTCTAAAAATGGCTCTGTACCTAATTACGTAAGAGACTGCATCTCCTCCTGTCCCTTCCCCTCCCTGTGATATCAATATTGTTGCAATCAGTGGAGCTATTCTAGTGACCAGTCTCTAGATATAGCAGATCTAATAAATTTTTCCCATGAACTATCCTCAGTAGAATTTGCTTCCTCTTTCACACTGATAGAGGGCATATCTGTTAATGTGTGGGCCATGTTTTTTTCTCTTTTAATGGGTATTGGTTGAGAGAGCAGCACAGTGGGGGTTCTAATTATTCTATGAGAGGTATTAGTTTGATGTTGAGTTAGTTTTACATCGGATATTATATTTACTGAGGTTTTATTCTTGGCATCTTTACATTTCATATATTGCAAAACCACCTAAAGCCCATTGATATAGGCAATTGAAAAGAAATATAGAGAAAGAAAGACATTCAAATGGATCAATTTTGAAAATTTTAAGGATACAAAACTCCCACTGTTATTTCAGTGGGACTGGTCTGCATGGAACAGCTGGATGATCAGAACCACAGCTTTTTCTCTGCTCTGTAATTAGTTTTACTGCAAAGAGGAAAAAACAACAACTGTAAAGTAGTCTGATGTTTAAGCATATTGCAATCCTTCTTAATGGGCATTATAGCTTGTCATTTGTTGTTAGCTGTGGTAATTTTTTTTTTACTCTAAGAAAGTTCTGAAATAATTAAAAGCTCTTTAGAGTATATGTGTGTGAGAGAACCAGCATATTAAAAATTACTTCCTCAGATTTGCCTCAGAACAGAGTTTTACAAACATAGAAGTTCATTAAGAGCTTTCTCCTTAATTTTATATTATATTACTTTTTGTTTCAATGTTTATAACCTGTGTATTGGTGATGGGCTGAAACCCCAGCCTATGATCCAAATACACACCCGATCTTTAGGCCAGAGTTGAATTTTTTTTCAGGCCTAAATGTTGCATATTGGGTCCATCTCTGCAGCGCACACACAGGATTATTTCATCCATTGTGGAAGTGCAATTTCTTTTGAGGTGTTAGGCTGTGATTGTATCAGTGTGCTTAGTGAGACTGACAATATCGTAGGACAGGAAGTCCAACAGAATGGCAAAGCTAGTTGAAATTATATGGGGATTTGGGAGAGCAGAATGTAGTGAACACAGAATATTTGTTTGTTTGTTTGTATTCTGAATTAGTCCCCTGTCTCTACATCACATGAAACTGCATGAAATCAGTGTTTAGGCTTATCAATAGTGGGCAATGTTTCCTCTATTTTTTTCCCATCTGTATGCAGAATAAATGTTGGTATATGCACAAAGGCATGAGCAGATGTGCACCACCAATAGAAATACATGTTGGCAGCTATGAGTGCTATTCAGCTGGATGGCATTTGAATCTGTTCTGGAAGACCACCCAAGCTCACAGGTTACAGGGAGCACTGACAGTGGTAAATCTGGTCCTACTATAATATATATAACAAACGTGATATTAAACAGCATTTAGCATTCAGTGTAGACTGCTCATTTTAAAACGATATCAGTTGGTTGTGGGGCTCCTAGGCTGGCCCCAACACAATGTAATTTCCCAGCATAGTCAGTTCCTATGTGTATTTGAGGGATGGAATTGGTCTGTCCTCTCTATTTGTGTTCTTTTAATGTAAGTGGCAAAGATGCATTATTTTTAAGGTCCTACTGAATAAGCTGTGCCCAGGAAGCTAAACACATCTAAAATACATCTAAATTTTCCATACATTTATAATTGAATATGATATTCTTTATGATCTGTCTGAAGTTATTATATAATGCCATATGTAGTTTATCAATTGTTGCTGCATTTCAGAGTTGGCTGCAATAAATTGATGGGTAAAATAATCTCTCTCTCTCTCTCTCTGTCAAAATCATATATATGTTGTCAGGAGGCTTTGAGGTCAGGATAATAATAATATTTATGAATATTAGTATTAGTATTAGTGTACATTACCATTTTTAGATACAGCTTTCTACTGAATGAAACAGAACATTCGATTTTTGTTTCCTTTTCCATGGAGAAAATGAAGGAGGCAGTTTAAAAACAAAATACAATACAATACTTCCTTTAGCCTCTGATTCTTTGCCACACTCACGTAATTTTGTAAAACTTAAAAGCCATAAAAATTGTATTGGACCTGGAATAAATCTGTATTGAGTTTGAGCATATTTCTGTATGCTCAAACTTCAAATAATACATCATTTGGTTCATAAAAAATATTTTCTGGGGTAGTTACCAAAGACTCATAACTTTAAAATCAATTCACAATTTCTAGTGTATTGG
Source organism: Apalone spinifera (assembly GCA_030068395.1). Classification (NCBI taxonomy): domain Eukaryota; kingdom Metazoa; phylum Chordata; order Testudines; family Trionychidae; genus Apalone; species Apalone spinifera. Next base: position 257,846,142 of record CM057845.1, read on the forward strand.
TGAGTTTACACTACTGTACAGGTTTATGAATTTGCTTTGTAATATGATTGATAAATCTTTCCTTTGCTCATCAATATTTTAAATTACAAATAAGTTATCAACATTATACTTCCCTAACAAATAAGTACAATTGTAACCAATAGATCATTATTTTTTACTTCCTCTGGTTTTGTCCTTTCTTACTCTAGCCTTTCCTGCTGACAGTTGAGCAGTGGTAGGATCTTGACTGAATAGATTACCAGCCATCCTTTCATATTCTGGTCTCATTATTATTCAAATACTTACTATATTCTCCCTCTGTCCACTCAGCAGTTGCCTATTCTTGTGTACAGCCACACTGGTTTATACAAGTTTAGAGACACATATCGTGTTCATACAGCAGCCCACGAATTTTGGCCCTTATGGAAGAAATAATGGCACTGACATTTATGTCTATTTTGTTAAGTCTCTTTCCATTATGTTATGTGGTTTACAAGAGATATGAAAAGACAAAGGAAAACACAGCATTAGGATAGCATAGACAAAAAGCACATAGCATGATAATGTACTTTCAAAGGAAGACTACCAACTAGAAAGATAATCTTGTTGATTACAATGTACTCTAAGTGCCATTGCATAACAGCTGAGTCACTAAATACAGTACTTTATACCCATTGAAGTTACAAACATAGATTATAATATCAGATTAGATAAAAGCATATAAAGCAAAAAAGATGATGTATTTTATGTAGCTTTTATTAAGTCTATCTGTTTTGGAAGCTTTAAAAATTATCTTTTCATAACAGCGCACTAGTCTTTGATGCCATTTCCTCTTTCACTAGTAAGAACAATGCTTCTTCATATGAAAGAATGAACGTCCCTTGTATGTATGCTTTCAGAAACACACATCAAGACATAGTCTCACAATATTTGGTTAAGACGGTACTTTAAATTGAAAGTGTAGTGAGTGCAGTGAGTACAATAAAGAAGTATCACAGGTGTGTGTGTGTGTGTGTGTGTGTGTGTGTGTGTGTGTGTGTGTGTGTGTGCGCTCTGGGGAGAGGGGATTGGATGAGATCACTAATGTACTGTATTATAGAAAATGAAGGCAACACACAATTTTTGTTCTATAGTCTAGATTTTTTTCCTTCAAAGGAAACTTACTGTAGGATGCAAATGGGAAAAGCATATTAAATGTTCTCACTGTCTGAAGAAACTCACCTAAATTAAAATGACAAGAAATATAGGGTATGCATAGTTATGATTGTATGTATTGTACCTTTAAATGAAAGAATTCACCCTTCTGTTTGTTAACAAGAAGGATTACAGTAATGGGTGCACTCTGCTTTCTCTTTTATGGGTCTGGTTCCTGACCCTGAGAAGTAATTTCATTCTAGAAGCAGTGTCATTTTGCTATTCACAGATACCTCAATGTCAGCATGAGGAGAGGTAGCATGATCCATGGAGTTTTTATAGCCTATAACAGGGTAGTCAGTAGATGGACTGTGGGCCAAAAACAGACCCTGATATGTTTTTATTTACTTATTATCATGATTTTTATTTATTTATATTTTTGGTAGTCTGACCTTTGACCATGTCTTGATCAAGAAGTTTGGACCTGGACAAAAAAAAAAAATTGATGGCCTCTGACCTAATATATAAGAATCTCTATTATACATCTATACAGCCTACCCATTCTATTGGTCCTTGCCACTCCCTTCTTAAAGCAAGTCATCTGGACGTTGACAGAGCCTTGACACTTTCTTTTTCAACATTTAGGCCTGCAGAGTTGAGCTGGCTCGAGGATGTCATAAGTCATTGCTGACGTAAGACAGCAGAAGATTATATATTATTTTTCTTCTTGAATCTAAACTAGTGATTAGGATTGAAATTATTTGTTTTCCTTATTTTGAATGAAGACACCACAATATCATTACTGAGCCATGACAGATGTCAGATGTCTTTGATATTTAGAATATTTCATGTACAAAGATTAGAAAAAACTGTGGAGACTTTTGGCTGAGAAGAAGAAACCTTTGTAGTTCCTCAATCTCAATTTCTTACACATGTGAAATCTTCGGTACTCCATTTCCCCCCTTCTTCCCCCCCGAGTGTTAGGAATAACCATTAAAGCCCACACACTGCCCACCATAAGATAGCTTTCTACAAAGGAAAAATATACCAAATACTATATGCTTGATTTCAGAGCTCTCTTTTTTTTTGTCTTTTCTGTGAAAGTGTCTATTACAACTGGAGTTGATTCCACTTCCACTGAAATAAATTGCAAATTATTCATTCACTTCAGTGAGAGGAGGCTGAAGCCCCATCTCCATTACAACACACTGTCTTTTAAAAATACATAAAAGCGACCATACATCACAGATTGCAGTCTCAGAAAAGATCATTACTTATTGCATGATTCAAGCTCACACACTGTATTTTGCAGAATGGTTCACCTCCTTTTCCCATTGTTATCTCATCCCATTAGTGTCTGATACTTAAATATGTCCAGTGATGGTGCGGTAGTCACTTCCTTTGATAACCTACACCATCTACTTGCTTTTACTATTCGAAATTTTATTTCCAAATCCCTATTTCAAACTTTTCTGTGATTAGGTTCAGGCAATGGGTCTTTCCTTTATCACTGTCATATTATGATTAATACCATTCTTTTCTATGTAGAATGAATGACATCTTCCTCTCAGTTTGATGCAACACTTGCCCACTCTCTCTATTGACATGGAAGGCTTGATAGGCAGTGAAATCATTAAGGTTCTGCTGTGCAGCGTAGAGGGAGGATATTGGCAAGCCTGTTCTTGAGAACTGCAACTCCTAAGAGCAATTGAACAGAATTCTGTGGGGGCTCCATCTGCCTGTAGGAAGGAGTGGGAACTGAAGCAGAACAGAGTTTTTCTGGGGGAGAAGTCAGGACATGACTGATAGATATCTGTCTATACATACGCATTTACTGAACCCTCCTCATGAGGGTGCTTCCATTGCCAGTTTATAGACTTGGAGGTAAGATTCCATTCCTCTGTTATGTGGAACTTTCTTGAGCATAGCTGATTAGATTAAGGTGTGCAATGGACAGGGTTTTGTCCCTTTAAGGGAATGAATGGTTAAAAGTTTATTCATAAAGACTAATTGAAAATATACCATATTAATTAAAGAGCTTATTTACTGATATAATCCAAGCAGAAGTTTCAAACAGATAAACAATGTTTTATGGTCTTTAGTGGACTTCTAAACAATACATCTAATATTGAACATATCTTGAAAATACTGTACAAATATTGAAAGTGTTATCACAAGAAACAACATGTTTGGATGAAACAGTTTTATAAAAATGAACAAAATGGGAAGTTATATTTAGGGTCTAGCTCTCCACAGAAGTCCCTTCTTACTGTATATGTTCTTAGAGATAAAGCATCTAGTCTACTAAGAGTCCACCAAACAATGCTATCAGATGTAAGCGTTCTTCCCAACTCAGCGTTTTTGAAAATCTTTCCAATGGATCAAGTTTCTTGGGGACTAGTATTCTGCAACAAAAAAAGAAATTAAATTAAGCCGACATGCAGATCTCACTAATGTATTAAGGAATATTTCTTCAGTTTTAAATTGCCAGTACCTTCCCATTTCCTTAGCAATGTGTGAACTAAAATGAAAATACTATTTCACATGGTGGAATACAACAAGTTGCTGAGTGCCCACAACACCTGCTAGCTAATTCAAAACCTCTTAAGGTTAATAGATGGTTTTATTGAATTCAGTTGGCTTTGGGATGGTCTTAAAATCAGTGGAAGGTTGAGGTGCTCACTCTTCACCTCTCTGGAATACTCAGCACCTCAAGGACTGATCCTATATGTCTGTTTTAAAAAAATCAAAATAGTCCTGGACTGAAGTTGGAGGTTGAAATAATTCTGTAGGGAGCTATATGACTGAAGGTACAAATGATTTGTGGTATGTTCAGTATTTGAACACTCAACTTAAAACATGATGAAGGAGACTGCTTTTCAGAAGTGGGTCTGTAGAAAATCAGGATTCAGGAGTTTTAAGTTGTACACCCAAAACAGAAGCATCCAAAATTGTGAGTCTCTTGAACATTGAGAGATGATAGCAGGTCTGCCATTGGGAGGTGGGAGGGGGGCAAAGAGGGCAATTACCTTTGGTCCTGAAAATTCAAAGAGGCTCGGAACTGCCAGCCACCACCATTGCTACTGCAACAGCAGTAGAGGCCAGAGCCCTGGGCCCCTTTGAATTGCTGCTGGAGTGCCAGAATGCCTCTCCACAGAGCTCTGGGGGAAGGAGCGTAGCACCCCGAGGTCTGGGTAGCACTAAGGGCTAACTGGCTCTGGTCCTTCCCCTTCCACCCAAAGCCTTGCACTTTCTGGGGGGTGCAGAGCTGGCCCTCCTCCAAAACCTTGCTCCAGGGCCTGTGGTGGCTGTTGGCCCCACTGGATAACAGCATTTTAATCAGCTGGGTGGCTGTGTACTATGGCTATGGCCTACAAACTCAGCAACCATGAGCGCAAATCCCTGAGTTACCAAACCTGAATGGAATGGAGTGGTTGAAATTAGTGATGTAAAATCCAGTTTAAAAAGTTAAACAGTATGTTAACCAGGATCAGATTGCAGAGGACTGCTCCAGGCCCACCATGCCATGGGCTGCTCTGGCCAGACTGGGCTACCAGTTAACTGGTTATCCCAGTAAGCATGCTGATAAGGTGAATGTTTACTGGGTAACCAGTTAATACTTTATATCCCTACTTGAAATTCATAGCACCTGTGATGAGGATTTTAAATCTTCTAGATTGGAAATAAAGCATATATTTAATGGTGAGAGTGATTAATCATTGGAACAATTTACCAAGGGTCATGATCAGTTCATAAAGACTAATCATTTTTAAATTAGGTGGGAGGGGGCTTTTTTTGTAAGAAATGGGATCTAGAAATTATTTCAGGGCCTATATTATACAAGGGATCAGAATGGTTCCTTTTGACCTTAGAATCTATGAATGTATAAAAATATCTTTGGGAAATAACTGTTGGTGAAAAATCTCTGAAGTGAAGCCCCCCACAAGTATACAAGCTTTGAGATATTTTATTCTCTTCGGTGAAAATTCAAATGATAGAGCATACAATATCTGTATAGGATAGAAAGCCAAGCAATTAATCAAGTTTATTACTAAGTCTTCAAGCCACTCCAGCTGTACATGAAGGAGGTGTGAAAAAAATGAAAGTTCAATAATCTAAAAAAAATACTACAGATCTATTCATTTCTTTGTGTGTTGGTAATGGCTGTGGAGGATGCACAGTAGTATTCACTCAGTGGGTGATTTTTGAGATAGGCATCTCTGATCTAAATCCAAATCCTAATCCAAAATTAAAGCCCAAGATGGATTTGGCCTTTACAGTGCCAACACTTTTCTGAATCAGACACACTAAATAAACTTCAGTAATTCTCTGAGTCACTTATGTTTGTATTACCTTTTTTAATTAAAACTTTGGAGAGACTCAATTTTGGAACACCTGTACTGGACCAAGCAGTCGGGTGCTGCTCATGTCTGCTTTTTATTATTATTATTGTTGTTGTTGTTGTTATTTTATTAACAATAACAATAACAATAATGTTTTAATCATAGTGCCAATTTGGATTTCTTTGAACTAGTGTCTGTCTGTGTGAATACATAAAATTCATGGTCCTTCCATCTTAGAGCTTAGAGCCTAGAGACAAAATTTAAGTGTATATTAGAAGCAATAGGAAAAAAGAGGAGAAGGAAGAACAAAGTGTTTACACAGGCTACCTATATACACTTCTTCATAGTTTTAAATAATTTTTATGGCTATACCTAGCCATTACAATTTGAAAATTTCTTGTAGGTGTAGCCCAAGCTCCAGTGTGTTTCAGCAGCAGTCCTGGGAACTACAAGTTGTGGACTACAAACTGCGGCATGTTGGGAGAACTTCCTGGTTCCTGCCAGGATGTGCCCTCTGCCCCCAGCAGGGTCTCAGCAAGGACTGTGCTAGAAGCAGCACACAGGCTGCATGCTGAGAGAAGGGGCTGCTGAACTGTTTTCCTGTTCTATGTTTTTTACAGAATAAAGCCTGTTCCTGGTGATTTGTCGGAGTGGGTCTGATCTGAGTTGCACTCACACATACACAATACACAACGCAGAGCACACCAAGCAGCCTCAGGCCTAGCCCCCTCCTCCTTCCCCCCACAGTGGTGTAAGAAGTCACAAGCTTCCCCTATGCTGAATAACCTCACACTGGGCTAGCCAACAGGAAGGGTTACATAGATATCAGGTATCATCTTAAGAAGGTACCTGAAGGACAAGTGTAGGAAGAACTTAAAAAACAACGAATGGTCTGGTAGCACTTTATAGACTAACAAAACATGTAGATAGTATCATGAGCTTTCGTGGGCAGAAGCCCACTTCTTAAGATGACTGGAGTGTAGGAAGGAAATTCCAAGTGTGAAGGACAACTTTGAAAAAAAGGCACAAAGTCTTCAGAAAAGTGTTTGAGATGGTTGGGGAGGAGACGGCATCAAAATAAGATATAGAATCAGGTAAACAGGAATGGGCACACCCAGCACAGTAGTAAAGATGAGATAAAAAAATCTTGAAAAGAATGCCTGATCAGCAGTGTTGCTGACAGAATTGACAGCCCCCAGCGCAAGGTGTGGAGGGGTAGCTCTGGGCCCTGCAAGGGACAGATCTTCAGGCATATGAGGCAGGGCTGGGGGCTAGGCTCCCCAGCCAGCCGTTCAGCACTGCCTGACTTGTGATGTTTGGGGCTCCAGCATCAATTTAAAGAGGTTGGGTTTCCAGCCACTGTCACTCCCATGGTGGTGGTTCCTTTTAAATCACCAACTTCCAGGGCAATTGCCCTTTCCTCCCCTCGCCATCAGCAGCTCTGCATGTCAGTGTAATGAGCAAAGCAGAAAGACAGAAAAATCACATGAGGGGACAAGGAGATATAAGTCATGTAATACAGAAGTGAGCAAATGGGGACGAATACCAATCATAAGAGTGAATATGAGAGATGAAGAATGTGTGGAAAAGGAAAATCTGTATTTCAGACAAAGTCAAAACAAAGGTTGGGGAGAAACACAAGAACAGGGTTTCAGACTTTTGTTTTCATTTGTGAGTGGAGGGATTGCAGTCAAAAATATTAAATAATTAGCTGTTGAATATCTAATTATTGTACCTTGGACTGTCCACTGATAATTCACAGTTGACACTTTTCGGTTCACAAAAAGTACATTCTTCAACTGCTTGAAGGTCCTTTCTGTCCCTTGGGGTATCAGGTGGCTCTACATAGCTGGAATCAATTAGAAAATTTATCCTGAGTAGTTTTGTACCTTGACTTAATTTGTCCACTTTTAATAATAAGAGAAAGATGAGCTTCTGTTCCGAAATGAGTGAATCCTTTATTTTTTAATGTAAAAAATAATGTAATGCATTGGTGTATGTGTATGTGAAACCCTCCCTGATATTCCAGCAGTCTACTCCTAAAAAAGGAAATTATTAAACATAATTGAAAGAAAAAGGACTGAAATTACTCACAGAAGGAGACAAAAGTAAGGGAGTAAAGGAAAAGAATAAGCAAGCAAAGAAGCAAAGGGTTATTTTAGGATAGTAAATTTAATTTCTGAGTATGCTCATATATTTTATTGCATTTTCCTGGCAGATGTATAAGACCACTACATTGCATTTATGTCATATGAATATAGTTCGCTATCTCAATTTTGTAGTCACATAGCTAGAATATACTGGGTTACTGCCAGATTTAATTATTAAAGTGTGTGTGTGTGTGTGTGTGTGTGTGTGTGTGTGTGTGTGTGTGTGTGTTTTATACTCGGAAGTTTTGATATATTATCTAAACAGCATACCAGTGTGGCATAAACATGGGACCTCTTTCACACTCAGCAGACACCAGCTCTTTCTCTTCTGTCTGCATCAACCTCAATGTCAACCTTGTTGAGGGACAGCTTATTTTTTTGAGCTCAGCCTTATGCCATAAGGTTGCCTCAAAACCTATATATATGGGGGGTGGGGGTGGGGGAGGGGCAGAGAGAAAGACAGTGATAGCAATGACAGGAAATACAGGCTTTAAAAAGTTATTTTTTGAGCCATATGAATGGCCAGATAAATACTGATGATTCTCTGCCTTTCCTGGAATTCAGGATTATCTTTGGATCCTGCAAAACTCTCCTTCTCATCTCTCCTCATCTCTGGCTTGTATGTCAAAAGAACAAAGATTCCACTGAAAGGGTGATATATACAAGCCCCCAGACTCCCACCTGATAACTTGGGATATGCTTAAATCATCTCTAAATGGTTTAATCGTCTCTGTAATAGTCTCTCTATGAACAGTCTTCTGCAGTACCAAGGCCAATATACTCACATATAAATTTTAAGAGTTAAACTAAGAGTAAAATACACTTAAGATACCTTTACTTGACAAGTGGTTTTTTTTACTCTTCAAGTTCTTCCGTGATTACAGGGAACTGGTGTTTCACTCTTAGCTGCCTTCAATCAGTCTCTTCATGGAGTTGGTGTTCCCATTGTGAAATCCTGGCCCTTCTGCAGGCAATGGGAGTTTTGCCATTGATTCAAATGTCATCAGGATTTCACTCAAGGTATCTTCAAGTAACCTGCTCACTCTTTTCCAGTTCTACATCACATCTCTACATCAGTAACTGCCCCCAGCTGAACTCTTTCACTTCTGACCTGACTTGGCATGGTCTGAAAGCTATGCTATCTGAAGTCTTTGTTTCAACTTTCTAGAAGCTCTTCAATATTACTCTTCAAAAATTCTTGGGAGATCAGAGGTGAGAATGAGTGTAGCATTAATAATAGTTGTACCACAGAATCTTCTGGTGCTTACAAATGGCTGAGTGGGTGGCTTGCCAGGTACACAATATGGAGATAAGATTTCTTGGATGGTTTTTAACTAATTCCAGAGGGGGTCTCTAAAATCTGAAAACTGACCAGGCATGCGGAAAGTGGTGTGAGCCAATGATAAAGTCCACATCAACTTATTATTAAGGATTCGTTTATATGATTGGAAGAAGAGAGCATCAGGCTAGGAGCTAATATATATCACCTTAACAACCATCTGACAAAGTTTCTAGTTATTGGGAAAGACCTCCTGGAAAATTAAGCAATTCAAATGTTGGAGAAAATTCAGTTTGTGATCAAAATACAAAAGGTGAAGATCTCAGACATTGTTCCTTTTCTCACTCTCTGAACATTTTTCCTCTTGCATGCTGTTCGTCTTCAGTTTCTCATGTGTTAGACTTTTTTTAATTACTAGGTTCAAGGATAGTGCACAATAAGTACATTAAATTATTGGAAGAAAGAGACCTTGGGTCAAAATCTGCCCTCAGTTTCACTAGTACAAATCTATAGTACTTCAGTTAAACCTGTGGAGTTAATCCAGTTTTTCACTAGTGGATTTAAAAAAAAAATTGGTGTAATACCATGTCCCTGTTCTATGTTAATGCTAGTAAGCCTTTGCTGCATTCTTTTTGTAAATCTGTAAAATCTTCTGTAAGAATATTACAAAAATTTAGGAAGCAAAAACAATCTTCTGGGAATAGGCATTGATGCTGAATGTACCTAAATTAAACATTCATAGACTTCTGTTGTAATTAATGCATCACAATGGGACCAAGACACTGGACCAGAAACTTTTAAAGATCATGTTTAATATCATATTAAACAGCTTAAATAGAACCTACCTATGATTTGGTCAGCAATAGTATTATAACGCACTATACTCAGTGTTTTACAAACTCAGATGGCAATATTCATGAATTTTGGCACATTTTAGAGGTTCTTGGGCCAAGAGCTACTTTTTATTTATTTATTTCTATGAAATTGGTTGTCAGATTGGTTTGGCCTCTTCTTGGAGAGCAACAAACAGCCGAAATATTTTGGCTCATTTGAGGTGTTTAAAGATGTTTCCTTAATTATAAAATGCTTTATTTGTAGTCTGAATATTTCCCTGTTGTTACCAGTCAACAGCGTGGACTGATCTTTTTGGTACATTATTGTAAAATTTTAACAGTTATTTACCGTAGCTGAGTGGCTCATGCATTAATCATATGGTTAGTCAAACGAATGTGCAGTGTTTACTTCTGTCAGTGATTTGTAGTGCACATGGAACACTGTGTTACCAACATAATATAGTAGTGCACAGACAATCCAGGATGTTTTTCGAGAGTGTTGGAGACAACTTCCTGGTGCAAGTGCTGGAGGAAACAAACAGGGTCTGTGCTTATCTTGACTTGCTTCTGGTAGGCAAAGTAGACATACGAGGCAACCTGGCAGCAGTGACCATGAGATGGTTGAGATCAGGATCATGACAAAAGGAAGAAAGGATAGCAGCAGAATGCGGACACTGGACTTCAGAAAAGCAGACTTGGGCTATGTCTAGACTACAATGATTTATTGGAAAAAGGTACCCAAATTGTGCTCTGCAATTTCCATACCTTTTTCCATTTATTTTTTCAGGAGAGGCTTTTCTGAAATTTGACCCTTCTACGATGGGCCAAATTTTGAAAAAAACTCCACTGTCAGATGAGCCCTTCTTCCTTGTGGAATGAGGAAGACAGGGCTTCTGAAAGAGCATGTCTGCTCATCCAAAAAAAAAGTGAAAGAGCAGACGTGTTCCCTGGATGCAGCAGAATTTTTCCAGGATACCTGCAGTATCCCGGAAAAAGCCCATAGCGTAGACATAGCCTTGGACTCTCACAGGGAACTGATGGTCAGGATCTCCTGGGAGGACAATACGATGGGGAAAACAGTTCAAAAGAGCTGGCTGTATTTTGAAGAAGCCTTAATGGGGGTGTAAAAACATACCAACCCAATGTGCAGAAAAAAATAGCAAATGCAGCAGGTGACCAGCTTGGCTTAACAGAGAAATCTTCAGTGACATTAAATACAAAAGGAAAACTTACAAGAAGTGGAAATGTGGTCAAACGTTGAGGGAGGAGTATAAAAATATTGCTGCACGATGCAGAGGTGTAATCAGGAAGGTCAAAGGGCAATTGAAGTTGCATCTAGCAAAGAATGTGAAAGGTAACAAGAAGGGTCTCTACAGGTATGTTAGCATCAAGAAGGTCAGGGAAAACTGATGTGGGACACTTACTGAATGGGAGAGGTGACTTAGTCACAGATGATGTGGAAAAACCTGAAATACTCTTTTTTTTTTCCTCCCAGTCATCACAGACAAGATCAGCCCTCAGGTTGTTGCACAGTATTGGGAGGAGGTGAGCAGCCCTCAGTGATAAACAGTTTAATGACTATTTAGAAAAACTGGACAAGGGGCCAGATGCAATGTATTCAAGGGTTTTGAGGAAGTTGGTTGATTGGCCATTATCTTTGAAAACTCTTGAGCATAAGAGAATAAGAATGACCATATCAGACCATGACTAGATCAGACCAAAGGTCCATCTAGCCCAGTATACTGTCTGCTGATAGTGGCCAATACCAGATCCCCTAGAGGGAGGGAACACAACAGGTAATCCTAACATTATCCCACTCCTGTCACCCATTTCCAGACAAATAGAGGCTAGGGACACCATTCCTACCCAGCCTGCCTAAAAGCCATTGATGGACTTAACCTCCAGCTCTTTTTTAAACCCTGTTAAAGCTTAGTCTTCACCACATCCTCTGGGAAGGAGTTCCACAGGTTGATTGCACTGAGAGAAAAAAACTTCCATTTGTTTGTTTTAAACTTGCTGCCTATTAATTTCATTTGGCAACCCCTAGTTCTTATATTGTGGGAATAAATAAATAACTTTTCCTTATTTACTTTTTATACATCAGTCATGATTTTATAGATTTCTACCATAACCCCCCTTAGTTTTCTCTTTTCTAAACTTAAAGTCCAAGTTTTTTAATCTCTCTTCATATGGAATCCCTAATCATTTTGTTGCCCTTTTCTGAACCTTTTTCAATGCCAATATATCCTTTTTTAGATGAGGTGACCATATCTGTATGCAGTATTCAAGATGTGAGCATACCGTGGTTTTATATAGAGGCAATAAGATGTTCTCCATCTTATTCTCTATCCCTTTTTTTTAATGATTTGAGGATTGAAAGAGGTCCTATACAAAAGGCTATGTCTAAACTGGCAGCTTCTTGTGCAAGAACAATTGTTCTTGCACAAAAACTTGCCGGGTGTCTACACTGCACACGCGTTCTTGCACAAGTAAATTTACAGTACAGTGTCGGAAAACAGGGCTTCTTCCAGAAGAGTTATTCCTCTCCCCACAAGGAATAAGCCTTCTTGTGCAAGAGCTCTTGTGCAAGAGGGCAGTGTACACAGGCAGCATGAATTTCTTGCGCAAGAAACCCCTATGGCTAAAATGTCCATCAGAGCTTTCTTGCACAAGAGAGCATCCACACTGCCATAGATGCTCTTGCGCAAAAGCACATCTCTTGCACAAAAGCACATGCCAGTGTAGACGCGTTCTTGTGGAAGACTTTTTGCGCAAGAACTCTTCTGCAAAACAGTTCTTGTGCAAGAAGCCTGCAGTATAGAAGTAGCCTTAGAGAAAAGAAAATATAGTGCCCATATTTTTAAAAAAGGAAGATGGAGAATCCTGGGAACTACAGAATGGACAGTTTCACCTCAGTCCACAGAAAAAAATCATGGAAAAGGTTCTTAAGGAATCCATTTTGAAGCACCTGGAGGAGAGGAAGGTGATCAGGAAAAGTCAACATAGATTCATCAAGAGCAAGTCATCAAGAAATAACTGGCTCTGTGGATATGTGGAAAGTGGTGAGTGTGATATACCTTGATTTTGATATGGTTTTCCACAGTATTCTTGCCAGGAAGTTAAAAAATTATGGGTTGGATGAAAGGACTGTAAGGTGGAAAGAAAGATGGCTATATTATTAGGCTGAAAGGGTAGTGATCAACAGCTTGAAGTCTAGTTAGCAGCCTGTATCAAGTGAAGTGCCTTAGAATTGTTTCTGGGGCTGGTTTTGTTCAACATCTTAATTAATTATCTGGATGATAGGGTAGATTGTACTCTGAGTATGTTGAGAAGACACTAAGCTAGGGGGAGACATAGATTTGCTGGAGGGTAGGGACAGGTTCCAGAGTGACCTATACTAATTGGAGGATTAGGCCAAACGTAATCTGATGAGATTCAATAAGGACATGTGCAGAGTCATGCTCTTAGAACAGAAGAATCCCATGTACTGTAGTAGTTCAGGCTGGGAACTGACTGGCTACACAGTAGTTCTATGGAAATGGATTTCAAGGTTACAGTGGATGAGAAGTTGAATATGAGTCAACAGTATGCCCTTGTTGCTAGGAAGGGTAGGGGCATATTGGGATCCATTAGTAGGAATATTGGTAGCAGATCAAGGGAAATTATTATTCCCCTCTATTCATCACTGGTGAGGCCGCATCTGGAATATCCACTACAGAACAAGGATCAATAGTCTCAAATTGCAATGAGAGAGGTCTAGGTTGGATATAAGGAAAAACTATTTCTGTGGAAGAGTGGTGAAACATTGAAATGGGTTACCCAGAGAGGTGGTGAAATCTCCACCCTTAGAAGTTTTTAAGGCTTGGTTTGAGAAAGCCCTGGTTGAGATGATTTATCTGTGATTGGTCCTATGAGCAGGGGGTTGGACTGGATGACCTTCTTGGGGTCTCTTCCTAACCTAATCTTCTATGAGTCTAAAATTTGAAAATGGCCATTCTCTTCAGTCTGAATTCTTAGAATGCTGCATGTCCAGTGATAACCCAGCCTGTAGTTTCTGCTCTGCCTCACACCAACATTGCCAGGGAGAGCAGTGGCTAGCTGCGATACCTTTGGCAGGATCCTGACCTGAGTTTTTCCTCAGACCAGAGTGGCCCCTCTAACTAACCAGATTGGTGACGTTCTCCCTGCCTTTTAAGCAGCAGCTGAGGAAAGTATGAAGTGGGGGTTTTTTTCCTCTCTGAGCTGCATTGTATTTCACTGCTCAGACTCTTACTGAGGAGTGTTTACACCACCCTCTTATGTGGGATTTCAGAGGATGTTATGCCAAGTATGGCTGCCTGCACCGTCCAGCTCATGAAGTAGACCAGCTGCCATAAGGATAGGGGAGGCAGCAAGTGCTACAGCCAACAAAAAATGCAGCTAAGCTACCTGGCAAGACTGTCCTGGCTGGCTTGCTTCCCTTGGGAGCTAGAGTCTTAGCACTGCAGCAGAAGGGTTTTCTTCCCCTTCCCATGCCTTCCTGTAGCAGACTTCCCAAGAGTCTGTTTTTCTTTGGGACTATTGAAAATGAAACATTAAATTAAATAGGCAATTTCCAATAAAAGTTGCTATCTTTGTGTCACAAGATGAGTCAAAATCTGAAGTATATTGCCTGAGTAGAAAGTGTGGTCCAGTATGTATTACACATACTGACATGTGATAGATATTAATCATATAAATATGCCATGTTATTACTATGCAAGACTAATTACAGTCTGATATACTAACATGGGGTGATGAACCTCCAACTTGTGGGCCACACACAATTTGTCAGGCTTAGCCACTGGCAGGCTGCCAGATGGTTTATTTACCTGGGTGTCTGCAGGCATAGAACATCATATCTCTCAGTGGCTGTGATTCATCATGACTGGCCAATGGGAGCTGTGGGAGGCTGTGGCCCAGCCCACCACCAGCTCCAGTTGGTTGGGAATGGAGAACTGCAGCCACTGGGGGGGGGGTGTGTGTGTCTAGACTGCAGGCTTTTTTCGGAAAAACGTCAATTTTTCTGAAAAAACTTCACTTACGTCCACACTGCTATTGCATTCTTTTGAAAGAAAATCAAAAGAACACAGGGGTTTTTCCGACATTGGTAAACCTCATTCTATGAGGAAGAATGGCTTTTCAGAAAGAGCTCTTTTGGAAAAAGGCATGTATGGATGCGGAAGAGGGAGGGTTTTTTTCAAATGAAGAGGCCTGCAGGAAAAAGCACAGGTGCCCTGGTGGACACTCCATCCAAACTAATCACAGCTGTGTAGTTCCTGTCTTCTGCCATCTCTTAAAGCTACAGGCACCCTGGACTAGCCTTGTGGCAGCACCCTGACTGCAAGTCTCTGACTGCTAAGGGCCTGCTGACCCATGGCACAGCCACAAGCCCCCCAAAAACTGCTGGTCTGCATGAGGAGCAGCACCAGGGCTCTGAGGACCCACCCAGGGGGCACCAAACGCTGGACGCCCTCCTGGTCCGGAGCAGAGATTCTGTGTCTCCTCAAGCTGTAAGGTGAGGAGGAAACAATGAAGGATCTTCGCTCCCAGAGGTGTAATGAGGACATTTATGGGCACATGGCTGAAGCTCTGGCCCAGAGATGTCACCACCCTCACACCTTGGACCAAGTACAGAGCAAGGTGAAGGAGCTCTGGCAAGGATACGCCCAGGCCAGGGAGTGCAGCTCTCGCCCCTACTAAAAAGAGCTGCTCCATTTCTGCCCCTACTCAAAAGAGCTGCCCCAGATTCTAGGGGATGGCGAAACCCTTTCCCCACCCATACTGGTGGACTTGGGCATGGAGACATCCGTGCTCGCCAGCCCAGAGCTCCTTGAGGAGGAGGAGGAGGATGACGACAAACATCAGCTGCAGGAGGAGGAGGACACTGGAAGCATCATCACCCTCAGCCTGGAGCCGGTACCCCAGGCCCTGGAAATCTCCCAGGCATCATCTGAAGCCAGGGAGGTATCGTCAGGTGAGTGCTCTCATTTTGTCACACACACAAGGTGGGGGAGGTAGGCTCAGAGGGGATAGGGTGCAAACATTGCTTGCAAGCTCATGCAGCGGCAGTGTGCACCATGTGATCTCAGGAGCCAGCCCTGGAGCACACATGGGCTGCTGCTCACAGGGTGGGGGGAGGTCCCACACATGTATGAATCCTGGGAGGGACGTTGTCCCCCACCAGCCACCGCTGGAAGCAGGCTGGGCACAAGGGTGCATGCATGACCCTACGCAGACTGAGGAGTGCCACACATACCACACAGCCATGCCTGCACACACAAGGCACCACCCACTCCTACAGGCAGCGCTGCCAGGTGCAGGTGTGTGTGCGGGCCCCAGGGAGGGCCAGGCTGCTCCAGGCCCCTCTCCCACACATGGGATCCTACTGTGGCTGGACATTTCCCTGGCCTGATTGTCCATGGGTAGGGGGAGGAATCAGGCAGCATGGTCCCCTGGGCACCTCAAGGCCTCTGTGAGGCAGAGCCTGCTGCCATACATGGCCTTACTCTCAGGACATCACCATCCCCTGCTCCAAGGACAGTTGCTCGTTGCTCAAGGAGGAGGGCACAGCCTCAGGGACAATGTCTGCATAGATAATTGACTCTTCTCCTCCACAGCCGGACCAGCCATCGCCGAGGGGTGATCCACGCCATCACAGGCAGCAACCCGAAGCCAGGGCAGCCGCAAGCACCGAAGGGTCCATGAGGACCTCATGGGGGAGCACATTGCAATCCTGTGCAAGATGCAGCAAACCCTGGTCCAAAAGGTTCACAATGA
>CM057845.1:257868411-257893895 GCA_030068395.1 Apalone spinifera
CAGTGGAGAGGGAGGGCCTGGGTCTCCCTACCCCATCCCATTGACCCCCAAAGGGGACGGGGTGCTACATCTGGACTACAGATGTGGGCCAGTAGTCCTTACTGCTCTGCAATAGGGAGCATTTGTTACTGACTATGCTGCTGGGCCCTACTGCCCCTTGATGGAGGCTGCTATGGACTTGACCACTAGGCCCTACTGCCCCGCTGATGGGGTCCACTACTGACTAGGCTGCTGGGTCCAATGCTGACTTGGCCACTGGGCCCTAGTGCCCCACTGATGGGGTCGCTACTGACTCGGGGACTGTAATTACAAGGTGGAGCACCCCAGAAGGGCCTGAGAGGCTCAACACCTTGTCTCTGAGGGGGCTGGGCTTACCACCCCATGATAGGTACATATTATGAGATATGGGTCCAGTCTAAGTTGTCCACTCTAGCAACAACCAGATTTTTATAAAGATTCATGCTGTGATTATCCAAATTACCTATTGAGGATGTGTAATCTCCAACCCCGGAAATTTTTAAGACTAGAAAAAACAAAAGCATCAGGAATGATCTAGCTATTACTTAGCTCTGCCTTAAGTGCAGGAGACTGAATTTGGTGACTTATTGCTGTCCTTTCCACTACTAGATTTCTGTGATTTTATGATCATACCAGCAGAGTGCCTACAAGATTTGTGATGGCAGGATTTGTCCTCTTACGTCAAACCTGTGTCTCCCAGAGGTCTAATTTGGATTTTATTGTGGGTGGCTATATCTTTTTTCTAATACAAACTATCTGTAAGTAAGGGTCTCATATTCTGTAATAGAGGAAGAACACATTTCCTACTCCAGGAAATCTGTCTAAATTAGTCAAAAGAAACACAGGGCAAGACTATGGGCCACCACTTAAAGGGAAAGCAAGTCTGTGGATTATTAATGGTAAGAAGAAAAACAGAAAGTATATCTGGAAGATATAGAGGAATTTGGAATGAGATAGAGCAGTGGTTCTCTATAAGAGGCATGTGTTACCCTGAGGGGTGTGCAGCGGTTTTCTGGGGAGGTATATCAACTCATCTAGATAGTTGCCCAGTTTTGCATAAAAAGCACTAGCAAACTAAAATTTCTTACAGCTAATGTCTTCTTTATATTGCTCCATATACTATAAACTGAAAAGTAAGTACCAAATTCATATCACAATTGATTTATTTTATAATTATGTGGTAAAATGAGAAAGTAAGCAAGGTTTCAGTAATAGCATGCTGTGATACTTTTGAATTTTTATGTCTGATTTTATAAGCAAGTATTTTTTAAAAGAAATGAACTCTGGGAGATACATGACAAATCAGATTCCTTAAAGTGGTACAGTAGTCTGGAATGGTTCAGAGCCAATGGGATAGAGAATGCTCGGCAGCTAACGATAAATATTTTATGTAACGGGCACAACATAGAATCACAGAAGATTAGGGTTGGCAAATCCATGCTGATTTTTCCTGATCACCTTCCTCTCCTCCATGAGTTTCAAAGGACCTGCTCCATGATATTTCTGGGACCTGAAGTGAGTCTGTCCACTTTGCAGTACCTCAGATTCTCCTTCCATTTTTAAAAGATGGGCACTGTATTGCATTTTTCCAATCACGTGGGACCTTTTCTAATCACCATGTATTTTCAAAGATAATGGCCAATGGATCTGCAATCACACCAGCCAACTCCCTTAGGACACTTGAATCCATTGCATTTCGCCCCATCGACTTGGGTCTGTCCAGCTTTTTTAAATAGTCCTTAATGTGTTCTTTCACCACTGATGGCTGGGCACTTCCTCCCCATAATGTTCTACTTCTCTTATCTTAGAGCCATACATGAACTTGCTGAAGATGTAGTCCAGCTCATTATTGAGGATCTTGAACAAAACCTTCCCACGGATCAACCCCTGGGACACTCCTCTTAATACTACTATGACATGACAGAAGGGCAGAAGTTTAGAGTTGGAGCAGGAGCTGAATGAATGAAAGAGTTCATGGAGCAGGATATGAGGGTAAGGTGTATATATTAAACATTTCTATAATATGATTCCTGTAATGGATGTGGGAGTATAGGGTGCCAACTCTGGATTCTCTAAGGCTGAAGCATTCATGGAACACCATTAGCAGGTGCTTAGCGCACACCAAGCTCTCTCTTTCCCCCAGTGCCTCTTGACCAACAATGACTCCACTGTCCAGCTCTTCCCCCTCCATCTCAGCACCTCCTGCTCATAATAGAACAGAAGTTGAATGATGTTTAGGAGGCACTTGAAAAGAGGAGGAGGAGCAGGAATGGGTATGCTTGGTGAAGGGGGCAGGAAAAAGTCCAGATGAGGGTAGGAAAAGGCAGGGTGGGAGTGGGGACTTGGAGGAAGGGGAAGAGTGGGGGTGGGCTTGGTGTGAGGAGGCAGAGTTGAGCACCTCCCCAGTAGAAAAGAAGTTAGCACCTATGTGTGAGTGAATACATGACTTGACAAAGTGAGTAAGGCATCAAACATTGGCTTGAGCAGAAATGAGTCTGGTCTGCTAAATTCTCTGCATCAGAAAACTTACCACATTGCCGTTATTTTGCAGCAATAGAGGAGGTTTCCCATTGGAGAAAGAAGCTGGACTTCATGTAGGATGAAGATATAAACAAAGTTGTGGGAGCACAAGCAGGGAAGGAAGAAGAAGGGATTTTTCCAGTGTAGTCTGCTGAAGTCATGGAGGAGACAATGTAGGAGATTTAGATGGTGAGTACTGGAATAGAAAGAGGAAGGCCATGGATGACTCGTGCTTTTTTTGCCTTCCCTATCCAATCGACCTGCGATAGCTCATGTCAGAGGGGACTCTTTGTACTCTGAGCCTAAGCAACACTACAATAGTTTTCCTCCACAGCCTATCTGACCACAAGTTCCTCACTCACAAGTCACAGCAAGAATCAGGTTGCAGCGTTCACGTATCAGTTCACTGGGTAGCTAGTGTGAAAAATAGGGTTGGGGTGGTAATAAGTGCCCATATAAGACAAACACCAAATATCAGGATTGTCCCTATCAAAACTGGACCTCTCATCACACTCAGGGTGTGTTTACACAGCACAATTATTTTGAAATAATTGATGTTCTTTCAAAATAACAATGTGAGCATCTACACAGCAATTCTGTTATTTCAAAGTAACAAATAACAAATAACAGATGGCTTATTCTGACTTCTGTAAACCTCATTCCACGAGGAATAACGTTTATTCCAAAATAGCTATTTTGAAATAGCTGTAGTGTGGACACTCCTCTGCTACTATTTCGAAATAGCTCCTCTCAAGGGCCATTCAAACTAATTATGCCCCAGTGCCTCCTGGGGCTCTAAATCGAGGTAGCACGTCCACATTAGGGAAGCCTGCCATGGACTGATTTTGAGGCTTCCCTGTAGTGTATACGTGCTATTTTGAAATAAGCTATTTTGGACTATTTCTTACAGAATAGCGTATTTTAAAACAAATGTGCAATGTAGCTGTACGCTCAGTTACCTGAAATCACAATCAAATGACACGCATAACTGCAATTTCTACATGGCTAAGATATTTTCCTGAGAGACGCATACTTTCACTGTAAAAGAAGTATAATGTGCTATTGTTACATTTAAAAACAGTGAGTCCTTGTGCAGTTCATCAAAAACTGTTATATTTGATGGCAGACAGATGAATCAGCGTGTTTATGTATCATTTTACTGGTTTATACTAAGGATGCTGTTATGAAATGAATTTGACTCCAGCTTTAAATCCATGTTAAAAAAATGTTCTATGTGAGATACATAACAATGCAATGCACTTTAAGAGGTGTGAGTCTTTCGCTTGCAACTGGAGTTCCTGTGGTTAGGCTGATGAACAACTCTAGCTGTTAACTGAGTGTGGTCGTGGTCTCTCTAGCAAGCAGAGGTGCCTATGTACTAATACAGGCACCATTTTTTCCCCTTTACATTTAGCAGTGCTTTCAGCACTGAAACATGAGTTATATTTTCAATGATTCAGAACTGCAGCCTCAAGTCCGAATCCCTTTACATTTTGTATCCAAATCCAGAAGATGCCTATTTTCCAGCCCTGCTTTAGATGCACCAGAGCTTTGTCCCAAGATGGCAGAAATAGCACAAGATAAAATTATTTCTGTAAGATGTCTGGCATATGGCTTGGAAACCTCACAAGAGCAGATGAAAGCCTTTTGGCATTCAATGAACTCCAAATGCTAACCTAACCCCCATTTGGATCTGAACACTGCCTGCTCACTTCATTATTAATATGAGTTAATGTGTTAATGAGTTTATGGCATTTTCTAAAATTACATTAAAAAAATCCTTTCATGAGATCATATGGCTACCTCAGCAAATCATCATGGATTTATACTTGGGGACAGACTTCCTTCTAACGAACACACAGCTATGGCGTGTGGTAAAATGTAAAAATGGACAGATTCATTACATCTGACCCATGGACTTGTCCAGATTTTCTAAATAATCGTTAACCTATTCTGTCATCACTGATGGCTGCTCACTTCCTCTTGAAGAGGACACATAATTTATCTCAGTTTGTGACTGTAATACATTAATAAGGAACATGCAAGTTGTGAAAAATGTGACTGACAGTGATCTGATATAGCGTCTGTATTTTGGAAAAAGAAAGCTGAGCACGTCTCTTTGTAAACAATTTATAGTAAAAGTGAATGTTTAAGCACACATTTTTTAGTAAGTGCTGACAAATGCATTTGTGTCATTTTAATATATTGCTCTCACTATTTTTAAGTAACATAACCAACTCCTTTACCCATAGATAAAGTAACTGTTAATATAACCATTTCTGAAACCAATGTGGCCAAATAAATCCTAGCCCTAAATAGTGCAAGTGTTCATGTCTGTCACTGCATAGATTTTACTGAAACCAGTTGAATGGTCTTAGTTTTAACAACATAAATGATACGTGTCACTTAACCACTTGCTGAGAGAGATAACGGAACTGAGTGAAATCATTCTTTACCAGGGGAGACAGAAAGAAAAAGAACAGGCTAAGGAGGTTAATGGGCATTGTATTAGCCAATGTGAGGGAACCTATAGACACATTCTTTATAAATGGAAGACCTCACTACACAGTTTTGGCTTAGACTACATAGTTCAAGTGTGGACTATGATGGATGACAAAACAAGGTAAAATGTATGGAGTGATTTAAGGATCATGGCCGAGTAATGAATTAGATGAACTTTGCAATGCTTTTGAATATAATTATTTTTTTAATTTTTGTTTGCTCAACTATTGGAGCTGAGTGCCTGTTGCATCACTTTAAAAACAAAACAGTGTCTTATTTTTCTTTATCTATCCATTTCTTAAATTAAAAAAAAAAGGCAGAGAGTATTTTTATCAAAGAGGGCACTTCTCTACAGTGACTTCTAGATAAACAATAAGGCTATGTCTTTACCGCCAGTTCTTCTGGCAGAAAATATGCTAATGATGTACTCATTAGCATAAGTCGTGATCTCATTAGCATATTTTCTGCTGTTTTGTTTTGTGCAAAAAGAAGTAGTGTGGATGTGTTTTTTTGTGTGCAAACATTCCAGTTTGCGCAAGATCCTTATGCCTATCCAGGATTTTTGCACAAAAAATCCAAGTCCACAGCACTTCTTTTTGCACAAAAACCCCTTACACAAAACGAAATGGCAGAAAATATGCTAATGAGATCACGACTTATGCTAATGAGTACATCATTAGCATATTTTCTGCCAGAAGAACTGGCAGTGAAGACATAGCCTAAGGGTCTAATCCACTTGCAATAGAAGTTAACAAGTGTCTTCCACTGTCTTTAATGGAGTTGAATTAGGATGTGTCTACACAGCACCCTAAACTGGAAAAAATATTTTAATTCTATTTTGAAATAGCTTATTTTGAAATTTGTTGCATATGCACAGCACATGCACTTATGCACAGCACCAAATTTTGAAATAACACTATTTTGAGACATCCCTTAGCCCTAGTGGAATGCGGGTTACAGGGATGCCGAAATAGCACACCCATTATTTTGAAACATATAGTGGGCGGCTTGTTAAGACCTCCGGTATCCCAAAACAGCCATGCTGTATAGATGTACCCTTAGAAAGCAGCACCTAGAGAGGTGCTCAGATGACTTTTGCCTAAAGCCCATCAGTGTTCTTGTGAGTGACAGTGTGAGTGTGCAGGAGGTGATGTAAAACTTATTGTATTTCCATTCACTTCAGAGGACTCTCTCTATAGTGTTTATCCCCATGAATAACCTCCATGCCCACATGAGCTGGAGCACAACAGCCTGTTGAGAAATGTAAAAATTTGTACCACCAAGCCGTGTATGTGTTTGAGTGGATTAAACACTAGTTTTAATCTATTTCAATATAAAAGTCAACCTAGATAAGATATTATGGAAAATATATTTGATGGCTTTAGTTCATGTATTCATTGCCTGCTGGCCTATGTTAAAGAACTTATATTACTAATTTGATATTGCATCATCTTCAACATAGGTTATCAGAAAAATGCAAAATTTTCTCTATTAAAACAATGCTGTGATGATCATGGACCATGACATTTACCCAATATGCAGATATTGCACTCTATTGTGAGTCAAACAGTGAAATCAGTTAGCAGATGTACCGCAGGTGATTTAGGTTAGGTGATTTTGTAAAACTTATTTATATATCCTGTAAAGTAAAACATCTTCTTTCACTTGCAATATAGTAAACCCTAATATATAGACACAAAAATTTCAGGACATTCAGAAGCTATTGGAGCTAAAGTAGTGTGTGGACTTCAAAACAGTTTAATTAAAATGAGCTCTTATATCTACAAAGTATAATATACTAACTATAATCAAGATGGTTGGATATAATAAAATATTTTTGCCCTTATTTGTTCTCCTTTCCTCTGCTGTTATAACTTACCTAATAGTGAAAAATATATTTTAGAAGGCAACCTGGCAGGGAATCTGGCTGTGCAAATAGGATTTCAAGTTAAGACAGGCATAGGTGTGCTTCATTTTTTTAACCATCTCACAAACTTTTATGTCAGCTAAAGTGCATGATGGGTAAAATGATTCAAAATGTTTGCATGAATTTTAGGTATAGGGTTTTTTGTTTTTTGTTTTAAACATAATTAACCTGCAAAACCCATTGCCAAAAGATATCACACAGGCCTATAATTTAGTAGGAATCAAAACTGAATTTGACATTTATATTGATAATGAAAACATTAGGTAGGCTAAAGCAGTTTTATTTTTAACACATACTTGAGGATATAATCCATCCACTAAATGATATGGGCTAAGATGAAACTTGGGTTGTTATTTTCTAACTGTCTGTCATGGGGTTTCTTGTGCTTTTTTCACAGGCTATTCTTAGAAATAAATTGTGGATTATTTGTAACATTGGTTGAGTCCATTGTTAGCATTTGTTTCTTGCTGTGCAATTAAAATACAATCAAAAGGCTTATTGTTATTTTATTAGGACATCAGGTAACACTTAGGGAAATAAACATAATTGTGGCAGGTACACTTTGATTAACAAGGATAGACGACATGACCACAAATCTGACAAACACAAAACAGCCGGCAGGGATCAAACACAATCCATTGGATACAATGAAGCACTGCAGGCTTTCTCCATAAAGTTAGCTCCAGCCAACAAATTATTGCTGCTGTTCCAAGAGGCAAATCATGTGTCCCCACATTTTCCTAGGTGATACTGCAGCTCCATTTTTATACCTTCCCAGCTGGTTAAATGCAGACTCTAATCAGCAACTAATGTGGGAGGAGAAATTCCACAATCATTAATCATCACAACACTTCTCTGATGGGATTTTTAAAAAAATTTTAGAGGATGGGGGTGGAGAAAGGCATCAAACAACATTAAATTACATAGAAATAAATTAGCAGGTTGAGCTATAACAAAAGAGTAGAGACAACTGCAAAACCTCTTGGTGCGCTTGCATCTTATTATACTACCATATGGTGCATTTGTAACATTCTTACTCCCTGAACTCTAGGTAGGTCGTAGATGTGATGTACTTTTTATTTGGATCAGCAGAGGGGTTAGGCAGGTTTCAATTGTACTGTATCCCCTGTTAGCGCTCTCATGGAGTGACAGTACAATAATAGAATGTTTGGGTTAATGATTGTGCATTCCACCTTCCTGATTTATGGGAAAGTTCTGTTATTGCGGTCAGCAGAGGGGGAGATTTGTAGCAGAAATCAGAAGTGCTGGGAATTACAAGCCAATATATTCAGAGTCTTGAAGTCTGAAATTTGCCACAGAGAATTTAATCTTGGAAGCCAACAGAGTATATCTACACATTTAAAATAAATGATAAAAATCTGTTTAGAAGTTTTAAATTAATTAGAAAGAAAACGAAAGGTTGGGATTCTCAATACTATTTTATGTTTGGAAAACAGTGTAATTTTTAACTATAACAAAGGCCATTTGACAGGTAAGTATTCCATAAGTATTATAAATGTAATTTTTTGGGGGGAGTGGGGGAAGAGGCTGTCCATTATAAAGTTAAATCAGGCTGGGGGAGCCTCCTCAAACCCAGATAATCATGGAGAGGCTCATTGGGAACCAATCAAAAGATGTCTTACTGGAGCAGCTCTGCTTATAAGGAGCTACTAAGCAGAGCAGTAGGCAGTTGGATCCTGACCAGTGAAGGGGAAGGATTGGTTTACTGGGAGAAGCACCTTAGCAGAAGCAGTGCTGGACAGGATCAAGGGAGCTGGAGAGAAGCTCCAGCCTGATACCCTGTGGAGCTGTGGGCCTTGATAGAAGTGCCAAGAAAATACTAGGGTCTTAGGGAAGTGGCCCAGGGAGTTTGAGCAATAAAGGGGAAGCGAAGGAGGGCAGGACAAGGCTGCCACTAGAAGGTCCTTGGCTGGGACCCAGAACAGTGAGTGGGCCTGGGTCTCCCCCTATTCCCTTGCACTGCATCTAGCCACACAGAACATGGCCTTTATAGACTGTGGCTTGCCCTGAGATGAGGAGGTAGGCGAGCAGTGAGCAATAATTGGCCTATGGGCTGAATTCAGCACACTGGGGTTAGCCTCTGGCAAGCTTCCAGTCTCTTGATATACTTGTGCCTCCACAGGTATGGCCGCTTCAAGCTCCTGTTGGCTGTGGATCACTGTTCCTAGCCCATGGGAGCTGCAGGAAGATGTGTCTGGGTCCACGCTGCTTCCTGTAGCTCCCTTTGGCCAGGAACAGTGATCTGTGCAGAGGCACAGGTGAAAAACCTGGGAATGGCCCGTCAGGAGCTAACCCTTCCAAACTGCATCCTCTATATTGCCCATCCCTGGTCTAGACCTTGGCTGCAGTTGGCCAAGTTGGCAGATGTGAGATGGATGACTACTGACACCCCCAGAAGGGTGGGGGGATGGAGTGGTGGGCCCTGCTGGAAGGCAATGCCTCCAAAAAGGTTACCAGAATCCAGGGAGAGATGTGGGTCCAGATGGTGGAGACATCAGACTAGAGAGCAATGACGGGTGAGACACGGATCAGAAGAGGGTGCCTTGCTGAGGAACAGAGTGACCAGCAGATGTTGCTGCCACAGTGAGTCGAACCCACTTACAGGGGCATGTAACATTAATAAGATGTGTCATATTTAAGGACATACTGGGCATGAACTGAGTATCCTTAATCTTTAAAATGTCACACCAAGTTATTTTTCTATTGATTTGCTGTATACAGCTCTTTACATTTCAAACACTAACCATTATGAGCTATGGTATCAATATTAATACTGAAATACACCAGTACTCAGAGTGCCCCATCTGTGTATTGTCTTAACAACTCATGGTTTAATAGGTATTTTTCTCCAATACTAAGGAATCAAGAATCCACAGATTATAAAGTACTCATTGTCAGTGACACAAATAGCTATAATAGCACAGCTTCACTAAAATACTGGAAAAGACCATCCCCATATTAAAGAATCAAGGATCCACAGACAGCGCATCTATCCCCTGTCATACATTACAGGAGCAAACTGCAACAGTTCTACTAAGATGTGTTTATTGAAGTTATCATTTTACACTGCTACTGAGACTGCAATATACGGGATAAACACTATGTATCATGCAATTGATATAAAAGAGTATAAATGCCACACAGGTCTATTAAATCCTCAGGATGAAAATTATTGGCAGAATACACTATATTGGTTCAAAAAGAGCTTTTACAATGTAGTCAGTAAAAAAAGCCAGATACTGCAGTTCATATGAGGTATAACTAGTATTGACTTCACTACTAGTTTTTGCCCAAGGGTTTAAAAAGCATTTGTTCAAGTTCATCAAAGTATCACAGGCGAAACAGAAAACATTCAAATAGGAAACCTTGCATTCGCACATTGTTCAAATTTGTGAGTTTTTACAAATAATTGCAAAAAAGAGAGTCAGTGCTAATTACTGTGTGGTGATCCACTCTCTCAGTTTCCATAGGAAGTTCCCTCCATATGTTAGTAAATCCCACAGCCATTTATCCTCTTTTCCTCCCCACCCCATAAATTTTGGATCAGACTTCCTTCTATGTAGAGATCTTCACCATCTGAAGCCTAACACTGAGGATGATATAAGGAGGATGCATGTGCCCTCACTCCCACTCAGGCCTTCTTCCTAACTGCTTTGCCAAACAGCCAAAAAAAAAAAATCTAAAGAAAACGTAATGTATTCAGAGGAGGCTGCATTAGCTTTCCTAAGTGTGGTAGAAGCATCTGAAAGGGAGATTTCAGGGATAGCTGTGAGCACAGGTGACCTAGTTGTGAATGTATTTATGCTTAAATTTGTCTCATGCCAATGAAAGCACCTCATTACACTGACATAGTAACATGACCTCCCCAAGCAGCACTGAACCATGGTTGAGGTAATGAGATCGATGCTGCCTGAGTGTAGACACTGTGTTACTGATGTCAACCCAGCAGCCTTCAAGCAGTTCCCCCTGCCCCCCATGCCTGACTCTGAATGCTCTAGTCAAAAGTGTGAACTCTAATGCCCAAGGCCACATAAATTGGAAGGTCCCAAATCCATGAAATCCCTGATTATTTTTCATCACCTTTTTCTGATTGCCCAGTTTGACAACCACACAGATCTCCATGGTTGTGTGCAGCTGCTCAGTCATGCCAGCTATACCTTCCAGATATGCTCCGGCTTGGAGTAGACACAAGATACTGGATCTCCTGAGCCTGAAAGGAGAAAAAGCTATGTATGCAAGACACAGACCAGCCATAGAAGTATTGGCACTTATGCACAGATTTCATGAGGGATGCAGAAAAAGGGTTGTGACAGGGAGCAGTAACAGTGTTGCATGAAAGTGAAGAAACTGGCAGGCATGCCAAAAATCCAGTGCAGCCCAGATTCAAGCAGACCCCATCACTTTTGCAAAGAGCTGCATGCCACGCTTGGTGGAGATGCCACCACCTGTCCACGGACCTCTGTGAATATCCTTGAGAAGCCAAAGCCACAGGCCCGTGACTTGAATAGTGAGAACAAGAAGGAGGAAAAGCAGAATGGGGAACATTTGACTGGTTCAGGTACACCAGGAGTGAAGATCTACTTGGAGTTATACCATAGTTTAGTTCTTCCCGACAGATGAGCTGTGAGCATTGGGTGTGGAGGGTGAAAACTGCAGACAGCCTGGAGAAGAAAAGGGTTGAGAGTAGAAAAGCCCAGGAGTCCCAGCAGGAAAAGAAAAGGGAGGTGCATAAAAGCATAATGGGGTCTCTCCAGCAGCCAACACAAATATTGCAGACTCTGTGTCCAAGTTCAACAATCTCAGGTTTGTCACCCTCTGCAGTCCATGAAGAATGTCACTGCAGCTCCTTCCTGTATCCCCACCTCTCAACATTCCATGTGAAGGGTCATTGCATTACCTTTACCACTCTACCCTAGGGGACATTAAGGACTACCACAGCTTCCTATCAATTGACCATTGATGGCTATAGTTGGTGTCAGGGTAGCTGAAGAGGATGTGAATGTTCCTTCCCCTTCATAAGTTCAGACGTATTAATTTATTAAGGCTTTAGAGTATTTTCTTTAGAATTGCACAGATATTTCTTTTCACTGATTATTACAAAATAAAATGGTATTGTTGAAACACAATTGATCTATATTAGTTCAGAACATCTGCCAAACAGTTCCTAGTAGTTGTGAAAGCAACCCATGACTTGTTACTGTACAGTTTGACACAACTCAGAGGATCAGTAACACAATTAATAGGTGTATTAACCTTCTTATTGTGCATGTTTACACAGTTCCTACCAGGCCCAAACAGCAGGGTCAGATAGAGCAAAGTACACTGTAGAACATTACTATTGCTCACTGTCAAAGTGCTTTTTCAAACATCCTTGATCTGTAAAGCTGTGTGTTGAGGTATGCCTTGTATCTTGCTGTTCATATTCAGCAGATAGCCACTGTGCCTCCTCCCTTCATCTCTGCAGAAACTTTTACCCTTTGATTCAGAGATATTATGCAGGGCACATCAGGCAGTTATAACCATGTGGGTATTTTTCTCATGGAGAGCCAATCTTGTGAGTAAACAATACCCAAGTCCTTTCAATCTACCAAAAGTGCATTCAGTTTTCATTCCACATCTACTGACACGTAGTGGAATGTCACCTTGGTGCTCTCAAGGTGGCTGGGGTATGGCTTCATAAACCAGAGAAGGAAGAGATAAGCTGGCTCCCCCAGGATCACCACTGGATTTTCAATATTTCCACTGGTCAGTTGCAAGTCAGAAAAGAAAGTATCTCGTTCTAAACAGTCCTGGGTTCTTAAATTGTATGCATCATGTATCTTTCCTCAGCTCCTACTGAAGACAGTGAACGGTCCCCCATGTTTGCATGACTATTGAAATATAGTTCTTTCTGTTAATGTACAAGGTCATCTTGTGCCAAAAGAGGGATATGCATGCCATCTATTGCTCTATTAAAGTTTGAGAACCCCTTTGCTGTAAATCAATCCATTGTGCCATGAACATTTCTGGGCATTATAGTCCTATGTGTGGATTAGGCCCTTTTGTAAAGGTCATGTCAAACATTTTTTACCTTGGATAGATTGCAAGTTTTCAAGGGTATTCCCTGAACTGAACATGGTACGTCTATCACCTGGTGGTGGAACTTTTTGCAATTAAACTTTAAGGAATAACATTAATCAGAAACTAGTTCCATAAATAAGGCTTCCAGAGAGCACATAAATTCAAGTTAGAAATTAAAATAATGAAAAATACAAAGTACTTAGCATGCAATGAAAGTTGGAAATAGATAGTCAGATATTCAGTACACAGACTACACATAAAATATACACAAACATTAATTTAAGGCTGCTGGCTAACATTTATTCAGGGTATAAAAATATTTGTCATTCTGAAACAATACAAAAGTACAGAGAGGGGAAGATATATAAATATTAATTGCAAGCTAAGTGGAATGTTGAGAGAGGGTTCAAGGAATCTGGTTGGTTAACATACAGCACATTAATTCTAAACAAGTGCCTTGTACATACCAGTAAAATTGTATTATGCATTACAAAAATGCATACATTCAAGATTCCTGTCTTCAGTTTATGGTGATAACAGCCTTATGGCTGTCTATTTTATGTATTTCCAGGATGCCTATCACCTTGACATACATATACTTGATAACTGACCTTGTTGCAAAGCATTTGGAAATGTGTCTAATGGAACACAATAATCACAACAGTTTCCTGGGAATAATGAGTTGCAGCAGTTAATTCATTTCTTATGATCAAGAAGCCCCAGGAGATACTTTATAACTCAATTACTATTGTTTAAATTGCAAATGAACTTCCATCATCCTGCCTCCTGCCTCAGGCCCTTGCATTTTAGAAGGCAATGGTCATACCAAGTATATGACCCTGAAGATAGAAGATAATGTGTGGAGTAATCCCTGAAAAGCATTGCTGATTATTATTATTTCTATTGTCATACACTAAGGAGCTCCAGACATGGACCGGATCTTAACTGTGCTAGGCAAAAGTATGAACACAGAACAAAAAGACAGCCCCTGCTTACAATTTAAGTATAATAGAAGAGATAATAGACATTGCAGACAGATGGCAAAGCACAAAGAAACAATAATGCCAGCATGATAGGCTGCTGTTAAATAGAGACCATTGCCTAATCATTGTCCCAAAGAGGAACAGGAGGAGGTTCTGGTGACTTTTTCTTCAAGAGAACAAAGTGATTTGGAAAACAGGTGTGTGGATTCAGGGTTTTATCTTGGACAAACAATATCAGACTAGGACCAAACTCTCTGCATCTAGGCTGATGTTCGAGAAACCAAATGTGTTTCAGTTAGAGGGCTCAGGGTTCTATTTCACATAGCCCCAACTATTCATCAGATCAGGAGTCATCCAGAAATATGTAGGTAGATATGTGACCTAGAATGATGGGCTGCTGCCCCTTCCACAGGTATGATGCCTCCTCCTGGCTATTCTAGGGATTAACATTTGAAGGCTGACACACTTTACTGAAATTCCACACCATCTCCCTGTCAACTTGTGGCCCTTCTCCTGCTCTGGAACTGCAGTAGCACTATGAGCAAGTCACTCAGCAGTCACCCCTTCTGGGACATAGTCTCTATTGACGTCTCTGTCATTCCCACAATAACCCAGCAAGTCTACCAGTTCACTATCCCATATGTGCTACTTCTCCAATGGCAAATAGGGGAATATGGACCCATCTTCTCCTCTGAGTTCCACTGCAAGCACTCTACATCACACAGCCAAGGACTGAAAGTTCCCAACCTTACTGCTTACTCCACAGGCTGCTTCCTACATCACTTCCCACAGATTCAGTTCTCTACCCTGCTCTCCTCAGGATATACCATCCTGCTATGCCAGGCCAGGGCCCCTGGGTCCTGCTCTTTCCCTGTGTACCTTCCTACCCTCTCAACTAAGCAAAGGGAGGTGATAAGCTTCCTTCCAAACATCTTCCTGGGATTATATTAGCACCACCCACTTTTCCTCAGTTTCCTTCTAATCAAGGCTTACTTCTCAGCCTGAATCTCCCTTGTTTGCTACTTAATAGATTTAACAGGGTCATTTGGATTCCATTAATTCCTTCAGTGCACATATGGAGTGGATATTCCATCACACCCAGATATTCAACAATCAGGTACTTCAGCAAGCATCTGTTCCCAAGTTTTAGGTCAATAGTGATAGTACCATGTTAATTTACTATTTGTAGATAGCTGAAGAGCAGTTGAGGTTCCAAACTGAGTACTGACACTAAGAAGCATCTTTAGAACAGTGAGAGCAAAAGCTAAATGGTGTTTTTACACCAAATTTCCAGAGTGTTGTTGGGTTTTTTTAATATTTTAGATGGGGTGGATAATCTCCAGCATGCTGTCTGCACACAGTTCGTCAGGGTTAGCCACTGCCGGGCCACTAGATTCTTTGTTTAACTGAACATCTGCAAGCATGGATTCCTGTAGCTTCCTGGGGCCTTGGTTCACTTTTTCCAGCCAATGGGAGCTGCAGAAAGCAATGGTTTGGTTGCACCAGTTCCCACAGATCCCATTCGCTGGGAATGGTGAGCTGTGCCTGTGGATATTCAGCTAAACAAAACATCCGATGGACCACCAATAGCTAAGCCTAACAGACTGTGTCTGAATTATCCACACTTGATCTAAGAGGTATTGAATAACTGGATATTCTATGTTTTTCTTTTTTACCTTCTGTTATTCATCTCTATCTTGAATGCTCATACCAGAGGACTGGACAAGATTGTATTAACTTCTTCTTCTTCTTTTATTTTATTAAAATAGTGTCTAGAGGTCTCCATCAAGGATCAGAACACTACTTCTAGGTGTTATACAAGCTCTTCAAAAATGACAACCTGTGGCTATGTTTACACTGCAGTGCTTTTCTGGGCTATTGGAGGTATCCCGGAAAAGCTCTGCCATGTCCAAGGAATTCACCCACTTTTTTGGAACAGTTTCCGAAAAAGCAGACATGTTTTTTCAGCATCCCTGTATTCCTCATTGTAAGATGAAGAAGGGATATTCCAAAAGAGGAGGGTTTTTTCAGAAATTTGGCCCCATGTATATGGGCCAAATTTCACAAAAGCCTCTTCCGAAAAAAAAGTGGAAAACAATACACAAATTGCGGTTTGCAATTTGCGTATCTTTTTCCGGTTTAACTCCACAGTCTAGACACAATCATTGACTCAGAATATCAGTCTAGGATTATGACAAGATACAAGTTGCGTAAGAAAAAGCAAATGAGGAGGCATGGCAGGAGTAAGTACTACTTACGTCTAATAAATGCTGTATTTGAGGTAGTATTTTCAAAGGGACTTTATGTTGGCCTATTTCAAGGATGGGGACCCTCTGGTGTGCCAGCTGCATGCAGTTTGTCTAGGTTAGTCAGGGTTAGTCACTGGCAGGCCACCAGATGCTTTTTGAACCTGAGCATCTGCAGGTGGAGCCACTCGCAGCTCCAAGTGGCCGCAGTTCACCATTCAAAGCCTATGGGAGTTGCAGGAAGTGGCCACTGGGAGCCGTGGGATTCTGTGACTGCAGACACTCAGGTAAACAAAGCATCCAGGGGCCTGCCAGTAGTTGAGGCCTTGTCTAAACTAAAAGGAAGATTGCTGCTGCCACAATTGATCGTCTGGAGTTCGATTTAGCTAAGACTTGCCAAATCAAACTCAGAGGGTTCCCCTCCTGGCATTCAGTATTCCCTTCTTTTGCAAGGAATAAGGGAAGCCGATGGGAGTGTTTGCTCCTGTTGGCCTCCTGCTATGGGGATTCTGCTGAGCTCAGCTTAAGCTAAGCCAACTCCAGCTACATATTCTACGTAGCTGGAGTTGTGTACCTAAGCAGAGCTGCCAGGTCTAGTGTAGACCTGGCTTGACCCTAATAAATCACATGTAGCCTGTGAGCTGAAGGTTCTCTACAGCTTGCCTAATTTGAAGCCAATATTATATCACTGATGTCAGTTTGAGCAGAATTAGACCAGAGCTGAGAGCTTCTGAAAAATCTCATCCTTATTAGTGGTGTTTGTTTAGTTTTGGGGGGTGTTTTGGTAAAATACATGGATGTCTTCTGCTATCACTGACTCGTTCCTTTTTTTGCTGTGTATTGTGAGTCTGCAAACATTTATAGAGAGTTGTATATTTTAACTCATATGAATAGCTCCATCAATTTCGATATTATTACTGAAGTAAATAAAATAAACCACTTGCATAAGTACTCGCATAACTGGGGCTTAAAGTTTCATTTACCACTGAGAAGAGAAAAAAAATCATAACTAAAATGTGCTTATATTGGACCCATTCTTTATACCATGGAACACTAGGACCATCATTTAAGAAAAAAATGTTCCAGTTCTATTGATTTTACATACTGTACTTAAGAGTTGAAATGAGGCCTGAATTGAGGCCCCATCTGAAATCATTTTCCAAAATCAAGGAATTTCTATGTGAGCATTTTTGCATGAAAATACATTTATATAAACAGAGTCCTGCATGGATACAAAATGTGTATCTGTATCCACACTGCCAGCTGCAAAAATGAGTCACAGATATCTGCATCCACATCTGTGGATGTGGGTACTTGCAGATAAAAGGTGGATATCCGTGGATTTTCATGGCACTACACATAAAACAATACTGAATGTCTGAACTTTAATGAGATAACATGAACATTTGCCTGGACTTTCAGCTAAGATTCATTTATAAATATTGGCAATTCATTGCCAAATTGAGCTATCTGAAACCTATAAAGATATAAAATCTCAAATTCTATCATTAGAAAAAATAATTTCCTTCTCTCTTAATATATAAAAAAAACC
This sequence comes from Apalone spinifera, assembly GCA_030068395.1. NCBI lineage: Eukaryota > Metazoa > Chordata > Testudines > Trionychidae > Apalone > Apalone spinifera. The sequence continues at coordinate 257,886,241 of CM057845.1, forward strand.
TGCACGGTTTGTTTATTTTGACAAAATTAATTATGAGTTAATAGAGTACCACAGACATCTGATAGTGAGGGAAACAATTATAATGAATAATTGGCTGTTGTTGTATAGTCAATATAAAATGTGGCCATGATCATGAAAACATTTAAACTTATGAGTTTACCCATGGAGACGAGTTGAGCTATTCGTTTGTGCAAAGTTACTCAGATGCATAAGTGTGTTCAGGATCACAGCCTTAGACTGTAAACTCTTAAGGTCTTTGGGATAAGACCGTGTTTTTCCATGTGTTCATGTAAAACCTAGAAGAAGGACAGGCTAAACAAAACTGAGGCCTTTAGGAGTTACAATAATATAAACAATAACAAAATAAAAACTTAGAAGAGCAAGTGACAGTCAGTCAAAATTTCTTTAAAGTGGAATACATAGTGTAAATGAGCAAAGTATTTGGCTCAACATGAGAAATGCAGGTGTGTTAACTGCTCATATAAAATGCTTTTTAATTACAATCAGGTAAAATAAGCAGACTTCATGTCTGATATCTAAATGAATTCAGTTGGTCTCATCCAATTGCTTATTTAATTCTTAGACATCATATGCAGTTTAAAAGCAAATTAACACTGTGTCATTTCTGTTTCACAAAACTTGAGTCAAATTGCCCTCCAGGTTTGTCCTGAATAGCATGTTAGCTGATCCACTTCCAAAAGAAATTAGTGATCTACATTTGTTCGAGAAAATTATTTCCCAGACCATGAAACCTTTTCAGACAGAAGCTGAGTCAAACATTATAATGGACAAACTCCCATCACAAGAATAAAATGGTGTAAAATAAAATGCTGTACAAATATGTATGTGACTCTTAAGTAAGAAATTGAGCCTGAAAATTAATTAATTCAGTATGAAAAAAAAACCTTAGTCAAACACAATTAGAAATGTGTTATGATTATGAAAATATAGACTGGCAGTGGTTTAATATGGACTGTATGAATCACTGGAGAAGGAGGGGGAGGACAACTGGTTTCTATTAACACCCCTGCAGAGGGGGGTGCCAATGTCTTATTGCCAGACAGAGAGAACCTTGAAAACAGCTTAAAAATCAATAGGCAAAATGTACATGCTGGGTGGAGTCATCACAGGAAGAATGCACCCCAGACTAAGCACTGCACAGTACACAGGTCACTGGCTAGGATACACAAAAGAGAACCTCTTCTTGGCTTCTCTTCCCTGTTGTTCACATGAATGGTCGTTCTGAATAATACATAAAGCTTGTTTTACTTCTCAGAAGGAACTACATAAACTGGGCCTGATTCTCATCTAGATGAACACCAGTCATCTGTACTTACACAAGTGCAAAGAGGTTGTCAGTGGGAATAAATTATTTTAAAATATATTTGCATCCTTTTTAAGACCCATATGCAATACTATAGTGGTATAAAGCTCTCTCTTGCAGTTGAGAATCTGGTTCATGGTATGCAGATTTATCTTGTACTCTGAGAACCTAATCCTGCCATTTTGGATGGGCAAAGCTTCCATTGATATGAGTAAGATACTTACTGCTTATGACTGAAGGGCTGAACCAAAAGAGTTAAAAGAATTTTGGCTAGTCACTTGAAATTGCCCCTACTTTGTGCAGACAGATGTAACAGAGGGGCAAATAGTTTATAGACAGTACTTTTTATGACTAGCCTTGAGGTATTAAGTACTTGATTCTTAGTACTAAGGAAAATGAGGGTATATCTACACAGTAGGGCTAAAGTTGAATTAAGCCATGCAACTTCAGCTGCGTCAATTGCATAGCTGAAGTAAAAATAGCTTTATTCCTACACAGCAGGAAGTTGAAGGAAGAAGACTCTTCCTTTGACTTCCCTTACTCCTCGTGAAATGAGGGTTACCATGAGTTGAAGTAAGTCCTCCAGCTTGACATCATTTTGAAATAACAGCTTGTAGCTATTCTGAAATAACGCTGCTGTGTAGTTGTACCATGACTATTGGGTTGTAAAGCCCAACAGAGAACTAAAAGAAGGTTTGCAGCAGAGAACCCCATTAGCACAGATTTGCTCCAAATTTAATTGACTCCATTTATCCAAGACTAAGGATGCTGGTCCCCTTTTTAGATTGTAGAAAGGTACGAGTATAACTCAGATGAATAGAAAATAACTAAAAAAGGAATGTTAAATCTGAAAAAAAAAAGTTAATGGTAGTTTAGCAAAGAGGCAAATGCTCTGATTTACAATATATCCTGTAACTGTATGGAAGGCAAACAACTTTGTTTCTTCACATCAAACTTTATTATAATGAGAATTCCCTACTCAGACTATGTTTTACAGAATGTCAAAAAATTTGAAATCCTTTTAGCAGTGTAAAATTGGGACATTTTACAAATTGGTCTTGACTTTTATGAAACAAAATAATTGTGCATGTTGAGAGTCCTGTTTTTTCCCCACTGACTCCTCCTGGACACTCTGGGAATTAGCTCTCAGGGTAGAGACCCCCACCTGCAGTTTCCAAACTATCACTCTGACTCTGTTCTGCATTTCTTCTTGCTCCAGGACCTGCAACATCTTCCTCATGACTTACCCCTCTGTCTAGATTACTCAGTGTTCCTCAGCAGTGGTAGCCAGCTTTTCCATTCACTGTCCTGGTGCTACTCCCTCAGGGCTTGCTAAAGGAAACTGGGCCTCCCCCTGCTCCAGGTTCCAGTCCAAGCACCCTCAACTCAGCATTTCGGGACTTTCTTCTCACTGCTCCTTCCCTGGACTGCTATCTACTCCTCTGGTTCCCCTTTTTTCTCTGCGTGTATTAGCTTCAAGAACCTACTTCCCAGGAAGTGACTGTTGTCTGTCATGCTGCCACTTTGCTCCACAATCCATCTGTAGCCCTCTACCTGACTTTATTGTCCCCATCTATTCCTTCAAAAGTTTACCTAGTTGCAATCACTTACTTCTCTGCTCCCTGGATCCTCCTCCAGGTGCAACTTGGTCAGTTAATTGGCTTCCCTGGTCACTTTAACCATGGTGAGTCCTGTCCTTTTGAGTCCTTGGGCCTTTCCACAATTAAAAGCCCCTACCCCAGCCTCAGAAAGCGTCCTGTGTGAGGCAGACAACCCATCACATCTACTTTTAACTAAAATGTTTTATTTTTGTATTAACAACCACTCTCCAGAACTTCAAATTCCATTTGATCAGATTCCTACCTGATGTAAATGGACTTCCATTTGAAGTAAGTGGAGCTATGCTGATTTTCACCACGCCAGGATATGGCCTATACTTTCTTTAGGTAGAAAAGAATAAATTTACATACATCAACTAGAGCATAATAATAAGTTTACTGTGAATTTTTCATTGCAAGGGGTAGATAAGTTGACTTATCAGTTCTGAAGATGAGTATCTTCCATTATAATAACAACATTGTAGAATTATGATGAAATTAAAGTTTTAATTATACTCTGTCAAGTAAATTTTTGAAACAATTTTTTCTGGAGTGATTTTATACTGAATCTAATTATTACATTTTATTTCTTATTATTACATGCTGTTTCAGACTCCCAATTATGAGTCACTTTTCATAAACCAAAGGCCATATTCAGTGTGTACAGATCCAGTGTCCCATACTCCCATCTACTTGTAACATAACTGAAAAGAGTGATGACTGTTCTTAGTGTAATATCACCAGCCACCCATGGGGAAATATAGATTGCAATGGTATTATACCTAAACAGATATACAATGAAGGCTGAATTAAGTAATCTAAATATCCTGGGCACCTGAACATTCTGTGGCCTCTCATGTTCTGCTGTCACTTGGGCTATTTCTAGACTTGCTTTCACTTTCGAAAGAAATCGTGGTTCTTTCAGAAAAAAAACCCCTTTTTCAAAAGAATCTGTAAACCTCAATTTTTGAGGAAGAAGGTTCTTTCCAAAAAAAGGGTGCTTTTTTTTAAAGAACTGCATCTAAACTGCTTTCACTTTCGAAAACGCAATCGGAAAAAGATATGCAATTTAGCTCTGAATTTGCATATCTTCTTTCGAAAGTGAAAGCAAATCTAGACGTATAATTGAAGAATTAGAATTTCATTGGTGAGAGAAAAAATGTTTCACTGGGCATTCTGCATAGCTAATTCTGCAGCATGGCATAATCTGGTCCCATTACAATATATAGTAATCAGCCTTTCTCAAAGGCCCATCAGCTACTTTACTGATCATAGTGAAGGTGATCCTGTATCACATTTGAGCATAAGACCATTGGATTGATGTCTTCACTGAGAGAATGAATAGTAGCAGGAAGAAGGTTTTTAAAGAATCCATGGCCCATAATTGTTCTTATTTTCTTGGCTGATTAGTTCATCCCTGAGGGCAGTTAGAATCATTTATGACAAGCATCACCTTTTGTCTTTCCCTATTGAGGATAATTCCATTCCTATCCTAGGGCTTTGTGGGGGAGGGAGGGTATTTTTTAAGATGTTTGAAGTTTTATTTGTTTTGATGCTGTTTTGAAAAAAAAAAAGAAGAAAGCAATCATTGCTCAAGAATCAAAGATAAGCTGCAACCTTTTAGGAGAGTCACTCCACTGTAGATACAGGTAATCTTCAGTTTGCCACATGGATGTGGTTTCAACATCATTATGGAGTTTTATTTTTTATTATCTTATTTTCCATGGCTGGTCAGCCTTGATTCCAAAGAGATTCTTCTACCATAAAAGTCAGAAACCAAATTCTGCTGTTATGTACACTGGAGTAACTTAATAGTAATGTGATTTAAATTGATTGACTCTATATTTGCAATAGCATAGCTGAGAGCAGATTTTGCCATAGACTCTGTGACCTGTTAGGAGCTGTTGGCTCAGAAATTTCTAGATATATTCTTCTAAAATGATCCTAACTGTCAAAACACTACTTTCTGCCTTAAATCAGTATAGTAGATAGTGTTGACTGTCTGCATACTTTAAAAATATGTGCAGCAAATCTATAAATTGGCACTCATTCAGTTCTATGAGCATTTTATGTAAATCATATGCCATTACACATTTTAAAATAATAAACAATTATGCATCCATTTTCTACATGGAATAATATTTTAACACACCGGAAGGATTCCTGACTAGTTAATATACTATGCTGTCCTCCCATCTCAGAACAGCAACTATTTGGTGTGGATGCTAGGCTCAGTATTCATCCCTGAATTCCCAATTTTAATTGAGGTACCTGACTTTGGAAATGTATCATCAATCAAGAGCTGAACCCCTCAATACCTGATAAGTAAATGTTAAGGCTACTATGGCATTTTTAATTCTGTTGCCTTCTGTACACCCTTTATAAACTAATAAATACTGTGATTTTCCATTACAGGGACTCACAGCACTGGGAAATTTGACAGACCACAGGGAAACTATTTATTTCACAAATATGAGCTAAGTGCATGGAGGGATATTAATATTTCATACATACATTGTAATGCAATATTAGATTATAGAAGTAAATTCAGATAAATTCTCCATCAGCAAGTCCCTGTACACTAAGCAATGTATCATAATACTGGAAATACTGATTTCTGGCCTGTTAGCTATATGTTTGGACTGCAGTGAAATAAAACAAAAGACCAGCTATAATAAAATACATGTCTATCATAAATATATATTAATTTTAAATTAATATTCATAAATAATTATAACATAAAAAGTTACATTTGGAAGTGCTGTATGCCGTGTACAGATATACACCATTATTAGATGATACTGTGCTAAAGAAAAACCCAAAATCAATATTATATGTGTCACTTCAACAGGATACTTGGAATACTCGGAAGATCTGTGATTCCATGGCTGCGGATTGTCTCACGACCGATGCAGATTGCAACTTTTCTACATCACCAACATACTGGAGGCCTCCCTCTTGTTCTTTTCTCATCTTCTGGATACCAGTGGAATAAACATGCTGTTGTCTCTCAGTCTCACTACATGGATAGCCCATTGCCTTTTCCGGTCATACATAACTTGGACGATATCATTGACACCACTTCTTGCACACAAATCACCAGTAGTAACATGCTGTAGACTACTTATACCCACCATAGGTCTTTCCATTGCTATTTGGGTGATTTACAGCTTTGATTCTTCTGTAAGTGTTGTGTTCCAGGTTTTTGAGCCATACAGCATTACCAGAAGGGTACTGGTGCTAAAGAGATGGGCTTTCATGGTGATGGGAAGTTTGGAATCAGCAAAAACACTGTACAGACTCCCAAAGGCAATCCAACCTGATCTCCTCCTGATCAACTCCAGGCCCAACTCATTGTCCATCTGCAATGCTTATCCAAGATATACATATTGATCAACCAGCTTGATGGAATGTCCATTCAGCTGCATGAAGTAGTCTGAACAATATGTGTTTTTCATCCACTTTGTTTTTCCAGTATGGGTAGTCAGGCCAATCTCCTTCACGGTCTTACTGATGTCATTGAGGAGGATTTGGAATGTTTCAGGTTTTGACACAATTAGAACGATGTCATCTGCAAAGAGGAGAATTTGACAAACCTTGCCATCAATCAAAAATCCATCTTTCACCTCAGTCCTCCACAAGATGTCTTCCAGAATGCTAGCAAACAACTTTGGCAAACAAACATCCCCCTTCTTTATGCCTTGCGTAACTTTGATAATTGAGGGATCATCAAAAAGCATGATTTCCATAGTTGCATCCATCATGGAGTCTTGAATGATTCTAACATACAGAGGGGAGACGCCCTGCAAATGGAAAGCATTTAGAGCTGCATTTTGTTCCACTGAGTCAAAGGCTTTTTTAAAGTCAATGAACAACAAGCAGAATGGGATCTTGTACTCGCTCCACCTTTTGGTCATCTGTGTGACCACAAAAATGTGGTCCACTGTGGAGAATCCCCTATGAAAACCTGCCTGTTCCCTTCTCATGTTTTCCTCAAGGACACCCTCAATACAGGCATAGATAATTTTCATAAAGACCTTATAAAGTTGAGAAAGCAGGTAGATAGGTCAATAATTGTGAATATCATCTCAATCACCTTTTTAGCAGAAGAACAGTTCGTGACCTCTTCCAATCTTTCAGAATTCTTCCCTCTTTAACATATCTTGAGAATCTCTCACTAAGTGCTCATTTTTTGAGGAGTAACGGATCTTTTGAAATGGGGCATTTCTGTTGAAAATGCCCTGTCTAAACTGCCAGTTTTTTTTGAAAAGCCCCTTTTCGAAAAAAGAGGCAGCTGCTATTATGCAAATTAAGCACAGGATATTTAAATCCCAGCTTCATTTGCACTTTCGAATGAACTATGCTTGTTGTTCATTTGCCAACAGGGGGGTGTAGTTTAGACGTAGCCTGAGACACTCCTAGAGCACCTGGGGGCATTGTCAGAACTATTAGCTGAGTGTAGGGGAGACAGATGCTTAGATATTAGGATTTTATAGGTTCAGAGTTGGAGCCAACAAGCCAGATGGATGCAAATCACAAACCCACCACTTTGAGCTCACAACCCAAGTGCCATGAACTGGTTGGTCTGACTGAGGGAGGGAAAAGAGAATCTGTACGGGTATGTCTACTCTAGCCCCCTAGTCCGAACTAGGGAGGCTAATGTAGGCATTCCAAGTTGAAAATCAAGCCCGGGATTTAAATATCCCATGCTTGATTTGCATCTTCCCGGCCGG
>CM057845.1:257893995-257909035 GCA_030068395.1 Apalone spinifera
GCAACTTCAAATGCCTACATTAGCCTCCCTAGTTCGAACTACGGGGCTAGTGTACACATACCCTATCAGTCGAGCAAAGTAGGTGGGAAGGTAGCTGTTTCACTGTGTGCTGTAAAGGGAAGAGAGTCTTGTAAAAAAAAAAAACCCTGCTAGACGTCTTCAACTGGATCTACTTCTGTCTCTGCCTGGGTTAAATAAAATTGTTGTTCTTTTGCTTACTCCAGGGGAACCCTAAGAGGGAGGCTGACCTTTGTGCAGAGACTTGTGACTGGAACCTGGGACCCTACCTTGTCACTGGGCTCTCTCATCTGACTGCTACTGACCAATGTTCATGGCAGGTAAATTCCTTTCATACACCAGCTCAGTTCTGCTGGCTGTTGGGTTGGGAGGATGGAGCCAAGACTTTGCTCATTTCCTGCACAATCTCTCCGCATCCAGGCAAGACATGGAAGCCTTGTGGGACTTTCCACCCTCCTCATTTTGCCCAATGACCCAGGGAGGCTGAAGCCTGCAGAAATGGAGCCCTTTACTCCTCCCTATTCCCTTGCAGGGCGACAGTATGGTTAGTCATAATCCATCTCTAACTGCTTTTCCTTTCTTTAAAAGGTTCTAAATGATTTGACAAACAATTTTTTTCTTTTAAACAGTCTTTGCCCGGCTGTAAGAACAGGAGGTATTCATGCTGAGTAACACTCAGCATTGGCACGCACCCGTCTAGGTTAAAGTTAAAGAAGCACAAATGTAAAAGCAACATTAGCTCTTGTTTTGGCTTTCCATAGCAGGGAGCCAATTTTAATCATTTATTCCAGCCAGCAGACATCAGAGCTGAGGAGGAATTTATTCTTATGCCTCACAAACAAAACCAACAACCAAATAAGGTTTCAGTTTATAACAGGTTTTTAAGAGCAGAATTGGGAAAACCTAATTGAATGACTTTCTGCTGGCCCCAGGTTCACTTTTTCCAATCCAGAACGGTAATTTTCCTTCATTTATTTTCCAACGTGAAGGCTAAAAATAAACAAACAAAAAAGAATAGAAGATTATCTTCCTTCAGGGGTCTCTTGTACACTCACGCTACCATGATGCTTACATAATAGTCGACAATGTCAAGGAATAGTTTTGCCTCTGTCAAGATTATCTTCCTGACTCATTTCTCTGACCCTGCCAGCCTGTTTGGGTGTGTCTACACTGCAGTCAGATACGTGAGCTTGCCTGTGCCTGCTGATGCAGGTTTTTGGGGTGTAGAGCTGTTTAACTGCAGTGTAAACTTCTGGGCTCAGACTATAGGACTGACTTGAAGCCCTTGTGATGTGGGAGCATCCCAGAACATGGGCTGCTGACTAAGCCTAGAAGTCTACACTACAGTGAAACAGCCCCAAAGCTGAGCCCCAGAGTTCCAAGTCAGCTGGCCTTTCTGTCATTCAGCAGGCTCCTTGTTTTTTTCCACATCAGTAAGCTAATTATCTTTCCCTTTAAGGCTCCTTATAGTTTGGCCCCACCACACATGCTGTATGCTGTCAGTCTTTCCACCTCACCTATTCTGGTCATCTGTAAAGCTGGTTGAAAACTGTATTTTCTACAATTCTGTGGAAAATAGTTAAAAAAATAATCAAAAGAGAATGAAAAACGAAATCTTGAAATTTCCTACAAATTCCAAAATTTCATTGAGGAAAAAGTCACTATAACATTTCAGGTTGGCCTTTTCTAAATATTTCCAGGAATCCCTGTGTTTATCCAAGCACTGGCATGCAACAGCTAGGTAGCTGTGCAGCTCAGGGACTCTGAGAGACTTGATTACAAGGCAGCCTGCCAGGTTAATGGTCCCAGAGTAGGGACTTTTGATAGCTAAAGAGCTGGGAGCTTGGGAGTTGGGGCTGTTGAGGAGCTGGGAGCTTGGGAGTTGGTACTTCCAAGGCTTCCAAGCCAAGCTCCTGGCTCACTCTTTGCTTTCCAGGTGAGCTGCCAAGGAACCAGGCCAGTGAGCTGGCAGGAAAACTGGCTGTTTCCTATTGGAATTTTGTCAAATCATTACATTCCCATGGAACATTTCAATTTCTACAAATTGCCATTTTTCCCTGAAAAAAATGTTTCCAAGTACTTCCACATATTACTTTAAATTCTCCCATTTAAACACCTTTGCACTAACAGTAACATATTTTAATATTAGAAGGGTAGCTGTGTTAGTCTGAATCTGCAAAAACAATGAGAAGACCTGTGGCACCTTATAGACTAACAGATGTATTGGAGCATAAGCTTTTGTGGGCAAAGACCTACTTCTATAAGGTGCCACATGACATGCATCTGACAAAGTGGGTCTTTGCCCACAAAAGCTTATGCTCCAATACATCTGTTAGTCTATAAGGTGCCACAGGACTTCTCATTGTTTTTGCATATTTTAATATGCTCCATTCTCCCAGGAAACTTTGTAGGTAAAAGTTTTCCAAGGCATTTATCTGGTATTGACAACTCTGCGATGGAGAAATCACTCTCATAAAAGTAATAACAGCTAATTCACTATTTTCATTGAACCTACAAAAAATATGGTATTTCTATACAAGTTCCTTTTCCTAGAAGCTAACTTAAAAGCACACTTGTCACAGAGATAGGCATGTTCACATCAACATCACTAATAACATTGCTGAAGGAACAAAGAAGTAAACAAAATGAAATTACTTTGAATTTTGATTCCTTAGAGATACAGGAATAAAAAAAACCCCAAAGACAGGTAAGTAGAAAACCAAAAGAAATATTTGTAAGATTTTGAAGGTGAGGTTCAAATAACATATATTGTGTAAAGCCAAAGATAACACCATTTGTGTGAATTCAAATACCATGCACAATCATCTACCCTAGATGGCCCAGATTTTTATCTTAACCCTATACAGTCAAGTCATATAGAACATAAAACTTCCACTTGGGAATGGATGGACAAGTAGATGGACAAGTACGTGGAATGGGAAGAACATTAGACAAGTATGTGGAATGGGAAGAATGTAGTCTGTAGCTTCCAAAACACTGGCCAAAGAAGCAGAGCCGGAGAGTGGGAAAGGAAGAGGAAGTAACATGCTACTGCTAAGGACCAATAGCAGATTATTTTCCTATGGAAGCAAATAGAGAACCAGGAAGGAATTGCGTCTTTCTGAATCATTGGTCTTTCCCTTAAACAGGATCAAGCGAGTCCTCTGATTTAACTTTAAAAGAAAGGTGAAAGTTTCCCTCACTAGCAAAACTGCTATGCCATTATAACAAATTGAAAACAACTGACCAAACAAAAAAACAAACGGGAAAAAAAAAACCTTTTGCAATACCTAACAGTGAATGAGGCACCACTAAATGGATGTATTCTCACATTTTTTTTCAAGGACTGAATGTATCCATATGCTCAAGCATTTTCAGATTCACAAAAGGAAAGAAGTAGATAGGCAGCTCATATATGAATCTCGTAAGAAGAAATATTAGGGGCTAATTGTAAAACAGAAACAAGCCCGGAGATTATCCATACATCTTTACTCATTTAAACAAAGAAAAAGATGTCAGTATAATCAGGGATCTCATGGTTAACATGCTTATCAATTACTTTGTGGACAAAGGCACCCAGTACAAATAAAACTGTTAGCTCATTTACAAAAGCATATTGATCATGCAGAGGAATTGTATCTGACACACATGCTTTGTTCTAAAAGAATTATTGTATTCAAAACATAAAGGAATATTATATGAAAGACAACATAGTATTGGGAGTACCTTCTCTGTAGGTTTTTTTAGTATCCTTCCTTTGCTGTAAGGTTGCAGAGGCACATTGCACTTGGGGATCAAATGCAAGACCCTTCACACTAACGACACAAGCCCCCACCACTTAATCTGAGTAATTTCTGTAACTATATTGAGAAGCAAGTTTTGGGTTAGCCACTACATTGGTCGTGGGTAACCTGCAGCTCACAAGCCTCATGTGTCCCATTGAGGTTCTACATGTGGTTGCCAGATTCTGCCAGTTTCTGTCCACATAGGTTTTTTTCCTACAAATATTACTAAAGTGACACCCACATAAAGCAAGGACACATGCAGTGAAGTGCATGATGGTTGCACACAACATTGACTATGAGAGCAGTGTGCTCCCTCTACATGCAATCAAAGTGCTGCTATGGTTCTGTTGGCACACTCTGCAAATTCTAGGTGCTCAAGCACAGTTAGCTAAACTATCCCATCTCAGGAGGTCATCTTGGTTACAACAATCTTGCAGGCCACTGAGATGGAGGAGGACCACTCATGCAGCCCAGTCAAGGTTGTGCACTGCTGCACTAGTGAGAGGCTAAAATAGGGTAATGGGTAGCTATAGATGGTTCTTTGGCAGTGAAATTGGTATAATTGTGCAGTACAAGAAGAAAGGATTTATAGATAATAAACAAAGTTTACAAAAGTGGCTAGCAATTTTGACCAACTTTAATTTTTGGCTGGCTAATATGAGACTCTGCAGAGGAGGCTGATTATAGGTGATAGGAATCTAGTATGTTCAGAAAAAAAATCAGGGCTCTCTATGGTTGTTCAAGTTGGGCACATAAAAATGGAGGTTCCCCAAATAACCAGTCACTTCTGAAAATCTCAGCTAGTGTGAATGGTGCAACACAATATGCAGGACACACCTTGCTGTGTGAAGAATATCTTTCAAGAAACATACAAAAGTGAGAAAGGAAAAGGAAGTAAGTGAGGAAGCAGAATATTACTTCAGATCTTGGCCTTGTGTTGCACTTTGCTCAGCTGGGCAGTTTCAGTGATGCATTAAGCATTTAGTAAATATCTACTGTGTGTTACTGTATCACTATAATATCTCACAATATCAAATAATGTGACCTAGAAATTCCAATAATTAGATAGTTACAGTTTACATCAATAGAAGTATGCAATTACCTTGTATAAGGCTGCTCTAATTCTTTGTAGTCTGGAAAGAGCTGTGTGCAAGGAAATGCTAGTTATGTAATGGTGAAGTTGCTTGGTGTTACATATTCTTGGCAGGAGTTTTGCAAATGTATTATATTATTCTTAATAATCCCACTATGTCCCTATTTGCTGAGGTCATATTTTCTTAGTTGTCTCATACGCATTAAAGAAGTTTACTGCATTGTTGTTTTGTTTGTTTTGTTTTGTTTTTCCCTGGCAGAGGAAAACAATTTGAGATAATTGGAAAAGCAATTCTCCTTGTCAGATTACTTTGTGGTGGAAGATGGCCTTGGTCTCAAATAATGCTGAAAAAGTAGCTTTCCCAGACCAACAGACTTTTCCGAGAAAGATCATCAGAAAACATTATATATGTTTTCAGCATTTTTAAAAAAAAAAGTCTTTTAAATCACTATTTCTGGCCTTGATGGAAAGTCCTTGAAAATCAGTATAAAGACTCCTATTGACTTCAGAGCGCTTTGAATCAGTCCAATGATATTAAAGATAAATTAATTTTCAAAATGTTCTTGCATATTTACTGATTGGTTCTCAGAAAATGAGTACAGTCCAAAGGATGCAGCAAAGCTGGTATGTCATGTATATTTGTAGATAGTCTGAATAGCTAAACAGGCAGCCTTGAAATTCTAAATTGTTGAGATTCGAAGGCTATGCAATTTTTTTTTGTAAATGACAGCCTTGCATCTGATTTTTGTCACCACGGCATTAATGGTCACCATACAGGTAATCTATAGCCAAATAGATACATGAGTTTTGGGTTGATTTATTAGCTTATTATTTATTTATGAGGATAAACTCAATTAGCAGAAATAATTACTTTCTGAAATGTAACATGCTGTATTTTCACTGAATATTCAATACTTGCTCCTCGGAGGCATAAGTCTACTAATGAGAGACATATGCCTACTTTAAACAGCTACCTGCTTCTTGTTTGACTGTGTGTGTGGCATTGATTTATGTTTGTTATCTTCAATTACTTTGTTCTTTTCTTAAGTTTTCAGAAAATAGCCATTTAAAAATGCACTTGAAATCAGCAACTATGATTAAGATGCTCATTTTCTTTCTTGGATTTTGAATTGGAAGGAAAATAAATGAGTTGCCATTTTTTTCAAGTTTCATTATATTTCTTAGAGCATCAAAGAAGAATGAGGAACATGGGCCCTTTAAGTATAACTCTAACAACAAAATAAAGCATACGTTCAAAAATTTAAAAAAAATAGTGGGCAAGCACAGGTAGAAGAATATCCTTGGCTCTACTACCAGTAATAACAAACGTTGTTAGCTGAGAAAAGGCAGAAGCAATGTAGCCTCCGAGGAACTGCTTGAGTCTTGGAGACAGCAACAGTATAAAACAGAAGCAAGCAAAACAAGAGCCAGAGTAGGCTCCTGCTCATATCCATAGCCAGCAAAGAATAACTTATCTCCTAGTCTTGATCAACAAGATTCTTCTCGTTTCAGTAGCTTTCCACCCATGTAATCAAATGATAAGTTCCCTCCTTCCTAACTGCATGGCATTGAGCAAATGAATCACTCATTTAGCATAGTTACACTGGTAACTCTGCTCACTTTATTGGTATATTATAAATCAGCTTTAGTGACAGTGAGCCAGCCTATGTGTTTGTGCCACTCTGATCCACAGTATATATTCCTGGATTCACAGGTTCAGAATAGACTGCATTTGAAAACCACAGGTAACACCAAAACCCCACAATTGTCAAGTGACTATAAAAAAATTGAGGGATATAAAGGGGAAACTGAGATGCAGGAACCGATAAGTCACCAATGCTCTTGTTTGTTTCTATGTTTTTTTGTTTTTGATTAGGTCAACATTGCTTATACCAGTTTCAGAATAAAACTGGTGAATGGGGAGATTTGAGGCCTGATTTTGTAAGCCCTTACTCAGTGAAAATCAACCGAATTACTTAGGTGATTAGGGGGTTTTAGGATAGTGTTTAATTGAATATATTCAAATTGTGGTTTCCTTATTTACTGATTACTTTAATTTGTTCCAGACAGTTCCTACGGTAATACTAATAAGTAATTGTATATATAATATGTAATCTTGGTGGGGGGGGTTACAAATAAAAACATTAACATTTTTAAAAATAGGAAAATGTGGCTATCTATTATGGTTAATTAAGTAATGGACATGCTTCAAAATGCCATTTAATGAGGAAACAGAACATTCCAGATACACTCAAGATTATTCTGGTCTTATTCTGGTTTACACACAAAAGCTACGTTAAAGGAATATTAAGGTTTTGGATTCACCCTCCTGTACTTTCATTCTTGCAACTGTAACCCCCCCAGCCCATTTCTGACTCCTGTCCATTTAGATTTGGTCCTTTTTCTTTCCTGCCTGAGTGCTAACAACATGAGCACTGAGAGCACAGTCAAACAATCTCCCTGCTCTCAGGTCCAGTGTCTGGCATTACAGCAGCTTGAGACTACCAGGAGCAGCATTTGCAGGGAAATCCTGCTCAACCCCTGCAGCTCCAGATGAAGCTTGGTCTTTGACATTTTGGAAAATTTAGCTGCCATACGCTCTGGGGATTCCTACATAGCAGCTTGGATCGTGCTTCCCAGCATGAATAGACATACACATACTAGGTCTGCTCAAGCTAGCAAACTAAAAACAGCCATGTAGCCAAGGAAAGCACAGGGACCTGCCCAAGGCTGGGTGGGTTTGCACTCAGAAGGCTAGCCTGAGCTGCCAGCCATGCTATCCATTCCCGCCCCACAGCTAAACTGCTATGTTTAGCACACTGGCACAAGACAGTTACCATTTGTCTATCTGCATTGGGAAGGAGGGTCCCATTAGCAGGGCAGATGTACATTTTGTTTCTATCAAGCATGTAAAAGCTGTGATTCCCCAAAGGCATAGAGGGTGCTAATCTGGTGTAAATTTGGGTGTAAATTTTAGTTTGCACCAGCATGTCATGCATTACCCAGCCATTGTGGACCCTGTTGCTGAACACTAAAAGTTCACTAATGCACATTAAAAGTAGTACTATGTTACTCTCTTTTGACCTTATGCGAAAGAGTAGAGCAGGGGTGGGAATTCTCCAGTGTGTGGGCCCCATGCAGTTTGTCAGGGATAGCCATTGGTAGGCTGCTAGATATGCTGTGGACCTGAGCATCCGCAGGCAGGGAGCCACACTGCTCCCAGTGACCAGGGTTCACCATTCTTGATTGACAAGGGCTGCGAGGCTCCATTCCTGCAGACACCCATTCCTGCAGACAAAGCATCCTGGCAGCATCTAACCCTGATGAACTGTGTGCTTCCAGTGACATGATTGTAAGAATTCTTTTCTTTAACATTACTCTCAGAATTGGCTGATCCTTTTAGCTGAAACTTTATCTTCCAACAAACAAAAACAAATAGCAAGAGCCAGACACTTAGAATGGAAAATTTTAGCTCAGACACTACAATTCACCAAAGTCATAAGCAAAAAGAAACAAGGTTTTGTGACGGGAGTTTCAGGCACCCTTAATTTTAGAAGCAGTGTTTCCAACTCCAGAGATAACATCAGTAATCAGAATAAAACAAGTTTTGAGACTTTACAATACAATCTGTTCATTAAAACTATCAATTACCACTGAAATGCTATACACTTCAATATCATATTCCATTTAGATATTAACAAATTTCATTTAGGATTATCCTCAGCTATGACTTAGTCCATGTTGACACTAGTAAAGCATATTACATTACTTTGTCAAACAACACATAGGACCAAATTATCAGTTTGTATAGCTTGACATAACTCATACTTGACTCCACTGATTCAAACAACTTAAAGATGTATCCAATAATGAACACAATTTATAAAATAATGTTCCAATTGTAATGGACAATTAGAGTAAGGGTAGGTCTACACTGCATGACTATTCGGAATAGTTATTCCAAAATAGCTTATTTTGAAATAGCACATTTACACTGCAGGGAAACCTCAAAATTAGTCCAAGCCAGGCTTCCCTAATGTAGACATGCTATCTCGATTTAGAGCCCCAGGAGGCACTGGAGAAGAATAACTCAGAATGGCCCTAGTGAGGGGCTATTTCAAAATAGCAGCAATGGAGCATCTACACATAACTTATTTTGAAATAGCTATTTCAGAATAGGAGTTATTCCTCGTAGAATGAGGTTTGCAGATTTTGGAATAAGCTGTCTGTTATTTTGAAATAATTTCAAAATAACAGAATGGCTGTGTAGACACTTGCATTGTTATTCTGAAATAACGCTAGTTATCTCAAAATAACGGAGCATTGTTGACACACCCTTAGAGAAATGTAACATATTTTAGTAAAACATTCCATACCAAATGCCATTATGGGGTGACTCCATTGATTTCAGTGAAATTACACCAGGAACTTGTTTATCTAGCATTTGAATTGTTTTCTCATTTTTAAGTACTAAGTACTTCTCTCTCCCTCTCTCTCTGATGCACTATATATTACTTTATAACTTGGACTGGTTGACAAATCAGTAGGGGTCTCTCCTTTTTTGTAAAAGAGCACCTTAATAAAATCACACATTTCCAATATTCAGACTAATGAGAATAGGCTGAATTTATACTATTCTTCCCCAAATATTTTTTATTTAGGGTTTGTGTCATATGGATTTATGTTATGCCAGCTTCTGTATTCATTAAAAATGTTGTCACTAAAATAAGATTTGGGAATTTTAAATGCTTATTCCATTCTGTGAAATGATTTGGATGCTCGTATATTTTGCTTTTTTCACCTATTTTGAATTTTAATTGGTTAACCAATTTTACTTCCCAACAGGTTACCAAACTATAAACATGAATTGTCCAACTAATCAAAATGCAGAATACTAACAAAGTCAGTATACAGTCATGGACCACACACTACTTTAATTTACATATTATACAAAAGTGGAAATCATGATATCTGATTCACATGACAAGCTTCTAATGAGAACAGATAGCAGTACACTGTTATTTTCTCCTTAAGCAAAGAACTGAAGTAATGAAAACTAATTAAAATCTAACAATAACGCTGTGGACTTTTGCTGATATCATCTTAGCGAGTCATCTAAAATACTAAACATAATTCATTGATTATGAAAAAGGGTTAGTGGTCACATGATTTGTCACAATGGAGAATGCTAATGATTTGTAATAGCATCCTGTCTTCCTGAAACTTGTATCATGAAATATATGCTGTGCAGGATGAAAACACAAACAATACTGAGAGTTTAGTTACTGTCCATTTCAATAGAGATATAAGATTGCATTTTTAGATGAGATCATAAACTGATATGTTTCCCAAGTGATATTCTAATAACTACATGACTATCCTATTTGTTATTTGTCTACTCTCAAATTGAAAATATATTTTGTATTAGCCTCTTTCATTCAAAGCTTTCATAAAGTGCTTGGCAGTATTCCATATTGAGCCTGATCCAAAGTCCACTGAAGTCAGTGAAAAGATTGCCATTAACCTCAATAGGCTTTGGACTGGATCCATTATAAGGCCAAATCATCAGGCTTATGTGTATTTATAAGCCCAATTATATATAATTGATGTGATGAATTATCACTGAACCCACCTTCCTGCCCTCATAGACACCCCTGAACTTTGGGCATGAGGCAAAAGCATAGATGGAAGGCTGCAAATCCACAGGAGTTAAGCAAGGAGTCACTTGTCAAAGCTAGGCCTCACACAAACAAGGCCCAGGCTTCCTGGAATGACCCTTCACAAATTCTTACCATCCCTCTCTCCTCGGGGGAATCTAGTGCAGTATGAACTCTGATCAGCTACCATGGGGCGGGGGCAGGTTTCAAATGAAACATGGGTGGTGCTTATGAAAGAGAATTTAAAAAATTGTGACCCTGAGTATAGGGAGTGTGGTGGATCTTGGGGATGACATCTCCTAATTCCTTTAATTCATTGATGTATTGTGCTGCCGTGTAAAGCAATTCTTCATACCACTTCACTTCTATCATCTTCTTGGCTAACAGATATATTCTGTTAACCATGAGATGTCATGGGTCATTTAGTCCTTTCAATCCCCCCTCAAATGTCAGCAAGGCAAGAAGGGCCCTCACCCTCCTTGTCACAGGTTTGGTCACTGGGACTACCTTAGGGCTGTCTGTTGATGTGCTGAATTCCTCAGGCCTCCTACAGCAGTGACACAGAGATGGGTCACAGCCTTCTGCAGTATAATAAAGAGACTGAGATCAGCTCAGCTCAGCTCTGGCAAGACTCAGATAAAGAACTTGCCTCATCACCCAAATACACAGCTTCAATGAGACTTGAATGCCATATAATTCCTCTTATGCTTCATAGAGATCTGTGCAACATAAACTTATAACATTCACCCTCTTTCTCAGGGTAAAAAAACAGCAAGCAAATGGTCTGGTAGCACTTTATTGACTAACAAAACATGTAGATGGTATTATGAACTTTCGTGGGCACAGCCCACTTCTTCAGATGACCGGAGTTATGACTAGGGGATAAGAAAACTCAAAATAAATAGAAGGGAAGGAGGGAGGGAGCAAAAGATGCTTTGTCGCCTCCCCGCCCCACCACCACCACCTCTATACGTAAAGAAAGGGTGCTAAACCTGAGTAGATAAAGATCAAAGTCAGTGGATAGATTGGTAAGGCAGGAAGGTTACCATTCAGAAAGCTGTTAGCACCTTCAGTGATAAAGGGTCCACCACCCCATATCTTGATTAAACCCATTAGTAATTGACTTGAATTTGCATATGTATTGTAATTCCAAGCTTTCCCTGTGTATTTGTCTTGAGGGACTGGCCTGTGACAAGACCGCCATCTTCAGATCTGGGCCCAGTGATTACCCCAGTTGTCTTAGATGTTTCAGCTGTCATGGTGGGTAGGATAGCCAAAGAGAGCTGACAACCTAGATTACCTTGCTCCACATCCTTAAAGAGGATTTTCATAAGGCACGAGTCCATAGTTTCAGTTCTACCCTCTTCCTGCTATGCATAGAGAAGTGCATTGTTTAAGATGGTTTCTAGTATCAGATGACATGATCACATGTCCCTGAAAGACTCCTGTCTCCATACTTCATGGGCTGACCCACACATCTGCAGGAAGGCTAAGCTTCATTGTTTGTTTGCTAATGAACCATTATAACTCTGAAGTACCATTAATGGCTCTCACTTTGCATGACTACATTAAAAACACAAGTTTATATTCCATATACATAACTTAATCTACAAAGAGGATACATTCATACCAATGGGAAAATCATATTCAGTACATTATAACTTTTCAAATGATATCTCACATGAGTTATATCACATAAATGTAGTCCAGTTATGTCACACTCATATTCATGAGTATATTTTCATAAAGCATATGGCATGCCCCATCACACTCCAATTAAAATGTCATGGAGGCCATCCAGCAGGAACTGGAACCAAGGGCTCTATTCCTATGTTAGGTAAAAAGTGGATGGTTACACAATCTCGCAGATGGTTCTCCTCCATACTACACTATCAATATGTACAGGGACCTGTAACATAGAGTCTAACTGGTCTATGTCACTTTGGACACTACCTATGTATGTGTGAGGGCTAGGATTTGGTTCCACAGTATTATTTATTGTATATCATAGCATCATTGTAGCTATGCAATAGGTATGACTGAGATAGCTCTGCTATTCAATACCTTTATTTTCAGTTACTTCTATTTAACTGAGGGAAAAATTAGATCTCCGGGGTGGTAACTTGTTATGTTTCATTTATGCTCAGAAGTCATTTTTGGAAAGTTTCAGAAAACTGCATTTGGCTGTGTTTTCAATTATCTGAAAGTAGAAAATACTGATCCATTTGAAAAACTAAAGCTTTCCAAACTATCAGTGCAAGGAAGAAATTCTTCCATCTCATTGGAACTCTATATTCGACTTGCATGAAAACCCATTTACTACCTTATAAACTGTCCAAAACTGGAGGAATATCTTAAAGGGATCCAGGTCATCCCTGATGCAATCCAACTCCCTCTGAAATCATTGGAAACTGCACCCATGTATATTTGATGGCAGATCTATTTGCCATATGCTTGACCCATGTCTGAAAAGTAAAGTTGACAAATTATATTGACAAAGACTGCAGAAGACTGCATTCTCACAACCATTTTCCCAGTCCCCTTGCAACTTTAATTTCTTATAAATGATATATACAAAATAGAGCTTTTTAAAGTTATCCTATTATTCCCTGTTATACTATGTAGCCCCATTGAATTCTATTGAATTCTATCTTGAATACTATGTACAGATGTGGTTGCCTCATCTCAAAAAAAAAAAAAAAGATATATTGGCATTGGAAAAGGTTCAGAGACTGGGACTTTTCATTTTAGAAAAGAGGAGACTAAGAGGGGTTATGATAGAGGAGTATAAAATTATGGCTGGTGTGGAAAAAGTGAATAAATATGTTATTTACTTATTCCCACAATATAGGAACTAGGGGTCATGAAAAGAAATTAATAGGCAGTAAGCTAAAACAAATAAAAGGAAGTTTTTCTTCACTCTGTGCATAGTCATCCTGTGGAACTCCTTGCCAGAGGATGTGGTAAAGGCTAGAACAGGGTTCAAAAAAGAGCTAGATAGATTAATGGAGGTTAGGTCCATCAATGGCTATTACCCGGGATGGGTAGGAATGGTGACCCTAGTTGCTGTTTCTTTGGAGGTGGGTGACAGGGGAGGGATCACGTGAGGATTACCTGTTGTGTTACCTCCTTTTGGGGCATCTGGTATTGGCCGCTGTTGACAGACAGGATACTAGGCTGTATAGACTTTTGTTCTGACCTGGTATTGTTATTCTTATGGTCTTATGTTCTTACGGAGTCATCCAATGGAGGTCAGTTTTTAGTCCTAATGATATGAAAAGAGACAAGAGGAAAAATAAGAAAATAGTGACTGTACCAGTCCATCATAGCAATGCTCTCTTTCCTCTTCCATTAGCACAGGCCAATGTTCCCAACTCAATCTATAACAGCCTGAGTCTGTTCATCATCAGGACATGCTGCAAGGCCTGTGTTTTCCCTTGTCTCTGAAACAAAATGAGTTATGGGTAACAGTAGTATGGGATTCAGGTGGGGATTGTATGGGGGAGGTCAATTAATTTATTTTATGTTGCTACAGGGTTATTTAGTCTGATGGTGTGATAAGAGAGGGGCTTATTTATTTATATGTGTATTTGCAAAAGATTGCCAAGGGCACCCAGAATGGTGAATGGCTACTCTTTTATTGCTCAATAGGAAAAGTTTAATAAAGAAACTAAGTATGAAAACTTAATGTTGGTGATATGTTCTTAATCCTGATAGCTGCTGAGTGCCTGCAGTTACCATTGAAGCCAGCACAAGTCAATG
This sequence comes from Apalone spinifera, assembly GCA_030068395.1. Taxonomy (NCBI): domain Eukaryota; kingdom Metazoa; phylum Chordata; order Testudines; family Trionychidae; genus Apalone; species Apalone spinifera. Next base: position 257,908,311 of record CM057845.1, read on the forward strand.
GGATGTTAAGTTTTGGCCTATTGAATAGTACATAACTACAATTATGTTAAAGGGCCTTTATGGAAAAAATTTAATTGTATTAAGGAACCTAGAAAGTTGCTGTTGAGTGCTCTCTATGAAAATGGCTGTTTTTATTTCATATCAGCTGTTTTCCACCCACTATTTCACAAAGAATATCTTCCATGTCTTTTCTGCCACAGATGTGCCAGGTGATTGGGTCATTACATTTCTGTAAATCAATGTTAAGTAATCCCCCAAAACCCTGCTGCTGCAGGTATTACATTATAGTATCTGGAGAATATGTCACTGGTTTTGGGTGTGTCATGGGAGTGGTGACCATACAGGGACAATTAGGCCCTAAATGGTTCAGAGAACCCTGTCAACTACACCTGGTAGGTGATCCAGATGGTGACTTGTTAGGTAATTGATAATGGAGCAGTTGAACTCTATAAGGATCATGCCTAAACAGTATAAGTAGGAAGCTGACCAGATAAAAAGGCTGATCCTACATGAGAGGAAGGAGGAGAGTTCTATCCTTAAAGAAGGCACGTGACTGGGGAATCCACAGACAGCAGAGTAGGCTGCTGTAAAAGAGAAGCCATTAGTTAGGACTTGGTGATGACTGAGTGGCCCGCTAAGTAAGAATGAGAAATGGAGTCTGGGGGGGACTTACAGAATCATAGAATCACAGAGCTGGAAGAGACCTCAGGAGGTCATCAAGTCCA
>CM057845.1:257909135-257932696 GCA_030068395.1 Apalone spinifera
AAAGTGGAATAATCACTTCTCTAGATCTGCTGGCAATGCTCCTCTTAATGCAACTGCTACTTAGCCGTTCCTCCCCCCCAGCCTGTAACAATGTTTGGGAGACTTCCATCCCAAGTGCATTGTCTTTGTTGAACCTCATCAGATTTCTTTTGGCCCAATCCTCTAATCTGTCCAGGCCACTCTGCACCGTATCCCTGCCCTCCAGCGTATCTACCTCTCCCCTAGCTTAGTGTCATCTGCAAACTCGCTGAAGGTGCAATCCATCCCCTCATCCAGGTAATTAATAAAGATGTTGAACAAAACTTCTGGTTGTTAGTTCTGTAAATAGAACTGGATTATGTCTTTGGGGAAGCCTGCAATTTGAAGTTGTCTCATTGGGAGTGAACAAAACAAAATAAAGTCCTCTGGGAATGAGTGAGTTCCTGGACAGAGCAGTGCTATTTAAAGGACTAAAGATTTTGGATACATAGTAGGACAGGCAGGAAGAGTGTGTTGGATGCAGTGGAGAAGGGCCCAGTTAGCCTGAGAACTAATTCAGTCTGTAGACATGAGTAGTGACCACAAAGCAGCACCATGAATGGTTAGATGTCTAGAAAGACGGATTGTTCCCTTCATATTTCTCCCACCCTCTCAGAGACCAGCAGTGGACATAAGCATCTGTGTCCAATGCACTTCCTCTTGGGGTACGTCTAGACTACAGGCTTTTCTCAACAGAAGCTTTGTCGACAGAATCTGTTGACAAAGAGCATCTAGACTACATCCAGTTCTGTTGACAAAGCAAGCTCCTTTGTCAACATGACAGTGTAGACACAAAGGACAGTGTAGATGCAATAACTCCTTCTGTCGACAGAACTCTGTTGACAAAAGGTGTTATTCCTCGTAGAATGAGGTTTCCAGCCATTGACAAAACTGCTGAGTTCTGTCAACGTTATGTCAACAGAACTCAGCGGCAGTGTAGACGCAGGTATAGTTTTGTCAACAAAAGTCCACTTTTGTCGACAAAACCCTATAGTCTAGACACACCCCTGGTGTTTGATGCTCATTGTAAGATTAATCTTTCCCTATGAAATAGGGACATATATTTTCTTTCAGTATGCTCCTTCATGTAAAGATATTCCTGGGTTGTTAGTATAATTCATGCTCCTGTCTTAATTAAAGAAAATATCACAAGGTCCATTTTGTAAGAAATACAATTTGTGGAAAATATCAAGTATCTTATAGGAATTACCAGAGAGATTGTTGTAGCCATTCTCAGGTTAGCAGGTATTTTGATAACCACGTGTTAGCTGTTCTGTTACTTTAATGAAAACCAGCAGTCACTTCCCTGTCTCTGATAGATTTACTCTAGACTTCTTGTCCAAATCATTATTATCTTCATCTCAAATGTCTCTCATTTGATGTGATGTCTCTCATTATTCATTTTACTCCCAAAGTAACCCATGTTCCACTCAAACTTGTTGCTCTCCACTATTATGATTGATGGTTATTTGCACATGAAATAAAGAGTCATGAAGCTGAGGTTGTAGAAAGAGTTTATTATACTGAAGGAATGGATAGCAAAGCACTTCAAGTTTCCTGCAAGAATATTTTTATACTCCTCCTTTGGGGGACTTGTCAAACATTATACACTATATTTGGTTTTTGATAGGATGAAAAGTGTACACTTATAGTAGGAATAAGTCTGAATGGTAGGACAAAGCAGGGATAAGTGGAGCCATGAAACAGAAACAATCAGCAAGGAAAATTATCTTAGGGTATGTCTACACTGCACGCTGATTTCAAATTAAGCTATTCTGGAATAGTTATTCAGAAATAGCTTATTTTGAAATAGCACATCTGCACTTCCCTCATGTAGAAGAGCTATCTCAATTTAGAGCCATAGGAGATACTGGGGAGGAATAACTTAGAATAGCCCTGGTGAGAGGCTATTTTGAAATAGCAGCAGAATAGGCGTTATTCCTTGAAGAATGAGGTTTACAATTTTGGAATAATCCTTCCATTATTTCAAAATTGTTTCAAAATTACAGAATGACTGTGAGAATGCTCACATTGTTATTTTGAAATAATGCTAGTTATCTCGAAATAACGGTGCAGTGTAGATGCCCTCTCAGAGGCTACCCTTCCATGCACTTCTGTAGTATTGTCAAGAGCATTGCAAATGAAGGACACATGATCCTGAAGTATCTGCAGAGCCTCAAGAGAAGCTATGGGGAACATGATGATTCTTTAGAGGCTAGATTGCTGTGGGATTCAGAAAGAAACAATTCAGGGTTGTTGGTGGCATTCATGGACCAGCTGGAGATGGTGGATGATGAACAGCAGGTGAAGAACCTTCAGTTGTGCAAAGCCTCATTTATGGATCTGTGTGCTACACTCATCCCAGCCACTCAGAACAAGGACACTAAATGAAAGCCGCACTGATAACTGAAAAGTAAGTAGCAATTGCACTGAAGAAATTTGCAACACCGGATTGCTGCCACCAAAGGGGCTGCTTTTATGTGAGTGTTTAGGGCCATTAATCACCTCCAGCACAGGACTGTGTCTCAGGACAATATGCAGATCCTACTGGCAGTTTTTGCAGTAATGGACTTTCCGAACAGTGATGGGGCAATAGATGCCACTCATGTCCCTTTTTTAATACCAGACTCCCTTGCCATGGAATACATCAACAGAAAGGGCTAGTTTTCTATGACAATCCAAGTCCCGGTGGATCATGGGGATTGCTTTACTGACATCAGTGTGGGCTGATTAAGGAAATGTTAGGGTGCATGTTAATCTTTAAGAACATAAGACTGTTCAGAAAGCTACAAGTAGGGACTTTCTTTCCTGATTGGAAGATTGCTATTTTGAATATTGAAATACCTTTGCTTATCCTGGGAGACCCAGCCTACCCCATCACACCATGATTCATGAAGCAATACACCTGTCTCTGTGGTAGCACCAACTATTCAGAATCACAGCTGAATGTGCCTTTGGTCATTTGAAGGGTCACTGCTCTTGTTTACTTAAAGCACTGGGCACCAGTGAGAAAAAATATTCCAATGGTTATAGCTGCCTACTGTATACTGCATAATACCTGTGAGACAAGAGAGGAACATTTTCTGCTGTCATGGAGGGTGGATGTGGAGCAGATGTCTGCTGAATTTGAGCAGCCAGACACATGAGCTATCAGAAGAGTTCAGTGAGAGGTTATATGACTGAGGGAGGCTTTGAAAGAACATATTATTTGTGATACAGAATTGTGTGTGTTCCTGTAGTGTGCAACATCTGATCTGCTCTTTTGCATCCTGGAATGAATATAAAATTTCAATGTATTTATTAATACTATTTGTGAATGCTGGGTGTCACACCTGCTCAATGCCAGACCTGTATGCTGTGAACTAATAAAGATTAAAGCTCAATAAAGATTAATTCAAAAGTTTAGTATAATTTTATTCTGTATCATGAACTGGGAAATTCAAAAAAATAAAACTTAATCAATTTAGAGAACAGCATTTATGAAGGGGAAAGAATACACTTTTTCATTTCAGGTATATACATATGTCAATCATATAATTCATGGATTAGTGTATATGACACTATAATTATCTGTAATGTCCTCCGGCATTGAGTGGAAGGTGTAGCATAGCAACTGCTGGGGTAGAGTGGTAGGGGTGGTGTTTCTGATACAATATGTAATGTTGAAGGAAGGTCCTGATGTTGAATTCTCAAAGGGCTTCAGATGGAGGCAAGCACAGGACTGTTGAACCTGCAAGTCTACCAGAGACTGCAGCATATCTTTGTCCAGTCTGAGAACAGCAAGCATTTCCTGCTGCATGTTGCCCTACTTTTCCTGATCCTCTCCCATCTCCACTTTGTCCTTCTCTAGGCTGACTACAAAATTGATCCTCCAAGTCATGTGATCATTCTCTGATGTAGCACCAGCTTGCAGGCTGATCTGCTTTTCTTTCTATTCCTTATCTGGCTCAGATGTTCCATGGGTATGGATAGGAGACCCTGAAGGCTACAAGAGCAGCAGCTACAGATCAATGCAAAGATAGGGAGACCTTCATTCCCAAAGTAAAAAGATGATACTCACCTGAGCTGGTACTGCCCAGGGCCATGCACCTGTGCCTCAAACCACCAATCTGAGCCACATGCTTTAGTGCCTTTCTGAACATTCCTCTGTAGCCCCCTATGGGAGCTCATCCAATCTTTTTTTGGCAAAACTGGGTATTTGTTCTGTTTGCTTTTGCCAACAGATGATAAGTCAGCATGAGAAATTGGGACAGATGCTCATTTTTGCCAAAATAAGGAAAAGTCAGGACCTCTGAAACAGGGCTAGAAATTGATACTGCCCCCAAGAAAATAGAAGGCATGGTTACCCTACATTAGGGATAGATAAACTTTGGCTATCAGCCTGTCAGGGTCATCTACTAGTGGGCTGCAAGTCATATTCCTGACACTGGATAACAGAGTCAGGGCCCCACAGGGCTCCCAGTATCTGTGATGCACTGTTCCCAGCCAATGGGAGCTATAGGAAGGGACATGTTGGCTACTGCTTCCTGCAGCTCCCATTGGCTGGGAACAGCAAACTGCAGCCACTGTGAGCTACGGGGGTCCCTGACTCTGCGTATCTTGCAACCCATCACCAAATTACTTCGATAGACTGAGAACCAAATCATTCCAACCCATGTTCTACAAAACAGTCCTACAAAACAGGTACCATTGTCCATGTATTCACAATGGAAATAAAAATGTAACCAACTGAACTCAGTCCCTTTGCTCCTCCAAAGTTGTAAGCACTACATTCTTACTTCTGCTTCATATTGATAAAACAGAACCAGCCATAATGCCAGTCACGGTGAATATGTGGGTTTGGGAAATAAGGGAGAAACATAGGTGCAAGCTTCCTATGGAATCAGAGGGTGCTTAGTTCCCTGTTCCATTCCAGGTCCTGTCCCTTCCCCAAGTCTCCGTCCAACCCCACCTCTTCCTGCCCCATCCCACCTCTTGCCTACACTTCCCATTTCTTCCCATGGTTGTGCCCCATCCCTGCTCCTCCTCCTCCCTCCCAGAGCCTTGCATACTGCAAAACAGCTGAAGAAGGGGAAGGAGTGAATCGACAGGGTCTCTCATGGGCAGAAGGGATGAAAGGAAGGGAGAGAGCTTTTTTCAGCAGGTACTCCAGACAAACATTAGTAAAAGAGTTTCAGGGAGCAGAAAACAATGGTCAGCAGTGATGTGAACTTTCAAGACCAGATCCTAAACTGGTGTAGCTCCACTGACTGCATTTCAGCTATATTGATTTCTACTAAGCCCCGGTCTTAGTATGAAATACTCACCTTATTTTGAAATAACAAGTGGAGCATCCACACTACCAAGCCTGATATTTCAAAATAATAGACTGGTTATTTCAAAATAATAACTCCTGTTTTCCATGAGGAATAATGCTATTTTTTGAAATCGTTATTTCAAAATAACTGTAGTGTGCCTGCTCTGGTACAGCTATTTCGAAATAACCACTCCCCAGAGTCATGCAAAGTAATTCCTTCCCAGTGCAACCTGGGGATGTAAGTCGAGGTAGTACATCGACAGTAAGGGAGCCTGCCTCGGACTAATTTCGAGGCTTCTCTGTAAGTGAACTATTTCAAAATAGTTATTTTGTGAATTATTACTTCAAAATGAGTTATTTCAAAATAATTTCCTACTGTAGACATGTCCTGACTGAAGACTTGGGCTTGATTTAATATATTCTCTTATAAACAGAACCCTTCTCAACCATTGGACATATACTGTAGCATAAGTTCAAAGTCAAGTATGGGTTTTTCACTGTTCCAGAAAACTTCTCAAGAATAGAGTATATAGAATTTTAAAGAGTTGGAGAGTTTTTGCTCAAGTTGAAGTATTAACAATTGTTTTGTTGGAAATGGGTTGTGACTTTGGCCTTCATAAAGGGTAAACATTTTCACAGGTCTGTGCTGCTGTATGCATGCTGTCCTTGGTGCAATAATCATGCTCAAAATAAATAATAGCTGGGTTTAAGCATGAGCAAAATGCAACATAGTTGTATTATCTGAAAAAAAGGGCTTTGTTTCATTATTGTCTAATATAATAAACCTCTCAGGTACTTGGAGTTATGCCACGCTCCAAATTAATGTAGCACTTGCTACAACCAGCCTCATCATCCATTACACTCTGCATCTTCAAAGGACAACTTCAAACCATGTCCCGTTTCAACAATCTCAGATTCCAAGTAGGTCAAGGTCATCTCAGGTTTGAAAATACTTTAAAAGTAATCTCATATACGTACTGAACTGTAAATATATGGATCCTTATAATTCTGGTACACTCATTTCACAGTAATCATTGCCAAATAGGCGCAGAGAGAGATTTTGTTACCAGAGAGGGGGAAAAGCCCAAGGTCGTCCCTATCAAATTGCAAAATATGCAGCTGCGCAGGGTAACATGAAATATGGGGCACCAAATCTTTTCAAATTTCACGGTGCCTTAGGCAGCTGCATGCTATGGTATGCAACATTGCCGGTTACAGCGGCCAGTCCCCCATGGGTTGTGCCCAGCAATCCTCCTGCCCTGCGCACATCCTGCCCACACTCCACCCCTGCCCAGCCCTGTTCCACCCACACTCCACCCTTTCCCCTGTGTCCCGACTCTTGCTGTGCTCCCACCCCACCTCTTCCCACCCTCCTCTGCCATCTCCCTACCTTCATACCACCCCTTTGCCCAACTTCCTTCCCCCAAGTGACACAGATTGGAGAGACTAGAAAGGGAGCCTGGTGCTGGCAGCAAGGGGTGGGCCTGCTGCCACACTCATTGATAGAAACAGGAAGTGGAGTGACCCTGCCCCAGAATGCTCCACTTCACCAGCTCCCAGCCATACTGTTCTACTTCCTGCTGCTGTTGGTGTGTGCAGGGGGTAGTTCCATCCCTTCCCCAAACACTCCTCACCTGAGTGATGTGGCTGGGAGCCAATAGAGCAAAGCGGGCTCAGGCGAGGTCGCTCCACTTCCTGCTACTATCAATGAGTGCAGGGGCAGGCCCGATCCCTGCTGCTTCCCTTCCTACCTGCCATGCTCCTGACCCCATGTCCCCATAGCCCCTGAACATAGCCCTCACTCCCCATGCAGTGGGCTCCCTGCACAGGGAGCAGCAGCATAGGACAACAGAACTGCTAAATTATCTTTAAAAGTTGTTTCGTATTGGTATTGAACTGTGAACATGGAGATCCTTATAATTCTCATGCACTCAGATCACAGAGATTATTGCCAAATAGACACAGAGCGAAATATTGCTCACAGGAGGGGGAAAAAAACCCCTCATAACCAATTAATGAACTAGCTAAAATTCTCTGTCAAATTCTGGCGCTCTGAGTGTTCTCCAATGTATATTGCAAGAGGATTCTTTGTTAAAATCAGTCTAAATTGGTTTAATTTAAATGCTGGTTTCATGATGTGAATAAGCATATGGTGATTCTTAAGAAGGTGTCTTGGGTATTACTCTGTAAATTTAAAACAGTGTTTTATTCAGTCGGAGTGTTAAACTAGTATTTTATTGCCTATACTCTTATTGCTGTGTTTACTTCTTTACCAAGGAGTGAGAATCAGATTCACACACATAGACTTACTTTGACTCTCAATAACAAATAAAAAATGTTGTATTTTGTGTAAACTGTTCATTTTTTTCAGAGGAAGTATGCTCTCTTCAAATCCATGGCATTTGGATACCTCTGAATATCTCTAACTTTTTATTCTTTTCAAATGTGTTGAAAGACAGTGATCAGAACCAGTTGGACTTAGAGTCTCCAGAAACACTCTGGAGAGGTCACCAGGAAGGTGGATACTTCCTGTGGCTGCTTGATCAGACAAGCTGCGGCACAGGCTTTCAGGGGCTCCTCTCTACAGCCATGTCTCACTGGACACTTCTCCACTGCCTACCCACACAAAAGGGACACAGTGTGTTCTGGTTGCCCTTACAGATGCCATAGCACTCAAAGCATGGTGCCAGAGCTGCTGCAAAGCAGTGCTAGGCTCATGGGCCTTGTGTTGTGCTTCATGGCACAATACATCTTGACTGCCCACATGTTGCACCAGCAAGATGAGGACTAGAACTGCAGGAGGAATCCCAGTGTGGACCGCAGGCCCTGCTCACCCAGGTCCTGGTGCGTCTACTGCTGTGCATGTCCCTAAATCCCCTGGACACCATGGAAAACCACTTTTGGCACTGGGAGACAAGTTCAGACTGGTGGGGATGCATCGTCATGCAGGGATGAGACAACCAGCAGTGACTGGAGAACTTCTGCATGCAGAAGGCCACCTTCCTTGAGATCTGTGAGTGTCTCACCCCTGCCCTCAAACAACAAGCCACCTGCAAGCAACATGCCAATCCTATGCAGAAGCGTGTCACCATGCACTCTAGAAGCTCACCAACCGAGACAGTTACCACTCCGTCGGGAACCAATTCAGCCTGGGGAAATCTATAGTTGGGCCCATGCTCCTGCAGGTAGCAAAAGCCATCAACTAGGTGCTGCTATGGAGAGTGGTCATTCTGATCAAAGTGGACAGCATTGTCAATGGCTTTGCCACCTTGGACTTCCCCAACTGTGAAGGGGCCATAGACAACATGCACATCCCCATCCTGGCCCCCGACCATGGGCCTCAGATTACATTAACAGAAAGGGATACTTCTCAATGGTGCTGCAGGCCCTCGTGGATCAGAAAGAATACTTCACTGACATCAACGTTGGCTGGTCAGGAAAGGCAAACGATGCCTTTCAGAACTCCTACCTGTTCCAAAAGATGCACGCTAGCACTTTTTTCCCAGATCACACCAACAGAGTCGGGGAGGTGGACATGCCCATTGTCATCCTGGGTGACGCAGCCTACCCCTTGTTTCCCTAGCTCATGAAGTCTTATGGGTACAGCATGGACCTCACCAAGGAGCAGTTCAATGCCAGGCTTGTTGTTTGCTATTTACCCTTATAATAATGTCCTTATAATGAGTATCTTTAATTTCTTTGCATTGATTCTTTTATTCACTTTTAATCATCACCAACTGGTAATGGCACTAAAATTTCCTTAAAATGATCACATATTATATAGCTTGACAACAATAAAAGTAATTTGTACAGTACTTTGCATGATGCCCCTCTAAAGAAAGAAAAAATCAAAGGAACTTCTGCTGTAAGCTAGTCATGAATCTGGCCAAACTAAACAATCTAAGTCCACATGGCAGAGCTTCACCAGGGATAGGTCCTAAAGTAAGAAGCAATATAGGAGATGCATAGTTGACTATCCTATGCTGACAGCATAGAGAAAGCTCCATCTCTTCTCACCCCAACTTGAAGTACTGCCTTTTTATTGACTGAAGAAGGCAGGTAGAACAACTTTTGTACCTGGCTAGGGAATTTCTAGGTTTCCCATCTTTTCCACCAATGACTGAAACAACATAAACAACTAACAAAAAATAAGGGAGTATCTATCTGTCCCTTCTCTTCTTCAGAAAAAAAGTTTGTTCGTCAGCCAAGTTACTGTAGCCTTTAGGGGAGGAAGAGTATAATATCCTTCAGAAGAAGAATGAGGGGAAGGTTGGGGGATAGAGAAAATGGAGAACTCCATCATTGTAAGCTGGTGCAGTTTTGCATTATTACACACCTTACGACCCATCATGATGAGCTCTGAAATTTTGTTAGGTTCTTTGTCCTATTAATGTCTACTTGATGAGTCTGGGATTGCATTTTGAATATAGAGGTGAATAGATGCTGCCACACCAGTCTTAAAAAATATTCAAAACATCTTAGACTCATTCTCCTGGCAATCAGTAATCTAAGAACCTATTGTGCAAAAGGGTTTATACAAATTTTTTCATATTGGGTAACACTCGGGTGGCTATATTTGGAATCTATTACATTTGAAATGTACTAAGAAAAAAAACCTCTACAAAATAGGTTTCTGGGTATTTACAATTGGGTGAATGAAGTTCAGGCAAAGATGGCACCCCTGAACATAAACAGCTAGAAACCATAGGTATTTCTCTTGAGGTTTGGGCGGGGGGATATAATCAACATATTTTTGTTTAAAATAGATATGTGAATGCTGGCTGGCAGGGGAGGAACATTTTAGAACATAGAGCAGTGGGAGGCATAGATGTGACACAGGTTTGGGGATAAATGGGCGTGGGTGGGTGGAGAGGAGATGAGAGGATGGGGATAGGGAAGGGTCATATGGGAGTGAATAGGTGCGGGACAAAAGGGGCTGGAATTCCTATTTACCCTATATTCTCCCTTTTCTCGGTGTGTCAGACATTTAAAGCTAACCTAAGATAATCAAATGGGAACTCTTTTACATTCTTAGAAATCATCCCTCATAACTGTGCCCTCTTTGATCTGCTTATCAGATCCTTGGGGGACCCTATTATTTATCCATCTAACAGGGAAAACAGACCATCTATTCCTACCTTTTATTTTCTAGCTTGTTAGCAGGAACTGATCCATGAGAGTGCCTTCCCTCTCAGCCCATGACTACTTAGTTTGCTTTGGTGAGGTTTGCTTTCTGAAAGTTCAAGTCCAAATAACTCTATCTATTGCCTCCACTATTCAAATTTCCAATATGTATTGTGTGAGAAACGTCAAGCTAGAACCATGTATGTCCCAGCCACTGACACTGTGCAACACAAGGGAGATTTATGCTGGGTTCCCATAGGAGGACCCTGTGAAGTAGAGTTTAGCAGGAAGTGCCACACAACAGGATCTGAGTGGCATACCCTCACAACCCCATTGATTGGCTGGATAAGTAACAATACAGGCTGCCTGTCTCTCTGATCCAGACTCTAGGCTCTGGCATCTGACACTGCCTCACTTTCCCTATTCAATTGTCATCTGTAACCTTGTGCCCAGCCATAATCTCCTGGTAACATGACCCTGCATGGCTCCTGATGCCCGACTCTTTGCCCACTGGCCAGTTTCACACACTGACCGCTGGTACCAGACTTAGCCTGATGGCCAATCCTTGCTCTGGCCACTAGGTCTGATTGCCCACATCCCAGCTGGGACATACTGTTAGTTCTAGTAAGACAGAATCAAGGTTACAGAGACAAGTAGATGATTTTCTAAAGTTTGAGTTTTGCTGAACTAGGTGTTCTGAAGCGACATGTGGTGTCTTTGGGAAACAAGGGATTTTTGCCTTTTAATTTTCAGAAGGGACAAAGTCCTATGCTCTGAGTGTCCCTAAACTGTTGACTACTAAAAGCAGAGACAGCCAACGGGGGATGGCTCATTCCATAATAAGCATCCTCTTCACTCCTTCTGAAGTATCTGTCACCAACCAATCTTTGTCTAAAGACAGGATACTGAGCTAGATGGACCATGGCAAAATAAACATGTCACCAGTTTGGGCATGAATTTTAACTACTGAATGTATTTGGAAGTTTGGTTTAGTTAAAAATCAAACTTCATTATAGAGAGATATTTCTCTGACCAATATGGTCAGCTTTTATCTTCTTATATTGGGTGCTTTGATTCTTTGAGTGACCAGCTTAAGACACGTTGAAGAAATCTGATACTTTTAGAGCGTCAAGGTTCATCAATTTATAAAAAGTTAGGATACCCAGAAGTTGAAGGATCACAAGTATCTATTTGCTGTTGAAAATATGTCCAGTGTTTCTCTGAATTAGGCGCAATAGTGAGCATTCAATGAATATACTGGTTTTTGGTATTATATTTTCATTCTGAAAGGTCCACTGATGCTTAATGCAGCAATTTGAGAAGCTATCATCAGAGAACAGGTGGAAGACAAAAAAGGTCAATAATGACTTGATTCAAACAATACGTCAGGATAAAGAGATCATAAGTTTAAACAGAGCTTATTCTTTAGATTTCCATATGCTACTTCAGAGAGCTAAAAAGAGGGCAGAGAAACTCCTGAAAAGCAATACAAAGAGTATGAAAAAGATCTTGCTTTGATAAACACATGAGTTCCATTGGCAGCACATGCCAAAAATTTCTAAACATTAAAATTTACTTTCAACATTTGATACCTAGCATGACTGAGAATTTTGTGCTTTACATATGAAACAGCTTAAAGGTCAGGAAATCAATCATCCATGTTTTACTTGTCATGCCTTTTGTTTTAAGCCAATATAAAGTAAGTATTACAGTTCTGTTTTGGCTTAATTGAACTTCTGTAAACCCGTTATAGAAGTCAAGACTATTTGGGGATAGAAAGAGGATACAAGGCAAATAAACATGTCACCAGTTTGGGCATGAATTTTAACCACTGAATGTATTTGGAAGTTTGGTTTAGTTAAAAATCAAACTTCGTTATAAAGTGATAGTTCTATTTGATACTCCCGGGGAGAGTCTGTGTGGCTGTGCAGCCACAGAAGAACACCTCCCCCCTGCAGAATTCCTGTGCTTCTCTGCAGAAAATGGCAGGAAAGCAGGAGTATAGATTTCAAAATAGCTAGCCCAGTATTTCGAAATAACGGGCATGGTAGTGTGGATACTCAACTTATCATTTCAAAATAAGGGGGGTTATATTGAAATAACTTCCTAGTATAGACCAGGGCTGAATAAGTGGAAGTTGGGGAAAATGAAGAATGGGATGAGAAGATTGAGGAAAGAGGCAGAAGAGAATGAAGGGGGTGGAAAAGGGCAAGGGGAGGAGAATGTGGAAGTGAGGGAAGGTGGGTGGAGAAGGAAAGGGGATAGAGGATTTGAGTGGGAGCCCAGCATGCAGGCCCCTCAGCAGCATCTGGGGATCCCCCATTAAGCAGGCCCATTGAACCCTTACCCTGACAAACCCTACATCCAGATCCCTTCAATGAGCTCCACATACCCAGATCTCAACCCACTGATCTCCAACCAATTAAGCCCACTCCTTCAGCATCCACTCCCCCACTGAGCCACGTTTCTCCACTCCCAAGGACCTTCACCTGGATCCCTTGCAAAGTCCCATTGGCCCTGCACCTAGATCCCCCCAACAAGCTTCCAGATCTCTCACTGAGCCACCAATCCGCAGATTGCCCCACACAGAAACTTCTCACCCCACACCTGGATCCCCCCTCTACCCCCACACTAAGCCCCTCCACACTTAGATCCTGCAGGGCTGAGCCTGCCCACTCACATCTAGTGCACTTAGTGCAGAGGGCCAGGGCCCAAGGGTGTTTCTGGGGCAGGCCTAGCCACTGTGTCATGGACAGATAGATGCTGCCTCATTGCTGAGATGCGGCCTTCCCGGTGATCTCCCACCTCAATGCAGCCAGTGGCCTGTGCACCTCACTGCCATGCTGGAGCCACATTTATTTATTGACAAACAACATTTGCAGAATTTTGCAGAATCTTAAACTACTGTGGCCACGATTTTTAATTTTTTGGTGGGCTAATCCTTCAGCAGTAATATGCGTATAGCAACATGAATGCTGGTCTGAGTCTGGTACAAGGTCAAATATTTTTTTCAAATGTTAGCTATATCACAATTATATGCACAAAATGGATGCGTACTGTACACATCTTTGCTCATTTTGTGTGAATAGTATGAATTTAAATACTCTGTGTGTATTTTTGAAGGCGCAACATGGTCACCAGTTAACAGTGTTACTCAGGAGGGCAAAAGATCATCAGTAGTAGCAAGGGGTTTAGAGGCTGGCTTTTGAGAACACAAGGAGAGATTCTTTATATTTTAGCTGTAGTGAGACCTGGAAATCATTAGAAGCATAACAACATTCACCAGTTTGGAAATTTCCCTTGCTCTACAAGGTCTTAATCTAAATATACATGTTAACTTTTTGTTAAGCATATAGCCCAGGAGTGGGGAATCTCTGGTGCACCGGCTGCATGCAGTTTGTCAGGGTTAGCCACTGGCAGGCCACCAGACCCTTTGTTTACCTGAGTGTCTGAAAGCACTGAATCCCACAGCTCCCAGTGGCGGTGGATTGTCGTTCCTGAACAATGAAAGCTGCAGAAATGAGTGGCCTGGCTCATGCTGCTTCCTAGAGCTCCCATTGTCTAAAAACAGCAAACCATAGTCACTGGGAGCTGCAGGGCTCCATGCTTGCAGATGCTCAGAAAAACAAAGCATCTCATAGCCCACAAGTGGCTAACCCTGACAAATTGCATGCAGACCATGGGCTGAAGGTTCCCCACTCCTGGTTTAGCATGTAATCAGTAATGAGTGTAAAATGTGATCAGTAAGGAGTATAAAGAAATGAGGTTTCAAGTGGAAGGTTTTGGGCATTTTTATATACCATAAGGCTACATGCTTGCTTTTTACTACATACTTCATGAATTAGTTTACTAACCTATTCATAAGGACATTGCAGTTGTTACAAATGGTTAGTGATTATGGATCAAATTCTGTTTCCCTTACAGGAATAATCCATTTTGACTATAACGAGGCAACTAATGTGGGCAAGGTGAGTAGACTTGGGCTCTATATTAACTGTTTACAAACACAATTAAATGTATCTTAATAGTAAATCAGACAAGTAACAAACAACTGTCAATTTCACGGTTACACAAGGTATATGGGGTCAGGTTTCAAGGAAGTTGTAAATTCAGAGAGAGAAGCTACTCTGTGGTGGTTTATGAAAGCACTAAAAGCTTAGGCTGGAGTTATAACCTTGTAATGCAAAATGTGATTTTCTAAATTATATTGTACTTTATAATTTGTGGGTCTGATGATAAGAACCAATCTAAAAGGAATCATAATCGAAAACACAGTACAAAGCTTCACATTTTTTTTCACCTGACTTTTGTTTCCCTCTCTGTGGAGACACCAAATCACAAACATTTGTTTTCAGACAAAAGCCATGCAAACCCTTTAGCTGCTGTGTAACCATTGTATATGCCCATGACCATGACACAGATACCAAACAAACAAGCCATATATATAAAAAAATAATATGCCATTGTTAAATGGATGCCCTTTTTCTGCTCCTTCATTGGGTAGTTCAAATTTCTATTGGTTGTTCTGGAAGAAAATATCTTCTTGTCCTTTCCTTTTTGGGAGGTAAAGACCTTTGCAAAGAAGGATTATGTAAGCATCTCTGGCTTCCATCTGCAGAGATACACTCCCTCCTGCCTTACTTCAGCTTTGCTTTGAATGTTGTGTTTAGAGAAATTCCAGTTCTCTCTCTCAAAAAGGAATTGTTTTGTGAACAGGCTAGAGAGTATACGATCATGTCTGAATGGCAAAATAGTTTACAAAGAGTATAACAATTGAACCAGAGAGAATATACACAAGATATGAGAGAACTAAATATTTAGGAACCTATATATCTTTGTAAGCATAAGCCTGTGTGTCTGGCTACAAAACAAGGGAAAAAAGAACAGTAAATTCAGTATTTTTTCTTCCACTAATTTGTCATAGAAAGCTGTAGAAGATTCTTGGTGAAAGTTCTTTAGTAATCACAGTGATATATAACCGATTTGTAGAAAATGATGGAAATAATTAAATAGCTTTCTACTCTACTTGAGGTAACAATGCTTGAAATACTGTCTAGTTTATGATTTTGTTTCATATGTATAATGTTCTTCCTATGAATTATCAGTGGGCTTGTTTATTGTAATCACAGTCTACAGAGAAAACATTCTCAGGAAGTCACATTTACCCAATATATTTTGGGAAAAAAATTATTAAGATAAGACCCTTAATATTTCTGTTACATTATTTTACACCCTGTTATTGTCATTTAGTTCAGCATGAACAGATAGGAAAGGAATAAAATTGTGAAAGCTAACCTCCTACATAAAGAAAATTAAAACAGATGCATTCCTATTTCATAAGGGATTCCTCACTCTCTTCCCAGCCAGATCTTTTAATAAGCATTTGAAAAATTACATCTTGCTATTAAATGTGAAAAACTTCAGGTGAAAAGTGGAACCCAATTTTGGTTGTGTCAACATTATTATTTGCTACTAATAATGGCTAGCTAGAGAACTTGCTTAAATATAGTCACAAATTAAGAATCCTGGTGCACAGAAATACACCAACTACCCAAAGATCAACTATATAATTAGTCTCTTGGTAACAATTAGAGGGTGGCATATTTCAATAAAAGGGAGGGAATAGGTTCATCATCAGCATACGTGTAGAATGGACAACAAGCAAAAGTATACATGGATTCATACTACTATAGTTTCCTTACTGGGAACTTGAGAAATACAGTTAAGGAAATATGCGAAAACAACTTATGGGGAAACTGAGACACACAGTATGGATTTGCTGTGTTCCCTAGGTCACAGATGCTTTAGGCCCTTTCAATACTAATAATATAAAGATGTACCCATGCTCCCCGTCAATAATTCAAATCAGACTAAGGGTAGTATAAGCATATGGTTAAAGAAATATGTTATTCACATGCTTAAGTGTTTTTCAGGTACAGCAAACAAAAAAAAATGGAAATTTGGAATTATGGAGTCCCGTATGGAACTCAGGAATTTTTTTTTAATATATATAATTTGGTCAGGGTCTTAATCCCTTCTTTGATGTAGGCCACACATTCACAAAGATATTCTTGGGACGATGTTACCTGCAAAGGGCACATATTCTGCAAATAACCTATTTTAAAAAACAAAATGGATCTAAACAGCATCTGTTTTCCTGTGCTCAGCTCTTATTGAAGAGTTCCACTAATGGGATAACAGGGAAAGGAAATCTATGCAGCTGTAACAGCGCCATCATTTAATGTATATTGCCAATAATAAAAGTATAGAATTGGCCAGGGTTACTGGTGCAGCAAGACCACAAGCTTCATGATACATTTGCTCTCCCTATACAATAGGTTTAATAGACACATCAGCACAGATGAGTGAAGCTCAGAATATAGTTTGGGTCACAGACCTCGACACTCACACTCTTCCTTCCACTACACTAACTGCTTTGCTCATTTCCTGTGCACTCTTCAAAGGACTATCTTCTTCAGAATTAACAACCCATTAATACCATACCTTGGTAGTAACTCTGAAACAGGCTCTTTAGTTTACTAAGGTCACTTTGTATCACATCAGGGAACTTAACATGAGATTGAGAATCATGCTGTACCCCAGGCCAATACTGGTATAACAGAAGGCAGAGTAAGCTTTTTGCTGATCGAATTTCTACCTGGGGCCTAAGACCATGTGTCCATGAATTATTGAGTCACAGCTGTCTCCATACCGACGCCCCTGTGGATGAAATGGAAATTCAGGTGCCATTTCTTTTAATCCATTGGTCTCAGACTTTCAGGGTCATGCCTCTCCCTTACTCCTATCTGCACTACCCACTTCCCCCCCCCCCAGCTGGGATTGGGAGTGGGAATGCAGCTCCAGAAGGGTGGGGTCGGACGGACAGAAGTAAGGGGCCTGGCAGCTGGGGTCAGGAGTGGAGCTGGCAGACACTCCCTCCCTGCCTCCTCTGGGGGTTGTCCTTGGCCCCAACTGCATCCCTCCAATGTTTGTCAACCTCTACCCTGTTAGGGGTGTGTGTGGGACCTCAATTGTAATCACTGTCCTGTTGCTTTTAACTTAATGGACTCAGATTATACTGAAAATGGTGGTAACTGCCCATTACAGAGCAAATTCTCTGGTGGTGTAAATGGGCAAGATAACCCTAAAATTAAACTTATACATTTGGCTTGGAAATGTTTAGTAAATTTCATGGCAGACGCATGAATGTGGGGTTGGCCCAGGTCCCTATTCTGGGCATTCAAATCTGGCACAGTGGGTCTCAGTGCCACTCCGATGTTGGGGGCTAATAAATTGAAATTTTACTGCTGTTTCCAATATTTCAGTGACTTTATCCAAGTTAATGACTTCCATGACTTCAGTGATAACAATCATAATCCGAATTATAGCTGACAAGGGCTATACCTATTTACATCAACAGAGAATTTGATCCTTCATTGGAAAGGGATCAACTGAATACACTCATTACTTATACTGAGGCATATTACTGTAATAGTTAGAGAGTAGTTTTTATTCATAGTACGTCACATGATCAAGTTAAGCCCCACCAATTCCAGGCATCAATCACTAAAATGATTGCTTTGTAGCTAAGGACAAAAAGGGGAGAGAGAAAGATGATACATGTCTTTTAATTAGAAGCATTTAAACTCTCTTTTCACAAAGAGATAGGTGATTAGAGTTTCTCTTCTTCACAGAGTTATAATCTAGGACTCTATACAGTAACATTCCCGGTTGGGGCTGCTAAATTATTTTTAAAACTCACAATTAATTGCAGTTTTAATTAGACTGTTAAACAATGCAATACCATTTACAGTAGATTTCCAATAATCTAGAACCTTTGGGACCTAGGTGGTGCCGGAGTATCAGGAGGTACGGCGTACTCCCAACGCAATCCCCCTCCCCTTTCCCTTCCCTGGAGCCAAACACTTCTCCTTCTTGCTGAAACCTGATCCTATCCCCCACCCCCACCCTTATGCTTGGGTCCTGATACAGCCACACGTCTCCCTTCAGGCACTGGGGCACATGTGCTGAGCAGCCTGCTTTACAATGAGCTGTCGGGGATGCTGTGTGTAACCCAATTCCCCTCCCCTTTCCCTTCCCCGGAGCCAAACATCTCCCCTCCCTGCTATAACCCAGGTGAGAGTGGCTGACCTGAGCAGTTCCGGGTTCCGTCCCATTTCCGTCAGGCGCGCTTGCCATTTTGATGCTGGACTATCAGGAGTGCTGAACAATTGGGTGCCAGACTATAGGAGTTTTACTGTATTTAAAAATTTTTGGATATTTTAATACTATCAAATATTTATTTCAATTACAACACAGATTAAAAAGTGTGCATGGCTCATTTTATATTATTATTTTTAATTACAAATATTTGCACCATAAAAAACAAGCAAAATACTATTTTTCAGTTCATCTCACACAAGTACTGCAGTGAAATCTCTTTATTGTAAAACTGCAACTTACAAGTGTACATTTTTGTTACATTACTGCACTCAAAAATAAAACAATATAAAACTTTAGTGCCTACAAGTCCATTTATTCCTACTCGTTGTTCAGCCAATTGCTAAGACAAAGAAGTTTGTTTACATTTAGGGAGATAATGCTGCCCACTTATTTACAATGTCACCTGAAAGTGAGAACAGGCCTCAGCAAGGCACTCTTTGTAGCCCGCAGTGCAAGTTATTTATGTGCCAGATATGCTAAACATTTGTATGCCTCTTCATGCTTCGACCAGCATTCCTGGTAAGCAATTCAACCAAGTATGCAGTTGAAAACTTGAAAACTCGGGGCTTTTTTGCGGAAAACAAATCTCAGCTCTCTACACTGGCCCTTTTGCGCAAAAGCTTTGCGCAAAAGGGACTTTTGCCCAAATGGGAGCAGAATAGTATTTCCACAAGAAGCACTGATTTCTTACAGTAGGAAGTCAGTGCTTTTGTGGAAATTCAAGCGGCCAGTATAGACAGCTGGCAAGTTTTTCCGGAAAAGTGGCTGATTTTCCGGAAAAACTGGCCAGTCTAGACACAGCCCAAGTGTCTGTGCTCACAGAAATGCTTCTTTCAAGGCTGCTGGTATGCTGCCAAAGGCCTTCTGCTCTGCTATGTTGCTCTGAGATGCCTAGATGTGCATTTCCCTTCTGATTAATAACATTATTGGAACCTGAAACAATATAATGTAGCAAGTATAAAAGGATACAGGGTTTGGGATTTTTTTTTAGAAAGGATGGACATGGAAAAAGGGAGGAGGTGTTGCCCCTATATCAAACATACTTGCACTGAGGTTGAGATAGTGTTAAAAGTCTGTGGTTAAGGCTGGGAAGTATAAAGAATAAGTGTGATGTCATGACAGGGACTTGTCTAACCAGGAATAACAGTAAATGGGATTTTTAAAATTAAATAACAAAATTATCCAAAACTTGGTGGTGATGAGGGACTACAACTGCCCAGACACCTGCTAAGAAAATGCTGCAGAATAAACATTATCCAACAAGGTTTTGGAATGAACAGTTTTTGAAAATTATCCAACAAGATTATCCAACAAATTTTTGGAGAAAAGTTTTCATTACAAGAGATGAAGACAGTGACTAGGGAAGCATATTTTGGATATTATTTTGATAAACAGGTATGAAGTAGTTGAGAATCTGAAAGTGGAATGCTGTTTGGGTGAATGTGATCATGAAATGTTACAATTATTAATGATAATGATACCACAAAATGGCAGAAGGTGAAAATCAGACAAATAAAGACAAGGATTCTTAAGGACTTCAGCAAATTCAGGGTATGTCTACACTGCAAAATTAATTCAAAATAACAGCCGTTATTTCGAATTAACTTCAATAGCGTCTTCACATGCAAACTGTATGCAAATTTAATTCGAAATAGCGGAGCGCTTATTTCGAATTTGGTAAACCTCATTCTACGAGGAGTAACACCAAATTCAAAATAGCTATTTTGAATTAAGTGCTGTGTGGATACTTAATTCGAAATAGGGGGCCTCCAGCCCTTTCCAATTTCCCCTGGTGACCACTCTGGGCCAAACCAGGAAAACTCTTCTCCTCTCCCCAGGCCTGGAGCCCTTAAAGGGGTAGACTCTGGCCACACACGACATGCCAGAGCCAGGCCTACCAGCAGCCGCAGCCCCTTATCCAGTGGCCGCACAATGCCATCCAGTGGCAGCCAGCTGTCTCCCGCCCAGTCCCCCAGTACCCAAGGGCCAGCCAGGGGCTGTAGACGGTGCGTGCCCTCGTGGACTAGTGCAGAAACCATGGACCTCCCTGAGGTTTGGGGGGAGCCCCCCAATGTCCATGATCTCTGCACTAGGCAGAGGAACGCAGCCATCTATGGCCGCATTGTCTGTCTAGGGTGGGGGTAGGGTCCCTTTAAGCATGGACCTGAGATAGCCTCAGGCAGCAGCCCCACACATTAAGTCCTGACCTGGTGCCATGCCGGCACTGGTTCTGGCCAGCCTTAACTCTGATTCAGAGTCCACTCAGTGTGGACACGCTGTTTTGAAATAGCAAATGCTATTTTGAAATGCATTGTGTGTAGATGCGTTAATTTGAATTAGCTTAATTAATTTGAATTAGCAGTTAATTTGAATTAACTATTTCAAATTAAGTTAACTTGTATTAACGCTGTAGTGTAGACATACCCTCAGGGTACATTTACACTAGCCCACTAGATCAATCTAGGGAGGCTAATGAGGGTGACCAAAATTGCAAATCAAGCCCTGGATTTAAATAAACTCATTGCAGGAGGAATACCAGCTAATTCAAGTTAGGGGTTTAAATCGGAATTCCGTTTCAATGACACATGTAGACGCGGGCAGTTACTTCGGGCTAGTCAATTTCTAAAATGGCGACCAGTCGGGAACATGCAAATCAAGCCAGGGATATTTAAATCCCAGGCTTGATTTGAAATTTCGGTCACCCTCATTAGCCTCCCTAGATCGATCTAGGGGGCTAGTGTAGACATATCCTCAGAGAAGTGGTAGGTAAAGATTATGCAGGAAGAAAGTTTATGGGGAAAAAAGTTGAGGAGAGATATCAGCTTATTAAGGAAACATTAAAGACACAAGAGGAAACTATCACAACTGATAAGAAATATAGGAAGTATGATAAATGCATGTTGGGTTAACCGAGAGGTTTTCAATGACCTGAAACACAAAACAAAAATATGCAAAAACTGTGGAAATTCGGTCAAATTGCAAAGGATATATACGTGTGTGAATATATATTCACACAGTTAGGTAAAAAGTTAGAATAGCCAAGACATAAAATGAGATTAACCTAGCTAGGAACATAAAGGATAATTACAGTTACATGAGAAGCAAAAGAAATACCAAGAACAAGGTAGGCACATTACTTAATGATGAGGGAAAGACATTCACAGAATATGCATCAATGGCTGAAATGTTAAATGCTTTTTTTGTTTCTGTTTTCACTAGAAAAGCTGGCAACTAACATAGTGAACATCAGTGTAAATGGCGTAGGATCTGAGGCTATAATTGGAAAAGAACAAGGTAAAAGTTATTTAGACAAGATAGAAACCTTCAGATTTTTGGAGCCTAAAGAAATACATCTTAGAATACTTCAAGAACTGGCTAAAGAAATCTCCAACTCATTAGCTATTATCTTTGAAATCTTGTGTGGAATGGGAAAGATATCTAAGATCTGGAAAAAAAGAGAATACAGTACTTACTTATGGGGTACGTATAGACTACAGGCTTTTTTCGACAGAGGCTTTGTTGATAGATACTGTTGACAAAGCCTCTGTTGAGAAAGAGCATCTAGACTCCAGCCAGTTCTGTTGACAAAGCAAGCCACTTTTTCAACAGAGAGTCTAGACACTCTCTTTAGAAAATGCACAGTGTGGATGCAATAGTGCCTTTTTTCAACATAACTCTGTCAAAAAAAGGTGTTATTCCGCATAGAATTAGGTTTACTGCCGTCAGCAAAACTGCCGCGTTCTGTCGATAGAACTCAGAGGTAGTGTAGACGCAGGTATAGTTTTGTTGACAAAACCCTGTAGTCTAGACACACCCAGGAAAGGAAAATAAAGACAACCAAGGGAAAGAGATGCCTCAGCTTTGATTATTGATTATCCATTATCTTTCTGGATATTACTTATTACAATCTGTAAGTACCTAAAAGATAACTGGGTAATAACTAACTGCCAACATGGATTTGACAAAAACAAATAATGTAAAACCAACCCAAAATACGTTGTTGGCATGGTAATGACCTTATGGATGGAGGGAAGCAGCAGATGTGGCATATGTCAACTTTTAGCAAGGATTTTGACACGGTTTCATACAATCTAGAGAAACATAGCCTAGACAAAGCTACTATAAAGTGGGTATTCAAACTAGCTGGGAAAACACACTCAAAATGCAGGGATCTCCTCTGGATCTGGTTCTATTAAGTATTTTCATCAGTGATTTGGATAATGGCATAGAGAGTACACTTATAAAGTTGCAGACATTACCAAGATGGAAGAGGTGGCAGGTGTTTTGGTGGATGAGATTAGAATTCAAAGTCATCTTGATAAAGTGGAGAAATGGTCTAAACTAAATAGGATTAAATTTGAGAAGAACAAATGCAAGTACTACACTTAGGAAGGAATAATCTATTGGACAAACACAACATGGAAATTACTGCAAGAAAGGATCTGAGGGTTATAGCAGATCTTAAAGTAATTATGAGTCAAAAATGTAATACTTTTGCAAAATAAGCAAATATAATTCTGGAATGTATTAACAGAAGAGTTGCAAGCAAGACACAAAAAGTAATTATTCTGCTCTACTCCACACTAAAAGTCTCAGCTGCAGTATTATGTCAGTTCTGGGTACCACATTTCTGGATAAATGAGGACAAATTGGAAAAGGTCCAGAGAAGAGCAACAAAATAAATCAAGACTTAGGAAATTTGGCCTATGAGGAAAGATTGAAAAGTTGAAGGTGTTATTGTCCTTCTTATCCATTAAGAAATGGATAAGCAATTAGGGTGTGTCTACACTGCCATCCTAATTTGAACTAGGGTGGCTAATGTAGACGTTCAAACTTGCAAATGAATCCCGGGATTTAAATATCCCGGGCTTCATTTGCATGTTCCTGGGCGCCACCATTT
>CM057845.1:257932796-258004434 GCA_030068395.1 Apalone spinifera
TGGGCTTCATTTGCAAGTTTGAATGCCTACATTAGCCACCCTAGTTCGAACTAACATGGCAGTGTAGACATACCCTTATGGACTTACCTTGCACCTGAGGAAATTTAAGTTAGATATTAGGAAAAGCTTCCTAACGGTAAGGGTTGCTAAGCATTGAAACAAATTATTTAGAGGGGTTCTGGAATCTTGTTAATTGGCAGTTTTTAAGAACAGGTTAAACTAATCCATCAGAGATGGTCTTGATCAGGGCTACTCAACATGCGTCCTGTTTGTTTGCGGCCTACAGTGCACTTTGGGTTTACTCAGGTCTCAACTCACAGTGTTGAGTGGAAATTGGGTAAATATTGCATGTTATTAATATCAGCAAAACTGACTTAAATGGGGTCTGTGTGTGGTGTAGTCTTGCCTTAATCTTTGTATTCATGCCTGTCAGTGTGAAAGAAGCTATTTGCATATATATTTGCATGTACATGCAACCACACTTCAGTTGCAACCCTCAGCATGTGCTGCATCATTGTGGCCCCAAGAGCTTCCAAAGTTTAGTAGCCCTGGTTTAGTTAATATCAGTGCAAGGGAGTGGCCCTTTTGACGTCCTTTCCAGTCGTACATTTTTTTTTCCATAATTTCAGACTGGGACTTAAATAGCACTGCAGCTATCTTGCCCATGGGTCTCGTCTTTCCTGGACTTCCAGTCCCTCAATATGCTTTCAAAAACCATTAAGGTAAAAACCTGGGAAGCCTTTGTCATAGAATGGTTAATCTTAAAGGCAATTCATGTAACATATGGGCACACAGGGCTGCCTTTCATCACTTATGCTGAAGTTAAGAGCAAGATTACCAGATGAAATAGTTTCCATGAGCTTTTCTGCTTAATAGGATTTTTAGAACGCTCCTTTCTTTTGTATACCTTGTATCTTCTATCCACACTGACCCCTGTGAACACTTCATGGTTTATGTTTTAATACTCAATATTTTTTCTTGGGTTCATATAATTTTAGCTTTATTGGTTATTTGTGACAATAATAAAACATTTTAAAAACCAAACTTTGATTATACAAAACATTTTAATATAGGCATATATGTCTATAACTAAACCATATATTCATATATGTCTATAGTTGAAAGGTGTGTCTATCAATTTCTATATACATTCTTACATTCACCTATAGAATTAAGTCACTTTCAAAGGTAAAGATAACACACTGAGAGGGGTAGCCAGGTTAGTCTGTATCTGCAAAAACAACATGGAGTCCCATGGACTTTAAGGACTAAGGGTGCATCTACACAGCACCCTAAACTATGCAAATTGTGAATCTTATTTCAATTGTATTTCAAAGTAGCTTAATTTGAAATTTGGCACAACTACACAGGACATCCCTTAACCCTTGTGGAATGAGGGATACAGGGATGCAGAAATAGCTCGCCCATTATTCTGAAAAATATTTTTAAAAAACAGGTGCATTTAAAAGACATGGGGTAGCTATTTTGGGACACCTCCAGTATACCAAAATAACCAATGCTGCCTACATGTACCCTAGCTGGTTTATTTGGGCATAAGCTTTCATGGGGAAAAAAACCACTTCGGGAGCACATGCTCCTGTCAGCTTCTCTTACTTCTCAAAAACTGAGGGGGCGGCCCTCAACATTCGATTTGGAGGTCTGCATTAGACCTGCTACATTGAACACTAGAAAATCAAGCTCTGGAAGGTTGATCTTCCCTGTAGTATCGACAAACATTAGGCTATGTCTACACTACCAGGTTATTTTGAAATAAGTCATTTTGAAATAACTCCTGAAATAACTATTTTGATAAAAGCTTATTTCTCTTCACAAGGAGGCATTATTATTTCAAAATAACCAGCCCCTTATTTAGAAATAACAGGCTTTTAATGTGAATGCTTTTCTTGTTATTTTTAAATAACATGCACCTATTGAATGTAGGACCAATGTTAATGAGGCCAGTTCAGTCAGGGTGGATGTAGCTCACCCCCCAGCCATTCATGGAGAGATGCGAGCACCCAGAGAAATTGCCTTTGTAGACAGATAACCATTCTAACTCCTTATGCAGTCCTAATTTGATTGTAAAAGTAGCCATCATTTTACACATACACACACACACACACACACAAAACCCAACCAAACCTTAAAAACCACACTGTAAAGAGAAACACAAGAGCTGCAATTGGAAGTTTAACACACAAAAGCTTATGCCAAAATAAATCTGTTAGGGTGAGTCTACATGGCACCTTGTCTCGAAATAAGCTACACAATTTGCACTGCGCAAATTGCACAGCTTATTTCAAGGTAATTTCAAAATAGCTTATTTAAAAATTTGGCACTGTCTACACAGTGCCAAATTTCAAAATAAAGCGCTATTCTGACAAGTCCCTTAACCCTTATGGAATGAGGATTACAGGGACAACGGAATAGTGGACCCGTTACTTTGAAATATATTTCAAAATAACAGCCACGTTGAAAGATGTGGAACAGCCATTTTGGAATATTGCTGATATCCTGAAATTGTTCCACTGTCTAGCCTGAGGTTCTAAGTCTACGTTTACACTGCAGTGCTATTTCGGGATACCAGAAGTATCTTAAATTAGCTCTTCTGCGTCTTTTGAGAGTGCCCGTTATTTGAAAATAGATTTCTAAATAATGGGTGTGCTATTCCGGCAACCCTTATTCCATGAGTGTTGAGGGAAGTTTTGGAATAGCACTTTATTTTGAAATCTGGTGCTGTGTAGACAGCCCCGAATTTCTAAATAAGTATTTTGAAATTACCCTAAAATGAGGTACACAATTTGCATAGCACAAATTGCATAGCTTATTTTGAGGTAAGGGTGCAGTGTAGGTGTACCCTAATCTCTCAGCTCAACAACAAATTAATAGAGGAGCTCTGAAGAGAGGTTTCATATATCTGAGGTTTGATTCTTGTTATAAAATGTTTCAGTTTGTTTACCAGTATAGCACAATGTATTATAAATACTTAAACTAAACAAACAACATTTTCTACAAATTATTCCCTTCTTTGATCCTGTGAAATAAAGTCAGTAGGACTACATAGAATTTAGGGCGCACTGACTGTATACTTATACTGACTGTATCCTAATTTATCTGTCGAGATACTGCTCCATTAAGATGCACTGTAATGTAGATGCTGTGGGCACGTCTATGCTAAAAAGTTAAGGTGACTTGATTTAAGTTGACACCCAGCCACCACAATAAGTAAGGCAGTCATGTGTGTCTGTACCATTCTCATTGAATCTATGGTGTGCATCTTCACTAGCACTGCTTTCATCTCTGCATAGAACAGTGCACAGTGGGTAGCTATCCCACAGTACAACAAGTTGAAAGGGCTTTGGGGATACAGAAGTGGGTCTGGCCCACGAAAGCTCATCACCTAATAAACCATCCTGTTAGTCTTTAAAGTGCTGCATAGTCCTGTCTTTTGTTTCAGCAAGATCAGACTAACATGGCTACCTCTCTATTACTATTCATGGGATCAATACATTGTTGCAGTGGAGAATGGACAGAAGTCTTCAAACTCCCATGATGCTCTTTCCTTTCTGCTCCCCTCTCACCCCCGATATAAATACTAAACAACTGATGGGTTTTGTGCGTTTTTTCCCCAAAGCCTGGCCTAACCTCATGTAGGCCATGGCTAAAGAATCATGGACCTTACTCAGCTGTGCACTCCTGTTGTGACCATTACAAACATCTTGCCCCTTTATCCTGCAGTATTTCCACAGCTGAGACAGGAGCTGATGCATGGAGCATTGTGATGTGATTAAAGCAGCCCCCCAGCAAACCACACAATGAAACAATTCCCAGTTGCTGCTGGCAGTCATGCATCAGCTAACTGGGTCAGATTACATTGTTATGCAGCTATGAGATAATGAGCAGTAGCTGCAGAACTTCCTAATGCAGAACACTTTCCTGAAACTTTGGGCAGCGCTTTCCCCTTCCCTGAAGTGCAGTAACACTAAAACGAGTCTTGCTCTTACAGAAAAAAAGGAGTGGTGACTGCTTTGTAGAAGCTTACCACACCAGACTATTACCAGTCAGCAGAGAATCAATTCAGAGTTGGTAAATCCACTATGGGAGCTGTTGCAATCCAAATATTTAGGGCCTTTAATCAACGTATGCTAAGAAGGGCACTGATTCTGTGCAACTCAAAGAAAATAGTGGATAGTTTTGGTGAGATGGCTTTCCTTAACTGGGGTGGGGCAATAGATGCCAAATATCTTGGCACCCGAGCAGTTTGCCAAACAGTACATCAACCAGAAGGGAGTACTTTCAATGGTATTGCAAGCACTGGTGAATCACTGACATCAGCATGGGATGATTGGGAAAGGTCTGTTCAGAAAGCTGCAATCAGGGACTTTCTTTCCAGATTGCAAAAAAGCTATTGATGATGTTGAAATGCTGGGAGTTGTCATGGGAGACCAGACTACCCCTTGCTCCCATGAAGCCATACACTGTCCACCTGGACAGCAGTGAGGACTGGTTCAACAATATGCTGAGCAAATGCAGAATATTGGTGGAATGTGCGTTTGAACATTTAAAGGGTCACTGGCACTATTCGCTTATCAGCTTAAACCTTAGTAAAAGCAATATCCCGATTGTAATTAGTGGATGTTGTGTGCTTCATAATATCCATGAGGAAAAGGCAGAAAAGTTACTGTAGGAGTGGGATGTGGCAAGGGCTAGGCTGGCAGCTAATTTTGAGCAGCCAGATACCAGGGCAATAAGAGCCCGTATGTCTTCAGGAGGCTTAGAAAATCTGTTTCAGCAATCAACCACTGTAATGTGTGCCCCTTATTTGCACTGTACCTTCCCATCCCATCCCCTCCATTGCATATCTTCCCTTCCTCTCTCCCTAAACTCCAATGCTTGGAATAAATAAAGAGTATTTCATTATTGAAATGTTAGTTTTTATTGCACAAACATAAAGAAACTGAAAGAACAGGAAACTAACTTAACCTTGAGCCAATGTTGTGATAAAATTGGGAAGAAAGCAACCAAGTCAGCTTGTGTGAAAAAACCCAGAAGACTTAGCCATCAAAGGTCTTTGATTAAGGGGACTCTTGACTCCTTACAAAAACCCACTGGAGAGGGGGTGGGGGTGGTTGGTTAGTTCCCAGTATCAAAAAGGAAGGAGAAGGGTCTTTGAGAAATCAGGATGCTGAGATCAACAGCCCCCTGGAACAAGAGAAAGAGGGAAGAGGTCAGCCTGACTGCCAGGGCTGGCAGGCCAAAGAGGGAGTGAGGAGTCTAGGGCGTGTCCTGTTCTCCGTGTCAGCTAAATTTACTGGATCAGACTGACTGGGGATGAAATAAGGAGACAACATGTGCCTGAGCTGAGCAGAGGAGGAGGAGGAGGAGTGGGTGAGGGGAAAGGAGAGCCATGCCAGCCAGAGAGAGGCAGAGACACAGTCCAGGAGCAGATCCATTCTGGGAAAAGCCTGGAAGCCACAGAACCTGAGACACAGCTGAGAAGCAGATGGATGCTGGGAGGAGAGCTGCAGACAGAGATTCTGAGACAGAGTGCAGAGAGCTGATCCATGCTGGAAGTAGGGCTGCAGCCACGGAGCCCTAGCTATTCAATTAGCCAGTTTACTGTGCCAGCCATAGTGAACATGTCTCAATGGCATAGGAGATGGACGTTGTTGTGCAGCCTTTCCAGAAACTCAAGTTGGGAGCACAGGTGGGGCATTCCCTATCCCTTTAGCATTATGGATGTCCCTTCGAGACCAGGGACCAGCACTAAGCCTCCCAAATTGTGGGCTTTGTCCAAGTCAGCTTTGGAAATATTTTATTTCAAATTTTTTTAAATAAAAGGTTTTATTTCATTTTGAAGAATCTCCAAAATGAATGGATTGAAAATGACTTTATAAATGTCATTTTAAAACATTCAAAATGGTGTGTTTGTCCTGTTTTGGTGAGGAATGGGAAAAACATAAATTTCAGTTTCAAACCATCCTTTTTTTCCCCATCCAGATATTTCAATTTGGTCACTGAACCAAAAATTCAATTATTTGCTGAGGTGTACGCTATACAGTGTTCATTTGCTATTGATAATCGTGTAAAGTTGCTTCCTTCAAAACAACCTCCTATCTTGATATTTCTTCGCAGAGGGAGAAGCATAGAG
The DNA here is from genome assembly GCA_030068395.1 of Apalone spinifera. Taxonomy (NCBI): domain Eukaryota; kingdom Metazoa; phylum Chordata; order Testudines; family Trionychidae; genus Apalone; species Apalone spinifera. Next base: position 257,938,948 of record CM057845.1, read on the forward strand.
CACCCCAGGAACACAACATATTAAGCTGAAGAAAATCAATATACATCCTTCAAAAACAAAATAGTTATTCTATAAGATATAGAGAGGCTTCCAGCTATTTGGGAACAATGGAATTTTCAGTTCAAATAAAATGGTTAGGTTTGGAAAAGATTTTGTATTATGTAATTAAATTGACATAATTATTCTTTTTTAAGATTGCAAACTTATTGAGACAGAGAATCTTTCTTTTTCTGGATTTGGCAATTCATTATATATTTTAGGCAGTATTAAAATCCAATAAAACAATAATTCTAATACTTAGTCCACTGTACTGAAACAATACCTTTTTTTTCTTTTTGAAATCAATCAGAAATAGCATTTAAAATGGGTGGAGAGAGAAATAGAGATTTTGGGGCTCAGAGATTGAGCACTGGACTTTATCAAGATTTGGTTTTGAACTAGTGATTTAGGGCTGTTCTAAAATTTTCCATTTAATCTATTTTTTCAAACAGAAGATGAGGGATGTGTTGTTTGTATGGTTTTTCTTATGAAAATTTCCACTTTCCACCCAGAAAAAGTAAAATGTATCACAAAATCCACTAAGAATTTCTATATCAGTAAAAACAAACCCTAATGTTCTACTACAGTATACTATTGGAGTCACAGTTCAGGTACTTCATATCCCCATTCTTTTCTATGGACTGATCTCCTCAGATAGATTACATATCCATTAGAACATTTATCAGGCATTGCTCAGATCCCTAAAGAGGGGCTCACAGCAGGCAGCTAAGGTGTGGGGGTGCAGGAATCAGGGCAAGGGCTTGGGGATGTGGAGGCTCAGGGAAGGTGGGGTTTCAGGACTCAGGGATATAGTATGAGGAGGGACTCTGAGTAGGCGGCTGAGTGGGTGAAGGGGCAGGACTCTGAGATGTGGGGTAAGGAAGGGCTCATGGCAGGGAATGGGGGTACAGGAATCAGATCAGGTGCTAGGAGGCTCAGGGCAGGGAGTGGGGGGTGCAGGATGTTGGATAGTTCTCAGGGTCACAGGTTTCCCTGGGCTGACTGGGGTGGTAGGGGCTGCGCTGCCTGGCTGTTGGATCCCTGGGGCTGGCTGGGGCAAAGAGGGACATGCTAGCTGGCCAGCATCTTACCGGCCCAGGAACCTTACCCAGGTACGGTGGCTGGTACCATCTAGAGCTCCATCCCCAGATGGTCACTGTCTTACTGATGTACCTGCCCTCCTGTGGTCATTCTGCAGTATAACTGTGCTTGCTAGCAGACCCCTTCCTTTGTGTTTTATGAGAAACAATCATATTCCAGGCAAATCCCATTGTCCTAGCACAACCAAACCCTGATCTCGCTTTAAGTTAGGATAAGAGGAAGCTGCACACCAAATTTGGTGGTTCTACCTCTTACCGTTTAGGAGGAATTATTGAACAGACTCACAGATGCACGGACAGACAGGTAGACAGATTCACAAATGCTCTCAAATATTATACACCATAGATACAGAATTCTCATGATATACCAGGGAGATATAATCTGAGCAGGCCTTCTGGCTGATTGAGGATAAATGGGAAAATAAGGCACCCAAATTAACGCTCCCATGAAGCACTGTGGTTATTTTAAAAATAAACGCTTTCGGTTATTGATTTTTTCATTAAAGAGTCAACATTTTCCCCAGTGGCAAAAAAAATATTTCCAGCTATATCAATTATCAAATTCAAAGACCAAATATGCCCCCCTTTAGCTGTACTTCATGATAATCCAGTCGTTTGGCCGTAGTTTTCTCTATGATCACTTAAAGGACTTGGAATTTCAAGTTATAAAATGGTAAGTGTGGGGATGAAATTGTGACACTAAATCTATTATTTTATCCCAGAAAAAGTGAAGTCAATTTGGTTGGGATTTTGAAGGAAAAGGTTATTTAATATTAGAAGGGTATTTAATCTACCAGAAAGGTGTAACAAGAACTAATGGCTGGAAGTGGTAGTCAGAAGGAAAAAAACCCACTAAGTTGTAGAAGGATACAGAGTTGTTATACATTTTAACATATTTCCTAGTAAACAAGGGACTATAGTTTATTTATTTTCCTCTGGGAAACAAGTAGGGGAACAACAATGAGTTCCAGCCTTCTTTTAGATGGCTTGAAATTCTGCATAGAGAGGAACTTGACTCCATTGCTCAGAAAAATCCGAGCTTGCCTGCTGAGTAAATCACAGACATTACATCAGTATCAGGCTGACCCAGCTTTGAGATACTGGGAAAACTGCTCCTAGGAACACCCTTGTACTAAAAATATCTCATTAATAAATCATATCATAAGTCTGTAGCATTATACTTCCTTAGTAACAAGGTGGTTTGATTTAATGGAAATGAGCAAGCACATTTTGGTTATTGCTAAGGTTAATGTAAAATGAATGCATGCATTATTATGTAAATAAGATACATGGAAACCTCACACATGCCTACTGCAGTAACATGAAAGACACATTAGGTGCGATTAAGAGTTTGTGGATTGAAACAACATATACACAATTAGGCAACGAATGTTAGAATAAAAGGAATGCATTGAAGCACATCTTTAATAATTTTGCTCTCCATCCTTCCTAATGTTTGCAGCCACTATGGCTGTTAAATAAATCTTTTGTTGAATACATCAAAACACCTGCAGGCCTTTGATAAAAAGCTAATGGAATTCAGAAAAAAATGTTAGCTTTGAGGAGAACTTGCATGTATAAGAAAAGAACTGACCTTTTAGACTTTGGCATATCAGAGGATGAAGTAACTTGTTTTTTAACACACAGCAATCGACCAAGGTCTATGAAATATCTCTTTTTAACCATTGTTCAAAAACTTTTCACCAGCACTTGTCAGGCAAAACGTTACAAGCAGGCATTTTTGTCTGTAGCAAAACACAAGAAAATAAATATTTCTGCAGATTGTTTGACTGGTGTTGCTACAAATGAAATGGATTTTCCAAAATAAATTTCTGAAGCTCATCCTGCCTTGCTGCAGTGTCCAGACTAAGGTATTACTGGAGAAATAACAGGAAAGTATATTGATTTGTCAAATACCAAATTAGTCAATATCAACTTAAGTTAAACTTTTCTATACATGTGTAACTGTACTATGGAGATGTATGTTGAGTAGGTCTCTTTAAAAGTGAAGAATGCAATTCCAGCTCGGTTTTAAATCAATGATAGTTTTGCCATTGATTTTATTAAGGACAATATCACGCTTAGGATTTGGATCAGATTTTCCCACTCTTAATCACCTATTCTGTGAGTAGTCCCATTGATTTCAGCCAGGATACTCACAGAGATTTAGATTGTCCCAGGCTTTATTTGACAATGCAGAGGAGTGAGGGGGAGTAAGACACCCCACTTTAACTCCCTTAAAGGGGAGGCATAATCTTCTTACTTGATACTCATTGATGTAAACACCAGGAGAGGTGGAATGTCAACAAGTAGACGGGGACCCCAATCTGTGCAATGGCCAATAACCAGAGTACATGATTGGATACACAGGGTAGAGTAATCAGTCCCACAAAACTGGGTGAAACAATTGACCTCTTCCCCAAAAGAAGGGGGACTGGAAAAAGGACTGTGACTTTGGTATGTTTACACTGCACAAAAGATGTTCCTAACTCAGCGTCGTTAGCCTCCATTAGTTAATTAACTTGAGTTAAAGCAGCAGTGAATACAGTAATAAGAAGGGCCTAAAATAAGGTCTGGGGAAATGTTATCAAGACTTTGCTAATATAAAGCAAAGTTGAGCTGTGAGCAAGAGGCAGGCCCTGTTCACAGAATCTGACATGAACAGAGATGATATTGCAGAAACACACATACTTAAGAGGTATTAGGCACAAGTCATATAAACACATTCCAGAAGGTTGATACCAGAACATCTTGGTACCAACACCTTCCCCATAGATAACAAGAATAAAATGACTCATCCTAAGGATATGGTAAGGATGACTGAGAGGAGATATGATAAACTTAAAAAACAACAAATAATCTGGTAGCACTTTAAAGACTAGCAATATACCTAAAAGAGTGGTATAAAGAGGAGGGAGAAAAATTATTTCCCTTAATCTCTGATAATAGGACAAGAAGCAATGGGCTTAAATTGCAGCAAGGGAGGTTTAGGTTGGACATTAGGAAAAATGCCCTAACTGTCAGGATGGTTAAGCAGTGGAATAAATTGCCTAGGGAGGTTGTTGAATCTCTATCTATGTTGATTTTTAAGAGCAGGTTGGACAGACATCTATCAGGGATAATCTAGATGGTGCTTGGTCCTGTAATGAGTGCAAAGCACTAGACTTGATGACCTCTCCAGGTCCCTTCCAGTTCTAATATTCGATTATTCTATGAGGGACAGTGATGTTTTGATTGGCACCCAGATATGTCAGAGAATGGCAGCCTGACACATCAGGAGTGATGCAGAACTTTTTTATATTTGTCTTTACAGATGTATCTCAGAGGGGATCTCTTTGTCCAGGCTAGTGGGCAGTGGAAAGTCCCACCACTGTCTGATCGGAGTCCAATGCAATGGGCATACACATGCTGGTATAACTATAGACATCCAAAACAGGGAGCTAAGACTGTGCTTCATTGCCAATAAACCTGGCCTGGCACCTTCATACCTTATCTGATATTGTGGTCAGCGAGGGTTCTCTTGGGGTCTGCTGTGGTGACAAAGACAATGCAACTTGGGGTTTAACTCAGAGTAGTAGGTTTTTATATGAGCCTAGAATTGAACTCAACTTGGTAATCCAGGCTAGGAACTAAAGTGCGGTGTCTTCACTGTATTTTAACCCAAGATAGCTACTCTGAGTCAAGAATACACTTTGCAGTCTAGACATATCTTGAATCACAGTTCCTTCCCTGGCTTGCTCGTGGGGCATTACAGCCATATACTGGCCCTTATTCAAGGCAGGGAAGAGTTATGATCTGATTAAGGTATGATGAGTAAAGGAGGCCAAATATGGTCCTCACTATGGTGTAAAAATACCTTACTGCATTACACATTCTAAACATAAATGTCACAGTGAAGTCAATATTGCAGTGTAGTATTTGTTTAATGCTGTCTATTACAAGTACACTTGCTTGCAGCACTATCTTTACTGGGACTGCTTAATACCTATATAGACATTGGTGATCTCTGTGGAATGAAGTGCAGTCACACAGCAGAGTGGTTTTAAAATCAGATTAATTAAAAACAGAGTGTAAGGTCACAATGCATTTATCCTGCCAGACTGAATTCAGGATTGCCATGTGTGATCCAATCTCTCACTACAGTGAAATGTTTTCCATCAGTGAGCCACAAATTAATAGCTTGTATGATAAATAGCACTATTTTGTCATATTTAATTCAGACATGGATTTGTCTAAATATCAGTATCCAAATCCAAATCAAATCCAATCCCTACCTTCTGGCATGACCAAGAGACTAATTGCAGTTGATCTGAAAACTTCTCTAAAAATTTGCACACACATCTATATTATGGAATAAATAGCCTGTTTTCATGTGATGCCGGGTTCCCATGCCTGTTGTTTAAATTCAATTGTTTAAAATTGATACAGATTGTACTCAGAACTAAATTAAAAAGGATCTTTCTCTTCATCTCTTTTTCAGCTCCCTTTCCCTATTGCAGTAATGAGGAACCAACATCCTTTTTGCCTCGGGCATGATAACTTGTTGCTTTATTTAGAACCATTCCACACAGTTGTACTTCAGCTAAATACGAGCTTGAATTTATAAGTAAATGTGGGTTATTACTGCATCTGCATTTCTGTTTTTTTAGAGAGTCCCTCTCCAAATCCTCTTCTCTCTCCAAACCTTTCTCTGAAGTCTGTCAAAATGCATCATGTGCCAGGATAGGGAACCAGCCCAAGTCTTCACAAATATTTTCTGCCATTACAGTAAAATGAAAGCAGCTCAAAGGTAAAAATAAAATTGAGATTCCAGGCACTGGACTGGCGGCAACTAGCTGCATTCCTGAGGTGACACTAAAGGTCCCCATGGGAAGGTGCTCACTGAACAGCAATAAAGCAGCCTTTGTTGGCTAATTCCCAGAGCAGCAATAGCTTGACACTAGCCAAAAGCAAAGGCAAAGAAGGGGATAGAAATGGGCGGAGGAGACTAGGAATATAATTACAATACGTCTGCATGGAAAAAGAATATTAGAAGAGAGATGTCAATAGCCCCAGGTAATTAGAATTGTTATGATTTCTGTTCTTTTGTGTAAACCTATATTCAGAGAGGAATTTGAACAGGTTTGAAATATATCTTGATGCTAACTGGAGCCATTCTACTTGAGAACACGGTAGCATTTGAAACAGTTTATATCTGTTTTTTTACCATGTCATTTCTGCAGTACTGCCATTTTGTACAGGGAGGTAGGAACTTAAACAGAGAGAATTAACTTCCTGTGGGTGGCTACATCCAATTTTCTCTCTTGGCCCATTCCAGTTGTGTGTGCACAGTGTTTTAATCTATATTCTCCCAGTGTGCTCTTTCAGTCAATTACAATTAAATGTTTTTCGCTAGATTTTTTTCTCAATAAGACTTAATCATTTCCAAGCAAGGTTTAATTATCTCTCTTCCTTCAAAGAAGATAAGTCTATTTTCTCAGAGTTTAGCTAAATTAAGGATTTTTTTAAAAACATAGAGAATTTTCAGACACTTTGGGTGCTTTAACTGAGGGGGAAATCTGTGGGGGACACAGTAGCCCATTTAAAAATAGACAAGGACCAGTGTATTAGGGTGGCACTCACCTCTCACAAGCACTCCCCCTTGGAAAAGCATATGTGACCACATTTTCTGTGCCTTGTGGTGAGTCTTCAACAACTCAGGCATCTGGCTAAATCATACACCAGCTGTATGTGAAATAAAAAGCAAACCCCTTTCAAGGTAGAAGTCCAATAGGGAACACTCTTAGTATTTCCTGAAACATCTCTGTATCTGCAGACGTATCCCTGGGTTTGCTCCTCAATCAGTCCAGCAGGACCTATCACAGTGCCCCTTTTCAAACTCTCTGTCAGCCACTTCTTGGCTTTCTCAAAGGCTGTCTAAACTACATCTCTTTTCTCAAAAAAGGGATGTAAATTAGACACTTTGAAATTGCAAATGAAGCCGGGATTTAAATTTCCTGTGCTTCATTTGCATAATGGCAGCCGCAGTTTTTTTCGAAAAGGGGCTTTTCAAAAGAAAAGCGGCTGTTTAGACGGGGATCATTCGAAAATAAAACCCTTTTTTGAAAGATGCTGTACTCCTGAAAAAACTGTCCATGCTCTGGTATAGTGCAGTAGCCCAGGGATCCCACCCTGGAGAAAATGTCTCAACATCTTTCTGGCCCCAGTTCAACTGCTAGTTCAACACCAAAAGACTTCAGTTCACCATTCTAGCATTCAACAAAAGTCTAGGCCACATTCCAGATGGCTAAAGTGGAGGATCAAGGTGCATCCACAACTCGAGATTCCAGCCCAAGGACCCTATAGATAGCAGTCATCTGCCACATTCTCTTAGATAAGCTTTGTTACTGCTACAGTTCCCTGGGATACTTCCCCATGTCCCCAACGTCCTTGCTTCAGGGGACTTGTCCTTGTGGAGTCCCAGCTGCCATCCCAGAGCCTTCTTGCTTGTCACTACTCTGCCAGCACTGATACGTCTGAGGTCCTGTAGCTGCCTTTGCCATCCAGGGGCATTCCTCTAGCCCCAAGATGGACTTGAATGCACCCTGGTCCTGCATAGAGCTCTGCACAGATATGAAATATATGTCCACAGACATGGGTATCCATGAATGTAAAGCATATATACATGAAACAAGCAGTGTGACAGGCCATCACTTGCAGGAGCCTTAGAGGTGCTCCTCCAGTGTAGCTGTACTGCCCTTATCTCCAGCCTGGGAGCATGCAAAGTTCTAGCATACATTAGTGTAACCAGAAACAGCTGCCAGTGACCTGCAGGTCTGGGGGTGATAAAGCCACATCAGAAATATATATTTTTTTTACCCATGCAGGGCTCTAGCCCTACAGCTCTTTTTATAATACCTTTTTGGGCTCTGATTGGCTGCTCCCTGCAGACCTTCAGATTGGCTTAGTCCCACACAGCCATTCTAGGCAGCTTTTATGCTAAGGATGTTAAATAGCGAGTAATTTACTAGTAAAGTAGTCCATGGAATTTCCATCAACTACTAGACAGGCACTTCCGCATTCCTTCTTTGAAATGTACAAGTGCATTTCCAAAGAGGAATGCGGAACTCCATATGCAGCCTGGGGCAGGTGGGAAGTCCCTCTGACTGTGGGCTGCATACGGAGTGCCAGCATTGAAATGTACAAGAGTCCCCCAGCAGGGGCTCTTGTGCATTTCAAAGTGGAAGCGCCCTCCTGGAATCTGGGGCCAGCGAGGGATTTAGAGCCCCCCACTTACCTGGGCTCCATGTGGCGCTGCTGCTTTGAAATGCCATGCAGAGCCTGGGGTCAGCTGGGGACTCCCCAGCTGACCCTGGGTTCCACGTGCATTTCCTTGGCGTATCAAAGGGGCAGCATTGCCGCACAGTCAAGCCAGAGATCAGCTGTGTGGTGCTGCCCATTTGAATGCCGCCTCAGCATTTCAAAGGGGAAGTGCCACACAGCTGATCCCAAGATCATCTGTACAAACCCGGGTATGGGCTCTGTGCAGTGCTGCCACTTTTAAGTATCCCCTCTTCAGCCTGCTTTGCTGCCTCTATCTGATAGAGGCAGCGGGGGTCGAGGGGAAAGGGAAGGATCAACTAGTAGACTGGACTATCCTATAAGCTTTTGCTTATCAGATAGTTTACTAGTCCTTAACATTCTTATTTTACGCTGAGGATGAGTTATTTATAGGAGTAGTTAAATACAGTACTTAGCTGAAAAACTCCAGTCATCTGAAGAAGTGGGCTGTGCCCACGAATGCTCATGATACCATCTACATGTTTTGTTAGTTTATAAAGTGCTACCAGACCAGTTTTTGTTTTTTAAGTTTATCTTGTACAGACTAACTCGGCTATCCCCTGGAGCTTCACACCAGTACAATTAACAGAGGGCCTTGAAATTAACAGAGGGACTACTTGGTTTATAACAGAGCCCTGAAAGAGTATCATATATACAGAAAGAGTTAAAAAGAAACAAAAGGAAATTCCCATTGTTAAGGTTTATTATTTGAGTTCTGCTGGTGAATTTCAGTTTATATTTGTTCTATTATTTATAGGAGGTAAATGTTGGGATAGATCCTTTTAGTAAGGTATGATGTAGAAAAAGTGCTGTGAGGCACTGGTAATTATTATAGCATAGATTTTGTAGGCATTTATATTGATGCTCAGGAATATACAAGTCTCAGGCCAGGTGTGATTTGTTTTATTATTGCAATGTTGAAATCAATAAAATAATCCCAGCCTTTTAAATTTGAGAGCATACAGATGCATAGATAACAGTGAGTACATTTAAAATGTTCATTCTGGTTCTAGAAATATTACCCATTCTATTACTGATTCTGATTTTAAGTATAGAGAGTATTTGTGGAACCAATAACAACTCTAAATGTGTCTATGCATTCATAGTTACTATGCTCACGCACATGCTCCCAGATTTTTTTTAAAAAACCTTCAATTTAGAGCTAAATTTGCTAAAGTGTCACAATTTATAGAAAAAAGAAATATAAAAATATGTTAACATTAATTACACTTTAATATAGTTATGTATAGAAATATTGAAGGAGAGGATATTGATTTTAATACCATTGGACAAATATTTAGATGTGAAAAAATCATATTAAAGCTTCTATTAATAGTCATATTTCTGACCCCAAAATGTAGCTACCAATAAACACAGCATTTGCTCTTTCTGAATTAAAATAAATAAATAAATAAAAGGCTTCAAATATTTGTTTCAAGGAGTTAATCACTAATATAACTGCAGTAACTATAATTGTCTTGTACTGATTCATAAACAACTTTTTAAAGGTCTCTGGTACACACTTCTTAAAATTGCCAAATACTAACACTTTAATTATAGAGTTAGGTGGGCTGTTCGCAGAAAACAAAGAGTTTGTTCATTTCCTCCTACAGGAAAACCCACGGGAGGAGTTAACAGAATAGAAAGGAACCCTTTTTGAGATTCTCTTCCACACCTTGCACAGTAAGCTATAGTTTTGGTCTTCAAATCTTTGTGCTCTCACTGTCTTTGCTATCACCCTCCTCTGCTGCCTGACAGCATGGTTATAGCATGGTTCACTGTTGCAACCCTAATCATTAGTTCTTACATATGCCTCTATAGTAGGGATATGTTTCCCAGATTAGGCATCTACATCTACATCTACATATACATTTGCAAGTGTCTAACCTCTTATGTGCACACAAATCATTCATTTGTATATGCACAGAGTCAGTGAAGCAGGTACCTGGCTATTGATATGGAGAAATTTGAATATGCACTATGGGGCTTGAATACAGTATACAGTTACACTTTGATTTTGAAAACAGTGAGTCAATATATTTAAGAAATAGGTACCTACAATTAGTCTCATGAATCCATAATTAGGTACCTAAACATACGGCCTGATTTTCAAAAGAGATGAGCATCCAACAGCTCCAACTGAATTCAAGGTGCATTAATAGGTGTTCTTGTGAAAACCAAGCCACTTATTTAGGTACAGGTACTTAAATATAGACTTAGAAGCCTAGACTTAACCACCCATATCTGAAAATCTTGGCCCATGCTATAGATATGTAAGCCCCTCAGTAAGATACTTTAGAGGATGGAACTCTCTGCCTCTCCTTGTGGAAGAAACGAGAAACGTCTACTTGCTGATAAGCATCATTTGTTATTTAGAGTGTATTTTTGGTAACCCAGAGTTTCCTATAGCGTGTGTTACGAGCAAATTTTGTAGTTTGTATTCTGCTTTTATAATTTATTAATTTAACCAGAATTGATGAAAGATCGTATGAATCCTACAACATGTACCCTGGAGAAAATGAGTCACTTTACCCTGAAAGGTGGTGAATGCTGGGCTCAAATCCCAAAATTCAAAAGGAAACTTAGAACAGGTGGGATTTGTTTAAGGCACAAGAGATTCTATCAAAGAGCAAGGAACTCTCTTCAGGAGTCTCTCTTGCTTTTAGACATCTTAACAAGAAATACTGAATCTGTGTAAAACTGATTGACCTGGACAAGACTGAAGGAAGAGAAGGGATTCTGCAGGGCCTGACCAGCAGGAGAGTGGATTGGATTAGACACTGGGGGATTGAATCGGGTAGTTGCATTTTGGAGAAACCACAAATCTCAAGGGCCTAGACTGAAGCAGATGGGTTGAATAAGCTTCCATCCAAGTACTCACATAACAACCATCAAGCTAGAGTTATTTTGGAAATAAGATCACAGATGTGTTGCAGCTGTGTGTTTTATCCAGAGGATGGGCCTACAAGAACTTGGGCATATGAAAAGGCTGGTAAGAAGGGATTTGCTCTGACCCCTTCCTTTTCTTACTGTGATCATTTTGTTTGATTATATCTCCCCTATACAAAAGTTGTTGTTTTCCATATTTCCAAGGACACTATGAGTTTATGAGATTTAAAATTCTGCAAACCAAGCGGTGAATGAAGTGGTAGGTGAAGCATTAAGCCACATGTGATATTTAGTTTAGAAGTGGTCACTAGACATATTATTCAACGTGGTCCTTGCAGCTGCCATTGACACCTGGCATAAGGGTTACAGATACAATAGCTAAATAGTAAGGCATCCTGTCTACATGTTTTATTATAGGCTTGGAAAATGTCATTTTTCTCTGAATGCTAACAGCTTCAGTTTCTCTATTGTGAGGCATCTATATTTTAAACTCACATGTTTATATGACCCTGGGCACTGAAGGAGCTCCAGGAACATATCCAGAAGCCATCTTGTATGCATTATTCAAGTCACAGATTTTGTCTTTCACATCCACTTAAAATAATCATTTTTGCTCAGAATGCGGCTGGGTATACCTGCTGGTGTCACCCAAAGTGTCTGAAAGTATTTTTATTTCCATGTGATTTTACTTGATTTTTTTCCCCAGGAATTTTGATTTCTACATGTCATACAAGGCATAAATGCGATGGAAGAGGCAAGAAATATGCTCTAAGCTTATATTAAATAAACCATTATGATTAGTAATTTAAGGCCTCGTTCTGCATGCCTTTCTTATGCTTAATTGTATTTACTCACATGAACAATACCTTTCAAGTGAATGGAACTGTTTGCTATTTGGTACTATTCAGTTTAAATGAAGGTTTAAGAATTGTGCCCTAAGAACCTGACCCCAAATACACGAGCCCATACTAAGGACTCTGGTAGGAATAGTCAGTGTTTTTGATACTTTCAAAACAAGTATGTAGACTCTGGACCTATTTCTTAACTGAATTATTATGGTTATATGCAAGCCTGATGATGGGAGAGGAGGGCAAAAGGGACAACTGCCCTGAGGCCTGGTGATTCATAAGGACCCGGGACTCCTGGCCACAGCTACTGCGCAGCAGTGGCAGCAGGAACCACAGGCCATTTAAATTGCCACCCGGGTGCCTTATCACGCACTCTGGGCAGCTCTCCCGGTTGAGGGGGTGGGGGAAGCAGACACAGCATGTCATGCTCCAGGCAGCACTGAGGGCTGGCTGGCTCCAGTCCTGCCCCCATCCACTTGAGGCCTCTCCCCTTCTAGGAGCACAAGGGCTCCCCCCCACACACACCTTGCCCACGGGCCCAGAAAATCTGTTAGCCCCCTGGTTGTATGCTTCCGCAACCCCCTTGACTTCGTATCACACCCAAAAATACACCTGAAGCTCTACATGAGAGACAGGGCCATATTTGTCCTGCCAAGCCTTTGAATCTGGCCTGCCAAGCCCTGAATCTGCCCACCCAGCCAGGACTCTCAGGCTGTGCCTAGACTACATCTCTCTGTTGACAGAGAAATGTAGATTAGGCACGTCGAAATTGCTAATGAAGCAGGGATTTAAATATCCCACGTTTCATTTGCATAAACATGGCCGCCACTTTTTTCAAAATAGAGCTTTAAAAAAAAAAGGTCAGTCTCGACGCGGAGCTCTGGAAAATAAACCCTTTTTCGACAGATCCTCTAAACCTCATTTTTTGAGGAATAGAGGATCTGTCGAAAAAGGGTTTATTTTCGACAGATCCGCATCTAGACTGCCATTTTTTTTCAAAAAAGCGCCGTTTAGAAAAAAAGTGGCAGCCATGTTTATGCTAATGAAGCACAGGATATTTAAATCCCTGCTTCATTAGCAATTTTGACGTGCTTGATTTTCATCCCTCTGTTGACAGAGGGATGCAGTCTGGATGTAGCCTCAGGTAGGAAGCAGCCTCAAGCCTTTCAGAGTGTCTGGCTGCTCCATGTGCCTCTCTGCACCATGTGCCAGGGGGAAGCTTCATGCACTGCCATGGCCCCCAGCACAATCTCTCAGCTTCCATTGGTCAGAACTGGGCTGCAGCAGGTCGAGAGCCTGCCTGAGGATCCTGCTGGCTGCTGGCAGGGAGCCTCTTAGGTAAGCACCTCCTGGTTGGAGCCTGCCTCTGGCATTCCATCCCCTCCCACACCCAAACTCCCTGCCGCAGGTCTCTGCCCTAACCCTCTGCACCCCAAGTCACAACTCCCTCCTGGACCCAGCACCCTCTCCCAGAATCCTCTTCTGCACCCATATCCCCTTCCAGACATTTCACCCTTATCCCCTGTCACAACACCCTCCATCATTTAAATTCACTCTCTGGTCTCATACCCTTTCCTACACTCCATCCCCTTACCCAAGCTCCCTTCAGCACCTAATCTCTGTTCCAGACCCTTAATCTCTCAGTTGGAAAGTGCAGCCCCTTGACCACTTACTAAAATCCTGGAGTGCGCCTCCCCCTCCAACAAAAATTATTGACTACCCCTGCTCTAAGTTGCAGAAAAATCTTGTTAAATATAATGAAATTATACTGGAAATAGGCTGCATACTCAGAATTATGCTAGATATTTTATACATTTCATGTGGCTGCATATTAACCTATTGTGGTGACTGTCATCTTGGCTTGAACACTGGACATAAAATCAAGGACTTTAAGCCAAAACACGAGCTGTCACTGCTTGAGCTTAAAAAATCAAAGCTTTGTATTTGCGGGCTGTAACGACTCATCTATTCTGTTTAGTGGGTTACACTGTCACAGTTTTACAATCCCTGAATTCCTACCTGTTCAATAATTATTTGATTTTCTGTGTCCCATCCTATAATTCTTGAGGCCTGAAGCTGCAGAGAGCAGACAGATTCCCATTGACACATGTTGGTGAATCTCTAGTGAAACTGCTCAGTGCTGCCTGAGAACTGCATGGACAGAAGCTTTATTGGGGAGGCAACTCTCTGCTGCTAGCATCTGTTCATCACCAAGAGGAAATTACTGAATTGGATAGGCTGCATTTGCATTTGTTATGTCACAAGCCTGGAGTGTCTAGTCAAAATGTAGTTAAGCTGTAAGTTGGGGGCAAGAAAACATTATTATCCTCATTGAGTAAAGAAAGGGCAAGAGAACAGCACAAAATGTACCTAGAGATGAGGGGTCATTCTGACACACTCTGCATTCTGGCACAGTTGGATAGAAAAGCCTGAACAATAACAAAATCTACTAGTATATGGAAATAACAAAGTGCTTCTGTTAAAAATGTTTCCTAGGTTCTATGTACCAGTACAATTATTTTTTTCTGAAGACTTGGTGAAAAGATGACACAGAGGCAGGCTTTGCAAACAGGATATAGCTTTGAGGCTGTACTTCTTTTAAGTAATGGACTTATTGAACTCTGGGCTTCACCATCCCAGAATAACAAACAGTTAATAGGGCATGGGGCAGGATGGAAGTGGCTACAGCAAGAACACAGTAACTTGTTGGATAGTGACGCCATGAATGGAGGGGACTGCATTTAAGAATATTTCCAAGACACCATGAGCAGTCGGGAAGCCAGTCTTAGTAGATATGTACAGATATGTGTGGCTTTCCTAAGTTTATTCTGAGTCTCTGTTTTCCCAGTTTTCTTTCTGTGTACAATGAACTCAATGTTTGGCCCTTGTGAAATATTGCCTATCAAGAGAAGAGGAGGTATTTAGCATTCCTGGAATTCTAACTGGGGGCTGGAACCATCGTTATTTGTCAATTATTTTGGAAGGAACCCCTAGAATGAACATGACCTTTTTTTTCTTTTTTTTTTTGCTGTTGACAACACCTTGCATATAGTTTACAATAACAACATATGAATTGCCATAGTGGCAGGCCAGTGTGCATCTAGACCTTGATTCAGAAACATGCTTAAGCATATGCTTACATTCATCTCTGTTCAGCAAAGAAGTTCACTAGAGCTGTTGGAAAAATAGGAGAATACATTCATAGAATCATAGAATCCAAGAGCTGGAAGGGTCCTTGAGTCCAGCCCCCTGCCCAAAGCAGAACCTACCCTAACTAAATCTTTCCAGCCAGGGCTTTGTCAAGTTGGGACTTAAAAACCTCTAGGAATGGAGATTCTACCACCTCCCTAGGTAACCCATTCCAGTACTTCACCACCATTCTAGTGAAATAAAACTGAGATTTGGACCCGGGGCCTTTGGCACCAAAGCTTCATTTTAAACAACTTTCATTGACCTCAATCATAGTTAAAAGCCATGTCTTCTGATGAATACAAATGCTTTTCTGAATAGGTGTCCCAATCTGTTACCTGCTGTATGACAGTGGCAGTACCACTTCAAAGGAAGGAGCAAGAAAAATAAAACCAGTTTTTAAAAAGAGCTTAGCACCCAACAGTTCCCAGTTAGAGCAGGCAATTCTGGAATAAAAAAGGAGAAATTGCTTGCTAATACCATCAGTCAGTGATTGGCTTATGCCCTGGAGCATGAGGGGTTATATTCCAGATCAATTTATTTCTTTAATCTACTATTTAATGTAACTATGGATGTTCTCATTATCCATTTAATGTCTTAATAATACAGCAATTAAAGAGTTTGAAAATGCTCATTGGTAGAGTGTTTTCCTTGCATGCCCTCTGGAGGTATTCAAGTCATTTGAGTCATAATTCAGCACGTTGAAAAATTCCAAATATGGGTTTTTCTGTTAATAGGCATTTTTGAATTTCTTGCATATGTATTTAATATTTACCCAATACGGAGTAATGGTTACACATCTGTTGGTAATAGGTAACTTTATCACTTAAAATGCTCCTAATTAGTTATGAAAACATATCCACTTGTATCGTTACTGATAGAAGAGGCACAGAAAATAGGCACATAGAACTATCTATAACAAAGTACTCATCTCTCATAGGTCCTGGAGCCCTGGAACCCAGTCAGCATTGATGCACTCTCCTCCGAACAGCACTGGGCAATCACGACTAGTGAGTGGGCTCTCCTTCATCCCAGTGGGCTGCATAATTGCCAGTGGTGGACAATCTTCTTCCTCCCAGCACTTTTGCAGCACCTGAAATCTGCTAATTCATGCTCCGTCCCACTCTTCCCCCTCCCTCCCAGACCTTGAATAGCTGCAAACAGCTGACTCATGGCATTCCAGCTCCAAGAGGTGGAGGTGTGGGGAAGCAGGGACAGAAAGTGAATCAGAAGATTCAAGGTGCTCCAAAAGTGCTAGGAGGTAGGAGGAGGCATAGGAAGTGTGGGGCTCCAGTGCTCCGGGGTGCAAGACAGATTATAAAGCGAGACAGATTGCATTTTCCTGTGGAAACACTGAAGGAACAGGGCTAAAGAAGAGAAGTGTGAGATTCACCTGACAAAGGTCCCACAATGACAGAGAACAGGATTTTCTCACTTCCACATGGAACAAGTGGAGGGAATCAATCCTTAGAAACTTCAGATCATTGGGGCAGGGGGGAGTCTGTGTAGATTTGGGTGACTGAATGCAGGACTTGTGTTTCTGAACTTGTCCCAGGACCTTTAGCTCATAGTGTGTCCAATAGGTCTGTGCTACTCTATCATGGGACAGGAACCTCTAGCCCATGGACCACGCGCAGTTTGTCAGGGTTAGCTACTAGAAAGCCATGAGATGGTTTACTTGGGCGTTTGTAGTTATGAAACCCTGCAGTTCCCAGTGGCCATGGCTTGACATTCCTGGCCAATGGGATATCTGAGAAGCAGTGCACCTAGGCCATTGCTTCCTGCAGCTCCCACTGGCTTGGAACAGTGAACCATTGCTACCAGGAGCTGTGGAGCTCTGTGCCTGCAGATGCTCAGGTAAGCAAACCATCTGGCAGCCTGCCCAGAGCTAACCCTGATGCTCTGCACTAGATTCCCTGCCTCTGCACTAGATGCTTTTGAACCCTTCAGTGTCTTGGAATCTCTCTCCAAAATGAATCCCACAGTGTGGAGGAGACTCCATGGCAAATTAATGCAGAATGAGGTTATATTGACTTTTCTGCAGATTTCCTATGAGATGGATAAGGAAGAAAATAATTTGCATTTAGTCAGCTCCACCTACAATCATTTCTTCACATGTGGCTCCCCAAAACAATGAGATATACTCTGCTCATGAAGGATGAGGATGGCCCTTTGTAGTGTCTGACCTGTCACTCCACAGGGCTATTGAATGAATAGAAACACGCTGAAAGCTTCAGTAGTATATAGAATCATAGCAGTGAATACCTCAAAATGGACCTTAATAGCCTCTGGTACAGTCCCCTGTAGTCAAGGAGGTCTAGTAATAACTAGACCATGTCTGACAAGTCTTTATCTTACCTGTTCTCAAAAAAAATTGAATGATAGAGATTCCACTTCTGTAGGCAATTTATTTCAGTGCTTAGCCACATTGATAGGAATTTTTTCCTTAAGTCCGACCTAAACCTCCCTTGCCATAATTTAAGTCCATTGCTTCTTATTCTATCTTTAGGGTTAAGGTACACAAATTTTCACCCTCATCCTTGTAACAACCTTTGATGTACTTGAAAATTGTTATCACACTGCTGCTTCAGACTTCTGGGCTACGTCTACACAGGCACCCTTTTCCGGAAAAGGGATGCAAATGAGAGAAGTCGGAATTGCAAATACAGCGGGGATTTGCATTTTTCCCCACTGCATTTGCATTAACATGGCTGCCGCTTTTTTCCGTTTCGGAGCTTTGACGGAAAAAAGCGGCTGTCTAGACAGGGATCTTGCGGAAAAGAAAGCCTTTTCCGCAAGATCTCTTATTCCCTTTTAAGGGAATAAGTATTGAAAACACATGCTTTTGAGGGTCACATACAGGTGAACACCTGAGTCAGCATACTGGTCAGCTCTACTGCCTGCAGTGGTGCTGAACATTTAGTTTTACTCAGACACTAAAGCACTAATCTTGAGTATAAATGAAGATTCAGCTCCAATCCTGCAAGCTGCTCCACATACTTTGATCCTTGTGTACACATGGAGTAGCTGGCAGGACCATGGCTTTGGTTGGGGGAATTACTTGGGAGCTAGTAGGTAAAAAGTGATTGCTCACAGGAAAGAATGTGGGGATGAAAACACACATCTCTTATTCCTTTTAAGGGAATAAGAGATCTTGCGGAAAAGGCTTTCTTTTCCGCAAGATCCCTGTCTAGACAGCCGCTTTTTTCCATCAAAGCTCCGAAACGGAAAAAAGCGGCAGCCATGTTAATGCAAATGCAGCGGGGAAAAATGCAAATCCCCGCTGTATTTGCAATTCCGACTTCTCTCATTTGCATCCCTTTTCCGGAAAAGGGTGCCTGTGTAGACGTAGCCCTGTTGTCTAGAGTAAAGGGATCATAGGGTTTATCTGTCAAATGAAAACTATGATATCTCCCGAATTAGGCAGCAGAGATGATGGCATCTTGGCCTGAGACCCAAGTGACTTGAAAGATGTTTTCATCCCCACATTCTTTCCTGTGAGCAATCACTTTTTACCTACTAGCTCCCAAGTAATTCCCCCAACCAAAGCCATGGTCCTGCCAGCTACTCCATGTGTACACAAGGATCAAAGTATGTGGAGCAGCTTGCAGGATTGGAGCTGAATCTTCATTTATACTCAAGATTAGTGCTTTAGTGTCTGAGTAAAACTAAATGTTCAGCACCACTGCAGGCAGTAGAGCTGACCAGTATGCTGACTCAGGTGTTCACCTGTATGTGACCCTCAAAAGCATGTGTTTTCAATACTGGTGCAACTGATTAATTCAATGCCATATTTCATAGTTTTTGTTATATTTTTAAAAGTAACATAAATAACAATGGCCAAAGTAAGCGTTGGAGAAAAAAGATCAATATAATAATTTGGATTTAGCTAAAATTATCACCAAAAAATGAATACATTCTGAGTCAAGGATCCAATTGTATGTGTGTGTGTGTGTGTGTGATAATGCAGAGGGGCAAATGGTTTGAAACCTTAGCAGAAAAGTGTCTCAATAAAAACATGTAAGCAGTTACTAATTCTGAATATATGACAGGGGTATTAGCTTTTGTAACCCTGATCAAGATCAGAACTAATGTTCAGTAGTGCCCCAGTACTCCTGTGAGTCCAACTATTTAAAAAAATCCAAAAATTGTAGGTTCTGATCTAGCAATGTCTTGGACATGGGTAGATTTCTGTGTCCAGGCAGAGCCATACTAGAGTCTGAAGTGCTCTGTAGGGTGCAGTAATCCATCCACTCCCAAGAATATGTAGAACCACATCCTTAATTATCATTGAACATCTGATTCCAAGGTACAGCAAGGTAAGTGAAGGATAAGGTCAAAAGAAAAACCAAACAAAGGTAAGATGATCTTTCAGCAGTAAGACAGACATTCTGAAAACCTAAACAAAATTACATTTGTGACAGGAATGTGCGCTGCCCCACACAGAAAATTAAAAGAAGCATTTCTTTTTCAATGTTCTTATTCAGTGCCAATGAAAAGGGAAGAAACAAAGATCAACAAAGTTGCTTGGTTGCTTTAGTACAATGGAAACATTCTTACAGCTTGCCCACACTGACAAAGGCAATATTAAGCAGACAGGTTCTGAAAGGCCAGAAAAGAAACCACATCATAACTTATTTCTGCTAAATAAGGGATATTAATTTCCCCTAGTTTCATGTGCACAACTTGCATTAGAGTTAACAGGGATTACACAAAAAGCAGAGAATAAAACAGACTCCTGTGTTTGTACTCTGATAAATCAAAACCTTGAACTATCATCTCATAGGGACAGAGACTGTACTGCTGCCCTTCTAAGGGTACATCTACACTGAAATACTATTTCAAAATAACTAGCACTATTCTGATATGACTTAGTCCTCATCTACACAGCAGGCAGTTATTTTGAAATTGTGTCAAAATACTTTCAAGCTGGAGGACTGCTTACTCCGACTCTTGTAACCCTCATTATACGAGCAATAAGGGAAGTCGGAGGAAGAGTGCTCTACTTTGAAATAAGTGCTGTGTAGACGCTCCCTATTTCAAAATAAGCTATTTCGAAATACGATACACAATTGCCATAGCTCAATTTGAGTAGCTTATTTCGAGTTAAGTCCTGCTGTGTAGATGTACCCTAATGGTTGATTTCTGAACATCTCCTCTGATGGCCTAATAAGGTTCTTTAGTGTTCCTCAGTGATCCCAGGCAATATGAAGTAAGGTCTTCCTCTAAGGTTTGGCAGAGTTTGATGCTGCTGAAATCTCATGTTAATGGAGAAAGGAAAATGTCCCCTTTGGTAAAGGATGGGCTACTCCTTCTTACACTAGTTTAAATTCTGAATAGTTACAATGACTTCAGTGGACATACTCTTGACTTAACTGCAATGTGACCAAGTTCAGAATCAGACCTGCTATCATTTCTTTTTCTCCATACCTGCCCTTATCTTTCTATTATAGGGTTTTTGTTTCTTTTTTTGCATATTTTTTCACGTTCCCTGCCTTCAGTGTTGCCATTTGTGCAGCTGTCCCCATCTCTATTGCTGCTTTTTCTACATCTGCTCCTGCCTCTATTGATGCCACTTGTGCATCTGCTTCTTGCTGTGCAACGTATATGATTTTGTCAGTAGTAAGGGACAGTGAATGTTATAATTTACTTTCCTCAGCACACACACAAACTGACTCTCCTTATACTTATCCTGTCACTGTCCCATAGCTCACACATTTCTCTTTAGTACCCCAGCATCTTTCTCTCCCACCAAAGAAGAAAAGAATTTACATATTAATTATAACTTGTCTAGTAAAAATGAAACAGACACCTGTAATTATGCAGAGGCACCACACACCAACACATTGCTAAATCAATGATGAATGGAAAAGGGAGCTCATTAAAATGAATCACAAATTTACTGCATAATACATCTAGATTTGCAGAACATATTAATTCAATAGGGTTGAAATACGTGATATTAAATAGCATGTGTGAAGAAACCTTCAAGAGTAATTTAAATAATTATCAGAGTACTGGATAGTATTTTGTTTGTTTTCCTCGTGCCCAGTTACTAATGCCTGGACTCTAAAAGGTGTTTACATGACTTATTTAGTTGATATCAGTAGGAACTAGGTGCCTAAATACCTTTGAGGATCTGACCCTGAATTCCTTAGGTAAGATAAACTATTCTCTTTTGTAAATCACAGTTTTCAACAGAATTTACCAAACTAAGTCACCGAACACTGGGATCTATCTTCTGCTTTCAGTTAGAAAAATAATCAGGATGTGTACAGTGTACAGGGCCTTCCCCTCAATGGGTTCAAAATACATTATACATGTTAATGAAATTAAACCTGGAAGATAGGCATTATGATCTCTATTTTATGAATGGGAAAACACAGGCATAGAGAGTTAGGTAGGCTGCCCAGAATCCACTTTTGGAAGGGTCTGTACAGAAGAGAGTGAAACAGATCCATCTCAGAATATCCCATGGCTAAGGTATTAGGGGGTTGTCTAAGGTAGGAGATGAGGGCTACAACCCCTGATTTACATCAGGCTAAGTGAGAATTTTGAATCTGGCTCTCCCATATCCTGGGTGCATGCTCTAACCACAAGGCTGAAGTTTATGAGGGGCTGCTCATCTTCTGGATGCATCTTGAATGAGGGCTAATCTAGGCAGGTGCAATGCCTAATGTAAGGATCTCACCAGGGTGTAGGGAACTCTGCACATGCTCATTTGAAGGATTTAAGCTACTTTACCTAAACTTGGGCTCCCACAAACTTGGGCTCCTTGGGAGGCAGGGCTTTTTAGCATCTGAATTTTGAATGTATATTCATAAACTGGCCGTTTGGATCCTAAAGCCCTTGTTAGAATGGAGGCTATGTCTAGACTATGGGGTTTTTGCAGGATCCCACCACGTCCAAAGAATACATTTGCTCTGCCACTTTTTTTCACAGAAGAGTAAACATGCTCTTCTGGGGAGCCATGTATACCTCATTTCATGAGGCAGAAGGGCTCCACTGAAAGAGAAGGCTTTTCCACCATTTGGCCCAGTCTAGGGGCCAAGTGGTGGAAAAGTCTCTTCCAAAAAAAATGGAAAAAACTACACAAAATGCGGAGTGCATTTTGCATAGCTTTTCCCGCAAAAACATCACAGTCTAGACCTAACCTGAGAATTTAAGATATTAGTGTGGAAGCAAGGGGAGGGGGAAGAAAGAAGGAAGAAAGTGGATGCAATAGGAGAAGCTCTGAGATATGATTTAAAAATGATGCTATCACATCTGCTAGTGACTGCATTGAGGTGCACAATCATCCTTTCAGAAAAGCCAAGTTTTCATGGGGTCAGTGATCTGTGGAGTAACATCATAGATGAGGAACGCATTCCAGGTACCAGATAGTGAGGAGTGGGCTGATTAAGAAAAAGATGGCTGGCTTGAGATTGTCACAGTACAGTTGTTAATTAACAACTAAATTGAAGATAAGCAACTTTGAAAACATCAACAGGGTTATATTACAGGGACCAAATTTCAAATTCCAATGAGAAGGTGTTGAAAGAACTAGATTGTTCCTTTTAATTTATTTTCAAATTAAACATTATTGGTCCTGATTCCATTCTTAATTAAACTAGTGTTTGTTGCTGGAACAATTTCAACATAGTGAATGGAGTTACACTAATGTAGAAGTGGCAAACGTGAGAGAAGAATCACAATCGATTCAATGTTATATTAGATCATGTTCAATGTTATATTAGATCATTTCATGACCACTAAAAAGTAACTTGGTACATGTCTACACTAGGAAATTATTTTGAAATGGCTTATTTCAAAAAAGTAACTCCCGAAATAACTATTTTTAAATGTGTTCATACTGCAGGAAGCCTCAGAATTAGACAAGCTACCTCGACTTAGAGCCCCAGGAAGCACTGGGGAGGAATTACTTTGAATAACTATGGGGAGTAGTTATTTCAAAATAGCAGCAATGGAACTTCCACAATTCCACTATTTCAAAATAGCTATTTTGAAATAAGTGTTATTCCTCGTGGAAAGCAGGAGTTATTATTTTGAAATAACTAGACCATTATTTTGAAATAACAGGCTTGGTAGTGTGGATGCTGTGATTGTTATTTTGAAATAAGTGGAATTATTTCAAAATAACTCCCTAATGTAGACCAGAGCTTGCTGTAACTGTTAAAAGTTCTGGGACAGATTCCGTTCAACTCCACTAGCAGATATGCTGCCTCCAAAGGAAACAGGAAGGGTGCAGGCACATATCTCTGGCTTCTCCAGTATCCAGGCTGCCTGTGAAATAGGAAATAAGTTTCACTCCAGGAAGTAGCTTACAAGTAGATGTGTGGCAGTTGTATACTAGGGCGTTCTAGGAGACATTCTGCCTTCCTAATATAAAATTCCTCCCAGTTCTATGGGTGACATAGTGTGAACTACACCATACCCAATGCAGAGCAATGGATTTAAGGCAAAACCGAGTCCTTAGATTGTAATTACCATGTGCTAAATGTTTATTTATTAGTCTGTAAGTGGTGCCGTAGGATGGATTTTCAAGGTATTTAGGAGCCTAAAGATGCAAGATCTAGCCTAATGAGAAATTAATGGAAGTTAGAGACCTAGATGGTTTTGAAAATCCCACATGGCTCTTACTTACATCTTTGGGCACCCAAATCCCCTCAAAATATGCATCTATATTGCAATTAAACAGTCTCTTAGTCCAAGACCTGCAAGACTGAGTCAGCTGGTATGGGGCAGCAGTGGGTGTCTAACTGCAGTGTACACGTATTTTGAATTTCAACTCTATTTGCCAAACCTAGATTAAGAATGCTTTAATCTGTGCCTGGTGTCCACACTGCAATATGCAGACCTGAATCCAACCAGCGATATCCCAGACTTCGTAGAGCCCTCCCAAAATGTGGCTGCTTTAGCTCTTTTTTTTATGATGAAATAAGGGAAAACTTGATTGCCCGCCTGTATGCTAGAGGAAATCTGAACAACCTGCCAACCCATCTCACTGAGTTGTCATTCTGGTCTGTGCTCTTCCAGCAACTAGAGTCAACAACATGGTTCAGGCACCACTTGAAGAACTTATCTTGCTTGTGCTTTCACTCCTGTTTCAGAAAATGGACAGAGCTTCTATGAGATGCCAGTGGATACTTTAATGGCATTTTCTGTTGCATGAAACTGCTGATGTCAGAGCAGGACACAAACATGGCAGATTTGAACTGACTGATTCTGCTCTTGATACTTGGTATAGCTTCTGATTCCCCCTACATAGAGCTGTACTTCAGGTGCCAGACCATGAGCAGGGGACTATGAGCAGAATTGCTGGGCACCGGGGCAGGGTGGGGAGGGACAGCTCTGGGCCCTGGAAGAGGAGAGGCCTTAGGTGGAAGAAGGGAGACTGAGGGCTAGCTTCTCCCAGACAGCCCTTGAGAGCTGTCTAGCCCATGCTAGTTGGGGATCTGGCAGCAATTTAGAGGGCTCGAGGCTCTGGACATTGTTGCTATATTGGCAGTGGCTGTGGCAGCAGCAGGGAGCCCTGGGTCTTTTAGAATTACTGGGCTTCTTTAGTCCTCTCCACCCCGTCAGTGGACACAACCATGAGCAAAGATTGGTGGGACAATATTGTCTTCTAGACCTTGAAGGGCAAACAGTGTATCTAGAACTTTCACACAAACAAAGCTACATTGCTGGACCTCTCTGAGCAGCTTGCCCCTAGCTGCCAGTGTAAAGAGATATACATGACCATGGACATGTTCTTCCAGAAGCAGGTTGCAGTTACCTCAGATTGGGATAGGTCTCTTGCCAACCAGTTTGGTGTTGGAAAGTCAACTGTGGGTAAAGTGGTGGCTCCAGCTATCTGAAACAATAAGGTGTGTGGTTTATCTCAAAGTGGCAGCTATAAAAGGGTATTCCTGAAGCAACTGTTGTTTTTAAGGGAACAGAGTCTCCAAAGTGTGTCCATCACTACTGATGAAACTCATCTGCCCACAGAGTCTCTTTCTTAAGGAGCACTTGAGTACATAAACTGAGAAGTGGTATTACTCCATTGGTATGCAGGCCCCTGTGGGCCACAGAGGCTGATTTATGAACAGCAGCATAGGCTGCCATGAGAAAGTTTATGATGCAATAGTTTTTCATTGATTCACTGCCTACATTCTTGGATAGGCTAGGATACTATTTTCACCAAATGACATTTCCGTAAAAGGAGTTACTCTCCTTATCTAAGTTCTCTCTAAGCTATGCAGCTGCACAGCTTCATGTTAAGTCTTGTGTACTGTCTTTTAAGCCCACGGTAGGGGCTCAGGGATGAAGTGGAGAGAAATACCTCTCCCTAAGCCCTGAAGCTGCTGTGGGAAAAGGAGAGATGTCT
This sequence comes from Apalone spinifera, assembly GCA_030068395.1. Taxonomy (NCBI): domain Eukaryota; kingdom Metazoa; phylum Chordata; order Testudines; family Trionychidae; genus Apalone; species Apalone spinifera. The sequence continues at coordinate 257,964,699 of CM057845.1, forward strand.
CTTTCCACTGGGCCCCACGCGGAGCTTTCATGGTTGGAGAAGAGGCACCTCTACTCTCCAGTCCCAGTGAGGAGCTACCGCTGCTATGAAAGATGCATCTCTGTCTGCCAGCCCAGCATAGTGCTGCCTTAGTTGGGGCAGAGGAGCCTCTTCCCACCAGCTCTCATCTCTTCCCTGGCCCTCATCCAGCCTAGCCTGGGCCTGCTCTGTCTCGGGAACCAGCACCCCTCATGCCCACTGGAGTAGCTGTGGGGGAGGGATAGCTTGGTGGTTTGAGCATTGGCCTGCTAAACCCAGGGTTGTGAGTTCAATCCTTGTGGAGGCCATTTAGGGATTCAGGGCAAAAATTTGTTAGGAGTGGTACTTGGTCCTGCTGTGAAGGCAGGAGACTGGACTAGATGACCTTCAAGGTCCCTTCCAGTTCTAGGATAGGCAATCTCCATTATATAATATAACACCTTTCACCTGACCCCAATCTGCTGAGGTGATAGAGGGCAGGGGAGAGTCCTTTCTCCCCAGGGCAGCCTGCACCCTAAGCCCTTCATCTTCAGCCTCATTCTAGAGCCCATATCCTCATCAAGAGCTCTCACCACATGCTCCAACCTTCTACCCAAATGCTGAGCTCCCTTCAGAACCCCAAACTCCTCAACAATGGCCCCACCCCTGAAACCTGTACCTTCAGCCTGAGCCCTCACCTTTCTGTATTCCAAATCTGAGCCACCTCCTGAACTCCAACCCTACTGCCACACACTTCTCATGTGCAAAATGACTTTTTTATGTGATATATCACCTCATATTCAGAACAAAAGATACAAAAAAATAGAGGGAACATTGCTCCTTACCGCTATTCTGCAGACCCCATGAATTCCCTTTTGCCTTGGCTTATGAAACTGCATTCTGATCTCACAAGCCCCAGGAAAAGAATATTTAATTGCACTCTTAGCAGATGTAGCATATTCCTGAACGTGTGTTTGGCAGATTTTAATCTCATTGGAGATATCTACAGACCCATTTGTATTCCCACACAATGAATGAAGTCTACATTATTGTGACTTGCTGGACGATTCAAACTCTATAAGCGAGCAATTTCCCCCCTGAATGGAACAGTGAGAGTGATGGACTGCTGATCCGGAACACACTGCTGGAGCTGGATGTACCAGGGCAAAAGAAATCAGGGATGCCTTGTACTCTATTTGCCAGTGGAAGAGTGATAATAGTATCTTTGTAAATGTACTTGTCTGTAGAGTTCTGTGCCAATACAAAATTTGTATCCACATCTGTTTCCATAGAAATGAGCTGTGGATATCCACATTTATAGCTGCAGATACCTGTGGATATCTACAGATTTGCAGGGTTCTACTTGTGTGGTAGAAGGGAATGGGTATTGTTGATTGCTGGGGGTAGGGGTTATTGCCATGCAATGTACTTATGAATGACCCGACCACTCATCAAGTGGAGAGGGGATGAAAAGAGGATTGGTTCACAGTGTGGAATGATGTAAAGAAGTGACTGATACCTTGATTGATAGTTAACTCTGAGAAATAGAGTCTGCATATAAATTCCCAGTTGTCCCTGATCATTCTATAAATTTGCTTAATCAAATTAAAAGCTGTATTTATAAATTTTACCAGAAATGTACATCAACTCATTGCCAAACAGGCCAGCTGACATTAACACAACAAAACATCAGTAACAACAAAAGCTTTAGCAAAAAGAACAAAGTGCATGAACAAGCACAAACAGTGAAGCTGTACAAGACAAGCTCTCCATACACATACTGTTGCATATTCCGTATCCTCCACCCTATTAGCCTTTCCCTTTCACATTTCCTCCAATGTTGGTGCCAGAGAAAAGAGATGGAGGTGTTCATGGAGGAAGGATTCAATATGTAGGACTGAATAGGGCATGGTTCCTTTGCCTGGCCACTCAAACGGCCTGATTGCATTGACTTCCCAGCTATGGAGTTGCCTAAGCTGTTCCTGGCAGGTAACACAGGGTATCATGGAGGGTACTCCTCTCAGAAGGTGAGGCAAGGATGCAGCAACAACCAGTAATCTTGTGGCCATTAGTGGTAGCGGCCACTCTAGCAGTTCTTTCTGGTGAGCTATATTCTCCTCCCTTAACCACCAGTCTTGTACAAATCAAATGGCTACTTCCATGCTTTAAACCTATTTCCCAGTCCAGGCTGTGCAGACAGCTTAAGCTTTGCTGCTTGCCTCTCACTGCACCTCTCACTGCTGCTTGCCTCTCACTGTTGGTTCTGTCTAGCACTTCAACCATGAAGAGACATTGACCCAGGCTTCTGCTGCATTGTAAGCAAGCTGTGGAGGTACTGCAGCCTATTGAGTTAGATGGTCCTCATCAAAACACAGAGGGTTGTTGTCTGAAATAGCTCAGTGTTGGAGCACTGAAAAAATCCTTGTCGAATTTCAAGGACATAGAATCATAGGGCTGGAAGAGACCTCAGGAGGCCCAAAGCAAGACCAATCCCAACTAAATCAACCCAGCCAGGGCTTTGTCAAGCTGAGACTTAAAAACCTCTAGGGATGGAGATTCCACCACCTCCCTAGGTAACCCATTCCAGTACTTCACCACCCTCCTAGTGAAATAATTTTTCCTATTATCCAACCTAGACTTCTCCCACTGTAATTTGAAATGTTACTTTTTAAAACTGAACTTCAATATAGTGTGAGCAGGATGTTTCAGACAACAGAAAACTCCCTGGACACAGTCTAGTTATTCACAATAAAAGAAGTGAGAGACAAAGGAAAGTTAAAAATCACAGCTGCTTTTTTTGTTCTAAGAATTACAGAACAATTTGGCTTTAGGGGAGTGGTCAGTTGGCCATGCTATAAAAGCTTTTTCTGTCCTTTCAAGCATATCACAATTTGGAGGATGTAGCAGTTCTTGTGCTGCCGCCTGAATGACAAAGAGAAATATTAGTTCAAGCTGGAATCAGCAGGGTATTATCCTACCAAAATATTCAAATGTATATTGACTGAATAGCACATCTGTGGTGGAATGGGCTGGAAAGCTATCAAGGTAGCTCTGGAAAACATGCCCTTCCTCCAAAATGTGACTATCTAGCTGGAGCTCCCACTTCAGGAAGAGTTTGTAGCTGTCAGTGTCTAGCATTGGGAATCAACTAGATGTTCTGTTAGCTCCCAAATGGTTCAGCTTGTTAGAACTGTGTGCAAACATACACAAGTCCACTGCCATCTTCTTTATCCTGCCAGCCAGCAGATTTCTGGAAAAAAAAGTAAACCCCAGTTGAATTTGAGGCAAATGATTTTGTCATTTATGCACTGCATGGACTTCATTTAACTGAAACAGCCTAGATTTGTAAATGGATCCCTGCCCTCCTTCTTTCCCAGTTCCCTATTTTCACAAGGTTTGTTACAGTGTTGAAAGGTTCAGAACAGTGTTAGTGACAGAGATGACAATGTAAAGTTATTATTTTTAACCAACAGGAATGCACGAGCAACAATCTGTGCTTCTCTAGTAACAATTCAGATTCCAAGGTTTTGGGTTTTTTTTCCTGGTCACCATTTTGAATTCCAAATGGTTGGTGGCAGAAGGGGACCCTTAGGTGCTGGGATACAATTACCAGTAATAGATGCACACTGTTTTCTGGGGCTTGGAATGATTTTTGAATTGCTTCGTGGTACAGATATCCCTGCCATTCCCATAGCAATAAACACTAAAATGGTGTTAACTTACCAGGATCTAGGACAGCTTCTTCATCTGTTGTTTCTGTTATAAGGTCGATGGTGGGCTATTCCTCAGGATGGGCACTGAAGAGCTCCTCCACATGCAGCTCTACGATGTACTACAGTTCATCCTGTGGCAAAGCATCCTCTGGAACTGGTGTTGGCAGCCCAGTCATTTGATCTGGCTTTGTCTGGCACCTTCTCTCTGGATTCCCATCACTTCCCATGTTGGATTCTGAGACAAGCAGGTTGTCACTGTACACCTCACTCAGCTCAGTATTCAACACTCACTCAAATGAACCATAATGTAAGCATAATAAGGAAGAGTGGCGCCTGGTGCTGTTCTGGTATCTTGCTTCCTGGTAGTTGCTCTTGAGCACTTCATGCATTCGCTGTCTGATAAATTTCCAGCACTAACAGCTTCTTAGTCACAATCTGGATGTGTGCTCATGACCATGAAGTAGTGTGCTTTCCTAAGGATGGACACCTGGTCCACTGCAAAACCAGAAAGTTCTCAGAAGGTGTCTTTGCAACTTGATAATCAGAATAAAATGGAAAGATTTAATGCTCATTGGTCAAACTACTGAACTACAACAAGGACGGTTGATTCCACATGCCTTGAATCAACTGGTAATTCTTGCAAGAGCAAACAAAGGAAGTTGGCACATAGGATTGTGGAAGGATTTTGGCAGACTCCAATGACCTGAGACCAGGGGCTTGCATCTATGCTACAAAGCTATTGGGCTTGAATCATGGTTCTTGGCTTGAGTCGAGTTCCAACCTTCTAATCTTGCAGCTCCTAGGACTCTGGGTCTACGACTGGGTCCAAGACATTTGTGTGCAGACACAAGGTGGTTTGGGCTCAACCATAAGTCTGAACCTGGCTTATGGAGTACACGTATCCTCAGAAACCTAAATAAATGGCGGAGTTTTAAAACAGCTCACTTCCCATTTAGGAAACTAAACAAAGTGAGTGGATGTGCAAAAGTGATCAGTTCTCAGCAGTTCCACGAGAGCCATGAGGAGCGCTGAATGCTTTTGAAAATCTCCCTCTTTAATAATGAGAGCTTATGTATCTTATTTAATAAAAATACATTTATTGGACCCCCATAAATTGTGTTTTTATACAGTCCTCTTCTTGAGGACTTGGAATTCCTTCCTTTGCATGTTTTTCTTCTTTCTCGGAGACATACAATCAGAAAGCTTTAACCACTTTATTAGGCATAGTCTGAAACGAATCTTCTGCTACCTTGATTAGGAATTTTCAAGACTATTTTCAGAATTGAAAGGAAATCAAATTATGTTCTTTTGACACAACAGATTCTTTTAGCCTTTCTAAGCCACCCTTCAAGGCCAACTGAAGATTCTATTCCAATAGTTATAAATGATTAATTTGTTTAATTCATACCTATTATTTTGTTTTCTCATTTCATATAGGACTGACATGCATTTGTTATTCTGTTTCAGGTGGTTTCATTTTTGGTTTATGGCTATAAAAGACAAAAAGAATGAAGATGTTAAAATTGGATCGCTACTGTATAATTCTCTTCCTGGCCCCCCAAAATTAACTGGATCAGTATTAAATGTTATATTATATATATAGTTTATCTCCATTAATGTGTATAAATAATAAAGGTAGAATCTAGACTTTCTTACGTGCAAAACTAAAGAATCACAGCAGTGTTCTTTTTTTAATTTCAAGTTCTAATGAAATTGTTTTGTATTTGATGGAAATTTGGATTAAAGATTTTTAACTCAGCATAATCACAGCAGTTTTACTGATGCAATATTTCCTACAGGAAAACATTAGTGTGTGTTTGGAAAAATGTTCATCAGATTTGTAATTGCTGCATGGCAATAACATATGGTCATATGACATTTCTCATGTCTTTAATATAGTATAATTGGTAGGTGACATAACATTGACTCTGAGTGCTTTCAAATTATCTTTCATATTTAGGCCTTCTATACCTACATGATGGGCAGTGTGGTATTAAATACTGTCTCAAAAGAAAATTAGACTAAACATTAGCAGTTTTCTGTCAATATGTACCACTGGTAATGACAGTTTTAATCTTGTCAGGGTCTGCTGATAATGGATGTTCAAAGATTCTTTCATCACAAATGACCTCTACACCTCTGGATTCTAAACCAGGAATGGCTTCAAAATAAGGAACATTCATCTGAGCTGAAATAATAATGAAAAAGTGACCATTAGTTCAATAAGCTTAAAAAACCAAAACAACAATGCTATGTCTGGCCTTCTTGATGCTTATTTGGCAAAAGTGTAATAGGGGTGAGATAACCTCAACTTTGCTTTTCAACAAATGCATTAAATACAATTGGAGAAATTTATTTCATTCCTAGGTGTTCAATTGTTGTGGGTTTTATTATTATTTTTTAGAGCTCAGTCCCAAGATGTGGTTTGCAAAGTTTGCAAATTAGTACTTTCAACACCTAATACAAGGGTTAATTATCTCAGTATATGTGAGTTGACTGGTTACTTTAAAATTGATATTTTTAGTCAATAAATATGGTGATTTTTATTCATGGAAACATCTTATTCATTGATCCTCAGTGTTTGTAGGTAGGTCGGCATTGTCATTACTGGCTGAGGTGTTTCTTTACCTATGAGCACACCTTTGGCCAAATGCCCAAGGTATGGCAACATGCAACAGTCACTACTCTCCTGAAATCTGAGAAAGCATCTGAAGATCTGAAACAAATACCAAATGATATTATTAATATGCATATGATATGAGGTTTGGGAAAGAATCCTACTCCAGAATAATGTTCCCTCTAATCTTTTCCATCATGTGCAGAATAATTTTTTGATGTGCACCAAAGCAATTGCAAATATGTATCACTAGCAGAAATGAAACTTAGCTCTGGACACTCTGATAATCAACTGGGTGGCATTTGAATCTCTCCTGAGAGGCTACACCTGAGCACAGTTTAAAGGGAACGCCACTCCAGAAACTTAGAACCACCTTTGAAGGCTACATCTCTAAAGAGCATTCTGTGCTCAGACTGGGACCAAACACCTTCCATCAGGTAATTACATTGACAATCCACATAAATGTTGGCTTCCAAAACAGTTTCTAAAGAGCAATGGCCTTTGTGGACCTCTCTGCAGCATACAGTACAGCTTGGTGGATTGTTCTGTTTCGGAACATGTTTGAAAATATTTTGTTTCAGAACAACACTCTGTGCCTTCTGACTAGCTTGCTCATCAACCCACAGAATTCTACCTCGGCACCATTACTATTTAATATTTATAGCAGTGACGTAACATTGACCTAGTCATGGAGAAGCTGCACCCTTCATCTCAAAATTAATAAGTAAATGCAAATGCCCAGTGTACAACTAGGCATAAATCTGCATGTTCAACTGAGTTTCTCTCTGAATTTCTACCTTCTAACACCCCCCAAAATGAAAGTGAAATACATGGGGTAGAAAATCTATGTGGAGTGAAGCTAAAAATGTGATCTGGCAATGGAACACAGGCTGCAGGCATGAAAAAAGGGCAAAGAGGGCCAGCAGCCCAGATAGATCTGGAAGCAGCAGTCATGGTAAGTGTAGTGCACTACCTCATAAACATAATTGTATGTAACCAATCCTTTCCACCCTGCATCACTTGGGAGCAAGCAACATTCATCTGTGTTCTTGGATGCCTGATATTGTTGATACTAAAGGAATCCTCTATCCATATCTCTGCTGCCATCTCTTATGCCTATAGGAATTTATAATTGGCAGTGCCTCCACTTCATTAGCTCCTGTACACACTCGGGGTACGTCTACACAGTGGCGTTATTTTGGAATATCTGACATTATTCTGACATAACAAAGACCCTGTCTACACTACAATCCTTTATTTGAAATAATATCAAATCTGGAGGGCATCTTACTCCTAGTCCTGTAACCCTCATTTTACGAGGAGTAAGGGAAGTCGAAGGAAGTGTGCTCTTCCTTCAATTTCCAGTTGTGTAGACAGTGCTTAAAGCTATTTCAACCTCAGCTGTGCAATTAACATAGCTGAAGTTGCATAGCTTAATTTGACTTTAGCCCTGATGTGCAGACGTACCCTCAGTGGTATGCCTTGCAATCATCCAGGAATCAACCCATTCTAACAAATCTGTAGCATGGATCTAACAAAAAAAAGTTTAAAGAATACCCACCAGGGGAAATGGGAAGGGGGAAAGATTGACAGAGCCAGGTGAGTACCCAAGAATCAGCTTCTTCAAGATAGACCCAACAAACAAAATAACAGAACACCATTAGTCATCACCTATTGACCCCAACTTAAACCCCTCCAGCTCATCATTAACAATCTCCAAACTATCCTGAAAAATGATCCCTCACTCTCACAGGCCTTGGGAAACAGGCCAGTCTTCACTTACAGACAACCCACAAACCTGAAAAAAATTGTTTCCAGCAACCACTCTGCAAACCTCAATCATACTTACCCAGGAACCCATCCCTGAAATAAACTCCAGTGCCAGCTCTTTCCTCACATCTATACAAGCGACATCATCACAGGACCTAACCACATCAGCTACCACATCAGAGGTTCATGCAACTGCACACCCACCAATGTGATCTTTGTCATCGAGTGCCAGCAATGCCCCTGTGCCATGTATATTGGCCAAACTGGACAGTGTCTATGACAAAGGATTAATGGACACAAATCAGATATTCAAAATGGCAACACACAGAAACCTGTTGTGGAACATTTTAACTTGCCTGGGCACTCATTAATGGATCTCAAAGTGACTATATTATTACAAAGCAATTTCAAAAACCAGCTGGAGAGAGAAGCTGCAGAACTTACCTTCATTTGCAAATCTGACACCTTTAATCAAGGTTTGAACAAAGACATGAACTGGATGAGCCACTATATTCAACACTTTAATGACATCAAACTCTAAGTATCAGGCATTTACAGCCAATTCTATTAGTCTCATTTAGCATGGACACTCTAATTGACAAGATTTTTTCCCCTCTCTTTCCCTCCCCACACTCTCTTTCTCTGCTATTTATTTGTACCTCTGGATCCCTTGCTCCATTCATCTGAAGAAGTGGGCTGAGCTCATGAAAGCTCATGCTATTATCTAAAATTAAATATCACTCCTAATTTAAATCCACAGTGTGCAGTTGAATAAAACCCTCCAGGGATGGAGATTCCACCAGCCCAGTAACAGAACTCAGTAATAAATGAAATTTATGTAACTGGCCTTTACATTGCCATTGTGCATCCTACACTCCTCTGAATTTCAGAATCCCTAACACTTGCTTGTGTGGGCATGCTTGACACTGGAGTACAGACAATCCTGTGCAGGCTCTGTGTATCAGTTAAGCCAAGGCTGCACAACCCCTCTGAAACTGGAGCTGTCCCCACAAAACTCTAACCAGCTCTGGGTCCTGGTTCACTGGGAGGATCACTCTGCCTCTCCTTAGCCTCAGATTCAGTCTCTTTGCTGTGCTCCTTCTCTTCTTATGAAGCACTTTCCCAAACCAGTCACAGTTCCTTCTCTGCAGACCCTTTTCAGAAAGCTCCAGAGTCTATCCCCTTCAAGGAAACCCACCAACAGCTTCTGATCCAAACTCCAGCAGGCTCTCAGCAGCTCCTGGTCTGGACAGAGCTCCACACCAACAATCTGGCTCCTCTCTGCACAAATGGAGCCCACCAGCTGCTCTCTCTGCACTGAGCATGGCTAGAAGAAAGCAAGTCCCCTCCTTTTCCCAAGGCAGCATGGGAGTTGTAGTCTCTAAGGCTAGATTGTCGCACATAGGATCTTCCCAATAAAGGTTATAGGCTCCTGTAGTAAAAGGAGGCCTCCATAAGATTAATGGATTTAAAGCCATAAATGAATATTATGCTTGCCTCATCTGATCTCCTACTTAACTTTCCACTTCCACTGCAAAGACTACACCAGCATTTGAACCTGGGTCCTTTTGCACCATAAACAAGCTCATACTGGTAGCCCCCACCCCCAATGTTTCCCATTTCTGCAACAGATTGAATATCATTTGAACATGCAACTTGTATACATTTCAGAAATATTTCACAGCTCTACCAGATCATTCAATCAAGCTAGTGCCCTGTAGCAGTGACTGAGACAGTGGAATAACTCTCAAGCATATGTGGACTGAAAGAGGGTGCATGCATACTTTTATAACATTTCTTTTGCATGAGCTACATAGTTTCCTACATTAGAGAGAGCCAGAGGGGAAGAAGGAAGAGAAATAGGCTGCTCAGAATCTCACAGGCTTTCTTAAATAGTTTTATGTCGCCAGTTCCTAAACCATCATGCTTATTATTCTCCTACAAGATATGCTACTAGAGACAAGTTTGCTAGATAAAGCTGCCTGCTAAAGTCTAAGAAAAACATATCTAGTGACCTTACTTGCTTGCTATAGGAGAGTATAATAGAATTATATCCTGAAAACCCTGGAATGTCTGAGAGGCCTGGATTTTCCCACTTTATCCAACACTGCCACCTTCATTTACTTTACTCTCGCTCACATCAATGGAGCAACACCACCAGAAAATTTGGTCCCAAATGTTCACTCTAGAATTTCTGGATTTTTGCAATTTCAGTTTTTCTGCAAGAAGTCCACATAAAAATCAAATACTTTATTCGAATTCTATTGGCCTTGTGCTCTGTTAAATGAGTGCTATCGTTTAAGGGATGGAACAATTCCTAGAATATTGCACTCTGCTTTGTTGTTTTAAAACAGACTGTGTTAAGTCATGACTGCTCATGAGACAATGTATTACAAGTGGACATTGTCTTCAGCCCACCCCCTCTGGGGCACCTGGTGCTGGCCACTGTCGGCAGACAGGATACTGGGCTAGATGGACCTTTGGTCTGACCCGGTACGGCTGTTCTTATGTTCTTATGACAGTGTGATGGGTTCCCCACCACCTTGACTTGTTGGGACAGAAGCTCTGGTCTCCCCTAGCCAATGCTCAAAGTTGGGGTAACAGTTCCCCAGCAGAGCAACACAGATGCTGAACCAAATCAGCCTGGATGATATCCAGGAACACAAGGCACCAAGATCCCCAATCTGTCTTCCTCTGTATAAAAGTCGTACTCAGACAAAGCTCATGAGACTCACTCTCTTTATCAATGAAAGAGAGATCAGCTGTGGCTTCCCCTCACTCTCAGATAACAATTACTTATACTGGGTTTGATAATAAACAAAAGTGTTTTAATTAAGTATAAAAGGTAGGATTTAAGTGATTGCAACTGAAAACTGAGAGATCAAAGTAAGTTACTAAGCCAAAATAAACAAAACATGCCAATGAAGCTCAATACACCAAGAAACTTGCTACATACAAATTCTTACCCTAACAGTAGTTCTAATAATCTTTTTCACAAGCTAGGCAGCTTCCTAGCTTGGGCCTGATCTTTCTCCTTTTCAGTCTTAAATGTTTTCAGCAGGCTGCTTGGATGGCAAATGAGTATCTCCTAGCATATGGCACCTCCTTACTGTTTGGTTTCCCATCTTTGCCTATCCCCTTTGCTCAAGGTGGAAATTCTGTTTTTGATTCAATTGTTTCTCACCTTAATCCAAAAATAGGTTTGATTTCACCAAGATCCAAAATAGGCTCCAGCAGCAGGTGGCCTGGCCACATGTAATTGCAGGACCAACCATAGTCTGCCTTTACAGAAAAAAACAAAAAAAACCCCAAATCCATTTACAGAATTGTTGGTTTGAATACTGAGCCATTGTGTTTCCAGAGTATCACTAATGGCTCTCATTAGCACATCTTGATTTATAAACAGATTCAAGCTTCATATTTCTAACTTCACATGCAAGAATGATACATGCACAGAAATAGAATATACACATTCAGCATACTTAATACAAAAACAATATGTTAAGGGATACATTTTGCCTAAAGCAAGTTATGCATATCCATAATCCAATTGTCAGAAAGCATGGTGTGTGGTGGTGGTGGTGGGAGTAGGGGTTTCCATCTCAGTAAGAAACATGGGATGAAGCACAAGGGAGTAGAAATCTTAAAGAGGAAATGGTAAAATAAAAGCAGCATTACCTTGGGCCAATTTGTGACTCATTAAACCTGCTGGTGAACCACTTCTACTTAAGAGTAACTTCTCACCCATGGGAGTAATGGAGTCATATTGCCATTGTCTACTAGGGAAATAGTAAAACTCTGTTTTGCAAAGACCCCAATCTGAATTCAGTTCTGAGCCCACCAGTCTGGCTGGGGAAGGGAGTAACATTAACCTTAACATTTGGATGAAGATTTTCAAAAGCCTAAGGAATTTCAGGAGCATAAGTTTCATCGACTTTCTGTGAGATGATTTTTTGTTTGGTTTTACTACTTATATTGCAGTAACACCTGGAGACATCAGCCAAATGTATGCTAGACACTATGCATATATCGCCAGACTATGAAATCTTGACTCCTGAGGAATATATTTTACTGAACAAGAGGTGCCATTGATCTCAGGGGACATTTGTGAAATAAGAAGTTATTTTGCATATCATGCTCTGGCCCATAAGGCAAATGTCAACCACTGCTCTAAAGATATTGAAATCTACAAGACATAACATTGCATGTGGATGGCAAATATCCAAGTGTGGGATCTCAAGAGGAAGGGAGAACAAGAGGTTGTAACACAACCTGCCTGTGTGCACAATTTATAGCTGGGTGGTAGTACTAAGCAGTTTCAATTCACCACTTGCATAGTCATGTTCAGAAGGTTTTCTGAGACCTGGTCTACACTAGGATCTTATTCAGAAATAATGCCCCCAAGTTCAAAATTATAAGTAGTCTGTCCACACTACCAAGCACGTTATTTTGAAATAACAGACCACAAAATTTAAACTAATTCCAAAATAGTAATTTCCAAATAATGTTAGTGTGGATGCTCTAGTGCTGCTCATTTGGATTTATTGGCCTCCGGGAGGCCTCCCTCAGCTCCCCAGGGTGCTTCCTGGGGCTCTAAGTCTAAGCTCTAAGTGCTTCCATTAATGTAGCTCATCCACATTAATGGAGCCTGCCTTGGCCTAATTTTGATGCTTCCCTGTAATGAGGACACACTAGTTCAAATCTGTTAAATCGGGAGTTCTTAAGTTGAATTTTGTAATTTCAAACTAGTTTCCTAGTATAGACATGGCCTGAATGAATCATAGTAGAAGTAACTTTAAAGAGGGACTCAAAGGTCAGGAGGGTAGAAGACAGGGTCAAAATGTCTGCATTACTCTTCAGTGAGCAAATTCTACAGCCCTTCCCGCAACTGTAGTCAAAATGAGTAACACTTAAGCTAGCACTTACTGATGCTGTAGACAAGGGCATTACAGGTAGCAGAATTATGATATGGTGGTACACAAGTGTCAACATCTTTGCATAATCAACATACCTATTTCTCCACACTGCAGATAGCAGGAAATGCAGTAATAGGCAGCATCTGAAAGCACAGATGATGAAGGTGTGTACATTTATCACTGCATATGATTGAATAAAAAGCTAATCGAATTAATGCAACCAGCAATGGTTTCTGATCTTGTATTTAGCTCCAAACACCAACCAAAGAAGAGAAAAGACATTTATTCATCCATTCCACATATCACTGTGGGTAGAAATTATTAATTGTGGTGATCCTAGGTTCCTTTGTCCTGTGGAGAAGAATTTCTGGAGTTATTCCAAAATTAAGATCTCCTGCCTGCTTGTGTTCAGTGCTATCAGCAAGTCCACCAGGTCTATTTGACTTTTAAAAACGTCCTGTCGGAGTGTGCTCTAGACACTGCACACCAGAATGGGAATGTCTGATTAACAAATGTCTGCTGGTTAGAAAATCAGACCAATACACTATTTCATTCTACCCCAATCTCAGAACAGAGGAAAGACAATCAATTGTTACTTTTCTCCCCTATTTTCCCTCACAGTAGGTGGTTGTTATGGGCCAGAGAGGATATATGTAAAAGCAAGCTATTATATTTTTTCTAAATATTTTTAGGTTACATTCTGAAATACTTAGTTTTACTATATAATTACTTAGGCTTCAATCCAAAAACAGATAAAAAATTCAGCATTTTTAATAAACAATGCCATTATAATCATAACAGTTTTACGATAACCTTTTTATCTGTACATAGTGGGCGAAATCATGCCCCCACTACAGTTAATGGAAGTTTGACTATTGACTTCAGTTTTTCACCTATCTCCCTCTTTCTAGAAACATTAATATAGATAATAAAAAAGGATCATTTCAATGCTTAAATACAACCTCTTCTGGGGGTGAAATTGAGTAGCAACTGTTTAATAGTGTATTATAATGCTTCAAAAGAAGTGAAGAATGGGTTATTTGTGAAAACATCTGGCAAATCTTGTCTGAGATCAGTAGATGGGTTTAGAGCAGATGAGCCCTGATCCTGCATCTGATAACACATGGTCTTGCTGCAGCCCCCGCTCTGTGGATTTTAATGGTGTGCCATGTGGATGCAGCAGTCAGTCCATGAATTATCATTTGCAGGATCAGAGTCTTGGGTCTCATCTGTGGTGCTGTTCTGATGTAATGATATTGTTACACAGCCATGTGGTACTGGGTCATTGACCAGTTTAATGTAGTATAAAAAGAGACCTAAAATATGGGGGATCTAGGTATCACATTTTTTCCTTCAACAGTCCTGTTATATTGTGTGTTAGGATATGTCTACACTACAGCGTTATTTTGAAATATCTTATTTCAAAATAGTTAATTCGAAATAAGTTATTTCGAAATAACATGTCTTCACTGAGTGGACTCTAAATTGCATTTAAGGCCGGCCGGAACCAGGTCTGGCAGGGCATTAGGTCAGGAGTTACTTTGTGTGGCTGCTGCCTGAGGCTATCTGAGACCTGTGATTAAAGGGACCCCACCCTGGACAGCCGATTCTCAGGTTTCCCTGCTTGCTTGCCTACCTCACTGAGGGACACTAAAGCATTTTGTCTCTGTGTGCTCTGGTTGCCCTCACTCGGGACACCACAGCACTTTGCAACATGGAGCCAGCACAGCCCCTGGGCACTCTGGTGCTTCTCATGGACGCGTTGCTGTGAGCCTGGCTGCACTTGCTGCAGACTGCCATCCGGGAGGTCCATAGGGGGTCTGTCAGTGTCCAGGAGGCCCTGCAGGAGAGCTTCCATCCTGCGGAACACTAAGAGCCTCCCTGGTCTTCCTCACTGGGGGCTTGTGCCTCATTCCTCCCTCACGTCCTTCCACTTACCCCTCCCTAACCCCCTTCCTGATGTCAAATAAAATACATGTATTTTCATGAGCACAAACTCTCTTTATTTAACAAAACTGGGGAGGGGGAATGAAATTCTGGTGAGACTGGGGAAAGGAGGCAGGAGAGGGGAGAGGGAAACCTGGGAGGAGGGAGCTGGAAGGGGGAAGCAAAGGGAAGAAGGGGGAGGGGAAGCTCAGGGCTCAGGGTTGGGGGTCTCACCAGACCAACTTGATTTTCATGCAAACCTGCTCCTGGTTTCGCATATGGCCTTTGGTGGCCAGGCTGGCAGCTATCCTGCCATAGACGGCTGCATTTCTCCATCTAGTGCGGAGATCATGGATGTTGGGGACATCCCCCCCAAACCTGAATAATGCCCATGATCTCCACCCTGGACCAGGAAGGTGCCTGCCTTCTCCGGGCCCCGGCAGGTTCCTGGGAGCTGGTAGACTGCTCCTGGGGAATGGTGGAGGGCTGGCTGCCAGTGGCTTGCTGGCTCATGTTTTGGGGCCACGGGGTCAGGGGCAGTGACTGCTGGCTCTGGGCTGGCAGGCCTGGAGCTGGCACAGGCACTGTGGCCAGAGTCAACCCCTTTAAGGGCTCCAGGGATGGTGGAGGGAGAGGAGAGTTCTTGGTTGAGGCTGGAGTGGCCACCAGGGCACCCTGGGAAGGCTGGAGGCCCCCTATTTTGATATAGGTATCTACAAAGCACTTATTTCAAAATAGCCATTTCGAATTTGGATTATTCCTCATGGAATGAGGTTTACCGAATTTGAAATAAGCGCTCCGCTATTTCGAATTTATTTTGAAATAGCAGTATGGCTGTGTAGACGCTAGTAAAGTTATTTCAAAATAATAGCTGTTATTTTGAAATAACTTTGCTGTGTAGACAAACCCTTAAGGTATGTCTACACTAGCCCCCTAGTTTGATCTGGGGAAGCTAATGAGGGTGACCAAAATTGCAAATGAAGTGCGGGATTTAAATATTCTGAACTTCATTAGCATGTTCCTGGCTGGTTGCCATTTTAGAAATTGACTACCCCGAAGTAACTGCCCGCGTCTACCTGCGGCAGTGAAACGAGATTCCGAATTAAAGCCCTAAATTGAATTAGCTGGCATTCCTCCTTCAATGAGTTTTACCAGATAATTCGATTTAGAGCTTTAATTTGGAATCCCGTTTCACTGCTGTGTGTAGACACAGGCAGTTACTTCGGGGTAGTCAATTTCTAAAAATGGCAACCAGCTGTGAACATGCTAATGAAGTGCTGGATATTTAAATCCCGCACTTCATTTGCAATTTTGGTCACCCTCATTAGCCTCCATAGATCGAATTAGGGGGCTAGTGTAGACATACCCTTAGAGAATAGCACCGGATTAAAATAATCCAAAAGCATCAAAAGTGTTCTATAGCGAATTTAGATGACGGAAATAGTTAGGTGAGCCATGTCTGGAATAGTACAATCTCAGTGTGTGTGTGTGTCTGTGGGGGGTCTCCTGTGCTTTGTGCAAGTCATGTTGATTATGTTCCACAAATCAATAAAACAATTTACCAAAAATAACTAGTATGGATGGGTGGGGTGTTTTGTTTTGGGGGCTGTTTGTGTTGATTTTTGTTACCCTGCATAGATGCTGGAATGTAATGAATTTGTAATTTGAGGCTGAACATGTACATCTTGTGACAGAGCTGAAATTGCCATTGGTAATGTGAACAATTTGTAAGCCATAATTTGCAGCATTGCAGGCAGACTGTAAATAAATAAGGGGAAAAAGCCCTGAAGTGTTTACTTGAAGAAAAGGGCAAAATGTACATTTGAACTGTTTGTAAGTCAAAGAAAGGTAAACATCTCAAAATCACATGGCTGTTTTAAAACTCAGGGGAGGGAGTAATACAGGGATTGTCAGCATGGGACAGATGTTAATCCTGATAATTTTACAATTTCTTCCATTTGGGAACCAATTAAAAATTTTGGAATTGCTATAATAATAATAATAATAATAATAATAAATATTTGTATTGCATATTTACATTGCATAATATTGCACAGTTATAATAACAGTGTGCATTTGGTTTGTGTTGTGTAATTTTAAAAAATCAACAATATTACAATAGCACTCAGAGGCTATTAGGGCTCCTTTACTGCACAAACAGATGAAGATGGAGTTTCCATTCCAAATAGATCTTACATTACACTGATTTAAACATTTGGAGCTAAATTGTGGGACGTCCACAAGACTTATGTATGAGGCCTGGCAGTTGCATTGCCCTAGGCGTAAGACATGGAATGAATTGTATCTCTGTATAATTCCTTCCCAGCTTTCCCCTTGCTTTGTAGGGGGAGTAGCAATTTGCTGCTGGGCTGGTCTTTCCAAGAGCAAATTTCAACTTCCTCCACGAATGCTCAAAGCCTGGGTTGGAGGCAATTAAGGGGTAATACCAAAGTTCCACCCATTCTCTGCATTGTTCACCCACTCCCATTCAACCTGGTTGGGAGGGGTGGGTAATCCTGGGAGCACAATGATCATTTATGGCACTAATACATGCAGTGGGATATCTAATTTTGGAAATCTGTCCCTCAAAATGTATTTTGAGGTGGATGTGATTTTTATTTTATTTTTTTTCATTTTTCTTAGGAGTGGTTACAGTGAGATTTGGCAGCATGTTACAAGTTCTGCACACATCATAAGGGCATTCAGCTTTAGAACATCAACCTATGTAAACAACTGTTGTGGAAAAAACAATATCATTTGTTTATCCTTTGTCTTGGAAACAAAACAATACACAGACAGATGGTTGCTAGAAGGACGGACAAAGACTAGAGATAAATAGCACTTTCTAGGCACTGCAGAGTAATTTTTGGAAACAAGAAATATGTACAGTGCCTATGAATAGAAGCTTCATGTACTATAGAAACCAATGTTAAAAATATACTCAATTGGCCTTCAAAAGCCTTGGATCTGGGGGAATACAAAAGTGGCATACAGTATAACTCAGCCAGGTTCAGTTTGTGAGGTCAGCCACTGTGTTATATACAGTACACAGTAGTACATCAGTAGTATCTGACACCCAGAGATACCAGATTTGACATAGACCTTGACTATAGAATAACCTGATAGTATGTGAAAATAACAAGGAGTTCTGTGGAACCTTAAAGACTAACAGATTTACTTGGGCATAAGCTTTTGTGGGTAAAACCCACTTTGATCACACCAATACATCTGATGAAGAGGCCTTTACCCACAAAAGTTTATGCCCAAGTAAATCTGGTAGGCCTGGTCTAAACTACAGCGGGAAGTCAAATTAAGGTATACAACTCCAGTTACGGATACCACTCATAGAACTGTGAGCACCTTCAGTGGTTATTAAATAGCTCGTGTCCTAGCCAGCCCATACCACGACTGAATCAATTAGCATGTGAATTGATTTGTGGATGTACTGTGATTCCAGTCCTTCCCTATGTATCTGGCTTGTGGAGCTTCCTGTTTTAGCAATCTATCTATTGACTTTGATTTTTATCTGCTTAGGTTAAGTACCCATTCTCCAGATACTTAATGATGCTCTGTCTCACGCACCCCTTCTTTTTTTTCTTTTTCTCCCCCCTCTCCTTCCCCTCTCCTATTTATTTTGAGTTTTCATATCCCCTACTCATAACTTCGGTCGTCTGAAGAAGGGCTGTGCCCACAAAAGCTCATGATACGATCTACATGTTTTATTAGTCTATAAAGTGCTACCAGACCATTTCTTGTTTTTTTCTGTAACAGACTAACTCAGATACTCCCTGTAACTCCAGTTACATAACTGGAGTTGATGAATCTTAAAATCACATTTCCATGATGTCCATATAATGGGAGGTTGAAGGGAGTAAATACTCCTGTCAGCTTCCCTTACTCCTTGTGAGGAGCAAGAGTATTGGTCCTAATGGGGGTACCCTCTGAGTTTGATTTAGTGGGTCTTTGCTAGATCTTCTAAATTGAACCCTTGAAAATCAACCATGAAAGCATCAATCTTTCATGTAGTATAGATGTGCCCTCTGTTTTTAAAGTATCACAGAACTCCTTATTCTTTTTTGCAGGTGTAGACTAATATGGCTACCCACTGAGACTTGATATTATGTGGCATCTCCTGGCAAACACTGATATTTTAAGGGTAATCATTATAATTATAATCTAAAAGGCCTACTCCTGTTTCCAGTGAAGTTAATAAATATACTTATTATCATATGTGTCGCACTAGCACCTTGAGTCTGCAGGTGAAACTGGGATCCCATTTTACTAGGTACCATGAGAAGGAACAAGCCTTGTGTTGAAATTTGTTCAGTGGTCCTGTTTTGAGCAGTGTGTTGAACTACATTACCCCTTCTGAGGTCTCTTCCAATCCCTCTATGAGTCTATATTTCTATAATCTAAATAGATAAGGCAGTATGAGAAGAGATGTGTTGCTATACTTTATAGATGAGGGTTTGGTCAGCGAAGTGATTTTCTATAAATCACAGAATATCTGTGGGAAAACAGGCATTGAATCTAGCTCTTCAGCCTTCCTTTACAGTTCATTAAAAACAAGGGCATCCTTCCTCCCCACTAACATCAAATGAAACAGAATTAAGACCATATTATCTTCAATTTAATGGACTTCTTTGTGTAATGAAAGAAAAGTAGGATTGACACATCTTTGGATATAATTCACAGTTCATAACTTATAGTTCAAAACTATACTCATACTTGATGGCTAAGCCAGAGTAATTTCCAGCTAACTAGGTCTAATATTGCTGCCAGGAAAAAAATGATCAAAACAATAAAGCTGGCTTTGTCACAGAAATTTATATGGCACAACATTAAGAACGTAGGGTGAAATTCAATCATCACCAGCTGGGGAAGGCTGCAGAACCCCAAAGGCCCTGGGACAGGCTGCAAAGTTTAGTAGTACTGGGTTGTGAAGCTCAGAAGCCCTGGGGCTGGTTGTGGAACACTGGCAGTCTTGAAGAGCCCAGAGTCCATCAGCAGAGGGGCCAACCTCCCCTCATGTGACAAACTCCCTCCTTTGGGCCGGCCAGGTTATAAGCGTGCCAGATCAGGGAGGTCCAACCTGTAATAGAGATACATCCTCTTTTGTTACTGCAAAATAACATTTTCAGTACAACAGGTTCAATTTAATCAGGAAAGTATTTCTATTAAAATATTGCAATGAAAAAGTGAATTGGTTTAACTCTCAAGGATTTCTGTAAATATCAACTGGTTGAGTTCAATATATCTAATTGTGTTAGAAAATTTTATTGCAAATCAAAAGAAACGGGAGAGGTAACTGATATTTTCTACAAAATAAACACTTCAGCAGGTAAGATTTCCAAATGGGTTTAGATCGTATTTTAAAAATACATTCCAAATTGTATTGTCTCCATCCCATTAGAATCACAGAATCATAGGGTTGGAAGAGACTGCAGGAGACCATCAAGTCCAACCTCCTGCCCAAAGCAGGACTAACCTCAACTAAATCATCCCAGCCAGAGCTTTGCTTAGCTGGGACTTAAAACCTCCGGGGATGGAGATTCTACCATTTCCGTAGGTAACCCATTCTAGTACTTCACCATCCTTCTGGTAAAGTAGTTTTTCCTAATATCCAACCTAGACTTCCCCCACTACAACTTGAGATCACTACTCTTTTTGAAGGTTGCTATCAAATCCCGCCTCATTGTTCTCTTCTGTAGACTAAATCCCTCAGCATCTCCTTGTAAGTCAAGTTCTCCAGCCCCCTAATCATTTTGGTTGCCCTCTGCTGGACTTTCTCCAATACATCTACATCCTTTCTGTAATGGGGGTCCAGAAGTGGACGCAATACTCTAGATATGTCCTCAGCAGTGCCAAATAAAGGGATATAATCACTTCTCTAGATCAGCTGGTAATGCTCCTTCTAATGCACCCTAATATGCTGTGAGCCCTCTTGGATACAAAGGCACACTGTTGATTCATAATCATTACTTGTCCACTGTAATCCCCAGGTCTTTTCCCACCAAACAGCTGCTTAGCCAGTTGGTCCTCAGCCTGTAGCAGTGCTTGGGATTCTTCTGTCCCAAGTGCAGGACTCTGCACTTTTCCTTGTTGAACCTCATCAGATTTCTTTTGGCCCAATTTGTCTAGGTACCTCTGGACCCTATCCCTACCCTCTAACGTATCTACCTCTCCTCCAGCTCAGTGTCATCTGCAAACTTGCTGAGGGTCAATCCATCCCCATATGCAGGTCATTAATAAAGATGTTGAACAAAACCAGCTTCAATACTCACCCTTTGGGCACTCAGCTTGATACCGACTGCCAGACAGACATCGAGCTGTTGATTGCTCCCCATTGAGCCAGCTTTCTATCCACCTTACAGTCCTTTTTTTCCAATCCATACTTTCTTAACTTACTGACAAGAATAATGTGGGAGTCCGTATCAAAAGCCTTGCTAAAGTCGAAGTATATCATATCCACCATCTTCCTCATATCCACAGAGCCAATTACATTGTCATAGAAGACAATCAGGTTGGTCAGGCATGACTTGCCCTTGGTGACTCCATGTTGACTATTCCTGATCACTTTCCTCTCTTCCAAGTGCTTCAAAATCGATTCTTTGAGGATTCCCTCCATGATTTTTCCAGGGACTGAGGTAAGGCTGACTGGTCTGCAGTTCCCAAATTTATTGTTATATTCAACATTCCGAAATGTACTGTTACAATGTCTTTGCTGCATAGAAAAATACCCATGTAAGACTTTAAGGGCAAAATGACATTTTTATTTCTTACCTATAAGAAATACTAAAATGAAGATGACTTTGCAAAAATGAAAATAAATGCTTTTGAATCTTCTTAAAAGACTGTATTTTCTTTTTTGAGGGGGTAACTCAAGCCCCTTTTTCATCCATTTGAAACTTGATTATGCAAAATGTATTTTGAGCCAATTTTGTACATGGTGGCAATGCAGGGCTAGTACCAATGTTTCCTGTTAGCTGAACGCTTGGGTGATTACCCAGCAGGCAGCATGTGTGTCTATTTGTGGTGCACTTCCACACACATTTTGGGGCACATAACAATTGTGCACACAGATGGAAAAAATTCTGCACACAGATGGAAAAAATTAGAGGGAACATTGGCTAGTACATGACTATGATTTCACGCCATTCATGGGTATGGAAAAATATATCTCCCCTTAAGATATTGCACAGGCAATGTCCTAGTTTCACGTGTGTAGAATAGGCAGGTGACATATGTCTGTGTACTTTCATCCTGGAGCAGGAGTATGGAATTGGATGAGCCTGGCTCTAAACTCACTGGCCAACACAGCTGAACAAGTATGGGGAAAGTGGGAATTTATTGCTAGAGCACACCAGCAATAAACTATTTTCTCTTCACTGTACACAAGCAGGGAATAGAGGAGGGATTATGCCACAGGCAATTATGTTTCCTGTAGCCACTCCTAGGGTGGGGTAGTATACATACAACTCTATGCTCAGGACAACATCTAAAATCAGATTTGGTCCAAAGTGAGCTAATGATCAAAGCTGGCTAAATCAATGAGACTTACAGATACTCCAGATCAGGCTTTCTACTTACAGGCAAAGCACCTTTTGATAGTTCATACACGCGCACACATTCAGCCACAGATCCTCTTCTGAACTTCTCCCCAAGGCACCAAGCAGCTTCTGAGGCAGAAGGCTTCTTTGGAACAGGGGCCTAAGGTTTTACATGGAGTGCGATAACTACAGTGAAGATTTTGCTATTAAGCCGTGCTGAATTTTTCAGAACACATTGCTGAATTCTGCTTTAAGTAGTCTTCTTGTACTCCCTTTAACTATAGCAGTACCAAAACTGAACTGGGAACTTTGTCCTTCATTGCATTACGCCCCTCACTTCACTGCTTACTCCCCATCCAGCATTAGCCTGAACCCATGCTACATTCCTTTCTCCATGCAATGTATAGCAGGTGGGCTTCATTTCTGACATTGCATAGTTCATATTGTTCTAGACAGGAACCTCCCGCAGCATGATTTCATAGCAGAGAATAATTTGCAATCCTCAGCCACCAGTGAAAATGAATTGCTTGTCCTGCTGCAGCTTCCAAAAGGCCTTCTCCTACATTGTTAGGATATAGTCAATTGCCTCCATAGGTGGTGAGTTATATGGGCCCATGGTGCCCCAGCACCAGGAATATTCTGGCCCGGGGCTGGACTCCACCAAAACTTGCCGCCTGCCAATGCTTCTTGCCTTCCGTGTCCCCTGTCACTCCTGCAGCCCCACATGTTCCTCCCATGCATCCTCTGATCCCACCTGCTGCCCGTGGGTCATTTAAAATGCCCCAGGATCCCCTGCCACCACCACTAGCAGTGCAGTAGGGTTAGAGCAGCTCACCCCAGCTGCTAACATGTGCATCCCCGCAGCCCATGGGAGGAGGGTGTCTCCATGCTGTTCGCTTTACCCACACTCTGTCCCAGAGCCTGCACCCCTCCCCCTCCCAAACTCCCTCTCAGAGCCTTTGGCAGGTAGGTGGTGGTGGTGGTGGAGAGTTTGAGTGGGGGAAGGGTGTGGGCTCCAGACATTCTGGGCACCACTGCAATTTTTGCAAACTTGCTGCCTCTGATTGTCTCAGTTTGGTTTGTAACAGAAAATGAGGGGGGTGGGAACTAAAAGCAGTGAGATTGGCAGGTGAAAGATGGCTGAATGTCACAAATAGAGTAACGGTTTCAGTTTTAATATAGGAAATTCAGTCTTTAATGGGGAGATGGATTTCAGTAGCATTTCCTATCTGTGGACATTCTGGTGTTTATTTTTAACTCTCCATCAAAACCAAAAAGAAACCCAAACCCACAATATTAATTCAAAAATATTAAACCTTGTGGGCCTGATTCTCATTTAGACTAAGTCCCCTCAACACTGTTCCATCAGTATCTAGGTTCAAAGGAATGTCAAGCATTTCCCACTTTAATGTTTGAACATAAACACTAGAAGCCTAATCTTAAAATGAGTAGAATGAATATCTACTTATAGATCCACAAATCTTTCTGGTGATTTTCAGTTCTCAACTTCACTCAACTTAGAGGAACTTGATGGTCAGAAAATGTTGAGTTCCCACAGTTTGAAAAGCTAGCAATATTAATATGTTTCCAAATTGTGCTTAACAGTTTGCGGTACCCTATATCCATGCATCACCTGTGAAAATCTTGGCTTGGGAGTTCTGAAACTAGAGGAGGTCTGAGCAGGAGGCAAAATCCTAAAAGCTCTGCAAAGCAAGATCTACTGCAGACTCTATGTTTGAATAATATTAACAATCATATAATTAATGAGCAAACAGACTAAAAGAGTTACGTATATTTTTGCATTACTCATTCATCAAAGTCCTGTAAAAGCAGCATGTGAAGTTACACTGCCTAACATAAAACAATCAAAGCCTCTTGCTTCAAGGCATGAGCTGATCACCAGCTGTGGCTGGTAAGAAATTTTCGCCATGCAATGATACTCTTCAGTCACCTGCATTGTGGAGTTAGTAAACTTTCCCTGGAACCATCAGGAATTAGCCATAGTCATATACAGGATGCTGGACTAAATGGATTATTGATCTTTTTCAGTAGAGCATTTCCTAACACTTCCCTCCCCCCCCTCTCAAATTCAACTTTTAATATGAATGAAGTGAGCTATGAAACTTGCGTAGCTTATTTCGAGTTAATTTCAAAATCATATCAGAAAAAATTCTGCCAGTAACTGTCCCATTGGATTGTGTCTGGCCATGCTGCTGCAGGATTGATTGATGGGTAGGGATGAGGATGGGAATGTCATTCATGGTGTGTCTACACTGCACCCATAGCTCAAAATAAGCTTGGGATTTGAGCTATGCAAATTGTGTAGCTTATTTTGAGTACATTTCAAAATAAGTTATTTTGTAATTTGGTGCTGTCCACACAGTGCCAAATTTCTAAATAACCCACAATTCCAAAACATCCCTTACTCCTCATGGAATGAAGTTTACAGGGATGTCGGAATAGCAAGCCTGTTAAATTTTGAAATAACAGGCTTGCTGTTAAGACATGGGATAGCTATTTCGGAATACTTCTGGTAACCCAAAATAGTGTTTCAGGGTAGACATAGCCGAAATGTTCTGATAACACATCAGATATTCATATCGTCATCATGGTAATGAACTCAACAGCACGCATGCAGAATTAGAGGACAGAGTGCAGGAACACAGACACCAACAGTGAAGAAAAGCCTTAATCAGTGGGTTCCTACCATTTTAATTTCTGTTTTTCTCTTTTCTTTTGCCTTTCTTCATATTTTGCATCCATTTTCATTCTTCTTGCCTCCTCTTTGGTTCTTCTGCTCCCATGAACTATTCCTTCTGCATGATTACCCAGTAACACATGTTCTAGTGTAAGAATCAGCAGCAAATTGACTTGATTTTTCCAACTTCCCTTGCATGCAGGTGCAATGAGCAGAGAAGCCGTTCATTACAATAGAGCAGATAAAAATTGCCAATAGCAGAATGCTTAGAGTCCTGAATTTTGTGCTATTGATGAGACTGCCACATGTTTCCACCTCAGTTTTATTTCAGGGCAAAGCTATGTTTCCAGAATACAATGTACATTTATCCACTGTGTCATACAGTTCTGCTAGCACACAAATGTATTTCAAAAGTTTTCTCACAAATAATGCCACACTGTCCTCATTTCCTTCCTCTTGTCCTCATTTTTAAAACCCAAAGCATCCTCCCAGAGACTCATCTCTATCCACTTTTTTCTATCAGCTACTAATTTTTCTTTCTAATCTCCAGTGTTTCTTCTCAGATTGTCAATATCTCTCCTTGGACCTTAATTTTCTAACTAAAGCTGTTTATTGATGCACTACTTTTTTCAGTAGAGTATTCCATCAATATACCTGTGTGATAAGAAAATAAGGGATGATGGTGTCTCTGATTTTTGTTGACTCAGGGCTCCTATGTTTTCTGCCTTGATAGCTCTGAAGTTTTCTATTTGAAGCTTTTTGTATATAGTTAAAAGCATTTAGTATTCTTAAAGTTTTGACTCAAAAGTTTATTTTAAAAATTTCAAACCAAGAATCTTGTTGAAATACTTTAAAAATGATCTAAATTCACTTAAATTTTGCTTGTTGGTAGTAGTTGTGGTAGACACTTTTTGAAACTTTATTTCTACATCACATCTACAGCAAAGGATATATTCACCGACTAAAAGTGAAATCTCATCTACATTATTATCAATTGTTGATTCTCTTCATCCAGTAGGAAGTTCTGGCCACCCTCTTTGATTCACTTAATGATTACTGTTTTATATTTTGTCATTTGGATCTCAAAATAGTCCATGTTCTGAGAAAAACAAGTATACATTTCTAAACATATCAATCAAAACTGATGGGCTTCCATAGAGTCCAGATGTGGATATAATATGGGTACATTTTGATTCTGAATTTTAATAGACTTGAGATTGTCTCAGTCTCCAGTGCAGAGATAAAATCAAATATCTGTCCTGGCTTGCTCCCGAGTTAATTATGATAATGAAGCAGCACACTCTTGTGAAACAGCATAGAGAGAGTGAAGCTTTGTCTGTACTCCCCTGCAGTCTGGGGCTATGAATAGCAGTGTATGCCAAACTGCTGCTCTGTAACTCCTCCATGTGGATGCTGTGGGCATTAACTGAAAAGGTGCTAGCTTTCATTAAATGTCATCTTGTCTAATGAGGACTCCATTGACACAAACTCAGAACCCTTTCTTTCTTGCCCATCGCCCTGCTCAGGGGAGTTACAGCACAGTAGATTGGTATACACTGCCATTCACCCTCGTCCCCCCTCCCCACAGTTTAAACTGCAGGGCAATATAAAGAAGCACAGAATGATTGGGGAGTAAAGAGATGGAGAGACTGGAAATGTTCAGACAAGGCCAGATCAAAAATCTATTGAAGAGCAGGGAAAGATTTCCATTAACATCAATGAACTATGGATCAGACCCATATTGCACTATGTTCTTTGGTATCTATAAAAGATATAAAAGTAATATTGTGAAAAATCAATATGGTGATGTAAAAATCAAGACAAGAGAACTTGGTTTCTTGGTAACCTAGCAGTATTAGCTGTTGGTCTTTTTGTACTGTGGTGTTATATTATTCATGTATTACTAAAAGATTTACCTGACATTACTTGGGTGCTTAACTTGATTTTTTTTTCTTCATTTAAATCATTGCTCTGCAGGTGGTGGTGGGGATGAGGGATTCAGTACACAGGATGCCCCAGGGAGAGAGGATTATTCCAGCCCTCTCTCATCACAGCAGAATCTGGTCAGGTGAGAAGAGCCTTTCCATTGCTGCTGCAGCTCCAGCAGATACAGCCAGGGAAGGGGTATATGCCCCAGCAATCCCCTGTCTGGTGATTCTGTCTCTTCTGTATGCTTTTACGAGAAGCAATCCCATTCCAGGCACACCCCATTTTCCTGTCACAACCAAACCCTTACCTTGCTTCCCCTTGCTGCCCCCTGTGGTCATTATATAGTATAATTGCCCCATGCTTTCCATCCTGTATCCCCTGCTGCCCGCTGTGGTCATTATATAGAAGAGCCCTCCCTTTCCATTTTATGAGATGCAATCCCATTCCAGGCATATGTCATTTTTCTGGCAAAACTAAACCCTTACCTTGCTTTAAGAGACCCTAGCTCTTAATGTTTAGGAAGAGTTTTTGAACAGACAAACTCTCTAAAATATTTAGTAGATAAAACTGCTCTGCACTGAAAATGCCTGATGGGGCAGCAGATGGGCACCAATTAAAGACATTCACATAGCAGCTAAGAAGGATTAGAGACATGGTCATGAAAAGACAGGGTCACTGAATGCACAGCAGTGGCAGAAGAATAAATGTTGTAAGCTGTGTTAAACCTTATTGAAACTGATGGGTGTAACAGCCACACTTCATCTGGGATAATTGAAGAAGCAGTTCAGTTCCTTGATGAAACTAGATAGCTGAGACAATAGCAGTCTCTGCCCAAAACAAAGCCATGTGAAAGACACATGTGAGCAGAGGGGGTTTGCTGGGTATTATTTTGTGAAGGTTTATGTATCTGTAAAAGAGAGTCAGCAAAACGACCAGAGAAAGCAGAGAGAGAAGGAAGCAAAGAGGCACCAGATACAGCCTCAAAAAGTACTAATAGAATGGCCCTAATGGAAGCCTAAGACACAGAACTTTGGGTAACCTCCTGGCTCGAAAAGGGCTTGCAGTTGTGAGAAGTTTGATTCCTACAATTTAATTCTTCCCGTGTGCAGGGAAATCATAATCTGTACATTTTGTGTAATTTAAATAGTACTGCAACAAAAAGGCTCTGACTTCCCCTTTCCACTCAACCCCAATCTCTACTCAAGACCCACCTCAATTCTACTACATCCCGTGCTCCGCCTTGACTCCACCCTCATTCCACTGCCTTCCCAAACCCTACCCATACTCCACCACTTCCCTCTCTCTTCGCCTGTGCGTGCCCCATCCCTGTTCCTTCCCCTTCCTCCTTGAGCTTCCCGAACACCGGAAATCAGCTGTTTATGGTGCTCTGGAAGTGCTGGGAGGGTGGGAGAGGAGTTGGTCAGCAGGGCCACCTGCGAGTGAGAGGTGCAGGGGAGCAGGAGGCAGAGAGAGGGAGCTTGGCTTCTGGTGGGAGCTCAGCAGACATTCATTTTCCCCCAATGATTCTCCAGCTATGGAGCATCCACAGAGTTGGCGCCTATGCTGCATCAAAGAACCTGAGTCATTAATCCATTTTTGTTCCTAATCAGAACCCATGGGACTCTCCCTCCTGCTCCAGTTAGATAACTGCTCATGTCAAAAAGGACTAACATCAGTAACTTCTGATCTCAAATATTGAAAAAAAAACACGTTTAACAGTCAGGCATGAGCAGGATTTAATAATAGAATAGAATAATAGAAATGTGGGGCTGGAAGAGACCTTCAGAAATCATCAGTTTGAGTCTTCTTTGTACATAGAGCAGTATATGTAGCACATCCCTGATAAGTGTTTTTTCAACCTGTTCTGAGAAACCCTAGTCATAGGAATCCCACAACCTCTCTTAGGTTAAGAGATCTGAGTCTGTCACAGATCTCTTAACTACCCTTATAGTTAGAAAGCTTTTTTTCCCTAATACCTAAACTAAATCTGCCTTCCTGCAGATTAACCTTATTCCTTTTTGTCCTACCTTCAATGGACTTGAAGAACAGTTGAGTTCTGGGCTGTTTATAATAGCTCTTAATATAGCTGAAGTCTGTTATCATATTCCCCCTCAGTCTTCTTTTCTCAAGATTCAACATGCCCAGATTTTTAATCTTTCCTTATAGGTCTGGGTTACAAAACCTATTTTATCATCTTTATTGCTCTCCTCAAAGCTCTCCCGGCTATTCCTTTTAACTCGGTTATGTTCTAAGTGATTATGAATTGATTTTTAAAATATTTTGTACTAGTATCTTTCCAGGTGTCAAAGTTAGTCCTACTGGTCTTTAATTCCTTGGGTCTTCTTTTGTTTCTGTTTTTAAAGACAGGTACTGTTCCCTTCCTACACTCCTCTGGATTCTTAAAGATGCTTCCAAAATTGTGTTAGCTTGTTCTTTAAGGCCTGGTCTACACTAAGACCTTAGTCCAAAATAAGGTCAAATTTGTAAGAGATTCATCCACACTACCAAGCCTGTTATTCCAGAATAAGGGGCTGTGGAATTTGAATTCTGTATTCTTGTTTTTCATGAGGAGTAATGCTATTCCCAAACTTGTAAGTCTGAAATAACATTAGTGTGGACTTTCTAGTGCTGCTAATTAGAACTAATTGGCCTCTGGGAGACCTCACACAGCTCCTCAGAGTGCTTCTTGGGGTTCTAAGTTCAAGGTAGTGCATCCAAATTAATGGAGCCTGCCTCAGACTACATTTGAGTCTTCCCCATAGTTAAGGACACAGAACTTTGAATTTGTAATACCGGGTGCCCAGAAGTTGAATTTAGTAAATCTGAAATAATTTCCTAGTGTAGCCACGGCCTAAGTCTCACTCCTTCCTTTCTTAGTAATCATGAAATCTATCAGTTCATTATTACTTTCACTAACATTGCATTCCACCTTCAGATTTGCTATGAATTCCTCCTATGTGGTCAGAATGAAGTCTAAATAGCTGTCCCTCTGGTTACTTTCTCCATTTTCTGAAATAAAGAGTTCTCCCAAATACTTTCCAAGAACTTACTGGAAATATCTCAGTAGTTAAAGTCCCCCATTACAGCCTGGTCTTTAAGTCATATATCTAGAAATGCCTCATCAATCTTCTGTGTTGCCAAACACATTTTAACAGCAGATATGCACACATTTTAATTATAAATGAGGATATGTCTACGCAGCAGAAGATGTTATTCAGAAATAACATAATCTGTGTCTATACTACAAGCAGTTATTTCGACATAATGTCGAAATAATGTCAAGCTGAAGGACTTCTTACTCCAATTCCTGTAACCCTCATTTTATGAGGAGTAAGGGAAGTTGGAGGAAGAGTGCTCTTCCTTGGTCTTCCTGCTGTATAGTGGAAATAAGCTATTTCGACTTAAGCTGTGCAATTGACATAGCTCAAGTTATGTAGCTTATTTCTACTTTAGCCCCGCTGTGTAGACGTGCCCTTAATTATTAGTTTTTTCAGTTATCTACTGCATCCATATTTTCTGAGTGTTGTTGGGGCTAGTGAGTATGTCAGGCTTGAAAAGTGATACTATTATAGACTAATGAACCACTAATGGGCTTTCGTATCACAGTCAGGTTATTCTGGATCAGCAACAGGTAATATCTTGGTGACAATTATAGGTAGCATTTGAGAATATTGGTTAAAGTTATTTATTTGATTGAGTCACTGCAGGGACTTCTAAGCTGGTGATACTATCTCTTGCTGCCTATATTACCATGGTCCTGCTCTCCATGCCACCCCTTCTTTTTGCCTCCCTTCCCATTCTACCACGCCTGGACTACAAGAGTGCTTTTAGCCCACTGGTTAGGGCACTCCCCCAGGATATGTTTGAAAGACCTAAGTTCAATTTTCCTTTCCCTGCCAGTTGTAGAACATAGATTTAAACTTATGTCTTCCTCAAGTGCCCTCATCTTTTCATGCTCTTTTGTTGAAGGGTGTTTTTTCTTCCTACGGTTGGTTGGTATTGTTGTTGTTGTTGTTGTTTGGTTTTAGTTTTGGTTTCTGATGTCAATCTAGCACCTTCTATAAATATTAAACTTTGCTTTAAAGAAAGAGAAAATGACTTTGCAGTGTTTCATAGCAAGGCTTGGCTGGAAAAAAAAATCTGCTGGGGTATACAAGGCATATTGCTTCTTCTCATATATGGTATTGGGTCTTTTATATTCAGATAGAATATTCTAAAGCACCTTGGGCAGGTAGTTTATATTACTGCTTCTCTTCTGTCTTAAATTTGGTCACCTGCTCTCAGAGCACACAGAAATCAGAAAGAAGGTCAACACTGGCACATTCATACATCAAAGGGTTTCAGAGTGATAACAAGACTTTTAATCAGCCTCCAGTTGTTTACTAACTGCAGGAGATCTGAACCAGCCATTTAGCAGGTTAGAAGGTAAACATGCCCAGCTAATTGCTGCTCCTGGAATACCACTTTTTTTGTAATACATGGAATTCTTACCTTGTGACTAATCCCTGTTTTAGATGTTCAAGGTCTGAATTGTAGAAGAAGTGCTTTTCTGTGGAACATACAAATGCTTCATTAGGCAACAGAAATTGACCAAACTGAAAGAGAACAAAGGCCGTAAAAGAAAAATATATCAATAGAGAACCACTGGGTAATCCAGCACAGAGAAATAGTAAAATTCCCAAATGTTCAAAATGTGTATTCCAATTACATATTGCCTGCAGGTGCTCAACAAGAGAGGAGAGCAATAAACACTTCAAATCACTGAAACATCTAACTAATCCTATGTCACACCAGCAAATACTGCAGTTCAAAGAAAAGGCATCACATCTCGAAATTGTACTTGTATTTTAAGTGGTTTAATGTGATTGATAGGTGAATAGAAAGAACTAAACCCCCCAGACATTTCAGCTACTCACTGATTGGTTCAGGCAAGGAATAGTTCAAAGGTGATTTCTTCCTTTTTCTTCTACTTACAATGCTTAATGATTTAACATGGGAGTACATTCACAACACTGTTATATTTCAAGTCAAAATTACTCATGATACTTAAGCACATAGGTGGGTATAAAGAATTACAAATGGATGTCAAAAAAATGGGTGGCTGAACAATAAAATGCAGATGAAATTCAATGCTGATAAATGCAAAGTAATGCCATTGGAAAACAGAATCCCCACTATGCATGAAAAATTACCAGGCCTAAATTAGATGTTACCACTCAAGAAAGAAATACTGAAGTCACCATGCATTGTTCTCTGAAAACATCCACTCAGTATGCAATGAGAGCCAAAAAAGCTTATAGTGTTATGAATTATTAGGAAAGAGATAGATAATAAGCCATAAATGTATGGTATGCTCACACTTTGAATACTGCATGTGGTTCTGGTCAACCCATCTCAAAAAACAAATACAGAAAAGAGCAACTACAATGTTTAGGGTATGGAAGAGCTTTCATATAAGGAGTTATTAAAAAGTCTGGAACTGTTTGGCTTAGAAAAGAGACGATGGAGGAAGATATGATAGAGGTCTATAAAATCACAAATAGCATAGAGTAAGTGAATAAGAAAGTGCTGTTTATCCCTTCATATAAAAGAAGACATAGGTATCACCTGATTAAATAGGTAGGTAGCAGGTTTAGGACAAATATAAAGAAATACTTCTTCACTGAATGCACTGTCAACCTGTGGAACTCATTGTCAGGTGACGTTGTGAGGGCCAACAGTATAATTAAGTTCAAAAAAGGATTGGATAACTTCATTAAGTTGAGGCTCACAATTGTTAGTAGCGAATATAATCAGGAATGAGATCCCATGTAAATCGCAGAATGCCAAAAGCTAGGACTGAGTGACAGATCTTCATTCCCTCTGAAGCATCTGGCACAAGTCACTTTCAGATGACAGGATACTGGGCTAAATGGATATTTGGCCAGACCAAGTATGGCCATTCTTCTATATTATATCACAAGGGCACAACTAGCTGTTCTGGGGGGTGGGTATGCAAGATGTGACTTCGGGCCTCCTTCTCCTCTCATGGTTCACCTCTTGAGCATTACTATTTAGCTAACGTTAATTATTTTACCCCATTGTCTCAGTGTATTAAAGAGCAATTAAATAAGTTTGTGGTTTTTAATTGTGCCTACTATTTCAATTAAAGAACAAAACCAGTGTCATTATGCAAGTCAAAAGTTAGTACTTCCCAAGTTATTATTAAAATCAACTATCCCATAAGTTAAATTTGACAGCAAACACCTGCATTGCTCAATATCACATAAAATAATCCACTAATTATTCAACATGGAGACTTACTGAGACATACGTTATATGGTAAACAAGAGCACTAGAATACTTACAGTTATAGTCTCACACGTCTTGCTTCCATGACAGCCTATGTGCCCAAGACTGTTGCAAAGCAGGTGGATTGTTCAAGCTTGTGCTCAATTGAAATGACCTCTAGGTTCATTAAACACTCTTGGTCCATTGTAGACTGCAGGTAATTTGGAGGTGGAGGGAATCAGGGCAGGGAGCTAAGAGTGTATGGGCGGGGGAGCTCAGGTCAGGAGGGGTTTGAGGGTTTCAGGAATAAGGGCGGTGGATTGTGGATGGGGAGACTCAGGGCAGAGAGATGTGGGAGATGCATGAATCTGAGCTAAGTGGGAGGATCAAGGCAGAGAGATGAGGGTGTGTGGGGGGGAGGGCTCTGGACAAGGGAACTTGCAGATTTCAGGAATAAGGGCAGGGTTTGGGGAATGGGGGACTCAGGACAGGAGGATGTGGGAGATGCAGGAATTAGGGCAGAAGGCTGGGGTGGGAGGTCAGGGCAGAGGTGTTTGGGGGATTCAGAAGAAATGGCAGGGAGCTGGGGATGGGAGCAGGGATGATGGCAAGAGACTGGGGGTGTAGAGGTGAGAGTAGGGGAGGTAAGGGCAATATTTCGTGTGGGTGAGGGTGCTGCAGTCCCAAATACTGGGCCGCTGCTGCTCTTCCTCTTCCCCTGACGATGAGGGAGTGAGGGAAAGTGCACAGCCTGTGTAAATTCTCCTCTGCCCCTCCTCTGGACAGCAGGGAATGAGAGGAAGGCACACAAGCTGCTTACTTTCCATCACTCCCTGGTAGTCAGGGAAGGACGAAGAGCAACAGAGTTCTGGGTACAAGCCACTGCAGCCCACCCTCCCCTACATCCAAAGGGGGAGGGGTCTAGAAGAGGGAGCAGCCCTAGATGCAGATGTTAGCGCACACCCTCAGCCAACCTCTTTCATCTGCCTGACTGCCTGCTTCTTAGAAAGGCAGACTGCAAGGAGAGCTCAGGGAGCCTGGCTGGGAGCAGCTATAGCCAAGCGCCCTAGCCCGCTGGCTTCTTGCTGGATCACTGCACTGGGGTGCATGGGCTTACTTTCACTTCTGGATTTGGGCCCCTCTGTGGCCATGGGCCCATATGCCTGGCAAGTCCTGCATGCCCACTTGTTGCTCCCCTGGTATATCATCTCTGAGCTACTTACTGGAGTGATAGCAGCAGGTATAAATATGCCTCTGGAAATTTCCGCTACATGCATCTGATGAAGTGGGTCTTTGCCCACGAAAGCTTATGCTCCTACACTTCGGTTAGTCTATAAGGTGCCACAGGACTCCTCGCCGCTTTTGCAGATTCAGACTAACATGCCTACCCCTCTGATACTTTACTGGAGTGATAGAGTATTTGACAGAAGATAAAAAGAACACTGAGAGCAATAAAAACATGTCTTCTCATCCAGGAAACAGAGTCAAGGAACTCAATCTTAAATCCAGATATTGGTTCTATCCATCTATCTTTTTATTTACTGTTTCATCTCTTTATTACATATCTGCCAGTCACCTTTTAATCCTAGGAGATCATAATTTTGTGTGTGTGTGTGTGAGAGAGAGAGAGGGAGAGAGAAAGAAAGAGAGAGAGAGAGAGAGAGTATTGTGTCAGTATTTTAGAACGATTTGCCTCCTGTTAGTGGATTTGGGAGGCTGAGCATGATGGCAAGGACAACCAGAAAATATACTAAAGAGCATTGGCAGAAGATTTTTTTTTAAAGGTTGGCATTGAAAAAAGCTGTGTGAAATAGCCAAATAAATAACTAAATAGATACATACATGTTTCAGACTTAGGGGTAAGCCCAGAAAAAATATTTACATTTTGTGTTTTTTTGATAAGGTGAAAAAACTAGGCTTTTGCTGGTATAGTGTCCTGGCTGCTTAGGAGAAAAAAATTGCTTTGAAAAAATACAAAATGTGTATATCATTAAAGAGGGGGGCACTGAAAGACTAAGCTTATTTATTTTTTTCCATGCCATCAACCAATATTTATGGCCTGAATCAACATCAGCTTTCCCACTCAACAAATGAGCTTGGCAAGCAAGGAATCTTGGCTAGCCCAGAGTAAACTGAAATATTGAGAAAGAAAATGAGGTAATCAGAGAAAGAGAGAGGGGAAAGACTGAGAGAGAGATTTAGTAATTTTCTCATTAGATCTAGTTAGATCCGATTGGAAAGCAGGATGCTACATTTCATTGTCAGCAAAATACTGAAAGCCAACTTATTTCATCTGAAAACTTTTAAATTTTACAATGTTCATTTTTGGATGGAATATTAAATTTTCACCAGAAAAAAGCACTTTTCACACACCAAAATTGTTTTGTCAAAACCAGTTTTTCATCAGCAACAATTTTGACACATTTTCAACCAACCCTAACGCTTGTAAATAAGTTGCATATTTCAGTGAACTCCATCTCTTTCCACCTCCTGCCGAGCAAATCACAATTTACTCATGTTAGCCATATAGTATTTTGCATATTTTTACTCTATTATACAGGCTGGACCTCATTGGTCTGGAATTCTCAGAACCTGACTGGTCCCGAAAGAGGGGATTTGCCAGACCAGGGAAGGTCCCTCCCCTCATGGCCGTGCTGCCACTGGGCTAGGGCTCCAGCCTCCTCCACTGCTGCCTCAGCCCCCCAGGGAGCTCTGTGGCCAGGGATGGGGCCAGGGCTTCCTGGCCAGGGCTGGAGGGCCGCGGCCATGGCCATGCTAGAGCTCCCCAGCCACTGGAGCCAGGGAGCTCTGCTGGCACAAGAAATCCCCGCCATGCAGTCCATCCTCCCCCACCCCCACTGCCACACGCACACACTCCAGGCTCCTGGTTGATGTCCCTTACGACACTCCTCTCCCACTGCCAGACTTCCCTCTTCCTGTGCTCTGTAGTCCAGGAACATCCGTGGTCCATATTGGGCCACGATGTTGCCAAACCAGGCAGTCCCTATTAAAGGAGGTACAACTTGTATTAGAAATTTGAGCTGTGTTATGACATCAGGGTTGTAAATCCTGTGAATTGTTCCCCTCCTCATCCCTTTGTCTCTCATTGCTAAGTGGGGAAGACTTTCTGCCTTGATTACCTTTTTCTGTATATCTGTAGATAGAGATAGAGATAGAGATAGAGAAAGAGATAGAGATAGAGAAATACTCGCAGATTCTTGTTCACTTTCTTTGAGTATTTTTGCCAGTGAAACTTGATCTGTGAAATGATCATGGAAAGCAAAAGGGGTGAGATTATGGCAAAAGCAAATTCAATTAAAAAAAATCACACAAATATTTGTATGCGTCTTTATTTTCCTGTGTTTTACTGCCTTTACTGGACTATGTAGAGACCTTATTTTATATTAGTTAATTGTAAGTAAAATGAGCACATAATTCTTCTTTTGAATCTTTTTGGAGGGGAGTGAGAATTAGAGGAAGGGTGTAGAAAATCCATCCAAGTGAAATGCCTAGGCATTTTTGAAAACTCCAAAAGGCATTTTCTCTGCATCTTTAGGTGCCTAAACATAATTCAACATCTAGCCCTCAGGGACTGTGATTATGGTAATACAAAAGATCAAAAAGGAAAAAATAAAGGGGGCAAGTATGAGGATGGGAACACAGCTAAAAAAAGCCCGAAGTTCCCTTCCCCCAACTGGAAAGATAAAAATAAAATTAAAAAAAACACATGAAGAAAATAATATTTCAAGCTTTAATCCTCACCTGGATCCACTAGCTCAGCCCCTTGTGCCCAGGTAGAGACCCTGAATGGGACCCTAAATGGTTGCAGGGTTCTGTGTTGGCAGATCCCAATTCAAAATCATGGGATTTAGACCCCAATTCTCTAAGCTCTTTAGGGCAGTCAGATCCCTATGTTTTCACCTGAGCTCAGTGAAATCAAGCGAGATCCACATAGGAACGGTGAGGCTTCACGCGAGCATCAAGGTCTATCTGCACTGAGCAAGTTACAGGATTAGGGCACTGTATTATAAACTATTTGGGGAATAGACTTAGTTTATTGTTAGTACCATTCAAAATAAGTACTGAATCTCAGGGGTGAAAGCTTGGCCCAGTAAAGTCACTGTTTTCACCCCTCACTTCCCAACTAGAGCAGGATCAAGGTGTTATTTTTGTTTGTAATGAAATATAAACAGAAACAGATTTTTCACTTACCCTTCGAGAAGAAAAATAAATGGCTGGGGCTGCATCACTCTGCATTCTTATTAGCACAGTTAGTTGCATTTTCTTGGAACTGGTCCACAAATGAGACTACAATTTAGTTTTTGACTGAATGTTTTTCACACTGAATTTCACTGTAGGTTTTCTCTACCTTTTTCAACCCAAGAGGATAACTTCTGTCTACTAACTCTTTGACTAGCAAAGAATGCAGAGCAATGGCTATGGTATTTGTGGACTTAAGGATGATCGTGTTGTTTAGTCCTTGTCAGGTTGGTCTGACTTGCCCTTGGATGTTAAAAATGATGCATTATGCTGGAGCAATTATGCTTGATTCACCCCTTCTGGGATAGAGGGGTGAAGATTTCACCACCTAGCAGCTGCAGAAGAGAAGTGATTCAGCCCAAGAGACGGCTGATGAAGGTACAATTATCTTTCTCCACCAGGATTTCTGTCAGGAAAGAATAGCTATAATTTATGGCATGGTACCTATAGAAGCTATTACAGGCTGGCCCAGTCCCTGTAGAATATATTGAAGATTGTCTTTAAAATTACAAGCTATCACTTTAAAATCTAACTGTTTTTCTGGCCCTGCATACAGGCTAGGGGGACCAGAGGCAGAGTGTATCTGCATCCTCAACACCCAGTTTGCCAAAATGCCAGTCAGGAGCAAGGTGGGATAAGTTGTGAATATCTGCCGTAAGTAGCATCCCACTGTGTAGCTCTCTGCACTTGTTGGTTTTGAGTTTAGATTTAGATTGGAAAAAATGAAGCAGTTTTATGCAGCAACCTTTCAGGGAAAATAGTTATGTTTTGCTTGTAACTCTCTCTTTCTCTGCATCCCATGAATATAAATCACCCTCTGGACAGTCTATTGTAATCATCACTGGGCCCCACATGCTTCTAAATGCTTCTAAATGATAGGTGACTTGTGCCTGTGAGGGACTGGGACAGAGAGGAGCAGGGATAAGGGAATCCAGTTCCAACAACTAAAATTGTTGTGGGCACATGAGACAACTAAGGGAGTAGGTAACCTCACTTGTCCCCACCCAAGCATCAACTATGATTGACTCTGTGTGGAATCTAGTCACTATTTCTAGGTATGAGTCTCTAGGACAGTTGAGGCAGCCACTGCAGGGGCCCCCAAAGTGCAGGGTCTGGGGAGGCTGCCCCAAACCGTTCTATGAATGGGTTTGGTTTGCTTTCAGACTAAGCAGAGTCCTTCCTCCTGCATGCTACAATGGCTTTTCTCCCTTTACAGAAACACATCTTTCCCTTAATTCCAGCTCTGTTCCTTTGGCCCTGTGGTAAGGATGAGAAGTGAGGGAATCTATGGTTCCATAGGTTGGGCTGGCAGCTGACAGGCAATTCAAACTGATAGACCTAGATTATTTTTTGGTGGCTTCTGAATCTGAGGTATTCAATGATGTGTCAGCACCCTGTCTCCACAGAGTAGGTATGAAGAATATATTCTGATAATCTTGCTCTGGGAAATTCCTGAAATGTACATTACATTTGGAGCTGATTGAATAATTGATTTTTTTTTGTTTGATGGGATGGGCAGATGCCTAAATATGTTTAATTACAATCAGTAAAGAGATTGGAATCTAGTAATTTCCCTGGTTATTGTTAGGGAATGATTCAAGGGGCGTGGGTATAATTTGGAATGCAAAAATCATTCAAACGGTTTGGAAACCACTGGCATAAATGTTCTGTGGCCAAAACTTTCAAACCAAGGCACTAACATTAGACTCCTAAATAACTGATGGATAAGGGGGAAAGATTTCCAAATACCTACGGAAACGAGGAGCATGGTTCTTATTTAATGTTTCTCATTGAGAAAACACACTCCTAAATCCCTTATGGTATGTCTACACTACAGCACTAATTCGAACTAACTTAGTTTGAATTAGTTAATTCGAACTAAGCTAATACAAATTAGTGCATCTAGACCTAAAAACTAATTCGAATTAGCGTTTTGCTAATTCGAACTAGCATGTCCACATTGAGTGGACCCTGAACCAAAGTTAAGGCTGGCAGGAACCAGTGCTGGCAGGGCATCAGGTTAGGACTTACAGTGTGGCTGCTGCCTCAGGCTAGCCGAGGGCTGTGCTTAAACGGACCCGACCCCCCCC